>JBBBDQ010001389.1:1695000-2372500 GCA_037127315.1 Ascarosepion bandense
TAACTCTTCTTTTCAATCCAATAAAAATTATATGAAATTTGTATTAAATCTACTTTTAGTTTTATCAAAACAAATATGCAAAAGGATTTAAAATTAAAACAAAAGATCTTTACTCCTGTAATCAGGTTTGCATATATAACCATCAAGCAATATGTAACACATTTCTATAAATGCAATAATTGGACACATCATTCTGAAGTCAAAAATGTAAAGTATTTAATATAAATATCAATTTAATTCAGTAGCTTTTCCTTAAAACATAGTGTTATAATAAAGGTTAGAAATGTAATAGGAATGAAAGATATTTGAAAGATTGGACAGTGCCAGGTTCCTTCAGAAAACAGAATACATAAAGCAATAACTTTAACAAAAATACAGAAAATATGAAAAAGTTCTCATATTTTGAAAAACATTGCTTTATATTTTTTAAATATAATTTTAAAACATAAATCAATATATTATTTTTTAAAGTTGGTAAAATGAAAAAAGGACTAATATTGTCAACAATAGTTTAAAAATACTGGGAAATGAAATTCAATGAAGACTGAGTAGAACAATGCTTATGAAAGCCACATTATAAATATAGCTGAATTGTTGAAATGTTTTAGAAAACATGGATGATTTTCTAATAAAGGTTCAGAAATCTATTTTTGATTGCTGTTGGCATGGTTACCAAATTAACATCCCATTATTGCTTTCTGTAAAGATGTTTTTCTTTTATAAAATTGACAAAATTTGTGAGGAAGTATTTTATTGTGCCCCTTTTAGGATATAACCTAAGAATGTCAATAAGCATATAGCTTGATCAAATAATATGTAATATATAATATGAACCTAACTTAATTAAAAGAAACATGTGTATTACTATTAATGATAAAAATAACATACCATCAGTCTGATTACAGGAATAATTTGCTGCTTTTTATTTTTATAATGTAAGCAATCGGCTGACTGAAATAAAGATCTCAAAGACTTGAACTGGCAAATTGTGTACAGGATTCTAGATCCATAACCTGATTATAAAAATGCTTTCAAATCAGCCAAGGAGAAAGTCTGAGTTCTAATTGTGAAGTTCCCCTACAGTGCAAAAAAGAAAAGAAACTGACCAAATTAATATTCACCTCCCTATTTTCATTATATTTTTCATTCTCTCATATACACGCACAATTTTTTACGAATTATAAACATATTTTAATCAGTTTATTCCTAAGTGTTTCCATATGAATCTCCTAGTATGAAATTCAAAGAAGGGGAATGATCAAAAGCCACATCCAAGTAAAAACATTACCTTTTTAAATAAAAAAGAATTATAACAATAAATGATAACAAGGAACAATTATTAGTTATTAGTATTAGATCAGATTTTTACATGACATATAGTTTTATTGCATAATATAAAGCTGATTTTAACCTGGACAAGAAAAATTTAATCTGGGAAACTTCTAACAGAAATGTTTTTTTTTTGTTGACAAACATAAAGAAAAAAAGAAATGTTCGTAACTAAGGTATTGCCGATATATTTAAAATATAATTTACATTATGTTATCCTGTTCTGAAATAAATTACAAAAACCTCTTCCTTTGATTATTCTTTTGTTTTTTTTAACATTTATTTGGTTATTAAATTTGCAAAGTTTAATTGTAAATCAAGCTACCTCTATTCAACTTTAAGAAAATTGTATAATATATAATTAAATTCATTTTCTGCAAATTTTATTTTCATCTTTATTCTCATTGCATTGAATTATTCTTTGTTATCTTAGAACTACATTTATTTACAAGCTTATAAAATTACACAAATTTCTTTTATATCTAGATACACAAACAGATGATAATTCATATAATTAAATAAATATAAATTTTATAGAGTAAACTAACTTTATAATGACTAATTCCCCAACATGAAATATCTTTTCCTTGGATTTTTTAAAAGTCTTTTATAAGACTGATAGTGAAAATTGTTCTTCAGCTGAAACGGAATCAGAATACAGTTTAAGGCCCTTTTTTTATTTCACTATTTACTGAGAAATAAAAGGGAGTTTCCAAATATTATCACACAGGTTCAAAATATATTGCCAGGCATTTTACATAGAGAAATATAAAAGCATTTTCAGAAAATAAAAAATATATTCTACATCCAGTTTATTTGTCAAAAAAATTATTTCAAGTTTTAAATCTATGCTGCATTAAATCTTATTATTTAAATTGAAAGTACTACTTCCTACATAAATAAACCCTAATATGGTATATCATTTTCCATGATAGTTGCATAAAAAGAAATAATAAATAACTCAAAATGATATTTTAATTTATTCACATTGCAATTACATTGCAACATTCTGACTTATCTAAATCTGGAATTTTAATTCAAATAACTATTCTCTCAAAGAATATATCTGAAGTGAACATATGAATTCATTGCAATAAAACACAGGTATACATTATACCTGTACCTTTCATGCTAAATCTTATTTCTTTACACTAAATCTTATTTCTTCATATTGGTTCTATATTCTAGGTTCTATAAGTAAATATATTTTTTATAAATATATTTTTTATAAAAAGTTTTTTTCAATGTTTTTTTTTAATTACAGATTCATTCAAAACCCAGGATAAAGTGAGTAAAAGTAAAATAAATAAATAAATTTCTATAAAACAAATTTACACATTTAGCATAAAAGATAATAAAATATGTTGAACTAAATTATATTTGCTGTGCACTACATCTTCACCTAATAAAGTTCAGGAATTTGGCAGTGGAGCATTGTCAACATTCTTCACTTTTTACTGTATAGATATTTACTTTCAAGTAAATCTACGTTTTAATAACATTTTCTTTGTCCTATCTTGGAATGGTGATTTAAACCTGAAATAAGTCTACTTCAGTTAGTATTGTTTTTTGAAATCAGTCTTGCTGTTGTTTCATATTTCTAATTTCCAATATTTTTCACTCATGCATCATTACAGAAATAATCTAAGATTTTTCTTCATCAAATATTTTTCACTCAAACTGAAAAAGTCTAATATAATAAAGTGTAACAATAAATTCTACAAAATTCTACTTTTATCAAAATGATTTCTTGAAACTTTACAAATTTAAATTAATAATACAGAATGACAAACTGTTAAATAATTTAATAAGTTTACGAAGTCAAATAGTAAACATATATTCATTTAGCCAGGAAACATAGCTAACATAAACATTACTGCTCAACATCAATATTTTCAATCAATTTTTCTGAATTATTTATTACTTGATTTCTGTGTTTACATACATTCTAAGTTGTAATGTAAATTTCAACTTCATTACCAGGATTTTTCTATTGTAGATTTGATGATGATCCAAATCATGTGTTGATTTCTAAGCATATTAGGTGGATGTATACTTGTCTCACTAGTGTCATTAGATAATGCATTTTTTAACAATAGCTTGAAATTGCTTCAGAAAATTATATATTTTAATGGATAACTGAATCTTAATACAACTTTTACCAAACAAAGTATAATGTAGTTTAAGCAGTTAATGAAAATTACCTCTATATTTTTAAAAAGTTTGACAAAAATCAAACATAGGTATAAAATATATTAACAACGCCGTAATTAAAAATTGGCCACATTTTACATTTTTATTGTTTTCCCATTGACTTAATTGCATAGAGATTAAGTTATTAATTTTATTGACCATAAAATATTATACAGAGCAAGAATTTAAAATATTTAAACATAATACTTCAAATTAAATAATAAGGGGTGTATTGTACCCAGACAGTTTAAACTATCATTTTAGAAAGGAGTATATAAAACTATAAATTTAAATACAATTAAAAAAATTAATATATCTATTAATATATACATTATATACATATAATTGCTAACAATATATTTGGAAAATGACAATAATTAAACCATAATTAGTTTTGCATAGGTAATTAAAATATGATACTATATGTTGAGTTTTAACTTTAACTTGATTAAAATTGTGGCCATTAACCATGAGTAATATTTCCTTGATGAATGACAAGATATAAAAATCTTTTTTAAAATATTCCAGTGTTGCTTGATGTTTGCCTGTTCAAAATAAGTTCATGAAATGACCATCATTTTCTGTCAAAAAATATTATAAATTTATTAAAAAGAACTGGAATAAAAATATCTGAAACAAAAATTAACCAGAATTGAGTAATAAAGAAAAAAGATATAAGTCACTTATCTGTTTACCTACCTTAAATCTAAAATGATTTCTCTGCCATTTAAAACATGAATCAAAATAGAAAGCATATTGTGCAACATGTGACTCAATATTAAGGAAAAGCAGAAAAAATCTATTTGAAAATCTTAATTGGTATTAAATACATACATGTTTATACAATTAATGCATTTATACGTTTGATAAATAACAGCTTAAAGAATTTTAAATCCAACCAATAAAAATCTAAAATCCAGTAGTGTTTTTACAGTATAAATAATAACAAAAAGAAATGATTCAAAAATGTTTCTTTGCACAAAAATCACATTTTGTTACAAACATAGCTTTATACTTTTATCCTAAAAATATAAACATGATAAATGGAATATATAATCCCCTATCAAATCAACACAAGTAATAATAAAACATACATTACCATTTACTTATACATATATATTGGTACTCTTATTGAATACATATTCCAGGAGATTTTGACCATAAAATATAAAATTAAATTATTATAATAAATATATCCAAATAGAAAATAATATCAAAAGATAAATTTTATTTATTATTACCTGCTGAATTTTAAATGACACTGTTTACCCTAATTAATGTTTTGTCAAGAATTTTCCAAAAAAATTATGTTGAGCACTGGAATATATATGCATAATTGTTACATATTTTGAATTAGAAGTAGTAATTTATTGCTGAACAGAAACAATTATGAAAGATAGATGTTAATGAATTGCTGATTAATGAAGTCAGTCATAAAGCAATTTAACACAGTTCTTCAGATATGTATAATTTAAAACAAATTAATCAAGAGTATCTAGTATATTTAGGGAATATGTTTACTGCCTATAATCTATGGTAATGATAAATTTGAACAATGCAGAATACAGATGTTTTATAATTTTTATAAATGAGAATATCTTAACCTTTTTTTTGCTAATAAAGAAAAAAACTGAAAGTAAGCCTAATTTTCTTACTCTGTAAGGCTTTGTAAAAAATGCTAAAGTTTTACGGTCAATACATATAGCATTAATATAAGCCCTGAAACCATGATAAATTGAGGGTTATCATCTAATGGAGGTCTTGTTGAAAGTACTGCTGCTGATATTTTCAACAGCAGTTGTATGAATTTTATACATTACAATTTACTTTCACTTTGGAAAAATCATTAAAAAAGTATAATAGTTTACTTCATAAAAAATGTACTTATATGCAACCAATATTTTTTTATACTTTCATTTAAAATATAAACAAAATGCTTTAGTCAAGATAAATTCTTACTATATGTAAAATCAAATATTTTTGATTGCATAAAGCAGATAGTTTTAAGTCTTTAATTTTGTTTCAAAAACTAGAATGAAATGCCAAGTAAATTTTGCATGTTTAAATTAAATTTTACATAACCAATTACATATGAAAACAGTAACAAAATTTAACTTTCCTTAGCAGTAAATAGAAAAGAATAAGATATACTTATTGTCAAATTAATATACCATACATTGACAAAGTACAAGAGTTTGAGTTTCAGTTTTGTTTAATGGCTTATCAACCTCGGTAGGTTATTTAATGCTAAAAAGTTAGGGTTTTAAAGTATTTTTTTTTTTAATGTTCAGTTATAGTGAGAAAGTTGATTTAGTCAGATTTGGATCAAAATTTTTAATTCTTTTTATTTTAGAAGACTGAAGATATCTTCTAGTTTTGTATTCAAAAATATTTTGGGGATAATAATATTTTTCCTTCAAAAACATATTATGGCCACAATTATTTTTTCCTTTAAAAATGTGTTATGGTAATAATTTTTTTTCCTTCAAAAATGTATTGTTAGTAATATTTTTACTTCAAAAATGTTTATTTTTCTATAAAAGTCTATTTTTATGTATATATTTCTATAAAAGTCTCTCTTTATACTTTCATAGTGTTTTGACCCCAGTTTGGAGGGTTGACTATTTGCCCATAGCTGGGACCCTAACAGGTGCTACCACTTCGGGTCAAGGTGAAACTGGGAACAACAGCAATTAAGAGGTGCTTCCATGCTCCCTACAACCTCCTACTCAGAGGCTTTGCTGCTGGATGCAGTTTACCGTGATACCCAGGGCCCAAAGTACAAGTGTATACCTAAAGCAGATATAACGAAAAATAAATAATGACATTGACCTAATACATATAAAAATGGGTTTTAATGCTTTTAGTAATTAAGCATAAATTAGATTTTCTCATTTGTAGAAATTTTGGTTGATTTTTTATAGCAAAAGTATTAAACTAAAGTAAAACATGAAAAAAAATTTGAAACCCACTTTTAAATCATACTCAGTTTTCAAATTGCTAAAACTCTACAAAATGAAAAATTTAATGCTTTAATAATTGTTTTTTTTTTCTTCAAAATAAACAAGAATTCAGATATACAATACACAATTATTTAACTTAAAATTCCATTTAAGGATAGAAACATTTAAAATACTTATTTAATTTAAGTCTGAAATGTAAGAAAATATTTATATTTTATGCATACAAGCTTCTTTTATTTTAATTTTAACAATCATTCAATAAAAAAATTATTTAAATAAAATAACTTTGTTTATAAAACCTATCTTGAATTTATTTTTAACATAAACCATTATGAATAAATCCAAGTACACATTTATAATCTATAATTATTAATAATTTCATGAATTGAAAATAGATGACTAGAAAAAGCTTTTGTTGTGTTTATTTAAAATAATCTTTATCAAGCAAATAATGATAGCAAACTGACATTTGAGATGAGACCTCAGGTGTTTTTAATTTTGTTTATAAATTACAATTTTTTCAAATTACTCTCATTGAAATATAAAAATGAGAAATGAAAAAAATGCATCTGTATGTATTTTGCATAATATAACATGGAAATCACAGATATTTACAAATTCCGTTAATATCATGAAAAAAATCATATAGTTGTAGAACTTGTAGTTTTCAGTTATCATCATACAATTGCTTGCAATTAATAATTTTTTTTTCATTTTTAAGCAGACACTATTTTGAGGAAGACAACGAATTTAATAAAATTGAGCATTTACAAAGGAAGTTTTTTCATCAACTATAGGAAAATGACACTATTTGACATTTCAAAAAATATTTACCTCTAAAATGAAACATCATTTGATTTTAATGCTTACAATATTAATTTTATAAAACAATTAGGTATCCTGAGAAATTTGTTCTGTTTTTGTTGTTTTCATGGGATTAGGAGCACTTTTGATTGTATTATGATAGCTGTCATATCAGCAAGCACTTTTTTTAATTTGTCAAAGTTGTCATGTTCTTGTTTATTGATTCAAACACTGAAGATTAAAAAAATAAGCAATGTTCTTGGTATGTTATATATATTTCTGAGAAAGGTAAAAATTCACTTCATGCACAAAAAGATTTATGCAGTTTACAGAACCTTTTCTGCAAAGTGCATAAATATTGTGAATGACCAAGTGAGTCAAAAATGGTTTGTGAAGTTTTTGTTGGAGATTTCATGCTGAATGATGCAGCTCATTTTGGTAGATCAGTTGAGGTTGATAGTGACCAAATGAAAACATTACTTGTAAATAGTCAATGTTATATAATAAGGAAGATAACCAACATAATAAAATTATTTGCACTATGTTAGTTATGTTAGTCTATTTTATGTTTGGTTTCCACAAGAATTTAAAAAAATTAAATAATTGTATTTCTATTCCATTTATGATTCACTATTTCAATATAAAAATGTTTTGTGTAAACAAATTGTGATAAGTGACAAAATTCAAATACATTACAATTTGGAACACTTGTTAATTGAACCACCATTAACTATACCAAAAACTTGATTTCATCCAAAAAAGTTGTGTCTATGGTGAGATTGGAAGGATGCTCCCTACTATGAACATCTTCCAGAGAACTAAACAATTGATACAAACAAGTACTGTTTCCATTTAAACTAATTGAATGCACAATCAACAAAATGTTTGGAATTAGTTAAGAGAAAGAGCATATAACACAAACCCACATGTTTCTTTCATGACTAAGCAAAAAGTGTTTACAGTTTGGCTGAGAAATTTTCATTCATCCATCATATTCAGCAGATGTTACACCTTCAGATTACCATTTATTTCAATCTTTATAGAATTCTCTTTATGAAAAAAATTAAATTCCCTGAAAGAATGTAAAAAGCACCTATAACAGTTCTTTGGTGAGAAAGATAAAATATTCTGAGAGGATGGAATTATGAAGTTGTCTGAAAGATGATATAAACAGTAAACATGTTTTTCAATAAAGTTAATGTCAAAAATACAAAATCTGTCTTTTATTTCTATGGAATAAATCAAACTATTCAATAATAAGCATTTTTAACAAAGATTTTTGTAATTGTTTTCTTAATTACATATTTTTATATATTTTTTTCCTGAATCTTGCAAATTTAAATTCACATATTTTAAATTTAAATAACAATTTAACATTTTAATTATTTTTAAAAGAAATCTTTCAGTATACAAATTAAGAAACGTAATAATTCCATCCTACATTTAAAACAAGAACTCTAAGTACATAAATGTGTGTATATCTGTGCTTTTATGGACATTCATTATATATATATATATATATATATATATATATATATATATATATATATGTGTGTGTAAATATATATATGTAAATAGTTATTTACAATGAAAAATTACGTAAGAACTTATTTTAAAGCCATTCATTGTATATTCCGAAGCTGTTGTTGATATTCAACCTCACACACATGAACCATTTACACATTCTATATACTATATATTGTTCTACACAACTACAAAATATTTCTAGGTCACTTAGTGAAGAAATATAAATTATATAACATTTAGTTATCTGATAACAAAAAAAGCAACTAACTTTTAAGAAAAATTAAATTTCTTTTATTCAATCTTTAACAAATTCAAAAGTTGAAATTTGTAATTTGGCATAAATTTTTGTAGATCTTCAATTTGATTTCTCTGATGTTAATTCTATGAGCTAAGACAAGTAAATTAGTTTATCTTTTAAACACTCAAAGAAATATATCCTTTGTTTAGATGGCTTTCTGTTATTGACACTAATGGATACAAGAGTGAAGTCAATTTTGTTTTAGAAATTGACTGAATGTAGAGCAAAAACATTGTAAAATTAAAAAATTGTAAAATTTATTTTCATTTTTAAAGCAAATAAATAACTCTTCCTTTATACAGAAACATATTTTCTGCATTTCCTGGTGTGTGTAGAATCCAGTAGTTGCCTTTAAGTGTTGTTCACTACTTTGTTCACCTCAGATCCAAATCTGTTCATGGAACACACAGAAGCAAAATTCTGCAAAAATGAACCTAATATCAGAACCTTCACTTCCCTTTTATTTGTATATCACATAAGCTAAACACCTGGGTATTTTTCCTTTCCCTGATATCACAATTTCTCTTTTCTCATAAGATATCCAAAAATTAAGCTGAAATTAAAAGTTTTTGAATTAGAAGTAATGTTAGATGAAAGAAATATGTTAAAATATGATATAAAGACTATACTCATCATGAGTATATGGAGTAAAACATAACTATTGCATGAGAGTATAAAAAATGAATGTTATATAATGTGCAAAGATTAGAAAAGAGAAAATGATGAGAGAAAAAATAGAATGAGAAAGAAACATATTTTATATACATACACAGAGTATAAATGGCACAACATAAAAATCAATATATGAATGAAAAAAGAATATTTTTCTTCTCAAAATTGTAAAGTATATCTATTGAAACTAGGAATTTAAAAAGTATCATTTAAAGTTTTAAATACAATAAACAAATTAAAATTAAAATGTGATATGGAACACTTTTACATTAATGAAGAGCTTGTGACATGAACTCATTCAGAGTGAATATGATGCAAATGAAATATAGAACAGATTGATAAAGAGTTACTGAAGACATTGTCATAATTTTTCATTTTGATAGACTACCAAAGACAATTTGTTATCAATTTAACTATTGAAGATATATAAGCATACAATAGGATCAAAGGCATGTTTCCAAAAAATAAATGATGTGGGGCAGTAAGTACACACAGCTATAAGGCATTATGTTTCATATGAATTAAAATAAGCATTTTTATAAAAACACAAAAGCTGATGTTTTCATTGCATTTCATTTTCTGTTACAATCCATTTTCAAATTTTATAGCTTAATCACAAATCAATATTATTTATTTACAAAGAATGTTGATAATTTCTCAGCCCAACCAAGAAGAGATTAAAAAATTTCTCATATTTGGTCATTTGGCCAGGTTACCATTTTCACCCCACCCACCACGATATCATAATTTTACTAAGAACAAATTTATACTAACTTATATCTTTTAAACCTATTTGAAGTTTTAAGTCATAGAAATAAATAAGAAAATGCTGCATTTGTCCAGTAGAGCATCTAATATAATCCAAAATAGTTTACATTTTGCTATTCAGTCTCTTTTACCAACAGTTAATTTCTTTTTACTGGGGGAATTTGAACTATTATATTCAAATTCTCACCAAAACTATCATTTCTTTTATTTTCTTATTCAAACAATTATTGCAAGTAATAAAAAATGCAAACTTCACAGAACATTCATATTTTTCAGCCCTGTAAAGAAGTTGAAAAAATACATCAGTCTATCAAGTTTAGATAGGGATAAAAGTAAAAAAAAATCTTCCAACAAAATCATCTGTTGTAATATCAGTGCATTAAAAAACAATATTCAAATATTTAATATTCAAATTAGTGAAGTTTTTTAAATGAAAATTTAAACTAAAAAGGACTAAGATACTTATCTAAAACAAAAATATATTTCAATCCTTCCTTCATGTGTACTATACACAGTATTATTATAATTTCCTTATGTCTGACAATAATCTCTAAAATCTATTACTCTTAATTTCCTATAGCTAGCATAAATTAATTTACTTTCTAAAAGGTAACTTTACATTTATCCTTTCAAAAAATGATAATTGACATAATTTTAAAAAATAAGAAAATATTTTATCAAATCTCATTTATTAATTCTTCCAAATTAATCTTATTTATAGCCTATACTATTACTTTTAATGATGAAACCATAATAAACTTTACACTCACTTTACTTATGCATTTTCAGTTTGGGCTAAAAAGCACAATCTTATATAACATGTCTCTTAAGTTCTCTGAATCCAAAGAATACTGCCATTTCTACATTTTTAAAATGAGATATTTCAACTTGATAGTTTGTTCATATTATCTGAGACATTTCATATGGTATATTTTGAAATACAATTCAAAGAATTCTACTTGATAGCAATCAGAGAGCATAATGAATAAAATACTGTCAAAAAGAACACAGAATATAACTTTACTACAAACATTTCCCTGATATTTTTACATTCATCTTATATAGTTGAAGAATTTTCAGAATTTTCCATATACCCTTCATTTTCTGGAGTTAAAAATAAAGAAAAAAGTATAATGAGATTAGAGTAAACTTTGGTATTGTCATCAAATAAATAATATTCAGTAACTGCACATGACTTAAATATAAAGTTATACTTTCTAAATGGCATCATTAATTCAAAGTATCAATAACAATTTGAATTGGTGTAATATAGTACCTCCACTTTGTTGCGATAATTTGTGATAACTGAATTTTAAAATGAATTTTGATAAATGAAAAAGCTTTCTAGAAGTTTTCTTTTAAGCTTTAATTAAAAGCTAAAGAATTAAATTTACTACTCTGTAGTGTATTTTTTAAACAAAATTTATATTGATTGGAATCAATTTTTTAAATGTTTTCTAAAATAGCTGATTAGCACCCTTTTTAGCTGTCTTTCATCACAATGTAATTTTCTTTATTAAGAAATCTTTCAAAAATAATATATACTTTTCTGAAACTTTATTTGAGGAATATTAGGTGATTTAAAGTATAATTAATTTGATTTCAAATTGTATTATTTACTTTAAGCTAAAAAAAACAGAAAAATGGATTTTAAAATGAACAGTAACACCTGACAAACACTTGTCCAGCACTGATAAGCTATTTACATGTTTATTGTTGGCCTACAGAGACTTTATCTATTAGAACATAACTCAAGAAAATAAAGGGTGAACACTTTTTTTATATAATTTTTAAGTACTCAGTAATCTTACAAATGTTGGAAATATTCTCTGTAATCTAATTTTAGGAATGTTAACTTTAAATTAACTATAGTCATTATCTTATTTTCTGATAATGTTGTGTATGGTCATCCATGCTTTCAAAATGAGCAAGTTTTATACGTATGAATAAAAATTTTAAATTATTTTTAAAATCTTAGAGTGTGATGAGTTGTATTAAGCTTTTCAATTTTTGCTTAATATAGTCTTCATTTAATGACTTAGTAACTCAATACAAACAAAGTTTTGAAGAATTGTTAAAAGATTTTTGAAACTATAAATTATTATAATTTCAAAAAGAAAAAATGAAAACAATTCTTGTAAAAATTCATTATTCATCACAAAATTTTTTTCAGACAATAATGTCCTTAATATATATTATTTATAAAAGCAATTAAAAGCCTATCGAATTGAATAATGTCATGGTTTTATTGCATTATTTATTTTACTAATCAAAGCAGATGTTCAGGAAAAAATGGATGATTTACATTCTCCAAGAAGTCCTGTGTTTAACTAATAAAACAAATAGTGCAGACCAAATTTAATTTCTAGAAATATAATGAAATTATGTTGGGAAGGGTAACAGATGAAAAAAAAAAAAAGTATATTTTTACCAAGATTTTATAAAATTAATAATTTCTTAAATAAATTTATTCATTTGTGAATGGGTCCTGAATGTTTCATTAAACTCCAACAATTATTTGATTTTTGCAAGAATTTCTAAATTAATGTTTTTCACCAGAAACAACGGTGCTAAAGTTCTTATAGTAAACTCTAGTTCCATGCTGATGCAAAAAATAACAAGATTTTTAACCAAAATTTTTGAATGTGTCAGAAAGGATTAAAAAATAATTAAATAATACTTTGGTCTTTTCTTTTAATAATAACATAAACATGTTTGGAGCCTTTTTTCATAATGCTATGTGAAAAAGTAGAGATACCTAGTGTAATATGTCATCTTTTAAGCTTTTGAAGTTAACGATTCCAAAATTCTAAAAGTGAAGATATAATCCACATCTGAATAGTATAGAAAAATATTAATCTTCTACATAATATTACATCAGGCTTTGATTGTATGAGTGAGAATATGCATAAATTGACAATATAATGTCACGTACAGGGTGCGATGAATAAATTGTCGCCAATTTATATATTTTGCACATGCATGTTTGTTTTTGTCAATTTCACAGTGTAGTAGAGTCAGTTGGTCATCGTCTGTGAGATAAAAAGCACTATGACACAATTAATTACACCAGAAATTTTGAAATGTCATGCTGCACTGCTTGGTATTCATGCTGGAAGTTTTAATACAAACGTTTTAGAATGTTTGGGCGTCAACAGTACAAGGAATTCAGAAAGAGTTGGATGAGTTTAATGGTGATTACAAAGGTGTTTGGAGTGATCAATATTGATGGTGACATTTTACCTCCATTCATCTTTCCACAGAGTCTCAGACTCAACATGAAGGCCTACATCAAGTGCCTTGATGAGGTAGTGCTGCTCTGGGTCAAGAGGGTGGCTGATGGAAGATTCTATATCTGGCAACAGGACACTGCACCAAGCAAGAGAAACCAGTCATGGCGGTCATACAATTTATGTAACCATATCAAACCTTAAATCTGGCCACCTAACTCCCCAGACTGCAAACCCCTTGATTACTATGTGTAGGATGCAGTTGAGCAAGAGACCAACAAAACTTCTTGTAATACCAAAGATGAACTTAAGGCAAGGATTATGGCAGAATTTGCCAACTTAAACAAGGAGACCATCCAGAATAGATGTAGTATATTCTGAAGTTGCCTGGAGGCTGTGTTTGAAGCCATTTTAATGAATAAATTTCCTCTTTAGTATTTCAAGATATTTTTGTGTAATTTTGGTAAATATATCTGTTAAAATGAGATGTCAGCTTTATTTTCATTTTTCTGCAATAGGGACAACAATTTATCCATTGCACCCTGTATATTATCACCTATTTATGTCTAAAAAGAAAAAAATCCTAATGAAATACTACTACAAGACAGATAACATTATATCATTGTATTTCCCATATGACAATTTAATGTCACAGAATAGATGTGCATATATATCAAACTATATGAACAAAACATGACGGTTGAAAAGTCAAGAGCAGTCTATGTGCATACAATGAATGGTTAAAAATGTTTTTGGTGATAATTTCAGTCATATATTTCATTTGTATAACTAAAGGAAAATTGAAACACAAAAATCAAAATTAATATAAGTAGGTGGATGACAACAGTTTATAGACATATATAATTTATATATATGTAACCTTTTAGATGTCTGACCTTTAAAAATTGTTACAATTTCCTTAAAAAGATGAAAACAACTTTGCTTTGGGAAATATGCATTTATGCTGTTACAGAAGTCTGCCATTAGAACTCTGCTAGAACAATTTTCTGCACATTATTAAACACTTGACATTATGTCTGTATTTCAGTTTCTAAGTATAAATATTTATAATATAATAATCATTTATTTGAGAAAATCATGATACAATTAACAAAAAATACTGATCATATTCTGTGTCAAAATATTTCCCTTGATCTATACTTTGATACTCTTATTTTAATCTTTCAAATCATTCATTTCCAATTTATGTGTTAAATGGGTCAGTTGGCACAGGATCATAAATGATGGGAAAATATTTTTGTTTTTGACAAATTCCTTTTATAATCAAGTGAGTGATTATTATATCAAACAAAATATGACAATAATTTTAAATGTTTAAAGAAATACTTATATTTAAATAGTATGCAAAAATATAGAACATCTAAATATTTAAGCAGATTAGGAATGCAAAATTGTAATATAATCTCTGGTCTTGTTGACCACTGACAAATTTTAAAAATTTAAAATTACTTTTTTTCAAGTGAAAAATAAACGTTTTACACAAAACAATACAGTTCTTTTATTAATATTTAGAGCCTTATTGCAAAGTTAAATTAGAAGTACACACTTGTAATATTTCTAAAGAAATACAATTATGAATTGATGATTATATAATAATTAGTAATAATGATACTCATTATTATATTTTGGTTAATTTTAATGAGTAAATAAGCTGTTTAATATTTTACAAAATGATATGCCAAAAGTGAAAGTAGCCAGGTTTCTGTTTACAATGCAAAAATTTTGATGCATGGTTTCATTGTGATTTGTCATACTCTACAAAAAAGTCTTAATGACAAAAGATTTTCTTGTATTCACTTAACCTTTCACAAATTATTGTGTATTTTGTATGAAAACTTAAACTTCAATGCAATCAAAAAATTACTTTTTCTATAGAATTATAAATTCTAATTTTAACAGAGTAAACACTCCATATTCAGTTCTTTTTAATTATTTTAATTTGATATATTTAGGTTTATTTCATTTCTTGTTTTTATTCAAGATGTAGCTGTCCTCCTTTTATTCATCTCATTCTTTCTCTCCCTCCATTTTATTATAACACACAACAAAAGCATAATTACTACCAACAACAGCAACAGTATGATGAATGAATGAATGAATTGCACTTATACATCATTTCTTACTTCCCAGCATTCTGATGAAAACTCCTGAGAGGTGTTGTTATAGTGAATTCAAGTGATATCAGTAATATGTACTTTGATAGCTAGAAAAACAATGCCAGTCACTTAAATGTGCTTTAAGGTAAAATTGAGATCAAATGTAAAAAGAAAAGAACTCTTATGAAGAATCAATTAATAACAATATAAAAAAACAACAACATATAAACAGAAAATAGCAATTCAAGCAGAAAGTTGAAGCAAATTATTTTTACTTGTTTAATTTTTTTAATTTCTTTTTTTTTTAAATTTCTCTTGGCATTTTTTTATCTTACGAACACAAAGCGCAGAAACCCAAAGAAATATTAATTACTGTAGAGCTCCTGCCAGTGCCAAGATAGATAGACAGTGTCATGGATTTGTGTGTTGTGCGGAGAGATCAGACTACCTTGAGAAGGTAGATGTGTAGTAAAAACTGTGGTTGGTAATGATGTGATGAAGTCGCCATTTTGCTCGGCTGCTGGCAGGGAGATAATCAATCAAAACAACACCTACCTGTCGAATGAAGCTGTTGGAACTGTCTGAAAAACTGCCATCTGACCGCTTAAACTTCCCTCCTTTGCGTTTCGATCCCTTTCCCTGATAAAAATAAAGAAAGCAAACAACAAACATACAACAGCAGCATAATTAAATTATTTGACAACCTTGCCCTTATTTTTATTTTGTACTCCGTTTCTCATGACTGTGAGTGTGAAATTAAATATGATTTACAAGAGATTAAAAGAAAAAGAGACTCATCTGCCGCATCATTTCAGCCTT
Source organism: Ascarosepion bandense (assembly GCA_037127315.1). NCBI lineage: Eukaryota > Metazoa > Mollusca > Cephalopoda > Sepiida > Sepiidae > Ascarosepion > Ascarosepion bandense. The sequence goes on from JBBBDQ010001389.1 coordinate 1,711,721, forward strand.
AAGTCAAGTAACACTTAAAGTTCTAAAATTTAAAACGGCAAGTTTTTAAAACTACAAAAAAGGACCAAAACTAAATCAGAAATGGAAAAAAAGTACAGAAAAAGTATAGGAATGGAAAAGAAAAAGCAAGTGATCGCTGTGTATTGATTAAAAAAAAAAGTCAGGAATTCTAGTGAAATGTGCTGATCATAAGCCTTAGTTAGAGATTAACTTCCAAACAAAATTGTTTAAAATGTGTTGTAAAGAATTTCTTCACCATGCGACGCATGGTGAAGAAATTCTTTCTTACAATACATTTTTTTTTAATCATTACAACCATAAGCTTATGATCAGCACATTTCACTGGAAATTCCTGATTTCCTTTTTTTTTAAACCAATATATTTTTTAACCCTTTTGTAGTTTTAGTAAAAAGTGAGTCATAAAAATTTCTGGCTTGTGGAGAAAAGAACTCAACTGAATGATATCGCTGGTAAAAATTTCGATTTTTTTCAGAATTTTCTTTAATAGGAAAGAATTAATGATTGAAAAGCTAAATTAAAAAAGAAAAAGAATAAGAAACTGACGTCTTTTTCTGATTTAATGAATACCTGCTGAAATAATGAAAAAAAAAAGTACGCGATACAATGAATTTTGTTTCCAAAAAGTTGAAAGTCGCAAAAACTAATAAATAAAATTAAAAAGAACGGGTTCATTAATAATTTAATATTATTGATATCCTAATTCTTTCTGTAGAGAATAACTGTTTTGAGAAGAAAAGGCTAAAAAAAAAAAACATTTCTGAGCGAATTTACGAAAAAAAAATGTCTTTTTGGAAAGAACTTTTAACTTTAATTTCCTTAAAATATCTACAGCAAACAACGTAATGTAGAATTTATATATATATATATATATATATATATATATATATATATATATATATATATAAGGTTTTAATTTTAATTAAACTTTTCGTCATGCCACGGAAAATTAACGTCACAAACACAGAAAGAATGAATGACATAAAAATAATAGTGATCGCAAAATGAGGGGTCAGTCTCATATTCTCTTTTATAAAAAAAAAATGGTTTATCTTCGTTTTTTTTTAATAATAGGATTAGTACCTACACTTTGGTAGTTAGATTTTTCCTATCATGATGAATATTATTTGTTTTCCTTTTCGTACATTAATCGCTAGTTTGTGTTGAAATGGTGAATTTATAAAAAAAAACCTGAAGCAAGGAAGAAAGAGTTTGAACATAGTTTTTTTTTAAATAATTAGGATAAATAATTTTAATCATTAAGTGCTATAGAAAATAGAGTCATTTAAATTGACTGCATTACATTCAAATTAAAAAAAAAACAAGTTGTGAATTTTTTTTTATTACGGGTTTGTTGTTCCATTTTTTGTACCGTTCATTTAAAAAAAAGAACGGTACAAACATAATTACACTTGAACACAATTTTCTTTTAAATTTACTAACAAAATTCTAAGAAAATTAAAATTATTTCTCAGAGTCAGTGAAAAAGCAAAATTAAAACAAGAATTAGAGTACGGATGATTAAATAAAAAAGAAAGACGGAAGAAAGCGTCAACATTTTTGTCCAGTTTTTCTATGTCAATGTTACTCATCTTCAGAAAAAAAAAATTATTCCTTATCATTCTATATTTTAGTTTTATTTCTGTGATGTCACATACATTGACTCATTAATATTGTCCACATAAAAAGAGAGAAAGACATGATGATCTTTTTTGTAGTCATCATGAAATGCAAACTGCCACTTATGGAAGATGGACGTCATCATGATGAGTGACAGTATTAAAAACTTAAAAAGATTATTAACAATAAAATAAAAACTTATTTCATTTTTATTTAGAATATAGTCATTAAAATGTTTATTATACTTTATGGTCAATATAAATGTTAAATGTTACACAGCCAAGCAATAGGTAAATATAGTAATTTTTCCGTTGTTAACCTCACGGAGAAACTGAAAGTGTCGTCAAGGTAAAAAAAGAAAAGGTAAAATATTTAATAAATTGTTGAAAACCATATTATTTTTACTGGGGCTCATATTGCAAATAATGTTTTTTTGACTACTGATTACGTTGGTAAAATTCCCCGAGTTTGTGAAACGAAAATGTGGATGGTTCAATAATAGAGACTAGAGGAATTCAATTTGCAGAAAATACCAAACAAATTAAGTGAGACCATCTTTATTTTATCAATTATTATTGAATTGAACTAAAAATAATACGATATCTTGGGAAAATTGTTTTCTTCCTGACTTACAAAGAAAAATACTATTAAAATTTTAATGAATCTATTAAAGAACTTTTTTAAAAGTAAATTAATTAAATATATCTGTATTTGCTTTATTTTTTTGTTTGAATATTGCAGAAAAGTTTTTTTTATTTAAATGGGTATTTAATTACACTTCACACGCAATATGAAATAAATAAGGGCACAAAAATCACCCTCATTTCTAGCAACATTTTTAGACATTTTTTTAAAATTAATTCTCACACACTTGTCTAAAATTGAATTGACGTGTAATATTTTATTAATTATTAAACCTTGCATGCTATTTATTTTTATAATCATATTGACTCGTTTTACTCAGAGAAAATAAAAGTCAACCTACACATTTTTTTTCTAGGGCGAAAAAAAATGGTGAAGCATAGGGAAATTTTTGCTCGTTAAAAGGAAAGCGAAAGTAGGAAACAGAATTTTAGAGAGGAAAAGGTATAAAAAAAAACAAACTAGAAACGATCTTTTGGGAGAGAAAAGTGAAGTAGCTGGGTCCAGTCGATCGAACAGGAAGAAGATCCAACAAGTGACTGACTGTAAGTGTGTAGTCACTCTGGTTCTGGTATCTTTAATGTATTTAGAGATGTATTTTATTTATTTACTAAAAAATGACAAGAAATAATCGCAACTTATCCTGACAGACGTAGAAGAAACTTAACTGTAAATCAGTTGTTAAATAAAGAAAAACAGAAACAATAATAATTCCAAGAATATGGATGATGATGATTGAGAAAGAAGCAAGGCAACAAGCCAATGTTGTCGGGAAATGGATGGAAGAAGGAAGAAAGAGAAAAATGAACATGGGGGCGCCTCCCTTTCTTCAAGAATTAACAGATTCTGGTTCGATTTTATAAAAACATAAACGAAAAAGAGAATAATGAAAATTTAGAATATTTGGGGGCTACGATAATCAGTAATAAAAGATAGAAATATTTTTCAATAAAGACGATATGAAAGGTACCTGTGTTACGGTTTGCATGTCGCCATCTAACTCTTGGTAATGAGATGAGGGTCGCGCCATGATACGCTGCAGCCTGCCTGCTCCATCAGACCCCGGAGATGTGGTCCGTCCGTTCGTCGGACTCGGCTTCTGTCACAGTACACAAGTGCAAGCAGAAATCCATTGACAAAAAAAAAAAAAAAAAAAAAAAAAAAATGAAATTCAAAAAGAAAGATCCTCTAGGAGATTCCCAGCTTGTCCGAAAAAAACTTGAAAGCGATAATTAAAGAATTATTTAACTTGATCCAGGGTATATGTGTGGTGCGTGCGTGCAAAGACGGCCGAGGCACGACGCCTAGCCACGGCAAACCTTCCGCCAATAATTCTGTGAAAGAGCAGGGAGAAAAGGAAGTTCGCTCAATTTATTTCTATTATTCGGCTAGGCGACTCGAAACGTTAGTTCTGGGATGTTTAAGGCCTCTTTTAAGTCTTTCTTCCATCCGTCTGTGTGTAACAGGCGACCTAAGAAAGTGGACGGTGATTGTTAGTGCAAAAATGGCTAGAGAAGCGATGAAGAAAAGGAGTCTGACTGTGACGACACACGCAAACGTGACGAACACATTTCGTGGATGGTTTTTCTGGCCATTAATATCGCATTTATTTTGATCACTTGTTTTTGGCTGTTTATTTAATTTTCTTATTTTTATTTATTTTCATCCATTCGTGACTGACGCTCTGTTAGTGCCACAACAAGTTTACCCCTTCATGGAAAAGAAGATGGCCCTGCCAATTGTACGATGAGGAGGGTGAAATGATGGGAAAAATAGTAAGCCTCAAGAAGACTAATGGAAGTGGAAGGAGAAGAACAGTCCATGGCAAGAAGAGACAACTGGAGGTTGGAGAAGGTTGTCTTAAAAATTCTGAATGAAATAACGCTATCATGTGAACAGGAGAAAAATCAGTTATGGGAGAGAAAAAGAAAGAAAGACTTCCACTTGAATGAAAAGATTTTTGGAAGAGGGTGGGAGCTTTCTGAATAAGATTGAGAAATTGTGAAATTCAGGGAATTTCTCAGGGAGGAAAGGAAGGAGGTTCTATGGAAATTGATAAAAGCAGACTAGAGTATGAATAAATAAATGGAAATGATTTTCGGAGAATGACTGCATAAAATAGTTCAATGAAAAATGTCAAATCAAACTGAGGTGGCACCACACAGCTGATTAAACTGGATGGATAGATGTGTTTAACTAAAAAAAATTAACACAATTTATTGTTTTGCTTTAAAGACAAACAATAATGAGAAGGCAGATTTCAGTGGAAATTAAAAAAGAAAATAAACTAAATCTGAGGATTATCACTTGGTTATTTGAACATCTGTTTCTACACATTTCAGGCCGTCAGTATCTGTCAATCATAAAAATAGTTTGTAGTGATTTCTAACCATATTTATTTGTACTCAAATGCCAACTTCCCAAGTCTGCTAAATTAAGCTATATTTTTAAAAGTCCAGTGCTTTTGAATTTACTTTCAAGTTATCCCAGTTTATTTTAAAAAGTAGCTAAAAAAGGTGAAAGTTGGGAAAAAATTCAAAATTACATATATATATATATACATATATATATATATAATATTTTCCATTTTTAAACATGTTATTTCGCCACCCAGGTTTCTACCATGAGTGGTGTCTTCAGGCGATTTTTAATAACTGATTTTACCTTTTACCGTTTTTCTTTTTAAGAACGCTCTTGACTCCACCCAATACATTACTCAAGGGCCTCTCAAAGTAGAGGATTATGAAATGAAGTAGGTGATGTGAATGTAAGAGGAGGTAAAAGGAAGTGAAGATGATATATATATATATATATATATATATATATACACATAAAATAAATAGTGCATATTCATGTCAACACCCTGAGGTGACAGTCTGTTTTATGACTGAATGCAATCAATGGCCTGATAATTGTGATCAAGCATGAAACAAACTGTTGCCTCTGGATGTTGACTTGAATGTCTACATTTATATTTACATATGCTCTATCCCTGATATTGAACACTTTAACCCATAAATATAACATAATTTAAACTATATTTTATCATATTTTTATAAATTATATATATACATATATATTATTAATTATTACATTAGAACATGTGAAACATGCATGTTGCAATTTTTTTCTTTGTTCTCCATTTGGGGATATATATATATATATATATATATATACATACAAAGAAAGAAAAAGAGAGAGAAATATTTCTTAGCTCTTATATTCAAAACATTCAAAACATGTATTAAAGAAGGGTTTCTACTCAAATATACAATATATATATATATATGAATGGAATAAGTAAAGAACAAGTAAGAAAATGTGGCTTTTTTCTACTTTGTTGTTTGCTTATGACATATATATATATATATATATATATATATATATATATATATATATATATAATATGACAGCCAAAGAATGTTTTGTAATTTTTTTAGTGTCCTTACAATTTTTCTAATATATATATATATATATATACAGAGGACAATGGATAAATTTTCGCCATTTTATATTTTAATTTTGCCCATGTTTGTTTTTGATTTTGTCAACTGCATAGTATAGTAGGGTCAGTTGGGCACTGTTTGGGAGAAAAAGAGCCCCATGACTCAATTCACTCTGCCAGAAATTTAGAAATGGCATGCTGTACTGCTTGGCATTTGTACCAGAAACTCCATTACAAACATTTCAAAGTGTTTGGGTATTAATTTGAAGACAGTACAGAGGATTCAAAAAGAGTTGGATGAGTCTAATAGTGATTACGAAGGTGTTTGGAGTGATCACTAGTAATGGCAACATTATGCCACCATTCATCTTCCAACAGGGCCTCAGACTCAACATGAAAGCCTAGATCAAGTGCCTTTAGGCAGTAATGCTGCTCTGGGTCAAGAGGGTGGTTGCTGGACTCTGCACCATGCCACACAAGTAGGAGAACCTAATCATAGCTGCCAGATAATTTCTGCGACCACATCACCCCTTCCATCTGGCCAACTAACTCTCCAGACTGCAAACCCCCCTTGATTATTTGTGTGGGGTGCAGTTGAGTGCGAGACCAACAAAATTTCTTGTAACACCATAGAGAAATATTCCTGCCTACCATCAGAATGTATGACATTAGTCTCCTAGAGAGTAACTCTCTCTCTCTCTCTCTCTCTCTCTCTCTCTCTCTCTCTCTCTCTCAAGCAACCTCAAATGGAATGCCTAGATCAAATCTATAGCTGCATTTACTTTTAGAAAAGTTGGGTCACTGTATCAAGCCAGGAAGTTTTTCTTGTCAGAATCCATTTTGCACATTTATAAATCTACCATTCATCTGTGCATTGAATACTGTTGCCATATCTGGTCAAATGCTCCTGCTATTCATCTTGAGGTTCTCGACAAAATTCAAAGGAAGATCTGCAATATAACTGATCTTGACTTGACGACCCAACTTGAGTCACTTTCTCACTGATGTGATGTGGCTTCCCTCTGACTTTTCTACAAGTATTTTCATAGCAATTGCTCTGATGGGCCTTTTCCCTGGTTTCCTGACCATATGTATTTACACATGCTACTTGATTGGCATCAAACTCCTCTTTTAGCATCAAAATAGTTAAATGTAACCATATCTTCTACTTTGGATTAAAGTTATAAAAAAAAAAAAATATATATATATATAGGTGTGAGTTTGTGACCCTGGGTTTCATGCTCTTGCGATCGCCAGACAAACTGATCAATTTATCAATTTTTTTAAAAAACTGGCTATATGTAGGGCTGCACATTTTCCTCAAACTTTTGGTGGAAGTGAGAGGAAAATGGGGAGGAAAATTTGTCATCATAACAAACACAGACATATACACACTTGTACACCCATTGACGTGCGCAAAGACACACATGTGTACGCCTGCCCACCCATCGGGGCTCACACAAACATAACTGTATGCAAACCACATGGGGCTTGGCGTAAGTACCGTGCATATATAATATACAAATAATATATATATATATATATATATATATATATATATATATATATTAGAAAAAGAAATAAGGTTGTTTCAATGAGAGAAATTGGCATAGAATAAAAAATTTGAGAGGCTGTGAATGTTTTGTTTCAAGTGTATATTTATTGTTGTTGTTATTATACATGTTATGATATTTTAAGTGTCCATAATGGTATTTGAGATGCTACACGTGTTTCGAGTCTAAAGTTGACTCTCTTCAGGCAAATAAACTTGTGGCTTTACGTATCGAGTTCCTTTTGTTTCTTTCGAGACATGATTGCTCAAGCGTGTTTCACGTACAGTACTTAACTGACTGACTGATGTAAAATAAAATAATTTTAGAATAGTGAAAAGAATTATTTATTCAAATATTAACACTCTACCATTACTACTTTCACACACACATATATATGTGTATGCCATGACAATATTTTGCAGCACACCTAAGAAGATTGTGTAGCACACTAGTGTGCCACGACACAGCTGTTGAAAATCAATGCTTTAAAACAAAGTTTGGGAGATTGTGATTTCATTGAAATTGGGTTTCAAAACTTGTAATATTTTCTACTTTATTCTGCATGTTCACATTATACTATTTTGTTGTTATAACAACCTGTATATAGACACTTTGTTATAGGCAGTAAGTCAGATATGATACACACTTGAACAATCATGTTTCAAAAGAGTCATGACTGACTGATTTTCCCACAGTAGATTGCCATTACTTTTTGTGGTAGACTGGTTGCCAACCAAGGCTATAGAACTCAATCTGTCCTACTATTTAACACATGGCTGGAGGGAGAAGGGGAAAATTAATACCTTTCCCAAGAGTATTTGTGCATAAGGGAATGCAACAAATTCGACTGGAATTTGAACTTGGCTTTCTGATTTCTTGTAATTAGTCAATATCCACTGCACCACAACGCACATTCTATATTATAGTACTATTACTAATATAGTAGTAGCAATGGTTTGTTATAGTACTATTGCTACTACTATATTAGCTTTGAGCTGAGCCAGATTTGTTCTAGTTTCATTAACCTTTTGGGAAATAATGATTATGTCGATGTAGGATTTATATGAAAATTTAAAACAGCAATCAGTCTTAACAAAGGAAGACTAATAACAGTTAATAATAATAATGATTAGGTTGAAATCATTTTCTTTCACTTTTCAAATCTGCATCAAAGTGATCATTTGCATTTAAGATAAGCTGGGTCACTTATCAATATAATCAGTTCTAATTCAGCATTAATTTTCTGTTTTCAATTACAACAGTCAAATGAACTTGTGATGATTTATGTTAATAACAAGATCTAATAGTTCAGAAATTTCTCATTCAGTAGAGTTATATATAATGATGTGTAGGTCACATTCCTTAATCTTGTATTTATGACCAAGGCTGGAAACAATGTGAAAATAGACTTGAAACTCAATAAAAATAATTCTTTATTTCTGATGGTATATTAGGCAAAAGAAGAGGTTTGTCAGTAGAATGCATCAGGAATCAATGTTCAGTTAGTTAAACATTTGAAAAGAAATCATATGAAATAGTAGAACCTGAATTGGGGTAATCTTTTTCAGTCAAAATTTCTCAGATGAGGAGTTAAGTTGTGGATAGGTGATAAGATTTTCTTTATTAGAAACTTTGGAATAAAATGAACTAACTCAAGTGTATAAAATAAATAATATATTTTTTTTATTTATATGTTTCAGAGTGAGTCCTTTGGTATTCGGTATAGCAAAATATTTCATTATAAGGCATGGAGTAGATAGACTAAACTATCGCCCGGTTCACACTCCACCCACACCTATTGAACAGGTGAAGAGGCTCATCCCTTATTCCCTGTTTAGGATGTGGTTTCCGGTTTTTCTCTTTTCTAATCTTCTCACTGTTTTTTTTTTTTGTTTCTTTTTCACTTGGTGTAGATAGACTAAACTATTGCCCAGTTCACACGCCACCCACACCTATTGAACCGGTGAAGAGACTCATCCCTTGTTTTCTGTTTAGGATGTGGTTTCCAGTTTTCCTCTTTTCTAATCTTCTCACTTTGTTTTTGTTTTTTTCTTTCAATTGGAGTAGATAGACTAAACTATTGCCAGGTTCACACTCCACCCACACCTATTGAACAGGTGAAGAGGCTCATCCCTTGTTTACTGTTTAGGATGCAGTTTCCGGTTTTCTCTTTTCTAATCTTCTCACTCTTATGTAGCCCCCTGCACATCAGTGGCATTACCGCCTTGCTTGGGGTGATATGACTAAAAAAAAAAAAGATATTGGTAGTATGCTTGGAGAAAGTCCAGAGATGGTACTTTTTAGTCAGATCGTGATAGTGGTAGTAATAATATTAAAAATAGGTCAGTGTCAATGTACTATGTTTTTCTTGGCCCAAAGCAGGGAAGAATTATCATTAGCAGATCATCTATTAACTTCTTCACTAATCATGCATGGCTGGTGTCTTTGCAGTAGCATTTCTTTTGTTGTCACTTTTATCGTCTATTCTGCTTCTTGCTTAGAGGTGACAGCATATATTCTTTTGACCAGGATCTGAGATTTTGATGCAAACATTGATTTTGACTAACATCAAAAGTCTCTTTGTCAATTTTTTTGACTGGCCAAAATGATTTTATTTTGGCATTCCTTTCTTTTTCATTTTTTATAACAGAAGTTACGTATAGAGACTTCCTGATTTTTGGTCTTTTTCAGTCAAAAATAATCCTGCAAACTTTCAGTGTTTTTTCCAGGTTTAGTTTTTTCTTCTTTTTCCTCTTTTTATTTGAGTGTTGCCTTCTCATCGGTTGAGAGAAGTATATAGAGAAAAGTTTAGAGAGAGAGAGAAAGAAAGAGATATGGGTTTTAAAGGTGTCATGGACCCGGTTAAAGGTCCAGTAAGAATAACGCAAAAACTACCAAATAGAAAATATGAATATATATTAAATACGGAAAGAATACAATACTTGAAACTTGATTAGTAGGAATGATAATATGAATTAGTGTGGAATACTATGATTCGACCCTCAGCCTTAGAACTGGGACTCGTAATGGTCGTTAAGGTAGCAGTGTTTGTAGACCGACTCTCAGCTGATTTCGGGCTGCTCTGAGTGCACTCTCCTCAGGCTACTCCCTCTCACCTCTTGTGAGGAGAGGGAGGTATAAGTAATGTTTGGAAGAGTCCATTCAGTCTGTTGGTGATGCCACCATGACAAAAGGAAAATGCAAATGTCTTATTTTAATTTGAATTCTTCTTATTTTTGTTTATATATTTTATAATTATATTTTACTAGTAGTATAGCCTGGCGTTGCTCGGGTGTAATGAAAGCTTTAAAACTAATCCATGGTCCTGGAGCTCAGACTCTTTGGACGTTGGCACGAAAGACTAAAAAGTAATAGTTGTTTCCAGTTAAAGCGAAACTGTAGACTGAAAGAAAAATTAATGGATGTAAGTCAAATTTTGATTTCCTGGTATCGATATCAAATAAATTTTTTTCGTCATAAACTGAATTTTGAAGGCTAAATAAGTCCTCTGAGTAAATGGTATCATGGCTGAGACTAAGAACTACAATTATACCTACTTAGAGCCAAATCTGAAGCAAAAACTAAAATAAAAGGGCTGAAAAAATACAGACATGCAGGCAGATAAACAGACACACACACAAACATCTTACCTTTTATATATATATATATATTATCGATTTTCTGCACTATTGTAAGAACTGCAACCTTGAAACTTCTGAATATCGTTTCTTATGTCTTTGTCTATGAGTGTATCAAATTTGATTAAAATCGGACCGCTCCTTTTATAACCCGATTTTTTCGATTATCAATTTTCGTTATTTATCAGGGGTACCTCGATACAAAAGCTAGCTAAGAACACTCGCAGACACTTATAGTACAACTGTGTAAATTTTCAAGAAAATCGGTTCAGCTGTTTTGGAGTCTATAGGTAACGGACACACACACACACACACACACACACACAGACAAAGTTCCATTTATAAATAAGTTTAGATTTTTATTGAGTTTCACTACAAAGTCATTATTATTTCCATTATTTTCAATATTTGTTATTATCATAGTATTTCTGCTGTTGTACCCTCTTGCTTTTTTCAGGTGTTGATCTGGTAAACCTGCAGGGCATTTAAAACTAATTCTTTTATTTTCTATGTGGAAATGAAGCAAGAAATAACTGAACAGTACTAAATAAGAAAAAGCGGAGATATTCTTAGACATTGTCATTAGAATGAAAACAATGTGCTTTAGATTAAATAAAGAGGCCAGTTTAAAATTTCCTGAAAGTTATCTAGATAGACAAGTATTTGATAAATTCCTAAGGACACAACAGCCAACACATTGTGATAATCAACGAAGATGAGGACAATGACCTGCATATAAATAATGTAAATAATGAACACTTTATGTCATCTAGATTGTTCTAGTTCCACTGTCTATGTCTAGGGAAAAATATATATTGTTTTTTTCTTGGTACTGTTCAGTTATTACTACTCAAGTTTTCACTGAGTTTGAATCTGTGCTGTTCAGTCCAGAGATTGAATTAACAATTACTATACCATCAAATTCATGAACCATTGCTTTAATTCTTTATACTTCTTGTATATTATCTTTGCTAATATAATAACTCAGTCAGTTAAGTGCCATTTGTGATACATGCTTGGGCAAGCATGTCTTGAAAGAAACATGACCGATTGAGCAGAAGATTTTCTCACAGTAGGTTGCCATTACTTTCTGTGGTAGACTGGTTGCCAACCAAGGCTATAAAACCCAATCTGTTCTGCTATTGAACCAATAACTGGAGGAAGAAGAGACGGATTAATACCTTTTCTCAGTGTATTTGCACATAAGTGAATGCAACAAATTCAACTGGAATTCAAACTCGGTTCTTAAATTTCTTGTTCTAAGCTGATATCCACTGCACCACAATGCACATCTGGATATAATAATTAGAAAATAAAATAAAATTTCTCATTTTAGAATAGTGTGCTCTTTATTTTGTGGTGATGTTATTACTAATGAATAGGACCATAGATGAGATAATCTGTCATTCAATACAGTTTCACAGCTTATATCTGGGTTTATTCTTTGGTGATAGAATAATTAATGAATAATAAAAAATAACCTACCTTTTGTAGCGTAGATATTCTTTTGCAAGATGCCAGCATATTTTAGTTGCTGAATGAAAACTAGCTAATGTTTGTTTAACTTTAGGTCTTATAAGCAAACTCATGTATTTAGATATTTTATACTCATTTAAATTATTTAGACTGTTCAGATAGTTGTACTCATTTTTGTTGCCATATTCATGACATTTCAGCCATTGTACACTTCTTCTTCATTTGTTTAGAATTTTGAACCAAACCCTTTATTTCATCCACTGGGATAAATTGTTTTAGTTCCATGCACCATATCTTTTCTGGATCAGTTATTTTCCTTTAACTCAGCAAGTTTTTGTTCATCTATAAGTAGCCAGGTATCGAACTCACAACTGTGTCAAGTCACTGGATTACTTCAACTAATGCTTTTATCCACTGGGCCTTGAGGAGATTGGTGTATGAATTTTTTTTACTTATAAACCTAATGTCACAGTAGCCATTTCTTTCTTTTTTACCAGAGCTCATATTACAATTTGTTGTTATTGTTTTTCTTTTTGTTACTGGTTCTCATATTGTATTCATGTCTATGCTTGGTCGGCTTAAGAGTGTTTTGTGGCCTAGCATATGCACTGATTCCTTAAGTTTTCATATTTTCCATTGATGTTCTTTGCCTATTAATTCAATCTCATCCCACAGGGAGTGGTGATCTCTCTTTTCCTGTCATATATGGTCAGCCATGCCTGATTTTTCTATTTCCCCTCATGTTATGACTTTTTGGTTTCCTGCAGTCTTTTCTGTTTCTCCTTTATTATATTTCTGTTTCTCTTTTATATTTCTTGCAGTTGCATAGGATGGTGTACACACAATCCTTAATCATGCTTCCTTTATGAGAGGTCTTACTCTGAAGGAGTGTCTCTGAAGTTGTGAACCACTTTTGAAGATCATTCAAAAGTTATATGGACAACTGATTTTTTGTATTTTTCCCAATAACCCTTCACATATAGTATGCAATGCAAACCAAGGCTGTTTTCTGAGAGTTGTTATCCTCTTGAATCCTTCTATCCCAGTTTGTCGGAGCTGCTGTCATGTATGCAGAGTAGGTTTTATATTGTAGGGTACTTCTTATATTGACCATTTCTTGTTCATCTGTCTCTGGATTACCACTTATGACTTTTGATTGATATTGTAGGCAGTGGACAATTACTTTCTTACATTTTATGGGTGGTGGCAGTTGAAATTGAGGTATTTTCCAGTGAATGTTGGCTTGTGGCATACGAATATCTTGAATCCATGCCCTGTTCAAGATATTAGTACATCCAGGAATACTGTTACCTCTCTCCATTGTAAACTGTATCAAAGATTGAGTTCATATGGTCCAGTAATAGCTGGATCTCTTCCTGGTGTGACCAGAGTATGAAGGCATCTAATGCCATTTCCTTAAAGTATTCCATGTATATGTTAGCCATTGCTGGTGATAATGGTGACCTCATTGCTAAATCTTTGTTCTGCTGATGCCATTGTTCTGATGCCATTCGAAAGTGTGTATCCTGCTGATGCCATATGTCTGATGCCATTTCAAAGTGTGTTGTTTGTGTACAGAAAGTCATCTTCATCAGGTTATCTATTGGTATATTGGTACATTCTTTAAGAATGAGTTTGAGACCAGTCTGTTCCTGACTACCGATAGTGCTTTCACGATGAGTACCTTGGTAAACAAACTCATCAGATCCAGGCTCACCATCTGGTTGGATTGAATGGGAGCATTTTTTATTATTTCCATTAAGTGGGCAGTGTTTTGGACACATGATGATTTTTCTATTAATGAGTCAAATATATTCAAAAGAAAGCAACTCAGCAGGTGACACACAGAACCTTGGCAGCTAGCTAACAATTGGCCTGGGAGGAATACCATTTTTATGAATTTGGGGGAGACTGTGTATGGGAAGTAGCTTGCTATAACATGTATATCTTAGGTGGGATGTGGGCCTTATTTTTTATTAGAATCTGCAATATTTTTTGTTCTCTTTTCATTGTTGGAACTTTCTTTATTTTACTATAACTAACATTTCTAATGAGGTCTTCTGTTTTTCTTTATACTTTATTTTGTCTATCACTATAGTTGTATTTTTGTCAGTTAGTAGTATGATACTGTTGCCATTCCTCTGTAAAGTTTTGATTGCCAGCCTCTCCAGTTTTGTGATGTTTGATTTGAATGGCTTGGATTTCTCCAGTATCTGTCTCACTTTCTATCTTAGCTCATTCGTACGAGCCTGAAAAATGTTCAAGGCAATTTCCTCAATTTGAGCAGTATGAATGGTTGTTGTGAAGTTGAAACCCTTGTCCAATACTGACTTCTCAGAGGTACTCAGCTGGTGTTGTCATGTGGATTAATACCTGATGGGGGATGAACCCTGTACATCACATTATAATCTTTCAATCTATTCAATTTCTGTACTTGGCAGACCTTGATTGCATCAAATTTGTCTCTGAAGGATTTATCCAGATCATACTGGATCCTCTTTTAGTCTTCTTTATTGGTAATTCTGTTGAAGAAGGCCTCAAGCCTTTGGAAGATATCAAATTACAGCTTTTGTTTTATCCAACAATTGTACTGGATTTTTTCTAGAATGAAGCTGAAATAATAGACAGAGAACATAACTATAAAATATGAAAACTTAAGAAATCTGTGCATATACAAAGCCACAAAAATTTCCTAATCCAGCCAATCGTAGATATGATTACAATATGAGAATCCAGCCAATCGTAGATATGATTACAATATGAGAACTAGTAGTATTAGAGAAAAACACTAGCAACAAATTGCAATATGTGCTCTAATAAAACATTGATTATTGATACATTGTTCTTCTGATATTTTAAAACAAATGGTGAAAATTATTTATTTTAGAAAATATAAAATGAATTCATGGTTATTTAGAAAGTTAAGGAGGGGTGGTTGGAGGAAGTCAAACAATATGATTATGTGTGTGTCTGTATTACTCAATAAAAAGTGAGAATTACATTGAACTATAAAGTTGAACATTTAGGTCGTATGAAGGTGAATGGTTTCATTATGTCATGTTGAAAGATTATCTGGTTTTGAAAATGATTTATTCAAAATAATTAATAACATTTCTCTTAACAAACAAAAGGATAATTTCCAGAGACACTTTCACCATGTGGTTTTAAACATAAAACATCAAAGTTATTGCTAAGTCTAAGAAAACATCTAATTTTTATAAAATTACAACTAAGAATTATACCACTTTCATTAAAAAAAATTTCACTAAAAATTATAAAGAATTAAATAATAATTCCCTTAATTTAGTTGATAAAATAAATACTACAAGCAAAACTATTACTGACAAACTCAAAATTTGTGACAAAGTTGGTAAACTTTGTACTAAAGAAGCTTACATAACTTTAAAAATCATAAACTTAATTTTGAGACAATCTACCCACCAGAATCATTAACCCCACTCTCACCCATTTTTTTACACCTAATGGTGTGTAGAGCAGTAACTTTCTGTTACTGTTTCTGTTTTTTATGAGGCAGGGTTGTCAGCCCTGTGCCCAACCCCTAAACCTGGAGGACCGGTGGACCATTCTTGGACCATTTTTGGTCCTTACGTTTCCATCACCCATATAAGTACTGACCAGACTCAATGTTGCTTAACATCGGTGATTGGATGAGAATCGGTGTATTCAACACGATATAGCTGTATACATCAATCCCACTAGGTTATTATAATAACAAAATTACAATATTAAGCTTGACTCTGTTTTCAGCACTTTTCTAAAAGTAAATGCAATAAACAGTAGGTTTTTAATCTATCTGTTCTTTCACTTACTTACATATATATATATATATATATATATATAAATGTATTGTAGTATATATATATATATATATATATATATAAATGCAAACTTGTCATTATACTTGTTTCTAAAAATCCTCCGAGTACATACGCGGAAGGAAAAAATGGTAATAAAAAAGAATGAGCTAAGCACCCGAACATCAGTCAAAGTACATAGCCCAAAGAAAAAACACAAGAGGAGTAACGTAAAACAAAAAGCACTCAATATGAAAGTAGAGCAAACAAAGTAAAGTTGGCCAACTTTCCCTGAAGATCCAATTTGGTGAAACGTTGGTAGGTTCGTTGGCTCTTTAGGTTAGTTATTTACTATATATATATATATATATATATATAAAGAATTAATGGATATATTTTTAAATTTACTTTAAAAGTAGAAACTTCATATTTGAAAAGACACCCCATTTCTTTTTATTAAACAGTGAGCGTTAATCTATCTCTACTAATCTGTTTGTTTGCAGCATTCAGAAATGTTAAAGAAAATGTGTTCTCTTACAGAGATTGAACCTGCATCCCCCTTGAATAGGGAACCACCATTTGATCTGGCATCCTTCACCCAGATTATTTATTCTGGAATCTCATAATTGCTCAGTCTGGAATATGAACAAAGAAATTTCTAAAAAATAAATGGATTTATTTTTAGTCTGACATTTAAATTACTTCAAATGTTCTTATAGTGGACACTTCATATTTGAAATAGACATAATATTTGAAATAGACATAATAAAATAGACTATTTGAAATAGACATAATAAAATAGACTATTTGAAATAGACATAATACATACAATTTAATAAGTAAAAATGGGGCATCTATTTCAAATACTAAGTATCCACTATAATAACATTTGAAGTAATATATATGCTGTTTATAGCATGAAACTGACAGATTATTTGAGGTAAGAAACTGACAGTCAATATTAAGTAGTACTTTTTATGTTTACACTCTCTTTTTAAAATTTTATATATAAAAATAATTTTTCGTCATAACATACTATCTTTTTAAGAAAAATATGATATAATGAAAATAAGTAAAAATTCTTTCATCCTCTGATGAGTGGATTATAGAATCTGCAAAACATCAAGTAAAGATAAGTAAATATTTTATTTCTCATATATATATATATATTTATATGCATATGTGGGAATAAAGCTTTTATTCTATCTTAATATATATATATATATATATATATATATATATGCATAAAAAATAAATACTTTGTAAAAATCAATGAAAGTACACCACTGTCAATTAAGCAGGTATAGATGGCGTTATAATTCTTGTTGTATATGAAAATAAAGATGAACCTGTGTGTGTGTGTGTGTGTGTGTGTGTGTGTGTGTGTGTGTGTGTGTGCGCGCACGTGTGTGTGCGTGCATGGAAGTGAATGAATTAATGTGCTTGGCTGGGTGTATGCAAGTTTTCAATTCAGTTTGACTATCTTTTAAGAACAAAGCAGTGAGTTGATTTATCAATTTGTTTTCATGTTTTGTTCACAAATGAAGCTTTTCATTTGGGATTTCATTGCTTTTGTATGTCTACAATTCTCTTCCTTTGCTATGGCTGTAGTTGGAAAGTAAAGAAACCCCAGATAAATGAAATTACAAATTTTATTCCATTTTTATATACGTTTTGTTATTCTATTTCTCTAAGTAAATAAAATATTTAAATAAAAACAAATATGCAAATACGTGTTTGCTTTCCTTTGACCTAAATAACCAATGATCAATACAATGAGACAATATCATGATTTATGACAGTTTATTGATTATATATGAGGGAATACTTTCTCTCTCACTTTTTTATGATTAAATAACCCTAACCAAACATGGTGTTGAGTATCACACCTTACTTAGTTTTTTATCATTTCATCCCAAGCAGAACGAGACTGCCACTAGTTTGCAGAGGGTTACAGTGAGAGAAAAGACTGGTTACATGGGGTATCAAAGAAAGAATAAAAGATGAACAGGATTTAAGAAAATAGAAGATGGCAGTTAATGTTGCATTTACATTTTTGGAGATTCTAGCTATCAGAGAAGCAAATAAATGGAAGGAAGTTCCACAGGTGACGGATGACGGGAAGTGCAAGGAAATAAACTGTTCGAGTAGAAGTGGCTGTTACATTTCACTATTTCAGCAGTAAAAGAATGGGACCTAGATTCTAATCTAGTAGTACAATTAAATTCATGCAAACAGCACACTAGAAAAAAAAAAGAAGCTCAGAACAGTTACCATGGAAATATTTGTAGAAAAGACAGAGGGAAGCCACATCACATCAGTGAGAAAATGACTGAGGTCCAGATGCAAAGTAAGGACTGATTACTTTGCAGATCCTTCTTTGGTTATGTCAAGTACCTCAAGATGAATATCACAAGCACCTGACCAAAAATAACAATCAATGCACGGATAAATGGTAAATTAATAAATGTTCAAGATGGATTCTGAGAAGAAAAACTTTTTTGGAGTAAGAGTTCATATTAACCCTGTGAAGTCACAGAAGTGATGAAAGTAAGGAGATACAAAGACTACTTTAAAACAGCTGTGAGACTTCATTGGAGAAAGGGAATAGGAAAGTTTACTCGCAACATGTCTTGTAAATGAACCAGCTCTGTAATATCCTTGAAGATGAACTAGCTTTCTTTTATCTTCTTGAGAAACTAGATACATGATATATTGTAAATGAACTAGCTGTGTGCTATCCTTGAAGATGAATTAGCTCTGTGATATTTCCTAGAGAAACTAGATATATAAAATCTTGTAAATGAACTAGCTGTGTGTGATCCTTGAAGATGAATTAGCTCTGTGTTATCTCCTAGAGAAACTAGATACATGACATCTTGTAAATCAACTAGCTGTGTGCTATCCTTGAAGATTAATTCACTCTGTGTTATCTTCTAGAGAAACTGGATATATAAAATCTTTTTTATGTTAAAGTTCACTCTATGTATGGCTCAAGAGCAAGCCCATAGTAAATGTTTACTGAATGAGGTGTGTAATGTAAATGTAAAATGAGGTAGTAGGATGTTTTTTTTTCTTTTTTTTTTAATCATATCACCCCAAGCAAGGCGGTAACGCCACTGATGCGCATGGGGCTACTTAAGAGTAAAATGATTGGAAAGGAGAAAAAAAAATGAAAAGTGAAAGAAGATTGGAAAAAAAAGAAAGCCAGGAACCACATCCTAAACAGGGAACAAGGGATGAACCTCTTCACCTGTTCAAAAAACGTGGGTGGAGTGTGAACCGGGCGATAGTTTAGTCTATCTACTCCAATTGAGAAAAAAAGAAAAAAAAAGTGAAAGAAGATTGGAAAGAAAAAGAAAAAAGAAAACCGGGAACCACATCCTAAACAGGGAACAAGGGATGATCCTCTTCACCTGTTCAATAGATGTGGGTGGAGTGTGAAAATAAGATTAAAGGATATAGAAGATAGATAGCAACTGGCACTTGACTTTAAGAGGTTAAAAATTTAGTGAGCAAGGATCTTGTAAATGATGTTTGGTTGGCTGGTTTTGTTTTATGGCATATCAACCTCGGCGGGTCATTTATTGCCAACTAAATTTTATTTATTTATTGCTGGTAATAGCTTTTTCTTTTCAACAAATTATTGTTGTTTTTATATAAGTTTTGTGTCTAGTAATACTTTTTTCTTTTCAAGTACCAAGATTCATTTTAAGGGCAGGGTCCCCAAGTCCTACCCTGTTATTTAACCCATAACTGGAGGAAAGGGATGGATTAATACCTCTCCCAAGGGTACCAGCGCTTAAGTGAATGCAGGGTATTCAACTGGAATTTGAACTCGGCTCACCGATTTCTCTTTCCGAGCCGATATCCGCTGCACCACAATGCACATCCATCACTGAACACTTACAGTACCAGGTATTCCCAAGTGGTCACCCATCTAAGTACTGACCAGGCTCAACATTGCTTAACTTTGGTGATTGAGCAAGAACCGGTGTATTCAACGTGATATGGCTGTAAGCCTCTTGTAAATGAATTGTGAAGATAACAAACTGCTAGTTTATCTTTGAAGATAAACTAGCAGTTTGTTAATTTTATATACAAACTAGCTGTGTGCTATCCTATAGTAAAAAGAATATAACAGCAATTTTAAAAACATCACTTCTGAAATCAAAAACTGGAATAGTATTTTTTCAAAAATCTATATATCTTTTTGGAGGTGTAGAATAGTTCAAAGGATGGTAAACAAAACTGGAAAATCATGTTGAATTTTCAGTTGAAATTTCTTTGCACAAATGTTCTTTGAAAAAACATGGATTTACTTCTCCCTGTCCTCTGTCTTTCTATTAAACTTCTTGAGAAAATGTTTCATACTCGAATGGCAGATAAAGAAAAGAATATGTTAGTAATCATTTGTGCAAACTATTCCCCTATAGTTATCTTAACTGTCCAAGTTATAGCAAAAAACCATTACTCTAAAAGTCAAGAAAAAGGACTAAACATAAACTACAAGAAAACTGAATGCATGGTCATCAATAAAAAGAGGAGCCCAAAATGCCAACTACAAGCTGGGGTTACTGAAATCAACCAGATACAGAAATTTAAATATATTAGGAGTGTACTAACATAGAGTGCAACTCTGACGTTGGAAGGCATATTGGCATGACAAACAATGCATTCCAAATTCTTAGTACAATATTGAGAGACAGGAGAGTTTTGTTGGAAACAAAGAAGAGAGCGCTGGATTGTTATATGATGTTCGTCTTTCAATATGGCAGCCAACACTGGAAAATCTATTCAAAGATGAAGGAAAGAATTAAAGCAACCAAAACGTGGTTCTACAGAAGGATGCTGAAAATACCACAGACTGAATGAGGATGGAAATGAAAAGAAAACTTATATTTAATATCAGGAAAAGATAGCTGAAGTTTCTGAGTCATGGATATTAGGAGTGAAGTCAGCTATTTATGAAAAACTGACTGATTATCAAAAATGTCTAATTTAGTTGTTCACTGATTGGTCTGTTATATGCCTTTTTTGATTAGTTAGAAAAGGGTATATTAAATTTGAATTTATTAGTGCTGTGATCCACATTTTTTTATAAACAAATTTTTGCTTTTAGTAAATAATAAAATAAAACTGCTTTTCACAGACTGATGTAAGATGAAGTGTGTAGTAATCTTGGGTCTTTGGAAAAGTTAAAGTGAATAACCAACAAAGGAAAAGGGAAAAGGTTAGATTAGCTCCTGTGAAAAGAAGTGAAAATACGAGACAAAGAAAAATGCTAGAGAGTTAGACATCCAAAAGAATCAGCATATATGCTAGGCTATGTGGGATGCTGTATTTGGATAAGATATTAATATTTTCCTCAATTTTTCTTTTTGCTAGAAAGGCGGATAGATTTTTTTAATCATCTCACCCCAATTAAGGCAATGAAACAATGAGGATGCAAGAGTTTATTGAGAGGAAAACAAACAGAAGAAAATAAAAGCACAAGATTTGAAGAAACAGTAGATGATGATTGAATCTGAGTGGGATGCTTGACAATTTGTCCTTTAAGTCTGTTTTTTAAGCTATCAAATTAATTCCTGAACAATGTGTTATGAATTCAAATTTGAATTTTTTGGTGAGGGAGGATCAGTTTCTTTTTTAATCTGTTTATCTGGATGAGAGATGGGGACTGGGTCAAATCAACTGATAACCAATAGTTAGAAAATCTGTTAGAAGATATTTTATTATAAAACATCTTTTATCATGAAAACTAGATTCCACAATCAAAGAACAGGATTTAAGGTGATAGAAGATGACAACTGACAATGTATTTAAATTTTTGAAGCTTATAGGAAAACAGGAAACTAGAAGAAAATTCTACTAGTAAGAAGTGCAGGGTAAAAAACTATTAGCATAAAAAATATTACAACTAGCAATTTCCACAGTAAAAATTATGAGACTGAGTTGCCAATCTAGTATAGCATTTAAATTCAAAGAGTAAATTTGATTTACTCTGATCAGCTTTATAAAAGTATTTATAGCAAAAGCCTGGGGAAAGTGACTGAAGCATAGATACCAGGTCAGGATTGATAACATTGCAGATTCTCCTTTGGATTTTGTCAAAAATCTCTAGATATATAGCAAAAGCACCAGATAGATAGATAGATAGATAGATAGATAGATAGATAGATAGATAGAATTACACCAACAAAGAAAGAAAGAAGCTAAAACAGTTACAAATACACAATAAATTTAAATGTATCATGTTCAGAAACACTTATTTGATGATACTTCATATGGATTTGCTTGCAGATTTCCTTTATAGTGCCTAGCATTTTGCTAGTGACTGGTCATCTTGAATATTCATATCTTGAAGTGAAATTCAACTGAACATTTTTGCCACTTAAAAACCCATATTCAACTTGAAGAATGTTCACCAAAAATATGAAGTATTTAATGGTTTTCATTAGCAGACCTGCTGATCGTCATGCAAAATTTGATGTAGACACATTGTTTGAAATTGTCAGTTATTGTTATAATTGCAGAGCCATTCCAACACATTACAAAACCATAGATAACAATTGAACATATGTAGATAGCAGAAAATTGATTAACAGACTGATTCAGTAGGTCGGGTACAAATAAGTGTTTACTGAACACTCATTTCTGTTGAACAGTATATACAGTATGGAAACATTCTAATAACACCTTGTATATACAGAGATTATGAAGCATTTATATGCTTTGGAATATGGAAATGACTGAATAAAACATTATAATAAAAGTATGGTTAATCAGCAGCTAAAAGTTGGTCAGCTATGAAGGCAAATATATAGTGGAGAAAGAAGAAGAAAAAATGTTAATTTACAGATACTGAATATATCTGTAAATGTAGAATCTGGTTGAGCCTGAGTAGATATGATGAAAATGCATTGCTTCCTCATTAGATCAAACTGAAATATAGAGCAGAGAATTACAAGAACAATAGATAGATCATTTATTTAGAGAATCACACTTGCAAAGGAAGAAAGAAAGAAGCATGAGAAAACACATGAAAAATAGATGGGTAGATAGATAACAGAGAATCATGTTTATAAAGAAAGAAAGAAAGAAAGAAAGAAAGAAAGAAAGAAGCATGAGAACAGTCATGAACAATAGATAGACGGATAGATAGCTCACAGAGAATCACACATATTTATTTTTTTTATAATCATATCACCCCAAGCAAGGCATTACACTGCCACTGTTGTGTAGAAGGTTACATAGGAAGAAAGTTATGAGAAGGAGTGACAGAATACAGGGGATGTCAGGAAGTGGGTAAGAGAAAGATGAGAATACTGAAGAAATGAGATGAGAGCATGAGAGAGAGGATGCAAGTTAGTGAGATAGGAGATTATTGACTTTACATTTAAATTCTTGGAGATTGGAGCTGTTGAGAAAGGAAGTAAGTGGAAGGGAATTCCACAAGTGGGAAGTGTGAGAAAAGAAGCTACTGGAGTAGAATTTGTGTTTACATCTTATTGGTTTTACAGTAAAAGGGTGGGACCTAGTTGCTAATCTTGTGGCTCAAGTAAATTCATATATAGGGGGCACCAGTGAGCTAAGTCCATTGGAGCAGAAGCCATGAAAGTATTTGTAGAAGAGACACAGGGAAGCCATATTGTGCCGGTGAGAAAGTCACTATATCCGAGCTGCCAAATCGGGATTGATCACATTACAAATTCTTCGTTGGATTTTGTCAAGGATCCCTAGGTGGATAGCAGGAGTACCCAACCAGAAATGGCAGCAGTATTCAATGCACGGGCGGATGGTACATTTGTATATGTGCAGGATTGTTTCAGATGGGGAAAATACAAAGAAAGAAAGAAATAAGCATGAAAATAGAAATCAAGAGATATCTATATAGCTGGCCTGGTGCTTTTTGGCACATAAGGCCTCCACGAAATGTTTCTAGTCTACACTATCAGTATCTGCCATTTGTATAGGATTACCAGCATGTTGATATCCTCCTTCTCCACAGTCTTTTGCCATGTCATTCTTGGTCTTCTTCTTTTCCTTTTTCAAGATAGATAGATAATCTATTTAAAGAATCACAGTGATAAAGAAAAAAAGTAATTAACATGAGAATAGACACAAATATAGATAAATACATAAATAGATAATTCATTTAGAGAATCACATTGAGAAAGAAAGAAACGGGTATATGACTAGACAAGATAGATAGATAACAAGAAAGAGAGAATCTACTTAGAGATTAACATTGACAAAGAAAGAAAGAAATGAGCATATGGATAGACAAGATAGATAGATAATCTATTTAAAGAATTATATTGACAAAGAAAAAAAGAAATGACCATATGAATAGACAATAAAATAAATGCATCACTCAATGAATCATGAGCCTAACTAATAAAACAGCAACTTCTAGGCAAAATTGGACTTAATTCATCAACATAGTCTCCTGATTCCAACACTTCTCGATGCCTTTTTTATAGAATGATTTGTTTTGGGCCTCAAAATACGCCTCGGTTTCCAATATCACTTCTTCATTGCAGCCAAATCTCTTCCCCTGGAGCATTCTTTTGACAGTAGTTGCTGGGAGCCAGATCTGGAGAATAGGGTGAATGCAAAAGCAATTTGAAGTGCAATTCATGTAGTTTTGCCATTGTTGCAATCGACTTGTGACATAGTGTGTTGTCTTGGTGAAAGGTCATTTTTTCTTCTTCATTTGTGGTCATTTTTGGTGATTTCTCCTTTCAAACACACCAAAAATGTTATATAATATTTGCTATTGATGGTTCTTCCTTTCTCAAGGCAATCAATGAACAAAATACCATGCACATCCCAAAATATGGAGACTAAAACCTTGCCTACTGATGTTTGCATCTCTGGTCGCTTTGGATGGATTTCACTTGCTGCTGTCCACTCAGATGACTGCCAATTTGACTCCAGAATGAAGTGGAGGATCCATATTTCATCCATTATTGCATATTTATGCAAAAACTCCTTCCTATTGTGTTGAAACAGTTGCAAACAATGCTCTGAATTGTCAATGCATTGTTGTTCTTGATCAACTGTGAGCAAACACGCCACCAACTTTGAACACAGCATTCTCATTGACAAATGGTCATGCAACATGCTTTCTTATATGTTCAACTCCTATGCTAAATCATGCAACTTCAATTTACGATTGACAAAAAACAAGTTTGTGGATTTTTTGGTGATTTCCGGGACAACTACCGATTTTGGGTGACCTGAGTGTTCAGCATCATTTGTCTGTACACGACCTCTTAAAATCAGCATACCAGTTCTTAACTGTTGTTTCTGATGGTGCAGAGTCCAAATAACACTTATCAAGTCATTGTTTTGCTTGAACAGTATTTTTTCCATCAGAAAGCCATGTTTTATCAACATACAAATTTCAGATTTTTCTATTGTTTTGAAAATTTGCAACAGTAGCTTCACTTACATAACTGTAATTTGTAAACTAATAATCCAATTGGGTCCAAATTTTCTCACATGCCATTTGAAAGTTAGCACTTCATAAAAATCATATGGATTTTTTATTAGTGGCACCATCTATATGTCAGGCCTGGGACTTATTCAGTAATATGCTAGATAGATAGATAGATAGATAGATAGATAGATAGATAGATAGATAGATAGTCTATTTGGAGAATAACATTCACAAAGAAAGAAAGAAAGAAATTATCATATGTATAGACAATAAGATAGATAATCTATTTATTTAGTCTTTCTTTCTTTTTTCTTTTATTATCAATGAGATTCTCTAAATTATTTACCTATCCTTCTATCTATCTATGTATTTATCATGTTGTCTATTCATATTTTTATTTCTATTTGTCTATTCATATTCTCATTTCTTTCTAGCTTTCTTTCTTTATCAATGTGATACTTTAATAGATTATCTATCTATCTATCTATCTATCTATCTATCTATCTATCTATCTATCTATCTTGTTGTCTATTAATATGATTATTTCTTACCTGTAGTAAATTCAACCAGATAGATAGATAGATAGATAGATAGATAATCTATTTAGAGAATCACAATTACAAAGAAAGAAAGAACAACAGAAAGAAATGTATATATGAATAGAGAACAATATAGATAGATAATCTATTCAGAGAATCACCTTGACAAAGGAAGAAAAAGAAAGAAAGAGGGAAAGAAAGAAAGAAAGAAAGAAAGAAAGAAATGAGAATATGAATAGACAGCACAATAGATAGATAGATAGATAGATAGATAGATAATCTATTTAGAGAATTACATTGACAGAGAAAGAAAGAAATGAGTATGTGAATATATATCAAGATAGTTAGCTAGATAACAAATCTATTTTTTTAAACACACTGACAAAGAATGTAAAAACTATAAGACCTGAGCACGTGAATCAAGATAGATTGATAGACAGGAACAGAGAAAGATAGCTGTAAATGGGCTGTAATCTATATAAATAAAGTGGAACAGTAGTGAACTGGGATAGAAAAAAATTTATCAATGTAGATACAAGCAGTGGAGAGAAACTGATTGGAAAAGAAAGTTATAAAGAATCAGAAAGAAGTTGTATTACATCATTCTGAATAGATAGAACATTATATAAATAGTAATAGATCATTCAAAACAGAGGAATACATGAACAGTGTGGCATATTTATAAAATAAAGATATTACAGATTTTATAAGTATGCAAATTTGTGAGCTAAAAATATTGCACAGTATCAATCTCCCAAGATACAGCCAACCCACTTTGAAATATAATATTCAAAAACCTGGACTAAAATACCAACCAATGGTGCAGAAGACAAACTTGCAGGAACTTTAACCATGTTCTCAGAGGTATGTATATTTAAAAACAGATAGATATTTATACTGTGTGCGTATTGTAGACTTTCAAAGTATGTGAATGTATGAGGGCAGGGGTGGCCAAACTTGTTTAATAAGGGATTCATATGATGAACTTCAGATGCTTGGGAATTGAAAAGCAGAAACAAAATTTATACATACATTTTGATTGTTATATACATCTCTTGTTATAAAGATTTTATTTAAATATTAACAAATACATATATGCAATAATATCCATTCATGTATATGATTTTTTTAAACTGTTAATTTCTATTACTTTCAGTAAGCATGAAATAAACAAATAAATCAAATGCTCTTAAAATCTTGGCTTATGATTTACAACAGTATATTTTATAGATAAATTGTACACTAGATTTCTTCAATTCATGATATTTTATTTTTAAAATTTGTTTTCCAGAATTCACTTGTACTTTTTTTAATATTCATGGTTGTCCTTTTGCGATACTTGTGTTTGTCTTTCAAAAATGGAGAAGATCCTTCTGGTATATGGCATCCCACCGGAGATAGTAGCTGACATAATGATACTATATAGAAATATCAAATCTTTGGTTAGATCCCCAGACAGAGACACTAGCTTCTTTGACATTAAAGCTGGTGTTCTTCGGAGTAACACCCTTGAAACTTTACTCTTTGTTATCACCCTTGATTACATATTGAAAACATCACTTGACAAACATCATCATCTAGGTTTTATTCTATAACCAAGACTCTCAAGTCACTATCTTGCAAAAAAAAGGTGACTGATATTGACTATGCTGATGACTTAGCTATCACTATTACTAATGCTACAGTTCTCCTACATCATCCATAAAATTATTATTAACTATAACTGGAAAATTTTCTAATTACTATTATAAGTCAGAGGAAAATGTACTAAAAGACATTTTTCTTTATTCTTCAAATAGGAGTGAAGGAAAAGAAAACAAAAATGATAACAAATGGTATTCCTCTGTTGTTATTTTAAACTGGAGAAAGAAGGAGAGAAAAAAGAGGAAGAAAGAAAAGACTTAGATATGTTTTAATGTCAGGAAGTGCCATAAACAATGGATGCTGGTTTCGGCCACCCATGGGAACTTAACAATTGTCATTCTAAACCTAAAAGAAAGAGATAAATTCAATTGTTGCTTTTCACTGGGCATCAGTAATAGCCAAAAAGAGATGTTACTTTTCAATATTGTATCCAATTTTCTTGATAGCATGAATTGTGAAAAGAATTAAGATAACAAATATCTGATTCTGAGTTGAAGTAGCTCAGAGAAGAGACATTTTTACTTGACATCAAGGTAGAGCAGATAACGAAAATATTTTCCGTTGCCTGAAAATGTCGGTGACTCAGAAATTGATATTAAAAATGCAGGTGCAGAAAATTCTTAACTAAGTAACAATGTCAATAGACCCTTGTCAACTTGTTTTGGGAGAAGCCAGTTCAAAAAGGTTAATAGCAATTGTTTAAGAAAAAAATCTCCAAAATTGTTTCGTGAGAAAGAAAATTCTGAGAAAGAAAATTCACCGGTTAAGTCCAGCCCAGAAAATGGGTATGGGAAGATGATATCATAAGACTGAGAGGAATCTCATTGGTCCTGTGGACCAGCACTGAAAGGGGGAGACAATCAACAGTTGACGTCATGGAAAGAAGACTAATCGCATTGGATAAACCAAAGGCACCAACGAGTAGCAGCTAACCTCAACATTCTATTGGTTGCCGAGATGAGGGGTTAGACACCCAGTGACTGTCAGCCCCACACTATGGCATGGGCATAAATACAGGGTCCCAAGGGACCAAAATGAGTTCCAGTCGAAGTTTGAGTTGGATTGCAGTTGGATTGGAGTTGTCAGTTGAATTCCAGTCAGCTCCCAGCCCAGAGATGTAACGATGAAGATAGGTGCCATGTTGCCATGTTGTTGGGCACCAACCACAGAGCCTGCCGGCCAACCAGAGTTAAAGACAGACAAGAAATGATTTTGCAGACAAAGTTGCAGTTGAAGTTGGAGTTGAGTTGCAGCTCAAGTAGCAGAGAGTTCAAGTTCCCGGTCCAGAGACATAATTACAAAGAGATAATTGCCACACAGTTGGATGCCAACCATAGAAAATTGCCGCCTGCCAAAGACAGTTCCCAGCTGAAGAAGTAAAGAGACAGAGAGATGATTGCCATGCTGTTGGGTGTCGACTGTAGAGAAACCTGTCGCCAATCAACCAACCAGAGTTAAGAGACAGACATGAAGAGACTTTGCAGACAAAGTTTGAAATTGCCAAATGAAGAGAGTTTTTGGCGAGAGTGATCCAACCCGGAACAAGAAATCCACCTCGATTCCATTTCCGAAGACAAACCTCGCTAACCTACCCACAACCCAGCACTTCTGCAATTTCTGCGACATTCCGGAAAACAAGAATCAAGTTGACTAGACTTATAATGAACTTAGAAGTCTGTTCAGAGCAGCAAGCTGTGGCCAGCCAGATTTCTCATTATTGCTTAGGAGAATAATTCGATTTACTTAAGAGACTTCCATTCCGCTACCAGTTTGATAGAAGCAGGGACTGGGAATTATCCAAGAGACTAGTGTGTATATTCTGTATATAAAGACGTTATTTTACAGCACTTCAGATGTCAGTTCATTTATTTTTCTTGGTGCTATATTTCTTTCTTTTATTACTCAATTGTGTGCACACTTCCTGGTTTGGTTTAGTTCGGCAGAGAGACAGCTAGTGGAGAACTTACGTGACTACCTTGTGATTAATCGACACAACATGGGACAAGGGAGATCACCAGGACAGAGTCAATTTACAACCAGCTATCTGGATCGAAACCAACAGCGACCAGTCGGGTAGTGGCATACAGTAAGAGAAAAGAAAAAGAAAGGAAATGCTGTTAAAAGTTATTGACATTAAGTACGACCCTTTTTAGTTGTTCCAGTAAGGTATTTTTTAAACGTGACTTTATTTTGAATTTGGTTTAGTCAAAACAAATAAAAATAATAGGAAGAGGAGAGTCTCAAAATAAAGAATAAGATAAGGTTCCATTCCTTTTATTTATAAACATTTTCAATCATTATTATTTTAATTTAGATCTAAAAATAGAACTCATTTCTATTGATTTTCTTTTTAGATTTTATAAAGTTTATAATAGGTAGATTTTTGTCAACATAGTATGACATGGAAATAAAGAGGCTAAAACTAGATAGATAGATAGATAGATAGATAGATAGATAGATAGATAGATAGATAGATAAAAGGAAAAGTAATGTCATATTTTGTTGTTGATCTTCATGGAATAATTTTTGGAGGTGAAGATGAGAAGACAATTTGCTTCTGAGCACAATAGATTCAGTTAGTGTAGCAAATCAAGAATATGTCAAATATTCACCATTAGCTCAAATTCCCCACAAGGTTGTTGCCTGTCATCACATAATGAACCAAACACTTACCATTAGCAGAATTGAACAGATAACTTGCATGCGTAACAGTTCATACAATAGGCAAATATTAATAACAATGAAACTGTAAGATTACCTTTAGGAATAATATAAAGGTCACTAAACTCTACTGGGTTGTTCCCTTTCTCTCTCTCTCTCTCTCTCTCTCTCTCTCTCTCTCTCTCTCTCTCTGCTTGTCTTTCTCTTTCTCACATAGATACATAGATATTCACACACATTCTTTCTCAATTTAATTTTGTCTCGCTTTCTTTTAATGCTCTTCTATGTTTTTTTAAAATCATTTATTTTTTATTTCTACCTTTCTTTATTTTTTCTTTCATTTCTATTTTCTCATGTTTTATTTTAGACTTTTTTTTCCTTCATTTTTTCTTATTTTAAACCCTCACTCTTTTTTCATGGTCTTCTTTTCAAATTTCTTTATTTAAAAAAAGGATTGCTTTTTCATTATTTATCTCAAACTTATTTTCTTTTAATTTAATAATTTTTTTTTCATTTTCTATTATTTGGAATTTTCTATATCTTCTCATAGATAGTTTTGGTTTGTCTCTCTTTAAAACTTTCTCCATTTGGCACTCCCTCCCCTTCTATCTCTTTCTCTCCATCTCTTATTCTTTCTTGCTTTCTTGTATTTTCCATTTCTTTTCTTCTTTCTTTGTTTCCTTTTTTTGTTTTGTCTTCTCTTAGTCTTTCTCTATTCCTCTTTAGGCCTTTTTTCCTTGATCTTCTCTGATTCCCTGACTCTTTATTTCTTCTTCATTTCCCTCCTTTTCTCTCTTCTTGTTTTAAGATTTCATTTCTCATTTTCTCACACTAATATTTCTTTCGGGTTTTTCATTTTTTATTTCTTTCATACATATTTTTATTTCAGGAATGTTTGGTCAGCCAAGTTTGACAATTGATATCAGGCGCTCAATCTCTTTTATTTAAATAGCATCAGTTGACATGTTAGGTCTCATTGCCTGTTGCTGACCATAAAGAACTATATATTTGCATTGTATTTAGTAGTCAACAGAGCTCAAGTCATTTCCTCCATATTTACAAGATACAGCCCAAAAGTTTGATGAATTTGATTAATGTATGTGAACAAAATGTAGTATTGAATTTTGCTGCTACCATTTATGAGATTACAAGTATACATGCTCAAGAAGATTTACCATTAATAAGATAAAAGTAGAAGTGACAAAACAATAAACAAAGATAATACGTGGTTGGGATAAGTGAAAGAGTTTTTATTTCAAGTGATCCACAAAGTTTGATCATTTTCTCATTCCAGGGTTTCTATATCAGTTGTGGAAGATGTAACATGAGGTAATAGTCAAGACAAACAGGTAGAAAAAAATGAACATGCATATGTAGTTGAGTGAGATAGACTCATGCAATAAATATTTCACAATTTATTGCATTCTAGTAGTTGAAAGTCTCTGCTGCTAAGATTTTTGTCACTGGCTGATGGTATTACTGTTGATGGAAGTGCTTTAGTGTTACTGCTGGTGGCCTTATTATGTTAGTATACCATGGGGTTCATTGTTTGAGTCAACCTGGTTGAATTTGCCTTCGTGGGTGAAATCAGCATTAGTTTTATAGTGAATCAACTGCTGTGAAAACTGCATGAGCCTTTTTCTGATTGACCAGAAAAAATGTTTTATGATATTAATATTTTGGGGCAGTATTCTGGAAGTAGGTGCGTGGAGCTGGATACAATTAAGGTCTGTTTTTGTCATACAAAAAGTGAGCACTTCCTGTTTGAATTAAAGAATTGAACTTCTGATAGGATACAACACTACTTCAAATATTGCAGTAACTAGGTATTACAGTTGCAATATTTTATGCTGTATATTAACCTTTTTTTTCCTAAACTGTCAAATACTTACCCTCTAGAGAGAGAAAAATTGTTATAGAAGTTCTCTTACCTCTGAAACTTCTGTATAAAAGACATTTTCAGCAAACACCTATTTTCTGAAGTTCATTTTTTTGTCATTATGCTAAATACACTTGAATTTCCTAGTCTGGACATAGCTACATTGAGCTGACCATCAGAGTAAAATTTAAATAATGTTCTAAAGTTTATATTAATAATAATAAAAATTAATTCAGCAAACTTATGATTTTTCATTTGTTTAAATAATTTGGTACAGTTTTCAGAATCTCTAATTAAACAGATTATTTTGATTCATTTAGATAATTACATAATTTTTTTAGATTCAACTAATTTGTAATAATGTGAAATAGCAAACAACAATGAAGTTTATTATAAATGCTGTAGTTTTTTTAACTTTCAACTGAATTTTGACAAAGCAGATATAATGTTTTAAAAAATAAAGTTTTATAAACAGAAACATTGCTTATATATGCCAATTTTTAAAATTTGAATTAAAGATAAATAATACAGAAAAAATATTTATTAAAATATTCTTTTAAAAATTTTTATGCAAATTATATTTTTCTGCTAATATTGGAAATTTTATTTGTTAGTAATCTATAGAAATGTCTGGTAAACATTGTGTTGACTGTTTTGTTCTGCTGATGTAAAGCTGAGACACACAGACAAAATTTAGTCTTATGCAAAGATAATGATTCAAAAATCATCTGAGTTTTGTATGCAAAGTTGAGGTATGTGATAGGTTAATGATGCAATATGTTCAAGTCTACTACTAGGAAAACTGGTTCATTGTAGTGTGCCAGACAATTTTTCTCATCAGAATTCATTTTGCACATTTATAAATTTACCATGCAATGAATATTGCTGCTATAACTAGTCTGGTGCTCCTGCTATATATCTTGAGGTTCTTGACAAAATTCAAAAATGGGTTTGTAATGTAATTGATTCTGACTTAACATCTCGACTTCAATTACTTTACCACTGTTTTCTTTTCTATAAATATTTTGATGAATTTTATTTTTTGGGGCTTCAACTGCATGAATTTAGGTCTACAACTAGATTGGCAACTTCATCTCACTGTTTTACTGTTGAACAAGCTAGATGCAACCATAAATTCTATCTATTCTAATAATTTATTTTCTTGCACTCTAGCCTGTGGAACTTTTGGTTTCTTGCTTCTCAGTTATGTACAATTTTCAAAAATTAGAATTTAAAATTTAAATCTTCTTTCTTCCTGAATTCTGCTCTTTTATTGTCCTTTCTTCTTACTAACATCTTTTTATTCTCTTTCAGTCCCAGTAAAACTTTTCAACTTAGTGGCAATATTGTGGTGATACCGAGCAAAGTGAGGGACCGGATGTTTGCACTCTCAGGACCAGAAAGCAAATAACCAAAACTGGTCTTTGCGCACCTGGCTCCACATATATGTTCCAGCAGAAAACCAAAAATTAATAAATATCAAATTCGTGTTTGTGAGCCTATGCAAATTTTATTTATCATCCAATGGGAAGACCAAAATTAAATATGGGTGTGAATTCCCAAATGACCTGTTGGGACCCACAAAGATGGAATAAAAAGCCAACACAGAAAGCATCGTCAGTTGAGAAAGTGCGAGCATAATTATTACGTCCCTTGTCCTCGTCAAGCGATCATACTATGCTCGCCTCGCCTTTCCCTATCATTTTCTTTGCTGTCCCTGAGCTACTTACCTGACCCACGGAGCAGAGCGGAGACATCAAAGACATTCCTAACTGACAAACACTCCCACATACAGATGCACAAACTCTCTTTTCAGCATTTATTGCCATGAACATTTTAACGTCCTTTGAACCCATCCTAAAGACATTATTTTATTTGTAAACAAAACCTTAATTGATATATGTGTACATATAAAATGTTGTTTCTATACTCAATTTGATTTTCTTGTTTTATAACACCTTTTATAACTTATAGTGGGCTATCTACTAACAAGGCCAAATTCAGTTAATCCATTTCAACACACAACTACGCTTTACTTGAACGGATAAACATTGGCCTATATTTACTATAATATAACCTTGCTTGAGTTAAAATGATTAAAAAAACTGTAGTCAAAGTTCCTTCAACAAATGGTGTCTTTTCTGCCAAGTTCCAACAGCTCACTTTTATCCAACACAGAAGTAAGCAAAATATCAGCATTGCAGCTTTCAACAACATTGAGCCCCACTAAATTTTCTTTGAAAATTAATTGGTGTTATTGTTAGAATATTCAAATATTGATTAGCTGTATACCGCTTGAAGTTTATAGAACTTCTAAACCTAGATATTTAAATGAATCATTTTCAAATGTACCCATTTTGAAAATTTTTAGTAGTCAAAATATCAACACCATAGACTAATCAAACTTTATAATGCTGTATTATTAAATATAAATCACTCCTCTTCAAAACAAACTTGAACAAAATTATGTTGAATAGTTATATCTGATAATCATGTTTTCCAATTACATTCTGTTATATTCTACTTCAAATTAGATCTCCTAATTCACTCTACATCAAAACCTATTGGCCAGATGTGAATTCTATGAAAACAAAAAATAAAAATGCCACTCTCTGCGCAGGGGCTCTGAGTATCAAATCTGGCTCACAAAACAAATCCTCTCTCCAAAAATATAAAATACAATATAAAAGGAGCTAGTCAGGAACATTGCTGCTAAAGCAAAGGCATAACAAAAACATTGAGTCATGTCCACTCTGTCTGCTTTTAAGATTGATTTTAATGATGCTGAATGCAGACACAGTGAACGGACAAACTGTCAGTGTCACCACCAGTGACCTCAGTCAATTGACCTGACACATGTATCAACTCTAGGCTCTACCAACTCTCCCCATCCTCTAGGTAGCTTTCCTTGCCCACAAAGAGACATATTGCCTCAATCCTCTATATTGGTAATACAAAGAATTTTATCTTAATAACTGTTGTCTTCATTGCTTTTTGCTTCACCAGCAGTACTTACTCTTTCATTTTTTTCTCATGCTACCACACATACATTTATAACAATTCCATGTGACTAGGTACAATTAACAGTTCCAACTCCTACTAAATGTTGCAGTATCACATTTTAAAGACAATATGTCCTTGCTGTTAGCAGTGAAATTCCTTCATCAAGCAGATTTAACATAAAATCCGAAAAACAGTCTGACATTTTATGCACCACTATCTTTTATTCCCTCCCTGCACTCCAAAGGTGGGAGGTGGAATGTTTTTTTGGTTAAGATTTATATATAAATAGGCAAGGGTTTTATATAAAGTTGAGGTAACTAGTAGCTTGATGCCTACACACTGACACACAATAAGTACTCACAGGATGCAAGTCGACAACAAAATATAGCAGAGGAGTTGATACCACCACAAATTTTTGTACCCATTCCACCACCCCTTCCAAGATACTACCCAAGAATATTTTCATCAACTGAAAAGATTTCCCCAGTCTAAGAGTATTTGTTTACAAATCAATGAAACAAAGAAAAATTTGGAAAGTAGGTACTGGAGATTAATTTTCTCTACAAATCCCAAACCAAAGTTTATTATTCTGCACTACAACAGTTGGTTCACAACTGTTGTGGTGCAGTGGATATTGGCTTGGAACAAGAAATCAAAGAGTCATGTTTGAATTCCAGTTGAATTTGTTGCATTCACTTATGTACAAATACCCTTGGGAAAAGTATTAATCTGTCTCTTCCCTCCAGCTATGGATTAAATAACAGGATAAATTGGGTTTAATAGCCTTGGTTGGCAACCAGTCTACCACAGAAAGTAATGTCAACCTACTGCGGGAATATCTTCTGCCCAGTCAAGTCTTTCATGACATGAGTGCCCAAGCGTGTATCAAGCACTTACCTGAATTATTAACCAATGATCAGTCTGGGTCATATTTGTTGTTGCTGTTGTTGTTGATATTGTTGTAATATGTTGTGATATGAATAATCTGACACCTACTAACTTATAATTAGTTGTAATTAGGTAGATGACAGTAATGAGAAATTGGGAATGGTTAATCTGATAAAAGTAACCCTTGATGAATAAATTCTACTTTATTGTTTTAACACCTAAGATTGCTACAGATCAAAAACCTTAGACACAGTGTAGGTGAGGAAGATTGACTGGCAGAATGAAATGCTCAGACAATGATCCCAAACATAAGAAGGAGTGATTATATTAAAATAAGAGAGAGATTTCATATTTTGGTATCTATGTCGATCATTAAATTTTTATAGTATAGAAAGCTTATTCCTTTTATTCTTAAAATTTTGAAATTAGGTGTTACTATTATAAATTAATTCTTTCATGTTGGTTTCCTCATCTTTGACTATGCTAAAATCATGCTGAAAAAAACAATTGTCATTCAATCACCAATGTTAAGCAGCATCGAGTATTAAGGACTACTTGAGAACAAAGCAACTTTCTACAATAAGAAGTATGTTTGGCTTTAAATAACCTACAAAAGGTTGATAAATCATAAAAAACAAAAAAAAACAAAAACAAATCAGGAATATGGTTAGGTATTGACACAATAGTCACAAAAGGCCCTCTTCCACTTTGGCAGGGGTCAAACTAATGGTCAGGTCAACACATACTTAGATAAGCATATCAAAGCAGACTGGTACCATCAGAACATAAAAATCCCAACTATCAATCACACATATACACACCATAAACACACACACACACACACACACACACACTACAATTAACAACAGCAGCAGCAGCAGCCATGAAGGACCATTTGTTGAAAGTCGTGGGGCTCAAACACAATCCCTCTAACATTCTGAAGATGAGATTTTCATCTCGAAATATTAATGTATAATAAATAAGTGATATCCAACAACTTATTTACCCTCCTTTATTTTACTAAACGCATTGTGACAGCCTTCAAAACATAACCATATTCCTAATATACACAATGCTTCAAGCAAATTACAAAACTTTCTTAAAAACAAATCAGTCAATCAATATGTCAGCTTTATTATTTTCATTGTAATTTTTTGGATGCCCCCTTTAGGTATTTGCCATCATTATTTTATTCTTGCAATTCTTTTATTTCTTTATTATTCTTACAAGATCACATTTGTCCTGGGTATGATGATAAATTGCATCTGGCAGCAAGGCTGCTGATTAGGAGGTTTTGAGGAGCATAGAACCACCTCTTAATTATTGTTGTTCCCAGATCTACCCTGACCTGGGTCCCAGCTATGGGCAAATAATTATCGCCCCAAAACTGGGGTCAAAACACTATGAAAGTATAAGAATATACTTTTATAATAAAAATTCCAGCAATACATTTTTGAAAAAGAAAATATTACCAGCAATACATTTTGGAAGAAAATCGAAAGAAAAAATATTACCAGCAATTTTTTGGGAAAAAAATATACCAGTAATCCATCTGACTCTCGAAAAAACCCTCTTTACAAAAAAAAATGTCAATGAAACCTGATCTACAAACTGCTTTTCAAAAATACAAAACTAAAAGAGATCTTGACTTTTCTAAAAAAAAAAAAAAAAAAAGAAATTTTTTCATCAAAATCTGATTAGATCAATCTTTTTACTATAACCAAACATTTACAAAAAAACCTTAAAAGCCCACCTTTTTGGCATTAAATAACCCACAGACATTGATATACAATGAAACAAAACTAAAACAACTCAAAATCACATACAGATGCACCACTGTTTTTCTGGCAACTGATGGTCCTGCTCATCTTTTAATTTAGACAAAATTACAAACAAATATTTGAACTTCATCTTATCACCAAACTAATTCACTGGCTAGCCATTCATTTCATTCAAATATAACTTTCTTTTAATAATAGTTTAATTTAAGTTTTTAACAGTCAATGATACTGTAAAGATCATGAGAGCTACATAATTAGTGGGTTAAATCTATATTTTTAATTTTTAAAAAATTTTTGATTTTTTAATCATTTCATCCCAAGCAAGGTGGGACTGATACAAGTGTGCAGGGATTTACAGTATGAGAAAAGACTGGTTATAGGTAGCGGGGGGTATTGAAGAAACAAAAAAAGATGAATGTGATTCAACAAGATAGAAAATAGCAATTAACATTGCATTTACATTTTTGGAGATTGTAGCTATCAGGGAAGCAAGTAAATGGAAAGGAGTTCTACAGGCAGAAAGTGTGAGAAAAAAACTGTTTAAGTAGAAGAGGGATTTACATTTAACTATTTGAATGATAAAAGGGAAAAAGTTTGTCAGAGCAGTTGTCATGAAAATATTTGTAGAAAAGACAGAGGAAAATCATCTGATGCTGGTGAGAAATTGACTGAAGTTGAGATGCCAAGTCAGGACCAAACACATTGCAGATTCGTCTTTGGATTTTGTTGAGAACCTTGAGAGGAATATCAGGAGCACCTGACAAGATATGGTAACAGTATTCAATGCAGAGGTAGTATCTTAGTAGTAAACTATATACTTAATAAATGCTAAAATGCTAGCATCAAAGAAAAAGGCCATTCATTTAACTTGTAGAACTAATAACAACCAAAGAGTTTACAGAGTACAGATTGAACTTGAAAAGCATAAGAAAAGCAATTGATTCTTATCAGTTAGGTTACTATCTAAATCTAAACTTATTTATAAATGAAACTTTGTCTGTGTGTGTGTGTCCGTTACCTATAGACTCCGAAAATCTTGAAAATTTACACAGGTGTACTATAAGCATCTGCGAGTGTTCTTAGCTAGGTTTTGTGTTGAGGTACCCGCGATCAGTCAGTTAAAGTGCCATACGTGATACACGCTTGGGCGATCATGTCTCGAAAGAGACATGGCTGACTGGGCAGAAGATTATCCCACAGTAGGTTGCCATTGCTTTCTGCAGTAGACTGGTTGCCGATCAAGGCTATAGAACCCAATCTGTCCTGTTATTTAACCCATAACTGGAAGGAAGAGACGGATTAATAATTTTCCCAAGGGTATTTGCACATAAGTGAATACAATGGATTCAACTGGAATTCGAACTCGGCTCCCTGGTTTCTCGTTCTGAGCCGATATCCACTGTACCACACGCACATCCCTGATAAATATCGAAAATTGATAATTGAAAAAATCAGGTTATAGAAGGAGTGGTCTGATTTTAATAAAATTTGATACACTCATAGACAACAACATAAGAAATGATAGTCAGAAGTTTCAAGGATACAGTTCTTACAATAGTGCAGAAAATTGATAATATATATATATATATATATATATATATATATATATATAAAAGCAAGATGTTGGTGTGTGTGTTTGTCTATCTGTCTGTATGTCCGTTATACAAATCCACAATTTTTATCGGATTCTCACTAAACTTCACACAAATATTCTTTAGGCAGAGTCTGAGCTCCAAGACCATGGATTAGTTTTAAAGCTTTCATTACACCTGAGCAACGCCGGGCTATACTGCTAGTAAAAATGATAAAACTAAATTGTTGAGTCACTATGACTTCAGTTGTTTTAAGATATGATTATACTTTTACTATGATTTAGACATTTTTTAATCATCTCACAACAAGCAAGGCAATAAAGTCACTAAGTTGTAAGTGATTGCTGAGTGTGAGAGAATATGAGAAAAAAACACTATCAAGGCAAGAGAACAATAAAGGA
This sequence comes from Ascarosepion bandense, assembly GCA_037127315.1. NCBI lineage: Eukaryota > Metazoa > Mollusca > Cephalopoda > Sepiida > Sepiidae > Ascarosepion > Ascarosepion bandense. Next base: position 1,751,764 of record JBBBDQ010001389.1, read on the forward strand.
ACAGGAATTAAAAAACAGAAGATAACGATTGACATTTCATTTAAATTCTTGAATATCAAAGTGAGAAGTGCAAGGGAAGAAATTAGCATAGAACTTACATTTATCTCTAGCCATTTCAACTGTAAAATGATGAAACCTAGCTGCCAATCTAATCAGTCAGTCAGTTAAGTGCCATACATGATACATGCTTGAGCAATCATGTCTCTTTCAATTCATGACTGACTAGGCAAAGGAGTTTCCTACAGTACGTTCCCATTTCTTTCTGTGATAGACTGGTTGCCATTCAAGGCTATAGAACCCAATCTGTCCCCCTATTTAATCCATAGCTGGAGAGAAAAGAGATGGATTAATGCCTTTCTTAGATGAACGCAATAAATTCAACTGAAGTTTAAACTCGGCTCTCTAATTTTTCATTCTGAGCTGATATCACTTGCACACATCTAATATTCTTGAATTTATAAAGTCTAAGTACCATAGAGTGAAGTAATATTTATTTTGAAAGTACAAAAATGTGGTACAAGGCCAAAAGGAGGGATAGGGGAAGGCTGATCTTTAATTTGTCTTATCTTAAACATAGCTAGCCACAATTACTGACCCAAATATACCACTGTATTCCTTACACCAAAACAACACATTCTTACTTATCATTCTTACTCCAGTCACCATAATACCTCAAAGTCTCTATGAAGTCCTAACTAGTTCCTATAAGTGCAATTTGTGGTGGGTAAGGAATAGAAATAACAACTAGAGGAAAGTTCATTAGAATAATTACGATGGAAGTATTTACAGAAAAGACACATGGTTGTAGAAAAGTAACTCAAGCTGAGATGTCAGGTCAGGACCAATAACATTGCAACTTCTTCTTTGTATTTTATCAAGAATCTCTCATAGATTCTGGTGAGAAAAATTATCTAGTGCAACACAGGGAACCAAGTTTCCTAGCAGCAGACCTAGTAACTGATTCAATATAATCCTTCCACTTCATGTCAGTGGAAAATGTTATCCTGAGAAGGCACCATGGGATTTTTTACATAGGAGGCTTATCAACCATTGTTTTCTTTTTTTGAAAGCATGGATCCAATTCATGCTGTCAGAAAAACCAATGGTTGCAATTGGAAGTTAAAATCAGCTTATTGATAGAATTCTGTGAGTGGCTGCCAATTTACACCACCCATTGCACTATAGCGAGCACAACAGGAATATCCTGGTTCTAAAAATAGTACAAAGAGAAACATTTTAAAAGTTCAAATTGATAAAATTACTAAGAGAACATGAAATCAAACTCAAATCAATACAGCAGCAATGTACATTAGAGGAAAATGATTCTTCTTGTTACTATTCAGCAGGATAGAAAAAGAAGTCCCATAAAACTTAGATCACTGCAGCAGAACTCAAAGATCCAAAATCAATCTATCCCATTGTGAGCTATAGAGAGTGTTGTTGCTTTGTTTTCTTAGTATATTTTTAAAAAAATAGCATAAAACATTAAATATTAAACTGATAACTCACCAGATTAACATAAATTGATCACAACTTCACACTAATAGCATTGTGAAAAGTACGAATCCAGTTTTCCCTGACCTAAGTTCTTTTTTCAATTATTATAATATTGCCTTATGTTGATTGAATACTTAGAAGAAAAAGCAGTGATAACATTATTAATCTGTTTTCTCAGTAATTAGTTTCTTGAACATTAGCAACAATATTATAAAAATTTTATTTTACTACTTTTAAAATATTAGTCTTGAATTATCATGTCGGTGCAAAAGTTTTTTCCAGTTTGTAAAAGGGGGCATTTTAAATCATTGTAATTTATTTTATGCATATTGTTATTACTTAAACATATCACCATAATTAATTTATAACTTTTCCTTTCAGATTATTAAAGCATCATTCATATTTTTCTGCAATATTCTCACCCATGTTCTCCAGAGAACCTGCGACGTGTTTCTTGTTGCGAATCTTTGCTTTCACAACACCTTCAGACACCATTTCTGAGTAGGCTTGTCACAGGTGATGAGAAGTACCACCTTGCTCCATCTCGCATATTCTCTTGACCTAGCTCCCTTGGATTATCACTTATTTCAAGGATTACAAAACCATTTAGATGGCCTTAGGTTAACATCACAAGAGGAGATTAAACATGAGTTAGATTCATATTTCACATCAAAACCTAAAGAATTTTACAAGCGAGGCATTAATAGCTCATTGACAGATGGAATCAAATTATAGAGAGCAATTATTGTTATTGTTATGAATAAAGATTTTCGAAAACACAGTTTTTCATTTGCAAGATGAAATTTTAAATCTGCAAAAACTTTTGCACTGACTTGATAGTTTAATCCTCTAGGTTGTTTTGTTTTTGTTCTTATGAGAGAAGTGTATTTTTATGAAGGTCAGAGAGTGTGTGTAAAAAAATTGTTACACTTCTATATCTTTCTCAGTTCAGTGGCTAAAACCACAAAAATTTGTGAGAGATCCATTTCTTATTTATGGAAAATTATTTTTTCCATATATACTGACCAATGAGAGATGTGGTTTCAAGCTCTAGCAAGAACCAGAATGGTGGGGAGGAGTGTTTCTGCACCTATATTTCTGAAGAAATAGAACTTAGGACTGTAGATGAGTGGGGAAAACTTTTTGACAGCAATAGGACAAGGTGAATCAACATCAAGAAGCAGAAAACATTTGACATCAAGAAGGGAGCATCAAGAAGGCACGAGGTTACAAGCCAGTTGCAGGGAGACTAAAGAATTTTGAAGTTCAAGTGAACCTTCTTTTGCAGTTGGACAACAATAAATGAAAAGAATTCAAAGACGTTTTCCCAAGCATGAACTGTGAATTTAAAAGAGACTTTTTAAAAATTACTATATGTCCTGGAGATTCTTGTGGGCCAAGTAAATGTAGGTGTTTTCATTTTTTTTTTTTTTTTTTTTGAAAGGTGGTGGCATCTTTGTTTTTCTGCCTTCTTGAAGTGTTTTGTCATTTAATTCTTATCTTTTCCCCAAACTGTAATTTTCCCCAGTTTTTGATGGTAATCTTTTTTATCAGAAATTGTCATCCTGTCTTAACAGGTGCACAAAAGGAAATTCTTGTGCAAACTTTGTACCTTTTTCATATTTGTGTAATAAATGTTTTTCCTTTAGAATTTTAAGCAGTGGTTGAATCTTGTTTTGTGATTTGTGTCTATTATGAATTTCTATTCCTACTGTGCATTCACTTAAGCACTGGTACCCTTGGGAAAGGTATTAATCCGTCCCTTCCCTCCAGTTATGGGTTAAATAACAAGGGTAGGACTTGGGGAACCTGCCCTTAAAAACAAATCCCAATGAATCTTGATACTCGAAAAAGAAAAATGTATTACTAGACACAAAACTTATACGAAAACAACAATAAATTGCTGAAAGAAAAAAGGCATTACCAGCAATAAATAAATAAATTTAGTTGGCAATAAATGGCTCGCCGAGGTTGATATGCCATAAAAACAAAACAACAGCAACTATTCCTACTGACTAAGTTTTTGTGTTTGACACAAGAACTTAGATTTGGTAGAGAATCATTTTTTTACAAAAAATCTGCTATATTCGCTGTCATTCACAATAATGACTGTATACTTGTTTCTAAGACCACCTGTCTTTTACACACAAGGCTTGGGTTACACATTGATATAGTTTTCCTTCACTTTCAAAAGATTTCACATGCTATAATAAACATCAAGAAGTTGCAGTGATAGCAATAAATAAATTAGTAAATAACCCTCAACCCCTATTAGTAGGCTATGTAGTCTAATTAACAATATTTATTAATAAAAGGGAAATGAAAAGTTGAGCAATAAAAATATTCTAAAATACAAGATTATAATTGTAGTTAACAATCAATGAAGAAAAAGAGATGATGATAACTGACATTACATTTAAATTTAAATTTTTGAAGATTGATGGTAGCAGGAAAGCAAGAAACTAGAAGAGATTTCCATTGGTGAGAAGTGCAGGAAAAAAAACTCTTAGAATAGGACATACGTTTACATCTAGCTAGTTCAACAGTAAAACAGTGAGACCTAGTTGCCAATCTAGTAGCATGCTTAAATTCATTCAGTTGAGGCACCAAAGAGGAAAAGCTCATGAGAACAATTGCTATGAAAATATTTGTGGAAAAGACAGAGGAAAAGACATTGCACTGGTGAGAAAATGACTGAAGGTGAGATACCTGGTCAGGATTGATTATACTACAGACTCTTCTTTGAATTTTGTCAAGAATCTTGAGATATTTGAAGTACTTTGTAGCAGCCACAGATCTATTTCCTTTAGCGAATCAATGCCCCCGACGGGAGATTCGGTCACTCACTGACCAATCAACGGGCGGAGCGCATTGATTCCTCTCTAGAACTATTTTTCCTAGTCCTGTTTGTAGAACGGAGGAAAGGCAGAGAGCCATGAGCCCGCGGCAGTAACGGACACCTCTCTCACATCGCTGCCACTGATTCCTCATGGAATGCTTTATCGGAAGACGCTGCTGCTAGCTTCACCATGGACACTTACATACTATCTGCTGCTAGCTTCACCATGGACACTTACATACTATCTGCTGCTAGCTTCACCATGGACACTTACATACTATCTGCTGCTAGCTTCACCATGGACACTTACATACTACCAATCTTGTACGTTTACTATGTAATAAACCATTCTTTGTTGTTATTCTAAAAGCAAGTTTCGTCATTCATTTGTGTGCCTAAAAAATATAGTGTTGGGGAAATTAAGCATTTCCCATAACTCCTATAAAACCTATTGGTGACCCCGAATGGCACCTTAGGATGGCGAAACAAATTTAAAAAAAAAATAACAACACGAAACTCGGCCTCCACTTTCGGACAACAGTACAAGCAAAGTTAAAAGGAGAGAGAGAAAAAGCTTCCTGACTCAAAGAACCTAAAAAAAAAAAATACAACCACCCACGAATTTTGTCTGTGACACACGTGTGCGTTAAATTCATTCGTCGGCTGAGAAGACATTGGCAAAAATTTTTGCCCTCAGTAAAACAATCTTTCTAAACAGAGATATCATCTTTCGTTTTGCTAGACATACCGACGCCCATTCCCAAGTGGTCAAATAGGAAGATAAAAGATTCTCCCTTTACTCAAATAACATTTTTTTGAACACGTGCCTTCACAAAAAAACCCAAAAAACTTTCCGACGAGGAAGTATCTTCTTTTCAGCCCGTACACAAGAAAAACACCAACTCAAGCAAGCATAACGAACATTACATTTTGTTCAAAGAAAACAAAGTTTAAAAAGAAAAAATTATTACCCTCGGCTTGGCCAACAAGGCAGAAAAAAAAAAAAAAACTTACTATTCTGCTCTTTTCAACTGACCACGTGGTACAAAAAAAAATATATATATATTTTTATTGCAATAACAAAAAAGAAAAAAAAAACAAGTGAGTAATACACTTTTACATTTTATTTTTTCGAAAGTTAAAGCTAATAGAGCGCCTCCTTCCTTAACATTTAACATTCCCGCCTAAATGGTGATTGGGCGACGCCATCTTTAATTCCAACTTGTGTTTTTAGACAGGCCTTGAAACTGACAGTTATCTCCCTTACTAAGGAACCTTAAAGCAGCACCTTTCTCTCGTTTAACACGAATATCACTATTTTCTTGTGTCTTTTGAAATGTTTTCCCTTTCGTTTCTTTCTCATTGAGACGTGTTTCTTTGACATTTTTTTTTTTTTTTGGTGGTCTGTCGTCACGCTATATATTAAAAAGAAAATGGCGACTACTTTACCTGCTTTCGCTGGCGACGTTCGAGTTTGGTTTGCCCAACTCGAGTCATATTTTATAGCGAACAACGTCGTGGAGCAGCGGCAATTGCCTATTTTATTTAGTGCATTTCCCGCGTCATTGACACCAGTTGTCAAAGATTTGATAACTAACACCCCCCTTAATGCTACTTATGGCAGTATTAAGCGGGAAGTTCTGCTCCGGACGTCGCGATCAGCGGAAAAGCAGTTCCAAACTTTAGTCAATGACGAGCTGTTGAGAGACTGCATGCCAAGCGAATTGCTCCGCAGAATGAGAGAGCTGGCAGAAGATGTCCCTGCTGATAGTGCCTTTATAAAGCAACTTTTCTTCTCACGATTGCCCCCTCAAGTAAAGGCAATTCTGGCACCCATGGTAGAGAAAAGCTCTGTAGACGTAATAGCGTCCTCTGCAGATAAAGTGATGGAATTCACCAAGGGGCCTATTACCGCGTCCATTCTTCAGCCAAAGGCTGAAGTCTCTACCCTCTCTGCTGCGGGGAACACAAGCGAAGGTGCCACACAAGTGGCGATACTCAAAGCTTTAGTGCAGCTTACCAATGAAGTAAGTAAATTAACCGCACTTAATTCACAACAGCCTAGACGTCGACATAAAAGTCGTTCGCCATCCCCACACCACCGCCGCCATTCAAGCAAGCCAGGACTATGCTATTATCACACTTGTTTTGGCGCTAAGGCTCGGAGGTGCAAAATGCTCTGCTCCTTTTCAAACCAGGGAAACTTAAATCTGGAGAGCTGAGCACGGCACACTCTCCACAAGATTTATGTAACAACCGTGCCTATTTTATCACTGACTCCAGGTCCCAAGCACGTTGTTTGGTTGACACAGGAGCAGCTTGCAGTATCTGGCCACTGAAACTCCTCACTGAGAAGCCGCCACTGTCGCTTATCACACTGCAAGCGGTAAATCACTCCCCTATTCCCACGTACGGTCAAATTTCTTGTTCTCTGGACTTGGAATTACGGAGAGACTTTACATGGATTTTTACTGTAGCTGATTTACCATACCCCATTCTAGGCTCGGACTTTCTGCACCACTTCAACCTGTTAGTGGATATGCGCAAGCGACGACTTATTGACGGCAATACGGAACTTTCCGTCATGGGTTTTAAGGCAAATATCTCACCTATCAGCCCGGTATTTTTCATTGCCGCCACTGACGACCTATACCAAACATTACTACGCTCTTACACAGAGTTAACTAACTTAAATTTCGTTATGAGCAAATCAACTCACTCTACAAAACACCACATCGAGACCACAGGCGCTCCGGTGTTCTCACGCCCTCGTCGCCTCCCTGCTAATAAACTAAAGGCGGCGAAGGCAGAATTTAACCATATGCTGCAGCTGGGAATTATACGCCCCTCGTCCAGTCCATGGGCTTCCCCTTTGCATATGGTTCCAAAGCGTTCTGGAGATTGGCGTCCGACTGGGGACTATCGACGACTAAATGCCATTACGGTACCTGATCGTTACCCAATCCCACATATACAAGGCTTCGCTTCATCCCTGCATGATTGTAAGACCTTCTCCAAACTAGACCTCGTTAAGGCTTACCATCAGATACCAGTGAACCCAGACGACATACCAAAAACTGCAGTAACTACTCCATTTGGAGCGTTTGAATTTTTAACTATGCCTTTTGGTTTGCGAAACGCAGCTAGTACCTTCCAACGCTTCATGCACGAAGTAGTGCGTGATTTGGACTTCGTCTATAATTATATAGATGACATCCTCGTAGCAAGTGCCTCACCTGAGGAATATGTTACTCACCTCCGCCTACTGTTCGAACGGTTTCAAAAGTACCAGGTGAGGATTAACCCTGGTAAATGTGTTTTCGGTGCTTCGTCGCTAACTTTCTTGGGACACATTATAAGCCCCGAAGGGATATCTCCCTTACCTGAAAAAGTGAAGGCTCTACAAGACCTTCAACCACCCACTTCACTTCGCCAACTGAGACACTTTCTCGGTCTGCTTAACTATTACAGACATTTCATCCCACACTGTGCGGATCTCCTGTCTCCTCTGTCTGACATGTTACGTAACAGGAAAAAGAAAAATGAGCAGATTTCGTTGAATGACATACAGCTAAAAGCCTTTAACGAAGTGAAGAAGAAATTAGCGACAACATCGCTACTTGCACATCCTGTACCCGACTCCCAGTTTTCATTGGTCGTTGATGCATCGGGCACAGCTGTAGGTGCAGTTTTGCAACAGCAACACCAACAACAGCTACAACCTCTCGCTTATTTTTCGAGACAGCTGAAACCGGCAGAACAACGTTACAGCACATTTGTCCGTGAACTCCTGGCAATGTACCTCGCAGTGAAACACTTTCAGCATTCACTAGAGGGCTGACAATTTGTGATCTACACCGATCACCGTCCGCTTACTTTCGCTCTGCGCTCAAAGCCGGACAGATATTCTCCTCGCGAAACTCAACACTTGGATTTTGTTTCGCAATTTACAAACGATATCCGACATATCTCTGGTGAACAGAATGCTGCGGCAGACGCCTTGTCTCGCCTTCCCATTAATTCACTGTTCTCACCTTCAGATATCGACTTACAACAGATGGCCTTTGACCAACCACGCCAGGACACCTTTGATCTATCGTCACCTGAATTTGCAACTTGCAAGTTCGCATACCTACCAGTGCCTACTGCAGACACGCAGATCATCTGTGACACCTCAACAGGCGCACCTCGACCTTTTGTTCCGATGACACATCGTAGGGTTGTTTTTGACACACTACACCAATTGGCACACCCCGGACCCAAAGCCACAGTGAAGCTGATTGCAGCTAGATTTTTCTGGCCAAACATGAGGCGTGATATCACTGCCTGGACACGTTCTTGCGTATCCTGCCAAAAATCAAAGGTGCACAAACATATCCGTGCACCCCTCGGAACATTCAGCACCCCTGATGCTCGGTTCAGCCATGTCCATATTGATCTGGTTGGACCATGGCCGGTCAGTCAGGGATTTACTTACCTCCTGACCTGTATAGATCGCTTTACACGGTGGCCCGAAGCTATTCCCCTAAAGGACATATCAGCTGAATCCGTAGCGCAAGCCCTTATATCAGGCTGGATAACGCGTTACGGAGTTCCTACAACAATTACCACTGACCGTGGCAGACAATTTGAATCCCACCTATTCCAGGAACTTTCCAGAATGTTAGGGATCAATCGAATTCGAACTACGAGCTATCACCCTGCTTCTAACGGGATGATAGAACGCTTTCATCGCCAATTAAAGGCCGCATTACGTGCCTATCCTGACCAACAGGGATGGAGCGAATATGTACCTGTTGTCCTTCTTGGCTGTCGTGCAGCTATCAAAGAGGACCTAGGATACTCTCCAGCAGAACTTGTCTATGGAGTACCTCTATCATTACCAGGTCAGATGTTGAACCCTATAGATTTAACAGGAACAGATCCTGCCTTGTATATAAACAGAGTGCAATCTTATTTTGGTAATCTCCCACCAATGCACCCTAGGGAACAGACCATCAAATCATCAGTCCCAAAAGACATTTCTTCATGGACTCACGTTTTTCTAAGAAGGTACGCTGTCAAAGCCCCTCTCACTCCACCTTACACTGGCCCTTACCGCGTGCTTTCACGCACTGACAAACTTCTCACTCTTGACATTAGTGGCAAAAAAGAAACTGTATCTATTGACAGGGTGAAAAGAGCCTTTCTTAACACAAACACACAAGAGCCACATATTCCCCCTACTTACATACATGAACATATCTTTACACCCGTGGAAAAAAATACGATGCCAACAGACAACTATGTCACCACCACACGCAGTGGTCGACGAGTACATTGGCCCAAAAAGCTCTGTAAAACTGTTTATATATAAATTGTACCCTTCTTTGTTTTATGGCCGCTATCTTTTTCTCTGTCGGCTTTCAGCCTAAGCAGGGGGTGATGTAGCAGCCACAGATCTATTTCCTTTAGCGAATCAATGTCCCCGACGGGAGATTCGGTCACTCACTGACCAATCAACGGGCGGAGCGCATTGATTCCTCTCTAGAACTATTTTTCCTAGTCCTGTTTGTAGAACGGAGGAAAGGCAGAGAGCCATGAGCCCGCGGCAGTAACGGACGCCTCTCTCACATTGCTGCCACTGATTCCCCATGGAATGCTTTATCGGAAGACGCTGCTGCTAGCTTCACCATGGACACTTACATACTATCTGCTGCTAGCTTCACCATGGACACTTACATACTATCTGCTGCTAGCTTCACCATGGACACTTACATACTACCAATCTTGTACGTTTACTATGTAATAAACCATTCTTTGTTGTTATTCTAAAAGCAAGTTTCGTCATTCATTTGTGTGCCTAAAAAATATAGTGTTGGGGAAATTAAGCATTTCCCATAACTCCTATAACTTTTATTCAGATTTAAATTATATTATTCAGATTTAATAACTTTTATTCAGATTTAAATTATATTATTCAGATTTAGAAACCAAACAGAGACTCCATTGAATAGAAAGTGTTATTACAAAATTATCTCTTATTTTTAATGTCTTTCATTAAAACATTAGTTTTTTTTGTCTACATTTATCCTTTTATAATTTTGAAGTGGTTATCAAGAAATAAAATTTTTCAGTAAAGTTAACAATTCCCTTTAATTGTCTTTTATTCTTTGATTAAGTGGACCTGTGAAACAATAAAAAGAAAAACATGGACACAAGAAAAACAAAATCTTTGGTCATATTCTAAAGCAACAAGAATATGTAATCACAAAAAAGATGCAGTTGATATGAATCAATTCACATGTAATACAGCTGTAACATTTACTAAGCTTAACTTATTCAAGTGAGAGACCAAACGTGTGAACACCTGTTTGGGATTAAATTCACAATACAATAGTAATGGTCTGTATGACAAGCTTGCCAATCATATTGCTCCATGTCAAGACATCTCTTTTATTGATTAAGCAGGTAGTTTAATTCACATATCAGAGCATGCTCACAAACAACTGAAAACAATATTACAATATTTACCAATGATGGAGTTGGTACAGAGAAGAACTGCATAAGCATTTCACAGAGAACTACAAGGCATTATTTCAGTATTTATCAAGCAAAACAGCAGATAAAAGAATAGCTTATGTAGACAAATTCAAAGAAATATGGAAGTCTCACAGTAACATATTTTATATTTTGGTACAAAAGTATTTGCAATGCAAATGACTGAATATAATTAAGAAAGTATCTAAAGTTATTTATAAATGGAACTTTGTGTGTGTGTGTGTGCGTGTGTGTGTGTGTGTGTGTGTGTGTGTGTGTGTGTGTCTGTGTCTGTTATTTATAGACTCCGAAATGGCTGAACTGATTTTCTTGAAAATTTACACAGTTCTACTATAAGCATCTGCAAGTGTTTTTAGCTAGGTTTTGTGTCAAGGTACCCCCGATAAATATCGAAAATCAATAATCGAAAAAGTCGAGTTATAGAAGGAGTGGTCTGATTTTAATCAAATTTGATACACTCATAGACAATAACACAAGAAACGATAGTCAGAAGTTTCAAGGTTGCAGGTCTTACAATAGTGCAGAAAATTTGATGTTGATACCAGGAAATCAAAATTTGACTTACATTCATTCATTTTTCTTTCAGTCTATGGTTTTGCTTTAACTGGAAACAACTACTGCTTTTTAGTCTTTCGTGCCAACGTTCAAAGAGTCTGAACTCCAGGACCATGGATTAGTTTTAAAGCTTTCATTACACCTGAGCAATGCTGGGCTATACTGATAGTTTTGTATAAAGCATAAACATTTGCTATGCAAATGTCTAAAAATAATCAAGGAACAAAAGATAATAAATCAAGTTAACAACAGAAAAATATACAAAGTTACCAAAACATAACTTAACCTATTAAAGATAAGGAGGAGCAAAGGTAAGTTAAAAAGGTAAGTTAAAAAAAAAAAGGTAAATCTTCTTCTTCTTCTTCTTTATGTGACATGTCCCTTCAGATCATAGGCAATCAGAGACTTCCACTTGCCCCTGTTCCTTTTCACTCTTAACATTTTTCCTCTTGGTATCTCTCCCAAATCTCTCCCAAACCCCACTCAACCATCCACTTGCTCAAGCCCATCAAGTATGTCTTGCATTGCTTTCTTTTATCTCCATATGAGTATTAGATTTTCCAAGCCCTCCTTCCTCATTATGTCCCAGAAACCTCAGTTGTTCCTTTATGATGCTAAGTATTAGTTTGCTTTTTATTTGCATCCTCTTCAAATTTATTTATTAGATTGTTTATTTACAAGAATAATTTTATATTCACAACATTTTATAAACCAATACAATTGTATTAAAACTAATTCCATGCAATATCAATTTATAAAGAAATAAATATGAAAACAATTTTCTATTTTTAAATTCATAAACATTTACTAAATTATTAAAATATGGGAACCAACAATAAAGAAATCCTTATTATTTACCACTTTATAAAATTTCGATAGATTGACAATTGACTCATATTTTGCTAAACATTCCAATAAACAATATAATAAATAAATGGTGTAAATAAGCAATCTGAATTCCTTGCATTCACTTACGCACAAATACACTTGGGAAAGCTATTAATTCGTCTCTTCCCTCCAGTTATGGGTTAAATAATAGAACAGATTGGGTTCTATAGCCTTGGCTGGCAACCAGTCTACCACAGAAAGCAATGGCAAACTACATCTACAAACAAGATAATCTTCTGCCCAGTCAGTCATGTCTCTTTCGAGACATGATCACTCTAAGCGTGAATCACGTATAGCACTTAACTGACTGAATAAATGAATAGTGTTTGATATTTTTGTTGTCAACTCTCAAGAACAAAGAAAATGTATAAATTTATTTTCATATGTTTAAGCTTAATTAAAATTTTAATCATCATTTTTTAAAACAATAAACATTGGCAAGGAGTAAAGGTAGTTAAAATAATAGCAGTGAAAAGGGAAAAGCCATTATTTTGAAACACCGCCTTTTTGTGTACATGAAGGTTAAACATTACCCCAAATGCAATGGTCTCACCTAGAATTTGAACTTGCCATGCTTATATCACTTTTGCACTTTTTGAAGAACTGCCAAACTACATGCACATCCAACCTTAATCTACAGTGTTTATTCTGAGTGCTAGTTGTTCCCTTTTGGTGAAAGTGTCACCTGCCAAATTGTCCCATGTGTTATTTATGACTTATTTCCAAAGTTTTAATCTAAACTTATTTATAAATGGAACTTTATCTGTGTGTGTGTGTGTGTGTGTGTGTATCCGTTACCTATAGACTCTGAAATGGCTGAACCGATTTTCTTGAAAATTTACACAGTTGTACTATAAGCATCTGCGAGTGTTCTTAGCTAGGTTTTGTGCTGAGGTACCCCTGATAAATATTGAAAATCGATAATTGAAAAAATCGAGTTATAGAAGGAGTGGTCTGATTTTAATCAAATTTGATATACTCATAGACAATAACATAAGAAACGATATTCAGAAGTTTCAAGGTTGCAGTTCTTACAATAGTTCAGAAAATCAATAACATATATATATATAAAAGGCAAGATATTTGTGTGTGTCTGTTTATCTGCCTGCATGTCTGTATTTTTTCAGCCCTTTTATTTTAGTTTTTGCTTTGGGTTTGGCTCTAAGTAGGTATAATTGTAGTTCTTAGTCTCAGCCATGATACCATTTACTCAGGGGACTTATTTAGCCTTCAAAATTCAGTTTATGATGAAAAAAACTTATTTGATATCGATTCCAGGAAATCAAAATTTGACTTACATCCATTCATTTTTCTTTCAGTCTACGGTTTCGCTTTAACTGGAAACAACTATTGCTTTTTAGTCTTTCATGCCAACATCCAAAGAGTCTGAGCTCCAGGACCATGGATTAGTCTTAAAGCTTTCATTACACCCAAGCAACGCAAGGCTATACTGCTAGTCAACTATATTTCTTTCTTAACTTTATTCTACTCAAGCAAAATCATTATATTAACTAATCTAGCATAACACGTATTTCTTCATTTATTTCTCATATTTAGTCTTGTCCCACTGCAAGCTTTGCATTGTATCACATCACAAGTTCTATAACCTGACATGGTCACCAGGATACTACGTATACTGCCACCATAGCAGTAGTCAGTTTGTCTAAGGTAAACTAGCCTAACAGAGCCAATCTCTCTTCCAGTTGGGTTTAAATTCAGAGTTGCCTTACTTCTAGACTGGCTGCCCTACCAATACTAAAGTCTATAGTCTGTTATGTTATTTATGAAGATTTTAATTCAGAGTTTTTTCTTCTAGACTGTTTACCACACAAGGCTTGAAAGCCTAGTCTGCTCTGTTATTTAGCCCATAGCTGGAGAAAAGAGTATTAATGCCTTTTCAAAAATATTAGTGCAAACTGAATAAAACAGACTTGGTCAGAATTTGAATGTGACACATTGATACCATTTTCCTTGCTGAGAACCATTGTGCTACTTACCCATTCTAAGTTTATTAAATATTAATAAAAAATAATTTGCTTGCTATTTTACTTTTCATAGATTGTTTTCAAATTAAAATAAAATGATGGTTACTATAGAAACTACTGTGGCTTATAAAACCAGAGAAGTTGGTTCTTTAACTAATCATATTGAACAGTTTCTTAAGCCCTGTGCACATGTTTAACAACCATGATTATTATCTACTGACGTTCAGACAAAATCTACAATACTTAGGAATATAAATATTGACAAGATGTCACCTTTCATGAAACAGAACTGTTTTCCATATATGTTCCACTTGTTTCTTTATTGCAATCAATAAAACTACTCATAACTTCTCAACCAGAAAATATCAATTCAACTCCTTCATATCCAAGCTTGAGGAGTCAGACCTTTTCCCTAACATCTGATTTCCATTTTTGCTTTTGGTATTTTTTAGATTAAATTTCTTATCAATAAATTCTGTTTGGGGAACTTCTGTCAATCTAGTGAGATTGTTTTGGAACTGCTTGATATTTCTTAAGTAAATATTTTTAATTTATTCAGGCATTTGAGTTTCTGTATAATATTATCAATAGCTCAATAGTATTTTTAATCTTTTTCTCCATTGATGATATATGAGATAGTATTGAAAAGTTCCTGGACTGTACATGCTAATCATTTTACTGCGCAACAGAAACATGCATGTAGTTAACATTTATTGGTACCTAGCTTTCTGAGTCAGTTTGCCAATAGTGTCTGCAATCTTAACAATAGCTGATTTATTTGAGCCAATGTCACTGCTTTCAATTTTGCCTGAAACTCAGCAACTCTGCAACCCAGATCCTTAAAATGCTTTTTCAGGCCTTTAGCAAATATTCCTAGGTTGAACATAGACTTTTTATTGGCACACAAGTGTTGCTTTGAGATGATAACTATTCAGAGCAACAGGTTATAAGGAAAAGGACTTCTATAAGAACTGTCACTGAATGATTCATCAGTTCTCTTACATGACTATATAGGTCATTGGGGGATAAAGGGAAGTGTGGGGAGGAGGAAACTGCCTTTCCCAGTTCTTTTGTTTGGTACTTAGGGTTATTTATGGCCCTGACTTCAGATCACATATTTATATATTTCCTTTTTATTAATTGATATATTTAATTTATTTATTTTTGTATATTTTTCTTCAATTCTAAATTTTGTTTATTTGGAGTAAAGCATATTAGAATTAGGTTGTGGGGTCTTATTTAATATTTTTCTTACATTCACTTATGCACAAATATCTTAGGGAAAGGTATGACTCCATCTCTGCTCTCCAGCTACAGTTTAAAAAGTTGTATTCTGAAAACTCCTTGTTATTCTAAAAAAATTCTTAATGCAATTTTCAGTCACAGAAAAAGTAATTATTTTTACCATCTGAAATATGTTTTGGTTTTAAATAACACACAAAGGGCTGGTATGCTGTAAAAACAAATCAAAAAATTACTTTTTTGGTCATGATGTACTTGTGAGTAGCAGAGTAAGAATACCCTTGGGAAAGGTATTAATCTGTCTCTTCTTTCCAGTTATGGGTTAAATAGCAGAACAGATTGGGTTTTATAGCCTTGGTCGGCAACCAGTCTACCGCAGAAAGCAATGGCAACCTACTGCGAGATAATCATCTGCCCAGTCAGTTATGTCTCTTTCGAGACATGATCGCCCAAGCATGTATCACGTATGGCACTTAACTGACTGAATTATCACTATTTCCCCTTTCAACAAAGGTTATAAGGTAGTTATTATAGGTAGTGTTTTTCTTTCATGTAATTTTTAGTTCAGCTAGAAGTTATGCCAGGATTCGTCATCAGAGATCACATTTTTAACAATATCAGATGTGAAGATGATACAGTGCTGATAGCAGACACAGAAAGGAAACTACAAGACCTCCTACAGAAGGTAGCTGAAGAAAGTGACAAGAAAGGACTACAAATAGACTGCAAGAAAACTGAATGCAAGGTCATCAGCAAAAAGAGCAGCCCAAAATGCCAAATACAGGTGGGGGATACTAAAATCAAGCAGGTACAAAAATTTAAATACCTGGGAAGTGTTCTAACAGAAGACAGAAAGTGCAACAAAGAGATCCGAAGGCAAATCGGCATGGTGAAGGAAGCATCCCAGAAGTTGAGTAAAGTTTTAAGAAACAGGACAATTTTGCTAGAAACAAAGACGAGAGTACTAGATTGTTATGTGATGTTGGTTCTTCAGTATGGCAGTGAATGTTGGACAATATCTTCGAAGATGAAGGAAAACTTTGAAGCAGCTGAAATGTGGTTCTACAGAAGAATGCTGCGAATATCATGGACCGAGCATGTAAGCGATGATGAGGTTTTGGAAAGGATGGAAACAAAAAGGAAATTAATACTGAGCATCAAGAAGAGACAGCTAAAGTTCCTGGGACATGCAATAAGAAAGGAGGGCTTAGAGAACTTGATACTATCAGGCTAGATAGAGGGAAAAAGAGACAGGGAAAAACAGCAGATAATATATTTGAAGAACCTGATCAGGTGAATAACAAAACGAGGGTTGTGGGGTGTAACAGGAGAAAGCATGCTAAGAGCCATCAGGGATAGGGAGATGTGGAAAGCCATGATCACCTACATCCTGAAAGGACAGGGCACATAAAAGAAGATATCAAATTTAAAATTATAAAATATGTATTTATTATTACTAGCAGTATAGCCCAGAATTGTTTGGGTGTAATGAAAGATTTAAAACTACTCCATGGTCCTGGAGCTCAAACTCAACCTAAAGAATATTTGTGTGAAGTTTGGTGAGAATTGGATAAAAATTGTGGATTTGTATAAAGGACATACAGACAGATAAACAGACATACACGCAAACATCTTGCCTTTTATATATATATATATATATATTATTGATTTTCTGCACTATTGTAAGAACTGCAACCTTGAAACTTCTGAATATTGTTTCTTATGTCTTTGTCTATGAGTGTATCAAATTTGATTAAAATATACTAAATTTGATTAAAATATACTCCTTCTATAACCCGATTTTTTCGATTATCGATTTTCGATATTTATCGGGGGTACCTTGACATGAAATCTAGCTAAGAACACTTGCAGACACTTATAGTACAACTGTGTAAATTTTCAAGAAAATTGGTTCAGCCATTTCGGAGTCTATAGGTAATGGACACACACACACACACACACACACATATACACACACACATAGACAAAGTTCCATTTATAAATAAGTTTTGATATATATATATCTGCAGACAGATCTGTTTTGCTGTATTACAGCTCATCAGTATGGTTAAACTCTGATTGCTTTTAACCCAGGATTGAAACCCGAACAAATTGGTGCCAGTCAGCGATTCTACCTCTGAGCTATGGGTGCTCGGTAGAAGAAGGCAGATTTTTTAGCATTTTTTAGCATATCATTATACACGCCCAATAGCTGAGAGTGTTATAATTCATTGCTGAATGAACGATATATATATTGTTGAGTTGTAATAATGTTTGATGCCAAGATTATTGTTTTTTCAGTAGTTTTACGATAAAAAGTATTTTAGTAAGCAGTTTTTTTCTTTTTCATAAAGTGCTCAATATTGAGGTGAAGATAGCGCTTTAATAATTTTAGTACAAAAAATTTGTCACTTTAGCTGAGCAGGTTCATGCCAACTTTGAAGTTTCATGAGGACACTTTGCCTTCTTCGTTCATTCGCTGATGCCTGTCCTTTCTCACTTTGATTTGCAATTACTCATCGCACTCCTTCTGACCTAAGTTTGACCTTCTGCGAGGCGTTATCATTATGAATTGAAGCAGATCTTTTGCACTGAGATTAGGAATCTGAAAAAAATAAATTGGCCAAAATCGCCATTTCAAAATTTTAAGCCCCTTTCTCTTCATTTTTGACTATAGGAAGGACTATAGGAAGTTTGTAATTTTCCACTTATTTTGAAAAAGAAGTATTTCTGAAAAAAGCCAAAACAACAAAAAAGGGACTTAACCCTTGATGTTTACCAAAAAACAAAAGCAAAAAAAATGGGGGACTAATTTTACTATGAACGTGTATGACTAAGTGAGCACCCACTGAAAAATGTTAAATTAATAAATATTTCAGAATTTTTTTTTTTTTTACATGAAAGTTTAGTGTCTTATTGATAATAATTCATTGAAAAAAAAGGAAAGAAAACTTTTTAAAGAAAGTCTTTCATTTAGGCCCAACAAAAAAAAGAAGAAATGGCTTATGTTTAAAAAAAAAGAAAGAAATTGATTTACTAAAACAACAAAATAAATGGGATATTGATAATAATTCATTGAAAAAAAATGAATAGAATTTTTTTTTTTTTAAAGGGAAGGGATTTTCTGTTGTTTATGCTTGCCAAAATAGAAATAATAATAAAAAAGGCTTAAGTTTAAAAAAAAGAAATTTATTTACTAAACCAGCAAAATAAATGGGATATCAATAATAATTTGTTTTAAAAAATGAATAGAAGACTTTTTTTTTAAAAAAAGGGGAGGGATTTCTGTTGTTTACACTTGCCAATAAATGATTTCTATGAAATAAAAAAGTTCCCTTTAAACGCGTTCGTATTGAAAATGAAATTTTTTCCTTCGGCTCTCATCGGCTGTAATCAACTTTGCAAAATATATTATTTTTAATTTTGTTATATTTTTTAATATTAGGTATATAAAAACATGATCATATTCGATTAAAATGCTATAGTAAAATTTCAAAAATCAAAATTATTGGAAAGTCTGTCGTTTAGGCCCAACAAAAAAAGAAATAAGAAATGGCTTAAATTTAAAAAAAAAAGAAATTTATTGACTAAACCAACGAAATAAATGGGATATTGATAATAATTCGTTGAAAGAAAATGAATAGAAAACTTTATTTTTTTTAAAAAAAGGAAAGGATTTCTCTTGTTTATGTTCACCAAAATAGAAATAATAATATAAAAAGACTTAGGCTTGAAAAAAAAATTATTTACTTAAACCAACAAAATAAATGGAATATTGATAATAATTTGTTGAAAAAAAATGATTAGAAAACTTTTTTTAAAAAAAAGGGAAGGAATTTTTGTTATTTACACTCGCCAAAATAGAAATAATGATAAAAAGGCTTCATCGACCTTAAATGTGGACTTTTCCTATGTTTTTTATGAAATAACAAAGTTGTCAAATGAAAGTTTTTTAGTTTGGCTCTCATCGGCTCTAATCAACTTTGCAAAATATATATTTTTTTTATTGTAATATTTTTAATAAGGTATAAAACATGCTCATATTCGATTAAAATGCTATATAGCAACATTTCAAAACAATTGGTGCAGCTGTTTTAGCGGATAGTAACAAACGGACAAGTACATTTTTATTTATAGATATAATATTTATTTAGAATTTATAACATAATACCACTACAAAAATATAGCCATTTTGTTTTTTGACACTGTGTCTTCAAGTGATGATGTTAATTTCAAGTTGAAGAGCTTTAAAAGCCAAGTATATATATATATATATATATATATATATATATATATATAAAATGTTTAGGTCATATGCTTATGTTTTATTTCAATTATAATCATGTCTTTTTAAAACAATAAACATTACTAACGAGCGAAGGTAGAAAAAAATGGTGTCATAAAAAAAACACGTTCTTTTGACTCTATATCTTGTGGTGATACCGACCGAGCAAAAGCGAGGGACTGGATGTTCACACTCTCACGACCAAAAAGCAAATGACCAAAAGTCGTTGGTGCGCAGCTGGATTCGCGCACATGTTTCGGTTGAAAACTAAAAATGAATTAAATATTAAATTTCCAGTTCGCGAGCCTACGCGAATTTTATTTATCGGCCAATTGGAAGCCCAGAATCAAATACGGATATGAATTCCCAAATGATCTGCTGCGATCCAAAAAGAAGATATAAAACGCCAATACAGAAAGCATCGCAAGACAGAAAAACAGACAGACCCACACAGACTGATTCGAGAGAGAGGAGTGTAATCAGTATCCCCCTTGACCTACCTCAAGCGGCTTACTATGCTAGCCTCCCTTCTCTCTCATCTTATCTTTCGCTGTCTCAAAACTACTTACTGATCTAAGGAGTGAATACGTCAAAGACATTCCTTACTTACAAGGCTCCCACATTCCTAAGCATTAATTCTCTTTTTGGCATTTTATTGCCATGAACATTTTAACGTCCGTTGGACCTATACTTCAAGTATTACTTTAATTGTAAAAACCTTAATTGATATGTGTATATATAAAATGTTATTTTTCAACTCAATTTGCTTTTCTTGATTTATAATCATTTTATGACTTATAGTGGGCTATCTACAACGAGGCCAAATTCCGTTAATCTGCAACAGTATACAACTACCCTTCACTAGAACAGATTCCCCACTATAAACTGGAAAAGAATGGATAACCCACTATAATCTTATTGCATGTATATTTATTCATGTTTGCCTTAATTTCTAAAGAGTATAAAGTATTTGAACAGGTGGTTTGTATCTACAACACCAAAATTTTGTAGATATTTCTCTAAAAGCATTCAATAAATTTCTGTTTGTTTTACCAAACACATCTACTCAGATATGAAAGGGCACTGAAAAGTTCTCAGCCCAGCCAAAAAGTGATCCCTTCAAATCTGATCTTTTTGCCAGATATTGGGAAGTGGTCAGGCTGAGAATTTTTCTGATACTTCCTTGTAACTATAATTGAGTGTGGTCTCAATCAGTACATTAGAAATATTGATAATGATAACTGACAGCTAAATTGTTGCTATTTTGTTAATTTTTTCTGTTTTATCACATCTGGCTGTCATGTTCACTGCCACTGTGCACACAGAGAACTTCAGCTAGAATTTTTATTAAAATGAAATTATGAAAAGAACATAACTTGATAACTGTCTGTGTAATTTATACATAAACACACACTGAAAAACCTATTTGTTTTAAAACAATTATATTTGCATGTATATTTTCTTTAATATAGCAATTTTGTAATTTTTCAGAAAATGTTCATCTGTCAGAGCCTCCTATTTAAAGGTTTCATGAAAGTTTCTCTTTCATTTCAAATATAAATTTTCATCTATTTAGGAATAAATTCTTCTTCTTCTATGTGACCTGTCCCTTCAGGACGTAGGCGATCATGGCTTTCCACGTTTCCCTATCCCTGGTGGCTCTGAGTATGCCTTCTCCTGTTACACCATGCAATCCTTGTTCCGTCATCCACCTGATTAGGTCCTTCAAATATGTTATCTGTTTCTTTTCCCCTCTATCTGGCCTGTTAGTATCAGGTTCTCCAAGCCCTCCTTCCTCATTGCGTGTCCCAGGAACTTAAGCTGTCTCTTCCTGATACTCAGTATTAATTTCCTTTTTGTTTCCATCATTTCCAAAACCTCATCATTGCTCACATGCTCGATCCGTGATATTCGCAGCATCCTTCTGTAGAACCCCATTTCAGTCGCTTCAAGTTTTTCCTTCATCTTTGATGGTATTGTCCAGCATTCACTGCCACATTGAAGAATGGACAGCATGTAGCAATCCAGTACTCTATTCCTTGTTTCTAGTAAAATTGTCCTGTTTCTTAAAACTTTACTCAACTTCTGTAATGCTTCCTTGACAATGCCAATTTGCCTTCAGATCTCTGTGTTGCACTTTCCCTCTTCTCTTATAACGCTTCCCAGGTATATAAATTTTTGTACCTGCTTGATTATAGTATTGCCAACCTGTATTTGGCATTTTGGGCTGCCCTTTTTACTGATGACCATGTATTCGATTTTCATGCATTTTATTTCTAGTCCTTTCTTGTTACTTTCTTCAGCTAACTTCTGTAGGAGGTCTTATAGTTTCCTTTCTGTGTCTGCTATCAGCACTGTATCATCTGCGTACCTTAGATTGTTTAAATTGTGGCCTCTGATCCACATGAATCCAGGCATAACTTCTAGGGTCCTCAAAATATTCTCGCTGTACAAGTTGAACAGATCCAGTGAAAAGACACATCCTTGTCTTACGCCCCTTTCTATCTTTGTATAGCTACTCAATTCATTACCTGTCTGTATGCAAGCGGTTTGCTGCCAGTAAAGATTCTTGATTACTCTCAAGTCTTTCCCAAATATGTCCAGGCTGCTGAGCATCTCCATCAGTTCTTTGTGGTGTATTTTGTCAAACGCCTTCGCATAATCAATAAAGCACAGTCCTTCTTCATTTGTATTGCCCTTTCGGAGAGCATCCAAATCATAAATACAGGTGTGAAAAGTTTAGCAGTATGCACCAATCATAATTATAAGATTAATACTAAAATAGAAAACATGACAACATGTTTCATGCTTAAAAGTAGAATAAAAATTATAACAGAATAAAGAGCTAAGAGAAACACTTACACTAAAATGTCTGAAAAATTAAATTTTCTGCAGTGAATTTTGGATGACAGATTATATTCTTATAACAAAATTTACAAATGAAATACTTATGAGTAAAATAAAATAAGAAAGTTGGAAATAAATGTTCTAATTGATAAGATTTTAAAATGAGTTTTAATTATTGATATAAATGAATGAACAATTGTCTAAAGTTCTAAAATAAGGCAAGGGATGAAAGTAATATATACTTGTGTGCTTCATTTTAAATATCAAGGCTCACAAAGTTTAAAGATTAAACATGGAAACATTTTCCTACAAAATTACAACCAGAGATATATGTTTGGGAAAAGGTCTGACTTCTCAAGTCTTGGATTTGAAGGAGTTGAATTGATATTTCTGGTTGAGAAGTTATGAGTAGTTTTATTGATTGCAATAAAGAAACAAGTGGAACATATATGGAAAACAGTTCTGTATCATGAAAGGTGACATCTTGTCAATATTTATATTCCTAAGTATTGTAGATTTTGTCTGAACGTCAGTAGATAATAATCATGGTTGTTAAACACAGGGCTTAAGAAACTGTTCAATATGATTAGTTAAAGAACCAATTTCTCTGATTTTATAAGCCACAGTAGTTTCTATAGTAACCATCATTTTATTTTATTTTAATTTGAAAACAATCTATGAAAAGTAAAATTGCAAGCAAATTATTTTTATTAATATTTAATAAACTTAAAATGGATAAGTAGCACAATGGTTCTCAGCAAGGAAAATGGTATCAATGTGTCACATTCAAATTCTGACCAAGTCTGTTTTATTCAGTTTGCACTAATATTTTTGAAAAGGCATTAATACTCTTTTCTCCAGCTACAGGTTAAATAACAGAGCAGACTGGACTCTCAGGCCTTGTGTAGTAGGCAGTCTAGAAGGAAAACTCTGAATTAAAACCTTCATAAATGACATAACTGACTGGACTATTTAGCCTTGACAGGGTAACCAGTTTAGAAAGAAAACTCAATTTAAACTATCATAAATAATAGGGCATACTAGAGACATTAGCCTTAGCAGGGCAGCCAGTCTAGAAGAATGGTAACTCTAAATTCAAGACTGAACTGGAAGAGAGATTGGCTTGGTGAGGCTAGTTTAATACCTTTCCTAAGGGTATTTGTGTGTAAGTGAATGCAAGATATTCAATTGGAATTTGAACTCAGCACCCCGATTTGTCATTCTGTTGATATCCACTGCACCACATCCTTTTTCTTAACAATGTTTGCCAAATTCTGGAATTATTATTAAATGTACAAGATGAGCAACAGTTATTGATGTATATTTATTACCATTATAAATAAGTAAGCCTTTCAGGCTTGTAGATAAAATTTCTATAGTTTCTAGAACTTTCTAATTTCTTCTTTTATGTGCCATGTCCCTTCAGGACGTAGGCGATCATGGCTCTCCACATCTTTCTGTTCCTTGTAATTTTTAAGTTTTGTCTTTTGATGTTTCTTCCAAACCCTGTTCTGCCATCCATTTGCTCAAACTCATCAAGTATGTTAAGTGCTGCTTTCCTCTGTCCCTCCTTCTCTCAATCTGTCCTGTGAGTATCAGGTTTTCCAAGCCCTCCTTCCTTATATCTGTCCCAAAAATGTGAACTATTTCTTCCTGATTTTAAGTATAAGTTTCATTTTTATTTCTATTTTCTCTAAAACCTTGCGCTTGCTTACATGTTTGATTCATAATAAGTTACTGTTCTTGCTTACATGTTCAGTTCATAAGTTATTGTTTTTGCTTACATGTTTGGTTCATAATAAGTTACTGTTCTTGCTTACATGTTCAGTTCATAAGTTATTGTTTTTGCTTACATGTTTGGTTCATAATAAGTTACTGTTCTTGCTTACATGTTCAGTTCATAAGTTATTGTTTTTGCTTACATGTTTGGTTCATAATAAGTTACTGTACTAGAATACTAAGCATGCTACTTCCTACTGAAATCACTATGTTGTGTTCCAGCTACATCCTAGCTTATTAATGAAATGCTTTTAAACATGGATTTTAATATTAGAAAGTCATAAATTCAAATATATTGTCACTGGAATAAAATATCAATGCACAGTAACATAATGTTGGTTCTCACCAGGTGCCCTAATATTGTGGCTATATGCTTGACTATGTGGAACTTAATATCTATTAAGCTCCACTTGACATAAAACATTTTTGAAGCACTTTTTAAAGGCTTGTCTCATAGATTATTATCATTATCTTATGATCTTGGTTCTCACTTGGTGTTTCACAATTGTGGCCTTGTACTAGACTTATCAAAGTTCAATGAGTAAACAAGATGTGTTGACATGGAACAATAGTTAGCAAACTAGTTACACAACCATTAATATTTTATGGTGAGTTTTGCCTTCACTATACAAGTGCATAGTAAGGTAATTAAAATGTCAATGTTCCAACCATGATATCTTACTGTGTTCAATTAGTCCAAGAGCTGACTTCTTGATGATAGATAATACCAGCTAAGGGAGCTGATCCCATAATGTGGAACCATTCCAAAGTGCCTGAAAACTATACCACAGGTTGACCCAATCATTGTGAGTGAAATTGGGTAGACAAACCTGTTTGGAAGCTGTCACTGATTATGCTAACAAAGTCACAAATCCTCACCTAATGGGCAGTTAGAAGTTCTTTAGCCTTGATTGGTAATCTATCTAGAGATGGTTTCTGATAAAAGCACCTATCTCATGGCAGCCTACTCACTCACAGAGTGGTATAGACCTAAAAAAAAACACACACTGACGGAATTTTTAAAAAGTAATGTCATAGGAGATCCACAATCTGCTGCAGATGAACATATAATATAGCATGATGATGAGTGAGTGTCCATCACCTGTAAATACCGCACTTATACCTGCAAGAAATGTTGAACACAGGTTAAACCAAGATTTCAAATAGTTTTAAAAGGCCTTCTCCACATGTAAAATTAGCAGAATATATTTTTTGCTTTACTAGTAAATGGGCATCGTAGTGCATTGGATATCGGCTCGGAATGAGAAATTGGGGAGCCGAGTTCGAATTCCAGTTGAATTCAATGCATCCACTTAAGTGCAAATACCCTTGGGAAAGGTATTAATCCATCTCTTCCCTCCAGTTATGGGTTAAATAACAGGACAGATTGGGTTCTATAGCCTTGGTTGGCAACCAGTCTACCACAGAAAGCAATGGCAACCTACTGCAGGATAATCTTCTACCCAGTCAGTCATGTCTCTTTTGAGACATGATTGCCAAAGCGTGTATCACGTATGGCACTTAACTGACTGACTGCAGGTACATATAAAAAGAAGCAGAAATTCCTTTCTTCTTTTTTCTCCCTTTGGGCATTGGTCACAAGACTCGGCTCTCTTTTCATTGGTTCATTATCGTAAATAGATGTATATGTTAATGTTGCCCAAAATAAAGCTCTCACAATCAAGATACATTTCATGATCCTAAAAAAGACACACATTTTCAGGTACAGTTATTTTATATGCCAACTACATGTGTACATTTTTTCATTATTATTTGTTTGCTATAAATTGTTTTCTAGGTATGTCCCACTAAATGGTTCAGTCTTATTTACTGGTTGCATCAGTTTTGCATGATTTGTATGATTTTCCTTTCTCTCCAAATCTTGCTTTTTATGACTACTGGGAGCGTTAATAGCCAACAATAACATTACTCATTATGCCACCTGAACATGTTCCTTTGTTTGAATGCTGTTTAGAGATTTAGCTTTAAAAGCTTTTGCTAAGAAAAAGATAATACCTGTGTAGGAATACAAATGATGATTCTCTCCCTTTTGTTGAGATAGTCACAAGGGTCACATGACAACCGGTAAATGATGTTAGGAGATAAATTGATGAAAGAGAATTATGGTGTAGAGCTCAAAAAAAGAAGGACATTACTAGCCCACAGAAAAAAATCACGTGGTTTAACCAGGTCTATAGAGAAACCACCATAACTCTAGTTTTTCCTTCAAGAAATATCACAAGTAAGGTTCCTCTTTTTTTAAACAGTGTTGTTGCATATATGTGCATTGTGGTGCATTGGATATTGGCTCGGAATGAGAAATTGGGGAGCCGAGTTCGAATTCCAGCCGAATTCATTGCATTCACTTACGTGCAAATACTCATGGGAAAGGTATTAATCTGTCTATTCCTTTCAGCTATGGGTTAAATAACAGGACACATTGGGTTCTATAGCCTTGGTCGGCAACCAGTCTACCGCAGAAAGCAATGGCAACCTACTGCGGGATAACCTTCTGCCCAGTCAGTCATGTCTCTTTCAAGACATGATCGCCCAAGCGTGTATCACGTATGGCACTTAACTGACTGACTGTTGCATATATATTATAATTTCTCTGTGTGGGACATGAGTATATGTGTATATATCTAATTTTGTGAAAGATACAGTATTATAAAACTCTCCCTGAGAACTAAGCATGTTTGTCATTCTTTTTCTATTCAGCTATTCCGTTATAGATGTGAAGGACGGTGTTATTATATCATGGATAATAATAATGCCCATAATGAGAAATTCAAATCTATCTAAACTTATTGATAAATGGAACTTTGTCTGTGTGTGTGTTTGTGTCTGTTACTTATAGACTCCAAAATGGCTGAACCGATTTTCTTGAAAATTTACACAGTTGTACTATAAGCATTTGCGAGTTTTCTTAGCTAGGTTTTGTGTCGAGGTACCCCTGATAAATATCAAAAATCGATAATCGAAAAAATCAGGTTATAGAAGGAGTAGTCCGATTTTAATCAAATTTGATACACTCGTAGACAAAGACATAAGAAACGATATTCAGAAGTTTCAAGGTTGCAGTTCTTACAATAGCACAGAAAATCGATAATATATATATATATAAAATGCAAGATATTTGTGTGTGTGTCTGTTTATCTGTCTGTATGTCCTTTATACAAATCCACAATTTTTATCCGATTCTCACCAAACTTCACACAAATATTCTTTAGGCTGAGTCTGAGCTCCAGGACCATAGATTAGTTTTAAAGCTTTCATTACACCTGAGCAATGCCGGGCTATACTGCTAGTAAAAGAATAAATCTTTCTTCTATAGTTATCTCACATTATACCTGCAACAGATATAAAATAAGTTTTGCAGTTTTTAAACATTATACACTTCACATGATAAAACATTTTCTTTTTTGGTAATTTGCATCAGAGAATACGTTTATTTTCTTTTAAAGTTCATAGAAAAGAGAATTAAATATTCCTTTTTTAAGAGTTTGTTGCAAAAATAATAAAATGTTTTTATTTCAAGAGTTCACTATAAAGAAAGATAAAGTTTGATATATATATTGGCAAAGGTGGTAAAACAGGTGCACATAGTATCAAAAGTTGGAGATAACTTGGAAGTAACCCGTTTGGAAGTTAAAATGTTTTTATCTCTCCCTCAGTTGGGGTGTTCTGCTTTTCTTATAAGTCTAGACTTGTTCACAGAGGCCAGTTGAGTTTTTTTAAGTATGAAACCTTCTATGAAATAGTTTTAATTATTTTTTTTAAATTTTCTATTTTCTATTTGCTTGTTTCTATTTTCTATTTGCTTGTGCAGAAAAACAGTTTTGTTCACTTGTATTTCAGTAGCCAAAATCAGCTTCCATTTTTGTGTAATGTTTACTATGAATATACATAATACTCTTTTTTATTTTTGAGAATAAACCAACGGAGCTAAGGATTTACATTGATTCCAGAAGAAATGGTCAAATAGAAAAGGTTGATTCCAAAAATATTATCAGACTTACCTTGTTAAAGCCAAAAAAGTGCTGACATCAGCACTTTATATTAAGCCTGGATTAATGAAGCATTTTGTTAAAGCCTTATAATAAGATGTAACCTGTTTTATGTGTTTGTTTCCTGGACAGTCTAAAGCTAATTTAATGGATCTGATATTAGAAAACTTATTTCTGATTCAGAACTTGATGGTGCTATGAATAACTTTGAACAAGAGGCTTGGGCATCATTAAATAAGTTCTTAAGTGACAATAATAATCCAAATTACAATGTAATTTTAGAAAATTTGTTAGTCAAATTTCAGATGGGCTGTAATATGAATCTCAGAGTTCACTATTCGGACTTACAGTTATATAATATAAGAATATATATATAAAATATATGATAATTATATATAAAGTATTATAACTTGTGTGTGTGCGTGTATATATATATATATATATATGTATGTGTGTGTGTGTGTGTGTGCGTGTGTAATCATCCACAGACAGATCTATTTTGCTGTATCACAGTTCATCAATATGGTTAGACATCTGATTACTTTTAGCCAGGATTGAAACCTGACCAAATTGACATCAGTTGGTGATTCTACCTCTGAGCTATGGGTAGAGGTAGAGGAAGGCAGACTTGAGCATGTTATATACAATGTAAACACACCCCAGTAGCCTAGAGTGTTCAAATTCATTACTGAATGAACAATGCATAAATGCATGAGTAGCTATTGTTTTTTTTTAAAGGCTACCATTCCTCCATAGTGCTCAATCAGGGTGTGAGAGCATAAATAGTCATCCGCAGACAGATCTGTTTCGCTGTATCATAGCTCATCAGTGCAGTTAGACATTGCTTCTAGCCAGGACCAAATTGACATCAGTCGGTAATTCTAGCTTTGAGCTATGGGTGCTTGGTAGAGGAAGGTAGACTTTAGTGTGTTATATACAATATAAAGCCGAGAGTGTTCAAATTTATTACTGAATGAATGATGCGTAGATGTGTGAGTAGCTACTGTTTTTTTAAAGTCTACCATACCTCCATAAAGATATCCACCATCAAAGATAATATTTTCTTGTGTTGACATAAAACATTGCTATGCGATGATAATATTAATATTAAACAGCATTTCTTAGAAAATCATAGCCATGTATGTAATATTAGAGATATTTTAACAATAATATTCACACATACACACAGTAAAAAGAACCTTGGATATTGGAGTTCATCTACATTAAATCAAAGCAATCCACACTCAATAAAATCACATTTCAATCTAGTCACAACACATTACATTGCATTAAGACATATGGTTCTGTTAACATGCCCAGTTCATCATGTCACTTTCAAGATATGATCACCTAAATGTGTATCATGTATGGCATTTGACTGACTAAATGACATGGTTCTAAATTTCTAAATTAAAATAACCCACACTTAATAAAATCAGATTTCAATCTGGCCATAACACATTACATTGCATTAAGACATATTGTTTTGTTGTTAACGTTTTGCTCTTTCACGAGGTGGAATGTCATAGAACTGTATTACTAATTTTACAGCCTGTGTCTGCTATTTGGTGTCTGTTATCACCACATAGCAATGTTTTATGTTTTATATCAACACAAGAAAATATCATCTTTGATGGTGTATATCTTTATGTTAACGTTCCTACTACAACCACTCTGAAGATGGCTCATGTGAGCCAAAAGCTTAGAACCAGCATAATAAAAAATATCTAAATAGTGAATAATTTTTGTCTTTATTTTCACTAAAAATTAAAGTCAGAGCCTCATAATTAAACATAATAGACATTCATTGTCTGTTATATTTCACAATATATGTTTAGATAATTATCTGCTGCCTCAATTAATTATATATATATATATATATAAAGTGTTGAATTGTGGTGATGATTAGTGCCAAGATTGTTATTTTTTTCAGGGTTTTATTGATAAAAAGGCATTTTGGCAAGCAGTTTTTTGTCATAAAGTGCTCAATATCGAGATAGAGATAGAGTGTTAAAAGGATTAATGTGGAGAAGTTTGCTACTTAACTGAGCAGTCATGCAGATTTGGAAGTTTTGTGAAGGCATCCCTATGATGTTTTCACTCCTCAGGGCTTGTTTTGCAATTTGCTGTTGTGTCCTGGTTTTTTCTTATTTATATGGAGCTTGGTGTAATTTGATATTTTGGTATGTGAGTAGTTCTATAGATGGTTAATTGCTTTTGATTGCTTTTGTTGTGTTGACTTCATTTTATGTTGCATTATTTGCAGGTGGTTGATTTTCTTTTTATTGCTTTTTATTGTGCGGGCTGTTGATTTTATTTTTATTTTTTTATTGTATTAATTTAATTTCAGCATATGTGAATGGGTGTCCACTTAATTGCTTTCTAATAAGTTGGCTTCTTCTTGTTATTTTGTTGACCTCTTTTTATTGTGTTTGGTTGACCATTTTCTTACTGTTATTCAGTTAAAAATGAAAAATAAAAATTTCCCTTGATAATGGCTAAATAAATAGCTGAAAGCAGTTGAATATATAGAACTGTTAGACAGTTTTTACATACTTTGTGTCTAGAAAGAAAACGCTTGTATGAAAACAAGAAAAATTAAGTAAAAAGCTTAATTGCAGTACCTTGTCAGAAGTTTTAACAAAACTTGTATATACTGGGTGCAATGTATAAACTGTCATCTAAATCAGGCGTTTTCAAATCAGGACCCCTTTTTTGACTTAAGAACCCCTTTTTTGACTTACAGACCCCTTTATATTTCAAGTTTTAGTCTAGGAACCCACTATGAATGCTTATGAAATTTATACATAAATTTTTACTAAAAATAGCTTATAGTTTTGCATTAACGTAGTAAAAACTGGTTTTAAGCTTACTTTAAATTGATAAATTTAAATTTTCATTTGATAACATTAATAAGTAAAAATAAATATCCAGACATTAAAAATTTATACTTTGAATTTCACATGATGAGTTAATCCACGGACCCCATATCTTATCCTCGTGGACCCCCTGTGGTCCACAGACCACAGTTTGAAAACCCCTGATCTAAATTACACAAAAATGAAAATAACACTGACATCTCATTTTAACAGATATACTTACTAATATTAAACAAAAATATCTTGAAAGTAAATTTATTCAATAAAGTTGTCATTAGCTTCAACCACAACCTCCAGACGACTTCAGAATCTTCTGGATGTTCTTCTTGTTTAAGTTGGTGAATGCTGTCATAATGCTTGCCTTCAATTCATCTTTGATATTACAAGAAGTTTTGTTGATCTCTTGCTCAATTGCACCCCACATATAATAATCATCGAAATTGCAATCTGGGGAATTAGGTAACCAGATGTAAGGGGTGATGCAATTACAGAAATTGTTTGACAGCCATGACTACGTTCTTCTACTTGGTGCAAAATCCTGTTGCTGGTGGTATTAAACGGACATGCCTCCCAGAACTACCCTACAAATGCGGGTGTACCCCAAGGCTCTATCCTAGGTCCTACGCTCTTTCTAATCTATATCAATGATCTCCCCGATACCATAAGATCACAAGTAGGCATGTATGCCGATGATACCACAGTTTACTCTCTCGCGATCAAAAATCTGGTGTAGGTGACAAGGTGAACCTCGCTGCTGAGCTTGAGAAGGACCTCCAATCCGTGGTGGATTGGGGTACGAAATGGCTTGTAAAATTTAATTCTTCCAAAACGAAGCTGCTGTCAATTAACCACCACAGACAACCGCACCTCCCTCCCATTAGTATGGAACAGGCTTGCCTCCCAGAGAGTAAATCACTACACCTGCTTGGCCTGACACTCTCAGCGGACCTCAAGTGGAATGACTACGTCGAATCCATAGCTAAATCTGCAGCTATGAAAGTCGGCTCTCTGTGCAGGGCCCGGAAATTCTTTCCACCTGAATCTATCCTGCAATTATATAAATCCACCATCCGCCCGTGTATTGAGTACTGCTGCCAAATCTTGACAAAATACAGCGAAGAATCTGTAATGTGATTGATACCGACTTGGCTGACCGCCTGCAGTATCTCTCTCACCGGCGTGACGTGGCTTCCCTGTGCCTCTTCTATAAATACTTTCATGGCTTCTGCTCTGACGAACTTAAATCACTGATGCCCCCTAGATGTGAATTTGCACGAGATACTAGATTGGCAACTAGGTCCCACCCTTTTACAGTGAAACCAATGAAATGTAACCGCAATTTCTACTCCAACAGTTTCTTTCCTCGCACTTCCCGCCTGTGGAATTCCCTACCACATGCTTGCTTCACCGACAGCTACAACCTCCAGGAGTTTAAATGTAAGGTCAATAGACACCTCCTAACACATTAACTCACACCCACTCTCTCTAACTCTCTCCCTATGTACATCCTAAGTCGTCTATCACCCTCCTTCTGACATTTCCTATACCCAATCCCTCTATGTAACCCCCTGCGCTATAGTGGCAGTGGAATGCTTTGCTTGGGGTGACACGAAAAAAAAAAAATAAGGTCTTCCAGCAGCCATCCTCTTAATCCAAAGCAGCACTACCTCCTCAAGGCATTTAAGGTAGGCCTCTATGTTGCATCTAAGGCCCTGTGGTAGGATGAATGGAGGCATAATGTCATCATTAATATTGATCACTCCAAGCACATTTGTAATCATCATTAGACTCATCCAGCTCTTTCTGAATCCCATGCACTCTCCTCAGATTGACGCCCAAACATTCTGAAATGTTCATATTGGAACTTTCGGCATGAATGCCAAGCTGTAAAGCATGCCATTTCCTATTTATGGTGGAGGGCATTGTGTCATGGTGGTCTTTTTCTCACAGACAGTGCCCAACTGACCCTACTAAACTGTGCAGTCACCAAAATCAAAAACAAACAAGTTAAAATTTATAAAATGCCAAAAATTTACCCATTGCCCCCACTGTGTGTGTGTGTGTGTGTGTGTGTGTGTGTGTGTGTGTGTGTGTGTGTGTGTGTGTGTGTGTATTTTTATATTTTTGCTTAAAACTGTTACTACTACTAAGCCTTGTAATAATTATATAATAATAATAATCATGCGAATTAGAAACTGGAGATGATAAAATCAAGCAAATACAAAAATTTAAATATCTAGGAAGTGTTTTCACAGAGGACAGGAAGTGAGACACTGAAATATGAAGAAATATTTGGACAGTGAAATATTCCTTTGGCTGTTTCTTTTGCTGACAACCATGCATTCTTTCTTCTTGCAATTGATGTTTTGTTCTTTCTTCTTGCTTTCCTTCACTACCTTCTGTAGGAGTTCTTATAGTTTTCTTTTTGTGTTTTCTATCAACACTGTGTTATCTGCATTATGAATCTTGGTAGGACTTCTAATTCTCTCAAAATGACCTTTCACTTCTATTGTTAAAATAAGTTGGGCTAACTTTAGTTACATATGAGAAGAAAATTAATTAAAAATTTAGTATTGATGGGCTTGTAAATGTTGCTAAATTTTCTACTTATATTCCAATCTAGCAATCTCATTTACAAGCTATGATCTTATTAAATGTTGTCTGATTTGGTAACTTACTGGTTAATTTTCTAGCATTTTACACAGTGCAGAGTAAGTAAATAGATATCTGTTTACTGCAATAGATTTAATTATATCAAGCTTACAAAATGTATAAAACAAGTTATTTTGTTGGCATAAAAAAGACCGTGTGTTTGCTTACAGGCATACATTTGACAATAAAAGATTAGCAGCTATGGGTAGGTAATGTTAAATATTTGAAAGACTGTGCCAATGAACTAGCTGAGAATTTATACTAAGTGAATACTTTATTGCTATCTATTCAAAGATTAACATCTCCAAATGTCACCATCTGTATTAAAGACAGCAGTGGGTTCAAATCACATTGGTAGATACTTGATTAAGTTATATTTCTGTGCACACTGATACAGAATTATTTTTACACCACTGAACAATGGAAGTTGACAAGCACCATGACAACAGAAATGAAAACACACATACACAAAAGAACAATTTTGATACGTCAAGAGGTTT
Source organism: Ascarosepion bandense (assembly GCA_037127315.1). Lineage (NCBI taxonomy): Eukaryota > Metazoa > Mollusca > Cephalopoda > Sepiida > Sepiidae > Ascarosepion > Ascarosepion bandense. Next base: position 1,786,259 of record JBBBDQ010001389.1, read on the forward strand.
GCAAGAAAGAAGTTCCGTATCAAGTAATTGTGCAATGAAGCTTGACCTCAACTAAATGCTAAATACACACATCACTCAGCTGAAGATGTTACCTGCCCTTTGCAAAGGTGACTTTTTATCAACAAACTAGATGTCGGCTTGTCAAAGAGTGAAGCAGAACTAGTCTATTGCAGACATATAAGAGTTGTTTGATTTTTGCAAGAATATAAACTGTATTAAACAAGCCAAAGTCTTCACAAGCAATTATACATGAGATGCCTATTACTAGGTTAATTATACATAACCTTAATAACCTTATTCTATCAGTAAAGATTGCCTTAATTCCTGACTTTTGCCAAAGCATTGCTCTAATAAAATTATATGCAATGCCTTTACATTACACATATAATAGACTATTCTTTCAATAATGCTTGAAGTAATTTCTCATCACTGACAATATCCTTCTTCCTGATTTTCAATAGATTTTTATAGTAAAATCATTAGCAATGCACTTACATTATACATATAATGAGTCAGTTAAGTGCCATACGTGATACACACTTAGGGTGATCATGTCTCAAAAGAGACATGACTAACTGGGCAGAAGATTATCCCGCAGTTGGTTGCCATTGCTTTCTGCGGTAAACTGGTTGCCAGCCAAGACTATAGAACCCAATCTGTCCTATTATTTAATCCATAACTGGGGGGAAGAGATGGATTAATACCTTTCCCAAGGGTATAAGCAAATGTAAGGAATTCAACTGGAATTCAAACTTGGCTCCCCGATTTGTCCTTCTGAGTTGATATCCACTGCATCACAACGCACATCCAGCACCACAATTCACATCCTGCACCACAATGCACCTATAGTACACAGCCAATAAATATTAATTCCTAATGATTCAGTCAGTTAAATGTCATAAGTGATACTCACTTGGGCAATCATGTCTCAAAAGAGACATGACTGACTGGACAGAAGATTTTCCCACAGTAAGTTGTCATTACTTTCTGCAGTAGACTGGTTGCCAACCAAGGCTATAGATTTCAATCTGTCCTGCTATTCAACCCATAACTGGAAAGAAAAGCGATGGGTTCATACCTTTCCTGAGAGTATTTGCACATACATGAATGCAAGGAAATTCAGACTCAGCTAATGATTAACAGTCCTTTTTCCTGATATTTAAGGCATAACAAATTAAATTTAAATTATATCAAAAATTTAAAATGTTAATATTTAATCTCCACTTTCTTCATTTCTCTAACTGCCAGAAATGTTTAGTTTGTGCCTAAAATGTCTAAAGTAAAGTGGCAATGGGGTACTGAAGTTTAAAGTAAAGTCAGTAGGTGTAAATAATTAAAGCTGACACTTTTCCTCTGTATACCAGGGTTAAAATGCAATCCACATTAAAATGCATCTGGGAAAATTGCTTCATGTTTTTTTTCTGTTTTAACTCTAATGTCAAAACTGGAGAGCTAGCTGGCCCAATGGTGAATAACATGTGGAATACATTCGGCAAAGTTCCAACTCCAGCTTAATACTTTGCACTGACTTTCTTGGGAATGACATGAACCCACTTTTTCCTTTCTTGATGGCTAAATAATTGGACTATATGAACCTTCTTTTGCTGTAAGGCAATTCATCTTGAGCCTTCAGGCTAGTTATATGTAAAAAAATAACTTGCTGATAAAATTGCAGTCACATCACTTGATGGGCCTATAGTCTGATGCTCCATAAAAAAGTCTTTTGGATTAAATGAAAAAAATCTGCTAGAAATTGTTCATAGATATGTCATTATTAGAATAAATGAAAGCTTTGATGTATTTGTTTAATAAATCCCACCTATCATGTTAGCAGTTAGATAAACAGCTAGTTTTTAAATAAGTTTAAGACTATTAAAATTTAAGGTAGTAGTAGTAGTAGTAGTAGTAGTAGCAGCAGTAGTAGTAGTAGTAGTAGTAGTCATCATCATCATCATCATCATCATCATAATAATAATAATAATAATAATAATAATAATCATGATAAAAATAATAATAATGCTTTGGAAATATAGAAAGCCTCCTCAGTGATAGTAAATTTCTTTAAACGCAGCATGGGAATGTGGAAAACCACATTGCACATAAATCACAGCAAAAGTATTGCCGCTTCTAACCACCAGAATATCTGACATAGAATCATTCAAGGGGACTCCCTATCACCCGTTCTCTTTTATCTGTTCTTAATTTCCCTTTTGCATGAACTAAGCAATAATAGTTATGAATATAAAATAAACAAGAAAGTATTCAATGACCTAATCTACATAGATGGTCTCAAACTCTTTGCCAAAGACAACAATGAGTTGAAGGGCCTCCTCAATACAATAAAATGTTTCAGTGATGACATAGGTATGGATTTCGGATTAGATAAATGTGAAAAAGTAACATTTGAAAAATGGAGAATTACAGAAATACACTCAGTAGATCTAGATTTTGTCACAGAGATTGGGGAACTGGAACAAGAAGAAGCTAGATACCTAGGGTTACCTGTTAAGTGTAACAAAAGAAAAAAAATGATTGACCAAAACTCAGAATTAAAAATCACATACAAATATTTAATTTACAATAAATACAAAATGATATATATACAAAATTTACAATTTTTTTCATTCAAAACAGAAAACAGGTTACTACTGGCAGAGTGATGGGTAAGTGTTACAAAGAGGAAGGAAGGTATCAAATATCTTTACCCAGTTAAGATAGCAAAGAAGTTTAAGTGCTATACTTTTAGGAAATCCTCAAAGAATAAATATTAATTTGGTCAATGAAAGAGTCAATCTCTTTACCCTTTAGTTCTATGAAGTTCTCTTTCAGGTTTTAGTTGGTCGGCAAATTTTCTTAGAGATTCTCTTGGCTGGATGCACAGAACCACAAATCAGGCCTGAGTTGATAATGTCAGCAAATTCTGTTAACAACTAACTACTCTCTTTCCAAAACCTCTTTTTATAGGGGCTAACACCTAATTTGCATATTTCTAATACATTTAGAATTCTCTCGATTTTTCTGGAACATTCTGGCATCTTCCAAAATGTTCTATTCCTAATTTCTCTATTTTTGCGACTACTTCATGAATTAAAACTTTTCTGTAATAACAAGTAGGACACAATAGAATCCCTTACTACAACTTTTTAGACATCATTATTATTATTTTTATATATAAATGCATCCTCGTAACACCTCGGAATTAGCAAAAGAGATGGAATGCAGCATACCCAAATGAAGGAGAAAGTAAGAAAATAATACTACAGACATGTGCATCTGGTATTGAATACTGTGTTGAATTTATGAAACAGAATATCAGCCATAAACACCTAGGCTATACTTGTGGTGCAATACAATTTCAACATCTTGAACTGGACCACAGCTGACATTAAGCAAATGGACACCAAAACAAAATGAGAAAATTTCTCACTTGCCATCACAGTCATGGCCATATCTGACTACCGGGCACTCTGGGCACGGGTCTGGGCCGATCCGTGCAATCATAGCAAAAATTCAGGCAAGGAAAAATGTCTTCGTCAGAAATCAAACTAAACAATTCACAAAGAAAGAAAAAAAGAAAGAGAGAAAAACGAAGAAAACATCCGAATGAACGCAGTAAAAATCTGTTTATTTATTAATTTTGGGAGAAAAGACTGGTTATACTCAGAAAGTCCAAACCTGATTTTCTGCTTTTGTTCATGTTCTGTGCCTAATTTCCATTGGAATAGCCGAAAAAATCCGCAAAAATCATAGTTTCTGGAAACGAATGACACTGATGATGTCACCATATTGTCAACTAATAAATCCGGGCAATTTTCTCTGTGCCTGGTGTTTTTTATTTACCATCAGCTATGGCCCTGATCACATGCATCATCTCAAGGCTGATGTTGATCATCTGTATGCGCCAACATTCAAAGGAGGCAGTGGATTAGTTTAACTAGAACTGTCTTACAACAGTCAGCCTTCAAACATATCTGGAAACTACAGAAGACTGAATAATAATCTGTGTCAAAGAATATAAAAGAAGAAAGAGACTATATTCAGTAATAAAGCAAGCAACAAGTTCAAAATGGAATTTCAAGTGGGGGAAGAACTACAAGTAAAATATAATACACATACTGCAGTTGCAAAAACCATAAAAATAGAAAGCAAAGACAAATGCAATGAACCAGATAAAGAAACAATGGCAAAACAAACCTCTTCATAGTCAATATTCTGTCTATACAAACAAGCTAATATAGACAAACCCCATATCCATTAGTGGCTACATACTTCTTCTTCTTCTTCTTCTTCTATATGCCCTGTCCCTTCAGGATGTAGGCAATCATAACTTTCCATGTCTTCCTATCCCTGGTGGCTTTCCTGTTACAACACGCAACCCCCGTTCCATCATCCACCTGCTCAGGCCCTTCAAATATGTTATCCACTGTCTTCCTCTGTCTCTTTTTTCTTCTATCTGGTCTGTCTCCAAGCCCTCCTTCCTCATTGCATGTCCCAGGAACTTCAGTTGTCTCTTCCTGATGCTCACTATTCTTCTTCTTTTTGTTGCCATTCTTTCCAAAACCTCATCATTGCTCACATGCTTGGTCCATGATATCCACAGCATCCTTCTGTAGAACCACATTTCCACTGCTTCAACTTTTTTCCTCATCTTCGATGATATTGTCCAGCATTCACTACCATATTGAAAAATTGACACCACTTAGTAATCTAGAACTCTCTTCTTTGTTTCTAGTGAAATTTTCCTGTGTCTTAGTACTTTACTCAGCATCTGGAACGCATCCTTTGCCATGCCAATTTGCCTTTGGATCTCTATTATTATATTCGGATCTCTATATTACTTTCCATCTCCTGATAGAACACTTCCTAGGTATTTTAATCTTTGTACTTGCTTGATTCTAGTATCCCCCACCTGTATTTGGCATTTTGTGCTGCTCTTTTTGCTGATAACCATATTCTTGCTGCATAGGAGCAATGCTTACTAACTAGCAATTTCCAAGTACATACTGAAAAATTGTGTTAAACCAAAATACAGATTCTGTGATAAATATCCAGAAAAAACTGAGCATTTTGTATCAGGTTGCATAGTATTGGTACCCACTTAATATAAAACCTGGCATGACAGAGTGGCCAACAGCTACACCACCAGCCACAATTATTAGGCAACCCCAGTTTTTTTAAAAGAAATGATGTATTTCATACTATTTTTAGTATTTATTGCCAAGTGGATAATTCTAAATAAAAATAGAATGGTTGTTTTGTTATTATTACTTTGCAAAATTTTACAAGGCAAGGAAGCGAAGATGAACTCGTCCGAATCACCCTAAATTTTCTTTCATTGATGAAACTGCCACATAGGTAATTATTAAACATTTATAAATTCATTTGATGCACATATTATTGTGCAGTATTAACATTCTATTTTCATTTACAATTATTCACTTGGCAATAAATACTAAAAAATAGTATGAAATACATCATTTTTTTAAAACACTGAGGTTGCCTAATAGTTGTCCAGTAGTGTACATTGGAAAATCTGCAACTTTTACAGAAAGGAAACTGCAAAAAACTACTATGAACACCACCCAAACCCAATTATAGGACTTGTAACAATTTTATGAGACTTTCCAATATACATAGACAGAACAATCAAAACTAATCATCCAGGTATTGTGATCAGAGACCGCAAAAAGAAAATGTGCCTTATTGGCATAGCAGTCCCTACAGGCTGTAATTTATCTTTGATAATCTTCAAAAAACTATCAAAATACAATAGACTTGAAATTGAAATCTCAAAAATGTGGCACCTGAGGACATCAACAATTCCAGTTGTAGTTGAAGCCCTCAGATTGACTGGAAAATGTTCCAAGAGACTCATTGAAAGGGACTCCTGGCAGCCCAAGCCTTAAAAAAATACAAAAAAATATACTCACAAGTACAGGTAACACCTTACAAAGGGCTTTATCTATGTAAAATATGTGTGATCATTTTTTTTTACTCAAAAAATGCTCAGTAGAAAATGTCATGAAGCCATTTTTGACCTTAGGTCTCTGGTTGTCACCTGAAAAGAAATGAGTGCACACACACACACACACACACACACACACAATAATAATAATAAATAAGTAAGTGAAATTATATATACAATGTGGTACTAGAAAGCTAGCAATTTGAACCACTTCCCAAATGACCAAAACATCAGATTTTCAAAGAGCTTTTTCTTTGGGCTAAGAACTTTCAAGCACTCCTTCTGAAAGTTAATACCAAGTGGCTCGTGTTGATTTCAGTGTCTAATTTTAGATTTTCATATGCTCTATATCTTCTACCCATAAATATAGCACACCTTAAAACTATATTTTTATCAAACAGAAGAGGATGATGATGATGATATTTGATTTGGTTGCTTTAAATGATGAGCCCATTATTTCCTGAACATATGGTTTCCAGTCATTTTTCAGTGATAGTTTCCTCAATTCAAAGTTAATTTATCACTTCTTCTGATCTCAACTGATAGATAACCAGCTTTAGTATATTTACTTTATTCTCAAAAATAGTATTAAAAACATTCACTTGTATTTCAAATGTTTCTTAATGTGCCAGCATATCATCATTTTCCCAGGTCAAAATGACATAGAAAATGGGCATTGCTTAAATGGAAAATATCATATTGGATAAATCACTTCCTATGTCTAAAAAGGTCAGTTAGTTGGTGCCATCAAAAAGAGAGACTGTTAGACAAAATGTATTAAAATCTGTTTCATAATTTGCAAGTTATTTTTACATACACAAAATAATGATATCTACAAAGTGGTACCGAAAAGTCTGACCAACTTCCCAAATGACCACAACATCAAATTGAAAGGGTTTTTGGGTAGGGCTGACAACTTTTAAGCATTCCTTTCAGAGGTCAATTCCAAAGATGAACTGAAGGTAAGTGCCTAATATATATATATATATATATATATATATATATATATATATATTATAAATTATATTTTAGAACATGTACAATTTTTTTTTTATATGTATCCACTACAAATTGTACATTTTGTTTTGACATTGGACTTCCAATGTCTCATCAGGTGGTGTGGAAAGGAATATATATAGTGTGTATTTGGGCAACAATCTCTCTTTTATGCAGGTTTCATAAAAAATGACAGACTAGATATGATCATTAAAATTTTTATTTAATCTTTCATGTGTTCTTGTGATTTTTTCCTTTTCAGAACTCAAATTATATAAGAATTATCCAAAGATTTTGGATAATTTCAAGCTATTTGGCTGTACTTTTACTTTGGTTTGGTAACTTTTTTAAAAATCATGTTTTCAACATGGGATATATAAAAGTTAGAGAAGCTGGGACCAAGAGGCTTTCCCATACTTACACCATTAGTTTGCTTGTAAATATTGCATGCAGATATTGCATGTAAATATTGCATGTAAATATTGCCATGATGGTCGTAAAAAGAAATTTTACTTGTGGAGACAAGTAAAAGTTTTTTAAAATATTGAAATTGATAGATGAGAGTGGGATTTAATTATGTTTATATACAGAGTTAATTATTATGTTAATAATTTCAGCAAAAGGTAAATAGGTTTTCAACATCAAGAGATGCAAGGGTGCCTTGGTTTGGTGTTGTAGAATTAAGAATTTGAAGGAATTCCTGGGTTGACTAAATACTATAATAGGCAGATAGGTATAGGGTGATAATATCATTAAGAAATTTTGATAATTGATATACAGGTGTTGGAATCTGAGTTCGTAAGGAGTATCTGGGTTTGTGTATTTTCACGTTACTGTATAAGTATCCAGGTTGATAATCACCAGTAATTTTTTTAATTTTCAAGGAACCTATAATGGCATTGTTGGATGTCAGGAGTTTATTAACGTATGTTTTAAGAGTTCTTTTGAATTTGGATTGGTCATCAATGAAGTGCTGTAATTTTGTGTGGCAATTTAAATTATCCAAAATTATATAAATGTTTGATTTATTTGCTCTTCAAATACAGGTGCCATTTTTTGTTGACATATTTTTAATTTCATGCATTCAGCACTGTCTGTGAGAAAAAGAGTTCTTTGACACAATTCACTTCACCAGAAATTTTGAAATGACATGCTGTACTGCTTCACATTCATGCCAGCAGTTTCAATACGAACATTTCAGAGGTTTTGAGTGTCAATCTGGTGACAGTTCAGAGGATTCAGAAAGAGTTGGACGAGTCTATTGATGATTACAGAGTAATCACTAGTGATGGTGACGTTATGCCTCCAGTCATCTTTCTACAGGGCATCAGACTCAACTACATCAAGTATCTTGAAGAGGTAGTGCTGCTCTTGGTAAGAGGGTGGCTGCTACAAGACCCTATGTCTGGCAACAGTACTCTGCACCATGCTGTGGAAACAGGAGAACCCAGTCATAGCTGTCAGATAATTTCTGCAACCACATCACCCTTTAAATCTTGCCAACAAACTCCCCAGACTGCAACCTTTATTATTATGTGTGGGATGCAATCAAGGGAGAGACCAACAAACATTTTGGACAAGATTCACTAACTTAAACAAGGAGACCATCCAGAAAAGATGCAGGAAATTCTGAAGTCACCTGGAATCTATGGTTGAAGCCAATGGCAATTTTATTGAATGAATTTACTATTTAGTATTTCAAGATACTTTTGTGTAATTTTGTTAAATATATCTGTTAAAATGAGATGTCATTGTTATTTTCATTTTTGTGTCATTTAGACGACAATTTATCCATCGCACCCTGCAGAGCATTTATAGATATAGACATTGAAGACAGAGGAATCAGTACTGCATGGTTGAAGCCAATGGCAATTTTATTGAATAAATTTACTCTTTAGCATTTCAAGATATTTTTGTGTAATTTTGGTAAATATATCTGTTAAAATGAGATATCAGGATTATTTTCATTTTAGCATGATTTAGATAACAATTTATATATATATATATATATATATATATATATATATATATATATATAGGATTAATGCAAATATAAAATTTATCATTTATATTCAGTACCTTGGCATCAGAATTATCTAGATGAACCTTTGCGTAATTGTTCTGTCCACTTGTCAGGAGGTATTAGCAAATGTCTATCAATTTTTCCATTTTTGTTATTTTTATATATTAAGTTAAAGAAAATAATTTATGTATCTTTTATTAGTGTTATGTTCTTCTTTGTGTGAATGTATGAATGCATACATGCTTGTGTGTGTATGTGCCTGTACATGTATATGTATGTGCAAATGTGTAGGATGTTGTGGTTATTTCTTCTTTGCATAATATTCTTATCTCTTTATACTCCCTCATTATTCCTTTTCTTTCTTTTCTTTGTTTTTCGAATCTGAGTCTCAAAAGATGATGTAAAAATGTTATATCTTGTGTCAGAAATTACTTATATTTAGGCTAAGTTTCTAGAATATTTTGTGGCTTTCTAAAGTTTTTGAAAATATAGGTACATTCTGTTTTTTAAATTTATTTCTTCTTTAAATAATATTTTTACTTAATGTTTAAATTGCTATATATATGTGCATGTGTGTATGTGTGTGTGTATGTGTGTGTGTTTGTGCATGTTAGTGTCTGTATATGAATTGAAAATATGGATTAAATCTGACAAAATGATTAAATAAGTAACAAGTAGGAAGACCTGGATAAATTTTATAAGTTTTACTATTTATTCAGTTTCATCAAAAATTCCGCATTCACAAAACTGAATAGTGAAACATCAAATTTATTAAGGTCTTCCTACTTGCTCTGAATTAAATCACATACACACATATACATATGTCTATCTATATATATATCATTTATTAATATTAATTGGAGTAGATAGATCTAATTGGTGTAGATAGATCTATCTATTGCCCAGTCCATACTCCACCCATGTCTGTTGAACAGGTTAAGAGGCTCATCCCTTGTTCCCTGTTTAGGATGTGGTTTCCGGTTTTCTCTTTTCCAATCTTCTCACTTTGTTTTTTTGTTTTTTTTTCAATTGGAGTAGATAGATCTATCTATCATCCGGTTCACACACCACCCACGTCTATTGAACAGGTGAAGAGGCTCATCCCTTGTTCCCTATTTAGGATGTGGTTTCCGGCTTTCTCTTTTCCAATCTTCTCACTTTGTTTTTTTTTTTCAATTGGAGTAGATAGATCTATCTATCTATTGCCCGGTTCACACTCCACCCACGTTTATTGAACAGGTTAAGAGGCTCATCCCTTGTTCCCTGTTTAGGATGTGGTTTCCGGCTTTCTCTTTTCCAATTTTCTCACTTTGTCTTTTTGTTTTTTTTTCAATTGGAGTAGATAGATTTATCTATCGCCCGGTTCACACTCCACCCATGTCTATTGAACAGGTTAAAAGGCTCATCCCTTGTTCCCTGTTTAGAATGTGGTTTCCGGCTTTCTCTTTTCTAATCTTCTCACTTTGTTTTTTTGTTTTTTTTCAATTGGAGTAGATAGATCTATCTATTGCCCAGTTCACACTCCACCCACGTCTATTGAACAGGTTAAGAGGATCATCCCTTGTTCCCTGTTTAAGATGTGGTTTCCAGCTTTATTTTTTCCAATCTTCTCACTATTATGTAGCCCCCTGCACATCAGTGGTGTTACTGCCTTGCTCGGGGTGATACGATTAAAAAAAAAAAAAAAAAAAAAAAAAAAAAGTTATAATACCAATATCGACAGAACTAATTCTGTCAAGATTATCAATAATTAAACTACAATTGAGAATGTCTTGAAACCCACCGGGAACTAACCCAGGAGGAAAAGTAGGGGAAGAAAAAAAGAAAGAAACAAATGAAATACTTAAACAAAAAGTCAAGCATTCATGAGAAAAGAAAAAAAACCCAAGAGGAAAACCTTAACAATAAAGAGCTCAATACGAAAGCAGAGTACAAGAAATACCCAACGCGAAAGTAGAGCAAACAAGAACGAAAATCTAAGGGTGAGCCAACAACCTACCATGGTTTCGCTTAACAGCTCATCAGGGAAAATTGGCCAATTTTCCCTGATGAGCTGTTAAGTGAAACCGTGGTAGGTTGTTGGCTCACCCTTAGATTTTCGTTCTTATATATATATATATAGTCATCCGCACACAGATCTGTTTCACTGTATCACAGCTCATAGTATGGTTAGATGGCTGATTGCTTTTTACCCAGGATTGAAACCCGACCGAATTGGCGTCAGTCAGTGATTCTACCTCTGAGCTATGGGCACTCGGTAGAAGGAGGCAGACTTTTTAGCATGTATATTATCATTAAGATAGATAGATAGATAGATAGATAGATAGATAGATAGATAGATAGATAAAATCGCTAATTATGACATCATACAAGTAAGAATTAAAACTAAACCAGCTAAACAAAAATCACCTAAACCTGTTAACATCTCTTTCTCGAACATCCGTGGTATCTGTACCAACTTTTGCAGCATTGAAACCTTCCTCCAAATAAACTCACCTGACATCTTAGCTTTCTGTGAAACTAACCTTGACCCTACTATTCCTTCCTTTGATTTTTATATCCCTCATTACCTTCATCTCTTTAGGAAGGACTCCAATATACATATGCATGTAATTGATGTTTATGTCAGCAAACATTTCCCTCTAGCTAAGGTGATTTCTCTTGAATCTCCAAATCATTCCAACATGTGTTTCTGTCTCTCTCTACTAAGCTCAGTTAGCTGTTTTTTTCTTTCTCTATTGATTCCCTTCATCTCCTGACTGTTCCATATTTTATAGCATCTCAAATAATATAGATAAGCCCATTTCCTCTCATCCATTTGCTTATATATTTGTGTTTGGAGACTTTAATACCCATCATGCTAAGTGGCTGGAAAACTCTGTCACAGCTCTTCCTGGTGTCTATATTATGAACTTTTAAATCACTCAATCCCTTACACAAGTGGTAGATTTCCCCATGTGTTTCTCTAATAACCCTAATAGACCTGACCACTGCTAGATCTCTGTTTCATTTCTGTCCCTGACTCTTGCCATTTCATGCAGTTTTGCCCTCTTGGCAACTCTGATCATGATGTGGTTTCCATTAATATCTCCTTCCATTTCCCCTCACCCAAGAACCTCTAACCAGCAGAATATCTTACTGCTACCAAAGAGCAGACTGGAAGTCATTCTGTGATTTCCTGTTTGGAGCAAAGTTTTTAGTCTTTCCATTGAAGACTGTATCTGAGGTCTTCTCTCGGGTTAAAACTGGCATCAATGCTTTCATTCCAGCCAGGAAGTTACAACTTAAACCCCATTTATCCCCTTGGTTCTCACCTGCTTGCTCAGCTGCTATTGCCCACAGGAATCACTTCTTCTAGATTTATTGAAGCTATGTGTCTGACCAAAATAGGTGCCTTTTTGTCTCTGCTCATAATGAGCGAAAGAAGATCCTAAATGATGCTAAGCTGTTGTTTGCTGACAAAATGAAACAACGAATAGCATCCCGCAAGTTTGGCTCCAAAGATTACTGGTAGCTCTGTAAAAATGTGTTAAACAACAGCAAGCCCTCAATCACCACTTTAATCAATAAATCTGAGGTCCTCATATCTTCAGTGGATAAGGCCATTCTTCACCAATTCAACATTTTATTTGTCATGGGTATCCGTATCCAACATCCTACCTAGGGGTGAGGCTCAACTGAATGATGTTCACATTACTCCCTCACTGGTCTCTAACATAATTTCAAAGCTTGATCCCCATAAGGTGAGCAGAGGTTTTTTTGTTTTTTTTTAATCATTTCACCCCGAGCAAGGCAGAAATGCCACTGATGAGCTGGGGGCTACATAACTGTAAAAAGATTAATTAGAAAAGAGTGAGAAGTACAAACTAGTTAGAAGGAGCAATAGAAAGCTGAGAATGCAGGTGCGATGACAGATACATAGATGGAAAGAAAGGGAAGGATATAGGGGGGAGCTAGAGTCCAGTGGTTAATAGATGAGTATTGACATTGCATTTAAATTTCTGGAGGTTGTAGCCGTCAGGAAAGCAAGAATATGGGAGAGAGTTCCACAGGCGGGAAGTGCAAGAGAAGAAGCTGCAGGAGTAGAATTGTCGTCTGCATTTGACTAACCTGACTGTGAATGGGTGGGACCCAGTTGCCAGTCTGGTTGCACGAGTAAACACCTGTTGAGGAGGCACCAGTGACTTAAGTTCGTCTGAGCAGAAGCCATGAAAGTATTTATAGAACAGACAAAGGGAGGCTACATTTCAACGGTGGGGAAGTGGCTGCAGTCGAGCCGCCAGATTAGTACCTATCACATTACAGACTCTCCTTTGGAGCCTGTCGAGAACACTGAGGAGAACGGCAGGGGCGCCTGACCATAAATGGCAGCAGTACTCCATGCATGGACAGATGGTTGACTTGTATATATGCAGGATGGATTCAGGCGGAAAAAACATCCTGGATCGGCAAAGTGACCCAACCTTCTTAGCAGTAGATTTAGCTATGGAATCGGGTGACAGAATTCCAATCATTGTCCTGAAGGAATGTGCCCCTGAACTCTCCTCTGTCCCCTCCAAACTCTACAACTATTGCCTGTCTGCTTCTTGCATTCCTGCCTTCTGGACGTCATCCTCTGTGGTTCCTATATTTAAGAATTCTGAAAAACCCTCAGACCCTTCTAATTATCACCCTATCAACCTCCTACTGATTTTTGGCAACCTGTTCAAGGCTATTATCAATGTTGAAGTGGTTCAACATCTTACAGCCTACAGCCTCTTCTTCAACAAACAGTATGGTTTCTGCTTTACCAGGTCTACTGCTTATATGCTAATGATCATCACAGAGTATATATACCAGGTTTTCGATAAGAACGGCGAAGCTCAAGTTGTTGTCCTAGATATTTCCAAAGCATTTGACAGAGTCTGGCATGATGGCCTTCTACACAAACTACAGGGCTATGGTATAACTGGATGCTTGTTTGATCTAATCCATTCATTCCTCTAAAATTGCATAATAAAGGTAGTATTGAATGGGCATGCTTCCAGATACTATCATATAAATGCAGGTGTTCCTTAAGGCTCTATCCTAGGCCCTAGACTTTTTTGATCTTCATCAACAATCTCCCTGATGTAATCAGTTCCCAAGTTGGCATCTACACTGACAATGACAACATCATTTACTCCCACTTCAATAAGAAATCTGTCAAGGCTGACAAAGCAAACCTCACTGCTGATCTTAAAAAGGACCTCCAATCTGTGGTGGACTAGGGTAAGAAATAGCTTGTAAATTTTAATACTTCCAAAACAAAGCTGCTATCCTTTAACCACCATAGACAATCGCTCCTATCTACCATCAGCATGGCTCTGGCTAGTCTTCTTGAAAGTAAAACACTGCACTTCTTTGGCCTAACTCTTTCAGTCAACCTCAAGTGGAATGACTACATTGAATCCATAGCTAAATCTGCTGCTAGGAAGGTCAGTTCACTGTGTAGGGCCAGGAAGTTTTTCTCATTTGAATCCATCTTGTACATGCATAAATCTACTATCTTCCATTGCATTGAATACTGCTGTCATATCTGATCAGGTGCCCCTGCTATTCATCTCGAGGTTCTTGACAAAATCCAACGAAGAATCAGTAATGTAATTGATCCTGACCTTGTAGCTCAACTCTAGTCACTTTCTCACTGATGTAATGTGGCTTCCCTCTATCTTTTCTACAAATACTTATACAGCGTCTACTTTGGTGAATTCATCTTCCTGGTACCTACTTTGCATGAATTTACTCAAGCTACTAGACTAGCAACTAACACATCACACAATAAGTCCCGGGCCTGACATATAGATGGTGCCACTAATAAAAAGTCCATATGATTTTTATGAAGTACTAACCTTCAAATGACATGTGACAAAATTTGGGCCCAATCAAATTATTAGTTTACAAATTACAGTTATTTAAGTGAAGCTATTGTTGCAAATTTTCAAAACAATTGAAAAAACTGAATTTCGTGTGTTGATAAAGCATTACTTTCTGATAGTAAAAAATACTGTTTAAGCAAAGCAATAGCTTGAAAAGTGTTATTCGGACTCTGCTCCACTAGAAACAATGGTTAAGAAGTGGTATGCTAACTTTAAAAGTGATTATACAGACAAATGTTGCTGAATGCACAGGTCACCCAAAATCGGAAGTTATCCCAGAAAACATCAAAAAATCCACAAACTCATTTTGGCTGATCGGAAATTGATGTTGCATGAGATAGTAGAGGAGTTGAGCATATCAGAAGGCAGTGTATTCATCATTTTGCATGAACATTTGTCAATGAAAAAGCTATGTTCAAAGCGGGTGCACTTTTTGCTCACAGTCGATCAAAAACAACAACACGATGACAATTCAGAATGTTGTTTGTAACTGTTTTAACGCAACAGAAGTTTTTGTGTAAATATGTGAAAATGAATGAAACATGGATCCACCACTTCCTTCCAGAGTTAAATTGGCAGTCAGCTGAGTGGACAGCAGCAGATGAAAACTGTCCAAAATGACCAAAGATGTAATCATCAGCAGGCAAGGTTTTGGCTTCTGTATTTTGAAACGCACAAGGTATTTTGTTCATTGATTACCTTGAGAAAGGAAGAACCATCAATAGCAAATATTATATAGCATTACTGGTGCATTTCAAGGAAGAAATCACCAAAACATGGCCATTAATGAAGAAGAAAAGGTGATTTTTCACCAAGACAACGTACTGTATCCGAAGTCGATCGCAACAATGGCAAAACTACATGAAATGCATTTTGAATTGCTTTCACATCCACCCTATTCTTCAGATGTGGCCCCCAGCAACAACTGGCTGTTTGCAGACCTCAAAAGAATGCTCCAGGGAAAGAGATTTGGCTCCAGTAAAGAAGTGATATTGGAAACTGAGGCTTATTTTGAGGCCAAAGACAACTCATTCTACAAAAAAGGCATCGAATTGTTAGAGAAGTGTCATCAGTGTATTACCTTAGATGGAGATTTTGTTGATGAATAAAATCAAATTTTGCCTAAAAGTAGTTGTTTTATTAGTTAGGCCCAAGATTTATTGAATGATGTGTTAGGTCCCACCTTTTTAGAGTGAAACCAATCAAATGTGACCCAACTTCTACTCTATCAGCTTCTTTATTTGCACTTCCCGCCTTTGGAATTCCTTTCCATATACTTCCTTCCCTGACAGCTACAATCTCCAAGAATTTAAATACAATATCAATTACCACATCTTATCTCCTTGAGTTGCATACTTTCCTGACAACCCTTGTATCATGTTCTTTTCTCTTTCCAATCTACTCTCATGCAGCTCTCTTCACACTAGTGTTCTCATCCTTCTCTTACCCATTCTCTGACACTTGTAACTTGTTCCTCTTTCACATCAGTGGAAGTGCTGCCTTATTTGAAGTGAAGTGATTATAAAGAAATATTCTTTGACTGTCTGTGGAATAGATTACAACATGGCTAAAGTAACCTCACAGTTATAGACAACACTTCTCTACATTATTTGCAAAAGACATTATTTTACAAAAAACTTATGTTATATACTAATCCTCTTGTCCTTTTGTGAACCATATCTCTCTGTCTATAACTAAGAAAATGAATATGTATTGGTCATATCATAATGTTTTTCTTGAGAAACTTGTCCTGTCATTTGTGAAAGCAAAGTGTCATATGTAAACATATAACACACATACATGGCACCCCTTATAATTCCCATCAAATTTTGTTTGATAATACAACAGTAAAAATCCAAATAATTCCAATGCAAAAAAGGATGAAAAATTCTGGAAGCACTTTACATCAAAGAATAGCAAAACATTTTATTTCAATCTAGGCACACATGTTAAAATGTCTGAATTGTAAGTTAATTTTAGCCACTTGATATTTTATGTGAACCTATATTCTTTTCAGATGTGGTTTGTGGTGCAGTAGATATTGACTCGGAACAACAAATCGGGGAGCCAAGTTTGAATTCCATTTGAATTCTTTGCATTCACTTACACACAAATACCATTGGGAAAGGTATTAATCCATCTCTTCCCTCCAGTTATGGGTTAAATAATAGAACAGATTGGGTTCTATAGCCTTGGCTGGCAACCAATCTACCACAGAAAGCAATGTCAACCTAATGCAGGATAATCTTCTGCCCAGTCAGTCATGTCTCCTTCAAGACATGATCACCCAAAGCGTATATTTTTTCTTTTCAAACTTTGGACCATTAACAACATATATATATGTGTGTGTGTGTGTGTGTGTGTGTGTGTGTGTGTGTGTGTGTGTGTTGAGATAGCATAACGATATCATTGTGGAATGTATAATCATCATGTAATCATCATGCTGCGTTAAAAGTCTGTTTAAGTCTGTTTCTTTCACTTCAAACTAATGCTCTTAAGGTAGGAATCCATCTCATAGGTTAAATAACAGTGTGGATTGTATTCTTTTTTCTTGGTTGGCAAACAGTCAATGAGAAAGAACCTGATTTAAACCTTCTCTTGCCTTCTTGGAGAAAAGAAGGCTAAGAAGTAAACGCCAAACAAATTCAGAGTAGAGTTGTTAAGACTGTTGGATTGTGTACTGCATCACTTTTTGGCAACACCTGCAGCAATACTGTTAGCAAACTTCATTGATTTATTCATTTGTTTGAATTTTACCAGAAGCACCCAGAGAAGGATCTTGTTATATCAATAGCCCCTGATTACTATAGGCCATTCCCAGGCCTGTAGTGCTACCATCACAGTCCAAGATGGATGTATGCTGATGCAATGCAACAATGTGTGTGTGTGTGTGTGTGTGTGTGTGTGTGTGTGTGTGTGTGTGTGTGTGTGTGTGTGAATTTCTTGGTATGTATGCAGACCTACCATGTCAAAAATGACAGAAGACAAACTCAAAATCCCCAAATCTAATCAAACTTATACATTTGCTTAATGGGATCTATGGAATTTCAAAGGTTGTGTGTTTGTGTGCATTATATGTAGGGTGTGTGTTCATTTGTAAACAAAGTAGAAACATACAAAAACTTGAGTTTCAACCACAAACTGTTTATTCTATTTTTTTATGTTTCTATGTCTATTTTCCTTTTGGTCTAGGAGTTAGGGTAAGTAGGATAAGCATCATATTAATGGTTGAGCTCATGTCAAACTTGCACAGAGTTGTAACAACCAAAGGAAGGTTTGTACTTACTTTATTACTGGGAGTTTTCAACATTGCTATGAGATGTCTGTTTTCTTTTTCTTGGTCCAGAATTTAGAGTAAGTAAATAAAAGCATTGATATAATGATTGTGCTCAAGTCAGTCTTGTGCTGAGATGAGACAACCAAAGAGAATGTTTGACTTACTTCATAGGTGGAGGTTTTTGGAAGACATGTGTGAGTACCCTGTGTTGGAAAGTGAAAAGAGAGTTCAATAGTCCAGGGAGGAAACTAATATTCTGCATTGGGAGCATAATTACTACATGGTTCTACATCTTGGTGCAAAAAAGAGAAAGAGATTGAAGCAGAAAATGTTTGCCTTGTTATAGACTTCAACAATGCCACCTAATAATGTTTGAAGAAACTAAGTGAGGTAATCATATTTCTAGTTCCTTTACTCTTAGCATCATGGGAAAATGTTTTTTTTATTATTATTTATTATTATTATTATTTTATTTATTCATTTTATTTCATTTTCCCACAAATCCTTTGTTAATTTCAATCAGAATTTGTGTCAGACTGTTCCTGAGTCATTTAACAGAAGATATGCACAAAATAAATCCCAATACCTGTTTTTTGCTATTCTAAGCAGAAATGGGATGTGTGTTGTGGTGCAGTGGATATCGGCTTGGAATGAGAAATCGGGGGAGCCGAGTTCAAATTCCAGTTGAATTTATTGCATTCACTTACGTGCAAATACCCTTGGGAAAGGTATTAATCTGTCTCTTCCTTCCAGTTATGGGTTAAATAACAGGACAAATTGGGTTCTATAGTCTTGGCTGGCAACCAGTCTACTGCAGAAAGCAATGGCAACCTACTGCGGGATAATCTTCTGCCCAGTTAGTGATGTCTCTTTCGAGACATGATCGCCCAAGCGTGTTTCACATATGGCACTTAACTGACTGACTGACTGACTGACTGACTGAAGCAGAAATGGATGATATTAATTTTCATGTTATCTAAAATCCTGATATTTCCCTGAATTCAAATGCCAATTGGTTATACAGGGAAAGTCACTATATCTTCAGTTACCTAAACAGTGCAAGGAAATAGCTAGCTAGCTTACTAGCTATGAATGTATCATAAGGAAAATTATGAACAAACATAAAAATGTTGCAGACATATAAGATAAATAGATCGATAGATAGATACTCAGTTCTAGTTGCAAAAAAGGTGGAGGGGAAGTGGGATAATCCTCAGAGAAAAATAGAGGAATGTTTAAAAAGAAACAGAGGAAAGGAAGCAGATATACGCAGGACTGGATTTGATTTCTGAGAAAAAGAAATTACTTCCACATCAAACATTGAAAATGATGTTTAATAAAATGTGTTTATCTTTAAAATCTTTTTGTTATGTTTAAGAGTTCTTTACATTTAAAATGCCCTTGAAAAGAAAAATTCATTCATGAATATGATTTCGATAGAATTCTAGAGTAAACTTGTTTTTATTTTGTATGATTTCTTTCTCGTTTTTTTTTTTTATCTGACGACCGGTCGTTCTCCACGGTTATCTATGATTGAACGGCCTTCATCTTGTCATGACTGTAATGACAACACTTGAAAGGATTGAGAGACATGTGATAACATTTGCCAGTGATGAAAATACAAACAAGTATAATACAAAGGTGATATAACATGCATAATTTAGCTGAGTGCTCACACAGACATGGCTGCAGTCAATCTCTCCTGAAGTATATCCAATTCTAAATGCCACAGGGAGGTGGGAATGTTTGTTGTGATTTGTCAGGGGTTAAAGCAGTAACTGATGAAGCATTTTTACACCTTCTTCTTCTTCTTCTTCTTCTTCTTTGTACCTTGTCTATTCGGAATGTTGGCAATCATAGCACTCTACAGCTTCTTCTTCTTTGTAGCTTTTAGTCGGGTTTGTCTTTTCGTTATCTTTCCCAATCACTGTTCTTCCAACCATTTACACAGGCTCATTAAGTAGATTATTCTGCTTTCCTCTGCCCCTTTCATTAAGTATGTCCTGTGAGTGTCAAATTCTTTAGGCTTTCTTTCCTCATTATGTATTCTAGAGAGTTCAACTGCTTCTTTCTGATTCTAAATATAAGCATTCTTCATATTTCCATTTTATTTAAAACTTCCTCTTTACTTTCATGATCAGTCCATGGTATGCTCAGCATCCTTCTCTAGAACCCTATTTCTGCTGCCTCAAGTCTTGTCTTCATCTGTGAAGAGATTTTCTTATATTCACTACCAGTTTATTAAACTTTTCCTGTTTCTTAATACTTTGCTTAGCTTTTGGAAGGCACTTTTGCTATTCCAGTGCATCTTCATATTTCACTGTCACATTTTCTGCCCTCTGTTAGAACACTTCCTAGATATCTAAATTTTCATACTTTCTTACTTGTAAAGAAAAATTATAAAAACAATTGTAGAACAAAAATAATTTGAATCATTCTCTCCTCTACATTACTAATCTAACCTAATTTCTTAAAAATATCTCATGCTAGATAAATATGAAAATATATAAGAGAATGAAGGACATAGATATTGCAAAGAAGTATCAGCACAGAATGTAGAATTTCTTTTTTTTTAATCATTCACCCCAAACAAGTTAATAAAGCCACTAAGATGCAGGGGGTGGGGGTTGCTGAGTGTGAAAGAATATGAGAAAAACAAAAACATATTAAGGAGAGAGGACAATAAAAGAAAGGAACTAAAAAGAAAGAAGATACATTTTTGAAGATCAAAGTTGACTCCAGTCAACAGTAAGAAGCAAGAAGCCAGAAGTGAATTTTACAAATGAGAAGTCTGAGAGAAGAAACTGTTAGCATAGAACTTACAGTTACATCTAGTAATTTCAACTGTAAAATGATGAGACCTAGTTGCCAATCTAGTACTATGCTTTAATTTGTAAACACAAGGTACCAAAATAAAAATGCTCATCAAGGATTTGTTTTGTGGGTTTGATGTGATGCTTGGAGCTGCTGAGCAGAGAGCAACTTTTTCATTTTTAGGTTTGATTTATATGCGTTCACATTTGGCTGACATCTTTTGATATAGAGTGAATCAGAAAAAAAATCTAGATTGAAGCAGAATATAACATTTATAAGACTGACAACATCAAATTCTTGATAAAGACTGAGATATTTAAAATTGCTGAAACAAAAACTGAACAAAAACATGAATTTTGATTAGTTTATCCACAATTTTGTACAACTCCTTCAAAAATTGGAAAACAAAATAAAAAATTTAACAGACAGATTGTTTGTTTGTTTGCTCCTGTTTAATGACCTATCAACACCTAAAGGGTCATTTAAGACCAGAAATGTATATTTATTTTAAATCACAGTTATTCGTTGGTAACATTTTTCATTCAAAAAAGAATGGTTGGTAATATTTTACATTCAAAAAAGAATTGTTGGTAATATTTTTCGTTCAAAAAAGGTTTGTTGGTAACATTTTTGCGTTCAAAAAAGAATTGTTGGTAACATTTTGCATTCAAAAAAGGTTTTGTTGGTAAATACTTTCATAGCATTTTGACCCTGGTTTGGGTGTTAAGTATTTACCCATAGCTGGGACCCTAACAGGTGCTACCACTCTGGGTCAGGGTGGACCTGGGAACAATTGCAATTAAGAGGTGGTTCCATGCTCATCACAACCTCCCAAGCAAGAGGCCTTGCTGCCAGATGCAGTTTATGGCCATACCCAGGACCTTAACAGACAGAATTTGTCAGTTGAATTTAATACATTTCAATGAATATACATATGTAAATGCATGTGTGTCTGTGTATATCTATTCTATAATATAAAATACAATATGATTTTATGAATTTATATGATATGCAACCTGATCTCTCAACTTAATGATGAGATATTCTATTAACATGAACCCTACACTTCATGCTACCATAGCAACTAGGTCAGGTTACTGACACATTGTTTTTTATTTCTTTTGTTTTGTGCAAGCTTCATTTTGGATATTTTAACTTTTGATGATTTAAAAAGCAGAATAACACATGGGGAGAATTCTGTGCAAACAGAGATTTGATTTGATTTAAAGTGGCTGTTTGCTTACAAACAAAATATCCATTAAGAAACACAGAATTAAGTAGAAATAATTTATATAAATATCCACAAAATGCACTATGCACCTAGATATTTTTGTGCACTTGACACTTTTCATAGAGTGTGGAGTCATATGTAAATAACCCCACATTTTGTTAATAGACTCTAAGCTAGTATATATATATATATATATATATAATTGAAAAAGGCATCTCCAAATATACTTAATAGTGTTTTCTTATTTATATGAGATGAATATTGATTTATTTGGCCTAAGCTAAGGCTGGGAAAAGTCTATATTTATGAAGTACATAGTGAGAATCAAAGCATTGATAAATGGTTTGGAAGTCCAGTACAATTACCAATACATTACTGTGACTATTGCATTATTTACTTAGATTAAACTATGTCTGGCATTCAAAGCCATTCTTATCCAGTAAGGCAGTAGTGCACAAGACCAAAATACCTTCTACTGCAACTACTAACAAATCTTCCTTGCAGTTAGTATTCACTAATGGGGATTAGTAAAGGGAAGTAGCAATTTTAACATTAGTTCTGTGCCAAGTCTAAATTCTTTCCTACAATGATATAAGATGCAGAATAAAACTGGTGTCTTAAATTCTCAGCCTAGACATTATGAGAGTAAACTGTTTGGTCATTAATTTACTTTAGTGAGTCAGTTAATTGCCATACATGATACATTTTTGGGTGAACATATCTCAAAAGAGACATGGCTGACTAGACAGAAGATTTTCCTGTAGTAGGGTGCCATAACCAAGGCTATAGGACCCAATCTGTCTTGCTATTCAACCTATAGCTGGAGAGAGAAGAGAGGGATTAATACTTTTCCCAAGGGTATTTGTGCATGAGCAAATTAAAAGAATTTGACTGGAATTCGATATTTTATGGTGATCCTAATAGTAATATTCATTACTATTAGGATCACCATAAAAAGGGTCAAAAGTTATCTCCCCTGGACCATTCAAGGGAGTCCATTTCCCAGCTAACAGGTGCATGCTGGGAAACAAGAAGAAGGGACTTCCGGTAGAAGCCCACAAGATGGCATGCAGAACTTGGCCACGCTTTCTATAAACACATCCTTATTCAACATGCACAACTGTTTGCTGTGCTCATGTTGCCACAATAATAAATTCCCTAGTTATTTCCAATACTCGATGAGTGTGTCATTTTTCCATTACCATTTTATTTTGTCATGTTAAAAACATAGCAATTACATCACAATCCTATATAACAAATTTATATCAGGTTACTGAATAAGTGCTACTGGTCGTAAGTATTACCTGTCAAGGCATTAGTAACTAAACAAGTTCACCCACTGAGCTATTCTTATAAGAAAGGCAGCCAGAAATAGAGCAGTATTAAAAACAAGACCTGTCAAAGAGCATATGAACTTTTTGTAAGGTCAACAGTCATCTAGCACAATGAAGTTCCATAGCTATGGGTTTTATAGCTCTGTTGTGGAGCATTGGATATCGGCTCAGAACGAGAAATTGGGGGGCCGAGTTCGAATTCCAGCCAAATTCATTGCATTCACTTATGCGCAAATACCCTTGGGAAAGGTATTAATCCATCTATTCCTTCCAGTTATGGGTTAAATAACAGGACAAATTGGTTCTATAGCCTAGTCTACCACAGAAAGCAATGGCAACCTACTACGGGATAATCTTCTGCCCAGTCAGTCATGTCTCTTTCGAGACATGATCGCCCAAGCATGTATCACGTATGGCACTTAAGTGAGTGATGCAATTCCATAGCTATTGGGTTTTATAGCTATGTATGCAGTCAGTGTGGAGATGACATGACATTCCTGAGTAGGAGTGTAGTGAACTAGACTGAACTCAATGGCCTGGGTAGAGCTTACCACTGATGGAATCAACAGCCATGTCTCTGTGAATGAAGCAAGTCTTCAGAATGGAAAACATTGGCTGTCATTTGAGCGTGATGAGCTCTACATATCCAAGACATGCTATACATAGATGATGTGTGGCGGAAACTGGTCAGGTGCTCAGTTATGCAGTGACCTTATAATCTTACCTAGTCATGGGACTGATGATGATGGTGATATAACAAATAGTATGTACTGTGGTGGACTCAAGTAAGAAATGGCTCATAAATTTTAATGATTCCAAAATGAAGCTGCTCTCCTTTAACCACCATAGACAAACTTTCCTACCTCCCATCAGTATGGATCATGCTAGTCTCCCATGCTGCGCCTCCTTAGCCTCACTCTCTCAGCTGATTTTCAGTGTAACGATTACATCAAATCTAAAGCTGCATCTACTGCTAGGAAAGTCAGGTCACTGGGTTGGGCCAGAAAGTTTTTCTTGTCAGAATCCATCTTGTACATATACAAATCTACCATTCATTCATGCATTGAATACTGCTGCCATATCTGGTTGGGTGCTCCTGTAATTCATCTCAGGGTTCTCGACAAAATCAAAAGAAGGATCTGCAATGCAGTCAATTTCAATTTGGCAGCTCTTCAGTCACTTTCTCACTGATGAGATGTGGCTTCCTTTTGTCATTTCTACAAATATTTTCACAGCTTCTGCTCTGATGAGCCTATCACCCTGGTGCCCTCTCTCCACAAATTTGCTGAAGCTACTAGACTGAAAACTAGGTCCTACCCTGTAAAAGGAAGAACACCTTGAAAATGCATGACTAATGGTGGTGACTATATGGAAAAATAGTGTTTTATAGCTAAAAAATTGCTTTATCCAATTATGTTATTTTGCCCTCTGTATCTTTTGTAGTTGAAATAAATAGAATTACTTTCAGAACAAAAATACATAGCCAATAGTGGAAAAATAGTATCTTCTCTGCTGAAAACTGGTTCTCATCATCAATGGTATTGTGCTTCCTGTATCTATTTCAAGAGAAATATTTAATAAAGTGCAGCCGAAAACAGTACTGGCTATTCGGTCAATGAATGTCACGTAGAGAAATGGCAAATTTTACTATTATAGTCTGGATGAACATAAGTATGCAGCATAAATTTTAGAACATCCCTCGTATTTGGTTGATTTCAAATGCTTCATTAGATATGAATAAAAAAAAACAGATAGACTTGTAACTAATAGCAGTTGTGTGGATAACTTTAAACTACAACTAGCAGCAAGGCCTCTAATCAGAAGATTGGAGGTTTTGAGAAGCATGAAACCACCTCTTAATTGTAATTGATAAAGGCTAATGTAGAACCTAGTCCTGGGTATGATGATAAACTACATCTGGCAGCAAGGTCTTAAAGAAATGTGCCCCTGAACTCTCCTCTATCCTTTCTAAGCTCTACAACCTCTGCCTATCTGCTTCCTGCTTTCCTGCCTGTTGGAAATCTTCCTCTATAGTTCCTATATTTAAAAACACTGGAGAACCCTCTGACCCTGCAAATTACCGCCCTATCAGCCTTCTTCCGATCTTTGGCAAAGTGTTCGAAGCCATTATCAACGCCGAGGTGGTTCAGCATCTCACAGCACACAGGCTCCTCTTGGACAAGCAATATGGTTTCCGCTTCACCAGGTCTACTGCTGATATGCTAACGACCATCACCGAGTACATATACCAGGCACTCGACAGGAATGGCAAAGCTCGAACCGTTGCATTGGATATATCTAAGGCATTCGACAGAGTTTGGCATGCTGGCCTTCTATGTAAACTACAGAGCTATGGTATAACTGGACATTTGTTTGAACTAATCCAGTCATTCCTCTCTAACCGCACAATGAAAGTGGTATTAAACGGACATGCCTCTCAGAACTACCATACAAACGCAGGTGTCCCCCAAGGCTCCATCTTAGGTCCTACACTCTTCCTGATATATATTAATGATCTCCCTGATTCCATAAGAACCCAAATAGGTTTGTACGCCGATGACACCACAGTTTACTCTCGCCTCCAACAAAAATCTGGTGTAGGCGTCAAAGCTAAACTTGCAGCCAAGATTGAAAAAGACCTCCAATCCATATTGGACTGGGGTAAGAAATGGCTAGTAAAGTTTAATGCTTCTAAAACGAAGCTACTGTCAATTAACCATCATCGACAATCTCACCTACCTCCCATTAGCATGGACCAGGCTTGCCTCCCAGAGAGTAAAACATTACGCCTCCTTGGTCTCACACTTTCAGCGGACCTCAAATGGAATGACTATATCGAATCCATTGCTAAATCCGCTGCTATGAAAGTCGGTTCTCTGTGTAGGGCCCGGAAGTTTTTTCCGTCTAAATCTATCCTGCACATTTACAAATCTACCATCCGCCCGTGCATTGAATACTGCTGCCATATCTGGTCGGGTGCCCCTGCTTTTCTCCTCGGGCTTCTCGATAAGGTTCAGAGGAGGGTCTGTAATGTGATAGATACCGACTTGGCAGACCACCTGCAGTCTCTCTCCCACCGGCGAGACGTGGCTTCGCTGTGTCTCTTCTATAAATACTTTCACGGCTTCTGCTCCGATGAACTTAGATCACTGGTACCCCCTAAATACGAATTTGCACGAGATACTAGATTAGCAACTAGATCCCACCCTTTTACAGTGAAATCGATAAAATGCAGCCGTAACTTCTACTCCAACAGTTTCTTTCCTCGCACTTCCCGACTGTGGAATTCTCTTCCAACCGATTGCTTCCCCGACGGCTACAATCTCCAGGAGTTTAAATGTAAGGTCAATAGACACCTCCTAACACACTAACCTGCTCCCATTCTATCAAACACTCTTCCCATCTGCCCGACACTCATCCTCGCTATCCTTACTCATCTATCACCTTTCTCCTGACATTCCCTATGTCTATCCACTCCTTCTCTTTACCTTCCCCTATGTAGCCCCATGCGCAATAGTGGCAGTGGAATGCCTTGCTTGGGGTGAGATGATTAAAAAAAAAAAAAAAAAAAAGGTCTCTGATCAGAAGATTTGAGGTTTTTGAGAAGCATGAAACCACCTCTTAATTGTAATTGATAGAGGCTAATGTAGAACCTAGTCCTGGGTATGATGATAAACTGCATCTGGCAGCAAGGCCTCTGATAAGAAGATTGGAGGTTTTAAGAAGCATGGAACCACCTTTTAATTGCTGTTGTTCACAGGTCCTCTTTGACACATGGAGGTAGCACCTTTTAGGAGGGTCCCATCTATGTGTAAATAGTGAACCTCAAAACAAAAACAAAACACTATGCAAGTATTCAAATACATTTTTATAGTAAAATACTGGCAATACATTTTTATATAAAAAATTATCTGTAACATCTGTTTATAATAAAATTACCAACAACAATACATACTTATAGCAAAATGACTAACAATACATTTTATCTGTAGCTGAAGACATACAGTTGCATTCAAAATATATTTACTTGAAGCCATAAGATTATTCAAAATATTTATATTTTGGCATTAGATAATCCACAGAAGTTGATATGCCACTAAAGTAAATCAAGCAAACAACAAATGAAGAATAAATAGTTATGAAAATAACTTTTTGTGATATCAGACCCAATAACATGATGTACAATATCTCTTAATATATTTTGATATATATTTTAATATATCTAGCAAAACTGTTAACAAATGAAAAAAGGTTTTAATGAGTTATATTTGCAACAAACTTGAAGTTTTCCAAAGCTTAAAGCCAGTCACAAAGATAAGTCCTTTGTACTTTTCTTCATCTGTTTAGTCAGTGTTGCTCTAGTTGTCTTACTGAGCGCTTTCATTATAAAAATCTACTCACCTTTGAATACGTTAAATTCTAGTAATGTTATGAATTTTTTTAGGTGTTAGTAATTCATGTTATTATTAATATTATTACTATATGTAGCAAAATATGTAAATATATATATAAATGTCAGTTGTAATCAAAACAGGTATATATTTTTTTATACTGTTATGCTTTTTAGACACTGACCAATGAACAAAAGGGTCAAACATAACAACATAAATACAAAAAAGACTGCAATGTAATGTCTTATCTCTGATATGGAAATAAATGTTGGACAATTTCATCACAAATGAAGGAAAAATTTGAAGTAACAAATATGTAGTTCTGTTAGTTAATGTTAAGAATATCATGAAAGTAGTTTATTTTAAGAAGAATGGGAACTAGAAAAAAACAATCAGAAACAGACAGCAGTAATTTTTGGGATACATAATAAAGAAAGAAGTCTTAGAGATTTTAATATTGATAGGGCACATTGATATCAAAAGATACAGAAAAAAGCAACAAATAATCTACTTGAGAAATTTGAGCAAATGGATGGAGGGGAGGAACAAGTACCCCAAAGAGAAAGAGAAAATGTAAAAAAAGTAATGGGATGATATGTAAGAAAGAATATTCCAAGTTTACATTTCACCATTACAGGCATTATTATGGCTAACACATTAATACACAGATGGAACAGAATAGCTGAAAGAAAGGAATGACAAACATGCATGGTTTGCAAAGAGATTTTTATATTGATAAATACATACTTGTTATTAATTTCTTCAATACAGAGAAACTATGACATATGTATAGAACAGGAAGGTCGGTTCTCTGTGCAAGGCCAGGAAGTTTTTCCTGTCTGAAACAATCCTGCACATATACAAATCTACCATCTGCCCATGCATTGAATACTGCTGCCATATCTGATCAGGTACTCCTGCTATCCACCTAGGGGTCCTTGACAAAATCCAACGGAGAACCTGTAATGTGATCGATCCTGACTTGGCAGCTTGGATACAGTCACTTTCTCACCGGCGCAATGTGGCTTCCCTGTGTCTCTTCTACAAATACTTTCATGGCTTCTGCTCAGATGGACTTAGCTCACTGGTACCCCCCATACATGAATTTGCTTGAGCCACAAGATTAGCAACTAGATCCCACCCTTTTACTGTGAAACCAATAGATTGTTAACGCAAATTCTACTCCAGCAGCTTCTTCTCTTGCACTTCTTGCCTGTAGAATTCACTTCCGTTTACTTGCTTTCCCGACAGCTACAATTTTCAAGAATTCAAATGTAAAGTCAATAGTCATCTCCTATCTCACTAACTTGCATCCTCTCTCTCTCTGTCTCTCTCTCATGCTCCTTTCTTCGTCCACTCCCCTCTCATCAGTATTCTCATCCTTCTTCTACCCTCTTCCTGACACCCCCTGTAACCTGTCACTCTTTCTCATAACTTACATCCTATGTAACCCCCTGATAAACAGTGGCAGTAAAATGCCTTATAAAAAAAAAAAAATAAGTAGAGTAAAAGGGAGCAAAAGAGAAGGGTGTCTTACATGTTATATTTCCCAATGGTGAGTGATATCCTTTATGTGCCAAGCTGTGGGCTTGTAATATCTGTTTTCCCCACTGCCTATATAGCAACTAGTGTGTGTCAACATGTCTTGCCTCCAGGCATGATAAATAGCAACTGCTTTCATTACTCACTAGCTATCACATGATTTTAGTGAGTTCATTTCAACCAATGGGAGATAATCATCCTTATAAAAATGAATATTACTTAGAACAACAAAGGACTGTATAGCACATAGAGAGAAAGGGAATGGTTATTAGTATTTATTGCCAAATATGATACAGTTAGTAAAACTAACATGAAAATATAAAAACTAAAAGTGTTGTGGTGCAGTGGATATCAGCTTGGAAAGAGAAATCGGTGAGCCAAGTTCGAATTCCAGTTGAATACCCTGCATTCACTTAAGCACTGGTACCCTTGGGAAAGGTATTAATCTGTCCCTTCCTTCCAGTTATGGGTTAAATAACAGAGTAGGATTTGGAGACCCTGCACTTAAAAACAAATCCCAATGAATCTTGATATTCGAAAAGAAAAGAAAAAAGTATTACTAGACGCAAAACTTATATAAAAACAACAATAATTTGTTGAAAGAAAAAGGTATTACCAGCAATAAAATAAATAAAATTTAGTTGGCAATAAATGACCCGCTGAGGTTGATATGCCATAAAAACAAAACAACCAACCAACCAACAATCTCTGGAGCAAAGTTGTAATAAAAAGCAACAAAAAAAAAAATACAAGTAAGTACAAGTCAAAAATTAATAAAAATGATTGACAATATTTCATCAAGAAAAGATGAAGATGAAAGAAAATACTAGTCAGAAAATGAATAATAATGCCTAACAATGCTTTATCTAATTAGAAAAAGAAAATGAAAGTAAATATTAGTAAAGAAATTAATAATGATGTTTGACAAGGTTTTATTTAATAAAAAAGTGAAATGAAAGTAAATACTAGTAAAACAAATAATAATAATGCCCAAATATTTTTATATCTAATAAATAAATGGGAGTAAACACTTGTAAAAAATTTAAAATAATGCCTGACAAAGCTATATATAATAAAAAAGGAAAACTCAGTTGGATCGACAACAAAAAAGTGACGAGCAGTTACAACAACAACAATTCTTTATGGAGCTGCATAAACAACAGATGGATTTGCAAGAACAAGTCTTTAAAAGGACCAACGAACGACAAAATCAAATTGAAGAGTTACTTCTTAAATCATTAAATGGCAAACAAACTGATAACAATACTGCTTTTTCCCAGGGTACTATCTGGAGTATTATAGAAACTTTTGAGTATATACCTCAAGATGAAAAAATCTTTGATGCTTTTTATAGGCAGTACAAGGATTTATTTAACGTCAACTGTTATAATTGGCCAAATTCCAAGAAAGTGCATTTATTACTAAGGAAGTTGGGTACAGCAGAGCACAGCAGGTTTGTTGATTTTATCCTCCCCAAAAAGACAACAGACCTGGAATTCTCAGAAACAGTCAAGCTACTGTTGGAATTATTTGGGTCGAACATCCCTTTTTCATAAAAGATGGAAGTGCCTAAATTTATTCAAAGAGGATCAGCAGGACTATTTAAAATTTGCCGCTACAGTAAATAAATGCTGTAACGATTTCAAATTAGCGGAATTATCTGCTCAAGGTCTGGTCTTAGCTAGAGACACTGAAGTTAGATGTCGAGTGCTAACAAAACTAGAAAATGAGCCGAGTTTAATCCTCCAAAAATTAGCAGAAGACTGCCAGAAGGTCGTATCCATAAAAAGTAACTCTAGGAATATCGAGGAGTTGGAAGGCGCTCATATAAAAAAAATTATGGACAGATCAAAATGCCACTCCCCGGAAAGAGAGAAGAGAAAATATCGTGACAAGCATACTATAAGACAAGAAAATTCACCACCATGTCCGTGCTACATTTGCAGAAAATTACACTGGATGAAGTTTTGCCCGTCCAGAAAGAAAAAAATCTGTCAGAATTGCGGTAAAGCTGGCCATATAACAACAAGTTGCTGGTATGCAAAAGAATCCAGAAGAACAAAAAATAAGATAAGGCAGATGCAGTCAAGCATTAAGGAAGATGGAAATTTGTGCAAATATATAATCATGCAAATATTAAATAAAACAATTAAATTCTAGCTGAACAGTGAATCTGACCTGACAATCATAAATTTGCATACATAGAGGTGACTGAAAAAGCCAACTTTATTGAGAATTAACAAAACAGCCCGCTCTGTGACAGGTGAAAAAATAAACATTTTAGGAGAAGTATTTTTCACAGTAACATTAAATGGAACAACTAAAAAATTGAGAGCATATATGATGAAAAATACTGAAAATTTGTTTGGTACAGATTAGATTGAAAAGTTCAATTTGTGGGACTGTCCAATGAGTATGTTCTGTCGCAAAATAGAAACTACAACGTCCAACATTGAAGAACTGAAACTGGAACTAACGAAAAAATTGCTGGAGGTGTTTTCAGGCAGCTTAGGGAAATGCACTAAAATAAAAGCTCAATTCAAGTTAAAGAATAATGCACAGCCCATGTTCAAAAAGAAGAGGAATGTTCCGTTTGCAGTGGTAAACCAAATAAACAAAGAATTAGACAGATTAGTAAGTGCAGGTATCCTGTCTAAAACTGATTTTTCGGAATGGGCTGTGCCCGTGGTATACGTTAAGAAGAAGTCAAATCAAATCAGAGTATGTGCCAATTTTTCAACGGATTTGAACACCTCATTAAAAGACCATCATTATCCTCTACCTAGCCCTGAAGAAATATTCAACAAATTAACCGGGGACAAAATTTTTTCAAAAATTGATTTATCAGACGCTTACCTACAAATCCAGGTTGATGAAGAATGCTCCAAACTGCTGTGCATATATATACACATAGAGGTCTATATAAATTTAATAGATTGGCTTTTGGGATCAAGATCGTACCTGCTATTTTTCAACAGGTCATGGACACCATGCTGGGTAACCCTGATTTTGCAATTGCCTATCTTGATGACATTCTAGTTATGAGTGAATCAGTGAAAGACTGTAAAGAGCATATAATAAGCATATTCAATAAAATCCAGGAATATGGTTTTAAAGTTCAAGAAGCTAAGGGCGAATTTTATTTAACCCAAATAAAATATTTAGGACACATTATTGATAAATACGGTCAACGACCGGATCCTTATAGGGCTACGGCGATTAAGGACATGCCGGCCCCGGATAACGTACAAGCATTGCAAAGCTTTTTAGGTCTAGCAAATTTCTATCAAGTATTCATAAAGAACGTGCATAACTTGAGAGTTCTGTTGAATGATCTTTTAAAGAAAGATAAAATCTGGAATTGGACACCAGAATGTCAATCAGCATTCAAGAAAATAAAAGATACACTTACATCAAACCTTTCCCTCACCCACTATAACCCAAAATTGGTTATTATAGTAGCGAGCGATGCCAGCTCTTATGGCATTGGTGCCTGTATATTACATAAACTTCTGGACAGAATGAGAAAACCGTTAGCACATGCTTCCCGATCTTTGCTGCTGGCAGAAAGGCAGTATTCACAGATCGAAAAAGAAACATTAAGTATAATCTTTGCTGTGACCAAATTCCACAGATATCTGCATGGCAGACATTTTACTGTACAAACTGATCACAAGCCGCTGCTGATGATATATGGAAGTAAAAAATGATTGCCAGTGTACACCGCCAACAAACTCATTTGATAGGGAACAATATTGTTGAAATACAGTTTCAAAATTGAGCATTTATTTTCCAAGAATATTTGCCACGCTGACGGATTATCCAGACTCATTCCTAAAAATATAGAGTTTTTCAAAGACTCGATAATCGCAACATTGAGAGCTGATTGTGAAATAAAAAACATGATTGCCAACACCATAAGAGAGCTTCCAGTTACATTATCTGACATTAAAAGGGAGGCTCTGAAAGATGAGTTCATAAAATTTACAAATATTACTCAAGTGTACCTGAGGTTTTTTTCTCTTTGTGATGAGGTACTATTAAACAACGAAAGAGTGGTGATACCAAGAAGTTTGCAAAAGAAAATCCTTTGGAAATTTCATGCAGGACATCCGGGAAAAAACCGAACTAAAAGCCTCATGTGATGTTATGTCTACTGGCTTAACATGGACAGAGGTATCACAGACATGATTGACGCATGCAAAGGGTGTGCATTTGCTGCTAAAGCTCTACCAGTTACGTGCAAGGATCACTATTACCTCATAGTTGTAGACAGCCACACTAAATGGCTGGAAGTCCTCAGATGTAAAAGAACAACCACAGGATGCACGATAGCTTTTCTGCATGAACTGTTTGCACGTTTCAGCATTGTGGATTGCGTAGTAACTGATAATGGAACGCACTTCACATCTTGTGAATTTAAACAATTCTGCGAAACGTTTCAAGTGAACCATATCAGGACTCCACAATATTACCCTAGGTCCAATGGGCAAGTGGAACATTTCATTGACACATTGAAATGAGCACTTAAGAAAGCACAGGGCACACCTACTGAGAAGGCACTGCAACAGTTTCTGCAGATGTATAGAATTACTCCAAATCCCAATACACCAGCAGGACTTTCACCGGCAGAAACGATGTTTGCAAGAAAAATCAGATCAGTTTTCGACAAGCTTATCCCCAAGCAAGCTAAATTCAAAAAGACAATCACACTTCCCAGAAAACATTACTCTTGTAGCGAAAAAGTACTTTTCAAAGTATACCAAAACAACATGACATTTTGGGAAGTGGGCACTATAAAACAAAGAGTGGGAGACCTGGTCTACATGATAAAGGTCCCAAGAATATACATAAGCCCCACCAAAATCAAATAAGGAAATGTCGGACAACTGACATAAATGATTTACCATCATCAAATGAAGAGCCGATAGATATCATCTTTGAGAATTTCAACTTCGAGGCACCCCAAGCTTCACCCGAAAGAAGGCGTTCTAGTAGGAAAAGTAAGTTCATGTATCCTTTGATCGTCGACCCTAAATGAAACAAATATTAAACAGCTTTTTTGGGGAGAAAAGCTCTTAGAAGGTGGGGTGTTGTGGGGTGTTACCCACTTAATAATGGACTTTTCTTTGCCTATATTAATTACTCTTGAGGACAGAGCCAGGGCGACAGAGACACTTGTTTCCAGTACAACTTCAGTTCAGCTCAGCCTAGTCTGACTGTCTGTCGGTCACTTGTAGCCAAGCTATTATTACTTTTTCTCTTTGTATCTGTTTGTATCTTTTTGTATATGTTTGTATCTCTTGTTGACGTAATATATGTTCTTGACCAACCACCCTGTTGACTCATTATTTTATGGTCCTATACCGGATCTATATCAATAATAAAAAAGAAAAATGAAAGCAGATACTAGTCAAAAATTAATAATAATTGTTGACAATGCTTTATCTAATAAAAAAGGAAAATAAAATAAGAACTATTAAAAAAATTAATCATTATGGTTGACAATGATTTACCTAATAAAAAAGTAAATGTAAGTAAATACTAGTAAAAATTAATAATAATTTTTGAAAATGTTTATCAATGTTTATCAAACGTAAAATGAAAGTAGATACTAGTAAAAAAATTAATAATAATCTTGAAAACTATTTATCTTAAAAAAAACTTGAAATTAAATACTAGACAAAAAATTCATAATAATGATTGAAAATGCTCTATCACATAAAAAAATGGAAGTAGATATTAGAAAAAAGTTATTAATAATCCTTGAGTATGCTTCATTTAATAAAAGAGGAAAATAAAATTAACTACCAGTCAAGAAACTAATAATAATGGTTGACAATGCTTTATTTAATAAAAAAGGAAAATGAATACCATTACCTGTTAAAAATTAATAATAATGGTTGACAATTCTTTAGGAAATAAAGATTCTAAAGTGTTCTAATAAAAAAAGAAAAATGTATGTAAAAACTAGTCAACTATCAATAATGACATTTGACAATTCTCTAGCTAATAAAAATGAAAATGAAAGTAAATACTTGCAAAAAATTAATAATAATTCTTGACAATACTCCATCTAATAAACAGAAAAATGAAAGTAAATACTACTTAAAAATTACTAATAATGGTTGATAATGCTTATCTAAGAATAGAGAAATTAAAGTAAATATTAGCAAAGAATTAATAATAATGGTGGTTAATATTTTATTTAATACAAAATGAAAATGAATGTAAATACTAGTCAAAAAATTAATAATACTGTTGTAATAATTGTTGATAAATAAAAAAGGAAGATGAAATTAAATACTAGCAAAAATTAATAATAATACCTAACAATGCATTATCTAATAAAAGTAAATATTAGTAAAAAATGAATAATAATGGTTGACAATGCTTTGTTTCATAGAAAAAAGAAAATGAAATTAAATACTAGTCAAAAATTTAATAATAATGGCTGACATTGCTAGATCTAATAAAAAGAGAAAATTAAAGTAAACTACTAGTGAAAAATTAATAAAAATGGTTGACAATGCTTTAGGTAATAAAAAAATGAAAGTAAATACTAGTAAAATATTAATAATTGTTGACAACGTTGATCTAATGAACAGAGAAAATAACAGTAAATACTAGTTAAAAATATTAATGATAATGGTTGACAATGCTTTATCTAATAAAAAGTAAATGTAAGTAAATATTGTTAAAAAATTAATGATAATGTCTCATCTAATAATGCCTCAACTTTAATACTTTATCTAATAAAAAAAGGCAAATGAAGGTAAATACTAGTCAAAAAATTAATAATAATGGTTGACAATGATTGATCTAATAAAAAAGGAAAATGAAACTAAATACTAGTATAGAAATTAACAATAATGCCTGATGATGCTTTACCTAATAAAATGAAAATGAAAGTAAACACTAATAAATATTAAAAATGATAATTCACAATGTTTTATTTAATAAAAAAGAAAAATGAAAGAAAATACTAGCAAAAAATAAATAATAATAATTGACAATGTTTTATCTAATAAAAACAAAATATTATAATAAAAAATTGTCAAAAAATGAATAGTAATAGTTGACAATGTTTATCTAATAAAAAAGGAAAATTATAAAGAGAATTGAAAAATGTTGACAATGTTTATCTATAAAAAAGATAAATTGATAAAAAAGAATGAAAAATTAATATAAAAGGTTACATTTGATCAAAATTAATAATAAAGTTTGACAACACTTCATTTAATAAAATAAATGGTGGTAGGAATTTTTTTTTCTGATTTCTTGTGGAATACTATTAAGTTTGGATAAATTATGTCACCATTATTTTGTGTGTATTTCATCTTTGGTTGTGATATTTATATTAAATATTTATAGGCTCCTGGAACATTTATCCTGCAAACAATATTGGCAGACTCATGTGAATCCAAGTAAAAATAAGACAAAACACAAAACAATGAATATAAAACCAAAGGAACTAGATGTGTGCACAATTGAAATTAAAGAAAAAACATTGGAACTAACTATGATAATGTACTTGTTTGTGTGTATGTGAAATAAACGTGGGTAGTGACTTAATAAACCTATTATCAGCAACAGTCCGGCGAGTATAAAAACAGGCGAACCCTAAAGTAAGTCTCTTTTTTCTGTTTTTCCTCCTTTTGAAGTGTTCCATCAACATTTCACACTGAAGCAAGAAAGGACTGTGGACACTTCACACACAAATACACCTAAACTGACAAGTCACACCCAAATACATTAACAGTTTTCGTTATGTATTACATTTAAAGGTAAAGAAAATCTTTCTTTTCATTATTTTGTTAAATAAATTTTATCTTGTATTGCAAATCAATCAATCTCTTTTATTTAGTGCATGTACTTTTTCACGACCATTATTGCATGTAAAATATAACTGTAGAGACCTTATACATTAATTATAAAAGTAGCCAACACACTAAGCGTGTCAACTACAACTGGAAGCAAGAGTTAAAAAGAGGAAAAGAGAGAACATGAGTATCTTTTTATAGACTTCAAGAGTACTCCCTAACAGGAGTTTTGGCAAATCCAAGTGGGATAACTCACAGCTTTCACTAAAAGAATGCTGAATATTGTGAAATAAAAGATGGAAGAGGGCAGTGTTAATCTCAGTATAAATTATAAAGATGCACCGAGATGTATCATGAATGATGCCAAGATTTTATTTGATATCATTAATGATTTGTTGGCACAAAATATATTTTCTGTTTTGCTATACAAACATTATTATTATTTATACTAGCAGTATAGCCCAGCATTGCTCGGGTGTAATGAAAGCTTTAAAACTAATCCATGGTCCTGGAGCTCAGACTCTTTGGATGTTGGCAATGAAAGACTAAAAAGCAATAGTTGTTTCCAGTTAAAGTGAAACTGTAGACTGAAAGAAAAATGAATGGATGTAAGTCAAATTTTGATTTCCTGGTATCGATATCAAATAAGTTTTTTTGTCATAAATTGAATTTTGAAGGCTAAATAAATCCCCTGAGTAAATGGTATCATGGCTGAGACTAAGAACTACAATTATATCTACTTAGAGCCAAACCCGAAGCAAAAACTAAAATAAAAGGGCTGAAAAACATACAGACATACAGGCAGATAAACAGGCACACACACAAACATCTTGCCTTTTATATGTATGTATATATTATCAATTTTATGCACTATTGTAAGAACTGCAACCTTGAAACTTCTGAATATTGTTTCTTATGTCTTTGACTATGAGTGTATCAAATTTGATTAAAATCGGACCACTCCTTCTGTAACCCAATTTTTTCGATTATCGATTTTCCATATTTATCGGGCATACCTCGACACAAAACCTAGCTAAGAACACTCGCAGACGCTTATAGTACAACTGTGTAAATTTTCAAGAAAATCAGTTCAGTCATTTCGGAGTCTATAGGTAATGGACACACACACACACACACACACACAGACAAAGTTCTATTTATAAATAAGTTTAGATTCTGTTATATTTTGATGGTAAATGCTCTGAGAATCTACATTCATTAGTTCTATCAATCCTGACCTTCACAGCTAAAACCTATTATGCCATGTACACTGGAACAAATAAATTCTATTAGTAAGAAAGAAATTTTAATTTTTTTTTTTAAATCATTTCACCCCAAGCAAGGCATTCCACTGCCACTATTGCATATATTAATAAGTTTTTATAAGTCTTTTTTGAAGTTGCTGTCTATTTAATGTTTCAGTTAAATTTTAGATCATTATATGCAGAGCATCTTTTTGTCTAAACTAATACCCTGACAAATACACCAATGAACAGCCTTTAATATTTCAGACTGCTCAATGATGCCAAGATTTTATTTGATATCGTTAGTGATTTGTTGGCACAAAATATATTTTCTGTTTTGCTATACAAACATTATTATTATTTAGCAAGGCATTCCACTGCCACTATTGTGCAAGGGGCTTACATAGGGGAAGGTGATGAGAGAGTGATTAGATATAGGAAATGTCAGAAGGAGGCTGATAGACGGGTAAGGATACCGAGGCTGAGGATTGGGCAGATGGGAAGAGTGTTTGAGAGAATGGATGCAAGTTAGTGTGTTAGGAGGTGTCTATTGACCTTACATTTCAACTCCTAGAGATTGTAGCTGTTGGGGAAGCAAGTATGTGGAAAGGAATTCCACAGGTGGGAAGTGCGAGAAAAGAAGCTGTTGGAGTAGAAATTGCGGTTACATTATTTGGATAACTTCATGAAACAGGCTCATGAGAGGATGCTTCCTGATCACTACAAACTTAAACTTTTTACATCTATGAATAACTGATATCTTTCCTACATATCCTATTAAATTGCACCTCTTACCTTCTTCTCATGAGCAATAACCTCAATAAGTAACCTTGTACCATGAATCACTGATGAGTCTGATACTGGGTAAACAATTAGTAAAAAAAATAAGTAGGTGAAGAACAAATCCTCAAATATATGTAACATTAGTAAAAAAAAAAACAAAAAACAAAACAAGGAATAGCTTAAAATTTTATTTACTAATTTGATATGTCACCTTGTGCTAATGTTCTTAAAAATGGCACAAATGCGAATTTTGCTGTATTCAATCCGATTATTATTAGTATTGATTAAACTCAACCATCATGGTACAAGAGCAAGCAGTGGTGTTTTTTGTGTCGGTGCCAATCTTCCAGGTGAAAAATCAAATAAAAATCTTAGACATCTGCACATTTCTCAGAGACACAAAACAATGAAAAATATGAGTAACAAAGGCATGTCTGACTAGTGATGAGTCACAATTGGTTCAATAGAAGGTCAAAATTCTGTACCGGTTGAATTATTTTAGAAAATATTTAAAAACTAGCAGTATAGCCTGGTGTTGCTCGGGTGTAATGAAAGCTTTAAAACTAATCCATGGTCCTGAGCTCAAACTCAGCCTAAAGAATATTTGTGTAAAGTTTGGTGAGAATCGGATAAAAATTGTGGATTTGTATAAAGGACATACAGACAGATAAACAGACACGCACACAAACATCTTGCCTTTTATATGTATGTATATATTATCAATTTTATGCACTATTGTAAGAACTGCAACCTTGAAACTTCTGAATATTGTTTCTTATGTCTTTGACTATGAGTGTATCAAATTTGATTAAAATCGGACCACTCCTTCTGTAACCCGATTTTTTCGATTATCGATTTTCCATATTTATTGGGCATACCTCGACACAAAACCTAGCTAAGAACACTCGCAGACACTTATAGTACAACTGTGTAAATTTTCAAGAAAATCGGTTCAGCCGTTTTGGAGTCTATAGGTAACGGATACACACACAGACACAGACACACACACACAGACAAAGTTCCATTTATAAATAAGTTTAAATATCCAGCCATGTTAACCTCAATAATTAGTTGAGATTAGCTTAGTCTATCAAAATAACACAGGTGTAGAATACCCAGTGAAAACTGGATTCACTACACTAATAAATTAGTCTATGACATGAGCTTACTAAATATTGTACTATAGCAGATATCTCAATGTTGTTATGACATCAGGCAAGATTGTGTGAAAGATGTATGCAATACTATAAAGAGGATTGTGGTTATGGTTAGAAACAAATAACTCTCAGTACCATTGATATCTTGCAAGTACTAGACTTGAAGCTTATTTTTGTTCTGATTTTAAATAAGTATTCTAGGCAATGAATGAAACTAACACAGAATTCAAAAAGAAACCTTAAATTCCCAATTGTTACCATTTTGCCAAAGCCAAAAAAATTTTAAAAAAATATCTGTGATAAAAAGTTTATTTTTCTTTTTACAAAAATTCCAAAATATATTTATAAGTCTTTATAAGTCTTTTTTGAAGTTGCTGTCTATTTAATGTTTCAGTCAAATTTTAGATCATTATATGCAGAGCATCTTTTTTTCAAAACTAATACCCTGACAAATACACCAATGAACAGCCTTTAATATTTCAGACTGCTCAATGATGCCAAGATTTTATTTGATATCGTTAGTGATTTGTTGGCACAAAATATATTTTCTGTTTTGCTATACAAACATTATTATTATTTATATTCTGTTATATTTCCATGGCAAATGAGAATCTACATTCATTAGTTCTATCAATCCTGACCTTCACAGCTAAAACCTATCATGCCATGTACACTGGAACAAATTAATTCCAATATTAAGAAAGAAATTTCATTTTTTTAAAAAAATCATTTCACCCCAAGCAAGGCATTCCACTGCCACTATTGCGCAGGGGGTTACATAGGGGAAGGTGCTGAGAGAGCGATTGGATATAGGAAATGTCAGAAGGAGGGTGATAGACGAGTAAGGATGTACATAGGAAGAGTGTTTGAGAGAATGGGTGTGAGTTAGTGTGTTAAGAGGTGTCTATTGACCTTATATTTAAACTCCTCGAGATTGTAGCTGTCGAGGAAGCATGTATGTGGAAGGGAATTTCAAACTAATGCCCTGACAAATACACCAATGAACAGCGTCTGACATTTCAGACTACTCACTGGTCAAACCAATGGCATCTCTTGATGTTCTATTTCATAGGACAACATTTCAGTAGACTAAAACTGACTTGGATAATTTCAGATATTCCCTTTCGGTATTCTTTAAAAATAAAACTTCCAAAACTGCCTCTCTTATTTTTGAATGGATCATTTCTAGCTTCATGAAACAGGCTCATGAGAGGATGCTTCCTGATCACGACAAACTTAAACTTTTTACATCTATGAATAACTGATATCTTTCCTACATATCCTATTAAATTGCACCTCTTACCTCCTTCTCATGGGCAACAACCTCACTAGTTCCACATATTTGCTTCCACATACTTGCTTCCCTGACAGCTACAATCACTAGACAATAAACATATCACAAGAATGACTGTCATAGATATATCAAAAGCTTTTGACAAGGTGTGGCATAGAGTTTCTTATTTTTTGTTGCTATGGAAACTCTCCAGCTATAGAATATCTGGAAGAGTTTTCTTGGTTATTAAGTCCTTCATAACAGGTAAGTCCATGAAGGTCATTATTAATGGCTAGTCTTCTGAAACCAATGGGATCAATGCAGGTCCCTATCCACTTCCTGTTTTTATAATCTATAAAATAATTTGTAATTGAAGTAGATAGACTAAACTATTTATAATTTGTAATTGGAGTAGATAGACTAAACTATCGCCCGGTTCACACTCCACCCACGCCTATTGAACAAGTGAAGGGGCTCATCCCTTGTTCCCTGTTTAGGATGTGGTTTCCGGCTTTCTCTTTTCCAAACTTTTCACTCCTTTTTCTTTTTTTTTTTTTCAATTAGAGTAGATAGACTAAACTATCGCCCGTTCATACTCCACCCATGTCTATTGAACGGGTGAAGAGGCTCATCCCTTGTTCCCTGTTTAAGATGTGGTTTCTGGCTTTCTCTTTTCCA
This sequence comes from Ascarosepion bandense, assembly GCA_037127315.1. Lineage (NCBI taxonomy): Eukaryota > Metazoa > Mollusca > Cephalopoda > Sepiida > Sepiidae > Ascarosepion > Ascarosepion bandense. The sequence goes on from JBBBDQ010001389.1 coordinate 1,828,687, forward strand.
ATCTTTTCACTCTTACGTAGCCCCCTGCACATCAGTGGCGTTACTGCCTTGCTCGAGGTGATATGATTAAAAAAAATATATATATATATTAAAGACCTGCATAAGAACATACTCAGATATCTATAAGAATATACTCAAATATCTATGCTTATGACATCACAGTGTATGAGTACCCCTCCAAAAGTCTAGATGACCAGAGTCTGACAGCTGATCTTTTCTCTGAACTAGCTCCTACAGCTTAATGGAAGTATAATTGGCTTATAATACCTCCAAATACAAAATAGTAACATTCCATCATCACTGAGCAGCCCCTGAATTTTGGCTTATCACAAGGAACACTTGTTCTCTCTTGCCTTGAACTTTAACTTATATTTTTCATTAGTTTCTGGTTTTCATCATCAGATCTCAACAACTTTTCTGTTTCTTTACAGCTTCATTTTAATAAGACACAAATACATTATGATCTAGCTTCTTCAATCTGTTTTCTGATGGATGGATAATGACACACTTCTGATTCTCAACAAGTAGCATAAATATGAGTCAAATCAGTTCAAAATTTGGTGGCTAGATGACCTCACAAACTCAGGTTTCGGAAATGTCAGTTAACCCTTAAATAGATAGAAATTATTGCATGAATGCACACACCATATGGGTAAAAAGTTAAAAATTCAGGGTAATAATGATAGTTTTCACTTTAATTATATACAAAAACTATAAAAATTATATTTTAACTCTTTTAGATGATAAAAAAAGGGAAATAAATAGTATTTGTTTACTGAATTTAATAATTAACATATCACTCAATAAGTCTCAGGCCTGACATATAGATGGCATGACTAATAAAAATTCCATCTGATTTTGATGAAGTACTAACCTTCCAATGGCATGTGACAAAATTTTGGCCCAATTGGATTATTAGCTTTCAAATTACAATTATTTAGGTGAAGCTACTGCTGCAAATTTTCAAAACAATGGAAAATCTGAATTTTGTGTGTTGATAAAGCATTGCTTTCTGATAGGAAAAAATACTGTTCAAGCAAAGCAATGGCTTGATAAGTGTTATTCAGACTCTGCTCCATTGAAAACAATGGTTAAGTAGTGGTATGCTGACTTTGAACACGGTCATACAGACACAAATGATGCTGAATGCTCAGGTCGCCCTAAATTAGCAATTGTCCCTGAAAATACCAAAAAAATTCACAAACTGGATTTTGGCTGATTGTAAACTGAAGTTGCACAAGATAGCAGAGAAGTTGAACATTTCAGTAGGCAGGGTATTCACTGTTTTGCATGAGATAATTCTAAATGAAAATAGAATGGTTCTTTAATTATTATTACTTTGCAAAATTTTACAAGGCAAGGAAGCAAAGATAAACTCATCTAAATCACCCTAAATTTTCTTCATTCTTTTATTGATGAAACTGCAATATAGGTAATCATTAAATCTTTATAAATTCATTTGATGCACATGTTATTGTGCAGTATTAACAAAAGAACCATTCTATTTTCATTTACAATTATTCACTTAGCAATAAATACTAAAAAATAGTATGAAATACATCATTTTTTTTAAAACACTGGGGTAGCCAGTATGGCTGGTAATGTGTGCATATATATATATATATAGGCACACACAAAGATGCTGGAAAAGTGTTCAGATCACTATATCACTCCAGAAAATACTTGACTTCTTCTGCTATGCTTTATCTTTCAAAGGTTCCTTAATTTAATATTTCTTAGCAGTATGATATTTCTTGAAGCATTCCTTGAATAATGGAATTGTGCATTTTTTACATCTTTTTGCCTATTTTCTCTTTAAGAACGACGCATGCAAACATAACATTTGTGCCAAAAGTTATGTAACTGGATGGCAGAACAGGGAGGAAGAGTTATAGTAAAAAGACAAGAATTGAAGAGCTACAAAAGGTAGAAAATTGTGGAGAGCCACAATCACTCACATTTTGAAGGGATATGTTATATAGAAAAAGAAGAATGTGGTCTTTGGAGAATTGAGAAAACCAAGATATTTTTCTCTCTTTCCAAGCCCTCCATTACACATAATTACTTGATTTCATTTCACATTTAAAAAATCAGTAAAATACATATTCAACGAGTTCGAATTCCAGTTGAATTTCTTGCATTCACTTATGCACAAATACCCTTGGAAAAGGTATTAATACGTCTCTTCTCTCCAGTTCTGGGTTAAATAATAGGACAGATTGGGTCCTCTAGCCTTGGCTAGCAACCAGTCTACCACAGAAGGCAATGGCAACCTACAGCTGGATACTCTTCTGCCCAGTCAGTCATGTCTCTTTTGAGACATGATCACCCAAGCGTGTATCACGTATGGCACTAATGGTTGCTAATCAAACTTAGGTGAATGTCAGGACTCTGGATGCTGATTTTTACGGCAGGTAGGCCGTTCTTATTCAGAAGAAAGACTGGTACAACAAAATTTTTTAACCCCAATTTACTCTAGTTTTTCATAGTTTAGCACAAGGCTGCAAGTGTAGAACACTCAGTGAGGATCATTATTACATTGCACTATTTTCACCTGGAGCTGCTACATGCTGAAAACACTGGTTCTCATTCTATCACCAGACTTAAACAGCATTGAACCCAATTAGTTCTTAGATGGGGGACTGCTTAAGAACTGTGTGCAATCTTCTACAATCTGAAACATAATTTTGTTTTAACTTCAAAGGATTGATAAGCCAAAAACACAAATCAGTCAATTAACCAACAGCAGATTGTGAACTCATTACTTATTTCTTTTTAAGAATTTTAGTCATTGGGATTTTCTTTGAGACTAATACATCTCTGGGAGTCACTACACTACTGGGGAATAAGTGTTTTTTTTTTTTTAAATCAAGGAACCATCTATAGACTGATTGCCAATAAAGGCTAGAGTTTCTAACTTCCCATTAGGAGAGGACTTGTGACTTCAAGCTGGTAAAATCATCAAAAAACTTACAAACATTTTTGTCTACCCAATTTCACTCACATGGCTTGAATCAACTCATGGCATGGCATGGATCTCAGGCACTTCTCCATGGTGCCATTTGATGGTATCAGCATCTTGAGCGAATATTATCAAGAAACCACCTCCTGAACTAATTGATCATAATGAGGTTCATACCTAGATATTATGGTTGGAACTTTAATGCTCTGTTTGAGTATGCACCTATATAGTGAGGATGAAATTCACCATAAAATTGTAATGGTCTTGTAAGTAGCTTGCTAACCATTGTTCCATGTTAATGGTTGTTTTTTCTGGCATATCAACCCATATGGCTTATTTAATGCCGACATCTAGATATGAAAATTCAAACTTTGTAATTAATTCAAGAGAACAACATTGTTTCATGATTAAATTATAATTACTTAGTGACATTTTTTAAACAAATAATCTTTCAAATAAAATGAGTGAAAAATTGTTTCTCCTTACAAGAAATCAGATTAATTACAGAAAATTGTTTTTTAAATTTTTTGATAATGTATGTCATGTTTTCAATATTACTATGGAATTTATTTTGCATTAAATAACCTGCAAAGGGTTGATAAACCATAAAAACACAAATCAATCAATTCACCAACAGCAGATTGTAAACGCATGACTTATTTTTTTGTTAATAAAAAATTACAATAAAAATGTATTGTTAGTAGTTAGTATTGGTAGTATTTTGACTATAAAAGTGTATTTTTATACATTCCTAGTGTTTTTATTTTCATTTGGGGTTCACTATTTGCCCATAGCTGTGATCCTAGCAGGTGCTACCACTCTGGGGTCAGGCATGCCTTGTGTAACTAGAAAAATTTACATTAGTGAATGAAATAAAAGGTTCAGTTTGAAATTTAAATCACCTAAAAAAGTTCAGAGCATACAGTGGCCAAAATGTTATGAATTTGGCAACAAAGATAAGGACAACAGTCTGAACAATGCAAATAGTGTAAATAGTTACAATAACTCGTTTAAGAAATATAAATAAAAATAAATTTAGTATAGGAGATAAGAAAATTGAACATAGAATAGGTCGCACTAGAGGTAGTTAGAACTGTAAAATGATGAGAACTTGCCTTGGTTATGGATCAGTTATAGCAAATTTAGTATAGAAGATAAGGAAATTGAACATAGAATAGGCTGTATTAGAGGTAGTTTGAACTGTAAAATGGTGAGATATTGCCTTTGTGTATGGATCAGTTATAGCAAATTTAGTATAGGAGATAAGGAAATTGAACATAGAATAGGCTGTATTAGAGGTAGTTTCTCCCAACACTGCTAATTGCTACAAAAGCAAAACACTAACCTGAAAAATTGAGTCATGTTCTTAAATAACCTTGTCATAACAAGAATTTCATATGGATGCCATGCATCATGCCAAACTTGTTTAGAAATACCTAAACTTTTAGCTGTATACAACCACTTTCTATGATCAATGGTTAAAGCAAGTGAAGTCTGGGTCTTTTGACAAAGATAATCCTTCTTTGAATATTGTGGACTGACATTAAAAAAAACACAAACAAAGAATTATACCAAATAACAGAAACAACATAATTTGAGGACTACCAACAACAGCAACAACTAAACTAAATAATGACAAAATCAAGATACTGACATTTAACACTACTTCATATAAAAAATTAATGATACACAGAGTAATAACAACTACTAGACTTGAGAAACCTGTTTTCCTAAAAAATTGTTTTAAGAGAAAGATTTTATAAATTTCAACTGAAAGTAGCACTGATTGCTCAGTCAATGAATGCCAACTGGAAAGAGCAATAACAGTTTGTGGACTTGAGAAACCTATTTTCCTGAAAAATTCTTTGAAGAGAAAGATTTTATGAATTTCAAATAACAGTAGCCCTGACTGCTCATTCAATGAATGCCAACTGGAAAGAACAATAACAGTTTATGGACTTGAGGAACCTATTTTCCTGAAAAAATTGTTTTAAGAGAAATATTTTATAAATTCCAACTGAAAGTAGCACTGACTGCTCAGTCAATGAATGCCAACTGGAAAAAGCAATAACAGTTAGTGAACTTGAAAAACCTATTTTTTTGAAAAACTTTTTGAAGAGAAAGACTTTATAAATTATAACTGTGAGCAGTACTGGCTGCTCAGTCAATGAATGCTGTATGTTTCCTTTTAAGGAAGCAGCTAATATTACTATTACCATTGTACATGGAAATTTGTTTCTCAACTTTTCCAAGTGAAATAAGGGTCACTTGTATTCCTTTGTTATCAAATATTGTATTTAATGTCATGATCATATTATAAAAAATCCCCAATTGGATTTTGTCGCTATTCTAGCTTAGCATACAGAGCCTCATATCTGATCATTTACATTCAGCTAATTAGTTTTTAAAGAGATCTGTGAGGAAGCAATGAGATGAACTTAACTTTCATTTGTGTGGATCATTGGAACTGACTAAAACAACTGAGCCATAATAAGATAAAGGATAAAAAAAAACCTTTCTGGAATTCAGGTCAAATAACTAATCCTAAAATTAATTTTCAATGATACTGAGAATATGATTTAAAAGAAGGAAAGAAATAAGGAAAGAGAGAGAGAGAGGAAAAAAACATTTTTGATAAAGAAAGATGATAGTAAGTAAAATACACAGTTTCCTGGGTAGTGAAATTAAGACAAGAGAATAAATGACTGTAAGAGTAGAAGATAGCAAGCTGAGGTTTTAATTATCAGTGGGGGGAGCAATGTGATATTGGATAATAGTTTAGTGGTTAAAGGATTTAAGTGAGAAGCCTGCATATATGGTTCAACTGCTAATATGAAGCAGTTGCAATTCATTGACCATAATTTATCTTGCTGGAAATCAAATATAAATATTGGCCAGTGTTCTGCTTGTAGAGCAGATTAGATGATGTTGAAAACAGGTCATATTTTATCTTAACTCATATTGCAAATAAGTCATGTACAAAAATTAGTTCCATTAATGTTTTTGAGATTATAGAAAAAGATGTTCAGAAACATCAATGATAAATTTTATAACATAGAAAATACAATAAAAACTCATTAGTAAAAATCACAAGTGAGATATTTAAAGTTTTCTGTAAAGGATATATATTTAGCAATGTAATGCTGTTGCTATTAACTAGAAGAAAAAAAAACAGTGATGTTCAAAGTTGTTTCTTGCTTTTACAATAAAAGATTCAATTTTTTTTTATAATAATCTTCAAAGACTAGTGAAACTGATGTATTTGTTAAATGCTTAAGGATTTATAAATCACTCAATATTATGTTGTAAGGCCATATTATTAATTAATTAATTAAAAATGTTTATGTAGTACAAGAAGAAAAGTAAAATGCTTGAGAAAAACTGATTGGGATATCAAGATCAACATCAATTGTTGAAAATGGAGATAGATTGTTGTAATGCTAACAGTTATAAAGTAAGGAAAAAAAATGGACACATTGGTGTGATCTTGACACCATTAATAAATAAATGATAGGCAGACATACAGATTAAAAAATTTATAGTATTTTTTTAGAAAGTGTGTCCAAGAGATTGAACTTGCAAAAAGAGAAGAAGAAAGAAAAAGAAAAAAAGAAAGTAAAATAATTGTGAAAAAGAGAAATTACTTTGTAAGAAATCTGAATGAATTTCATTATGTGACTATTGTTTAGGTTTAAGAAAGAATGAGTAGAGAAAAAAAAAGAAAAAAAATGAAAAAAGGAAGATATAGGCCGACACAAGGGAGGAGGATTCTCATATTCTAAAACCAAACATGGAGGATCCACACACTCTACAATACATTTATTCAATAATCAATCTTTGAAAACATAAATCTCTGTCCTGTCGTCTGCATGGCAACCGTTCTGGTCACAATATTTACAAGTGAAGCCATTGGAGCTAGTAGTGGCACGTATGAGTTGTCGGCTTCCTATAAGAATCTCTCCTGTTCTGGTGTCCATGGAAACAGTGACGTAAGCTACTTGCACTTTCTATGACGTCATACAAAATTGTCTCCTCCCCATATCATTACCCTACCCTCTCCACTTTCGTTAAAAAATAAAAATATCGCCATCTAATGTTAAGGGGACGTCACCCAATTTATTTAACGACATTATTATTTCCCTTAGCTTCTGGAATAATTTTACTCCCGTATGACCATTAGTTGAAGCTAAACTGGAAAGCATTATACAATGAATACATTTGATAAATTAAAATAATGAGCCATATCAATTTATTTCTAACTGTTAAATTGACATCCTCGATCAATGATTTGTGTCAAACCTTTTCAATCACTCAGTTTTACCCCTAATAAAAAAACTTGGTAAATTACAAAACTATTTAAGTTTGTAACATCTCTAACAAAACCAAGATATCATAAATTATTGTGTGTGTGTGTATATATATATATATATATATATATATATATATATATATATGTAAATGCTGAAGTTCTGAGTTGTTTGGTTTTCAGTCTAAATATATAATCCATTTAATTTGAGGACAGAAATTAAAACTTAAATAGCAAAATTTAGCTTTTTGTCGGACCATGAAGTTAAAGTATAACACCAAAAGGTTCTTTGTTTGGCATTCAAGTAAATATTGAAAAGTAATTCACCTTTTTTATTTAATCATTTCATCCCAAGCAAGGTGGAATCACCACTAGTGTGCAGCAGGTTATAGCAAGAGTAAGGAAAACAGGGTACAGTGGGTATTGAGGAAAGTATAAAAGATGGATGGAATTCAAAGAGAAAGAAGACAGCAATTGACATTGCATTTAAACTTTTGGAAGTTGTAAGCTATAAGGGAAGCAAGTAAACAAGGGTGTTACACAGGTTGGAAGTGCGAGAAAAACTGTTGGAGTAAAAATGGCGCTTGCATTTAACTATTTCAACAGTAAAAGGGTGGGACCTAAATGCCAATCTAGTCAGTCAGTCAGTTAAGTGCCATATGATACACAATTTGGACGATCATGTCTTGAAAGAGACATTACTGACTGGGCAGAAAATCATCCTGCAGTTGGTTGCCATTGCTTTCTGCAGTAGACTGGTTGCTAGCCAAGGCTATAGAACCCAGTCTATGCTATTATTTAACCCATAACTAGAAGGAAGAGACGGATTAATACCTTTCCCAACAGTATTTGTGCATAAGTGAATGCAAAGAATTCAACTAGAATTCGAACTCGGCACTCCAAATCAATATCCACTGCACCACAACGCACAATTCATGTGGATGGGAACCAGGAAAAAAAGCTCATCAGTGCAGTTGCCATGAAAAAATTTATAAAGTAGACAGAAGGAAGCATATTTCACATCGGTGAGAAAGTGACTAAAGCCAAGATGCCAAGTCAGGGTTGATTATATTGCAGATCCTTCTGTTTTAAAACAGCTAAAGGAAGTTCTATTGATACACAATCCACATGCATCTATTCTCCAACAATTGCACATCCATAGTTTTTGTTTTAACTAGCTATAATAACATAGTAACATATCAGTGTTATTTTGAATCTTTTGATTTGTAGAGCTGTTTTTTGGCTAAGAGAAAATAAACAAAACTAGTATAACACATAAATGTATCAGCATATGGAGGAAACAAAGCAAAAAACAAAGCCAATGCTAAGAACACACATTAGCATTGTTCTTTAAGTTTAATAAATTCAAATCCAGGGCCTTCTCATTCTTGTTGACTGAAACCCTCTCTGGTTTGCCTCTACCATTTGCTGTCTCTGACCATACTATGAGGCCAAGGTATCTAATCAGATTGTTGGGCCATTTTGTCTTTTTCTATTTCTTTTCCATTGCCTTGGTGTCTAATTTGTTGCAACAATAGACTTGGCCAGCCCAGCTATGTTTTCCTCAGCAATACCCTGTTTGTTTTAGAATCTAGGTGTTCCTCTTTCTGTCATATAAGGTGATGCCAAGCATGATTCACTCCATTTCATGTTGGTCACTGCCAGAGTCTCTGCTGTGGTAGTGTTGAGCGTGCATGTTGCTCTTATGTCATCAGAACATATTCATTAAACAACTTTTAATTCAAATTTATTTACCAAAATAGTTTAATAGTGTAGTTTCTAAAGGTAACACAGACGCAGATTGTTATGTAAAGATTTAAAAATTGATTTTAAATATATATTTTTAAATCAAGTTTCAAGAGAGCAGACACTAACCTCAACTACCAGTTGCATTCACTTTCATGCAATCATCAGGTGGTTGATGACTGTAGTGCATGAATATAAGAACCCTTAGGCAAGTCCAAGATGGTAAGAGTGTAGTTGGTGTGTGCATATCATATACGCACCAAACAAACCCATTGGGATAGGGGTGGGAACCTACCTGGCCAAGATAAAAATAGCCATAAATAGCACAATTGATGAAAAAAAAATACACACCATAAATGGTTTATCTATGCAACAAAATTACGTTCACAATGTCAATAACACCACATTAGGGAAGCTTACTGCTTCAAGTAAAAAGTGCTCTACAATACCAGACTACAAAAAGCTCCAATAACAAAGCATTTATATAAACAGAAATAAGAATAAGTAGCTCCCAAAAGAGTCTGCCCAATATTGCACACAGGAAAAAAAAGTTTTCTATGCCATTTTATATCATGTAAGCACCAACCAGTCACTTTTGTGATCATGTATTGTAGATCACTGGTAAACCATTTGTTTTTTTATCTCAAGCTTTAATTGACAAATGATAATGATAGACATATTTACATGTTTAATGCACATTGCCTTTGTATATATTCTGCATAGAAGTCTCTAGTCCATAGATAAGGACTGTACTTTTTTCTTCTTCATATGAACAAGATTTCAATCACCTATATCAAAACCTAAAACAACTGATACTTTTTATATATCTTTGCTGTTTAAAGCATATTTGTAAATTATTTTTATTTTACTTTCAAGCAATGACAAGTTATTTTTGAAAATATCTTATGTAAAAATTGTTTTTTTAAATGAGACAAATAACCTTTTTGATAATATTTCTTTCATCTTAATATTACCTGCTTTTTATTGTAACCTTCAGCTCATTTCCCATTTATTAGCAGTAATTATCTGAAAGACAAAGGTGAATCGATAAGTTTATAGCCCAACATGTAATGAAGAGCTAGAAATTTATCTGAAAATTTTAGTGTATTTTTAGTATAATGTACAATTTTGATATTAATATTCACTGCTAAAATAAGTGTTTTGACAAGGAAGATTATGTTGAAGAAATAATGCTTTTGCTATTACGCTATGAAGTTACTAAGATGAGCTTCCAACAGGATTCCAACTTGCCTCCTAAAACAATAATTTAAAGAAAATCTATATCTTTAATAAAAGGTACTGGTTCTTGAATTGTTTCAAAACATTCTCATCTTTTTGGTTAAACTTAGCGAAAGATAATTATCTCAGGAAAGTTATTCTTGTTTAATGTTTATTACTGTCATTCCAGTTTTATAAAAATCTGATACCATATAAAAGAGATACTTTTATCTTCAGAGTCACCTATAAAATTTGTTTGAAATTTATTAAAAAAAAATTGATTTAAAATTAAAAGAAAACAAACTTGATAATTATTAATAAAATAAATATCTTTTTATTATGCTTATTATATGGAAACAGGTTTTCGTTTCTTTTTGTTTTTTGTCTTTTTGGCATCTCCAAATATTTCAGCATATTTTCTTTTCTGGTACCTGGAAAGAAAATTAACATTGATTTTATTTTATTTAATAAAACGGAGGTGAACTTAAATTGAATTGTTTCAGAAACTTTATGAGTTTTTATTAACTAAATTTCTTTTGTCTTCACAAAACTGATAAAGTTCAAGTTTTTTAACAATTATACAATAGATTATCATGGAAATAACACACTGTATCTATGTTAAGTTATGTTTTAGCATTTGCTAAGATATACGTTAAGAGATAATTTTGAGTTTCTCAAGACAAGAAAAGCAATTATATAAAATTTCTAATAATAAGTTAATAATTAAACTATTCATGCTCAGAAAACAATTTAAATAAAAATGCATTCCAATATAGATGATTAAGATAAAGATTTATTTCACTTCTAATAAAATATAAATGAATTCAGGTAGAAATCAAACATTTAATACAACAATTCAAATTTAATGTGGTTTATAACAGTTGGCTTATAGCCATATCATTGAACACTAGTTCTCGTTTGATCACTGGTTAAGAAACACTGAGTCTGGTCAGTATCTAGGTGGATGACTGTTTGGAAATGCCAGATGCTGTAAGCTTGGATGTATGGCTAGTGTAATGGATAACAGCTTGTAATTTTGATAAATATATCTGTTAAAACGAGATGTCAGTGTTATTTTCATTTTTGCATAATTCATCCATCACACACTGTATGTCATGTTTGACAAAAAATTCTTTAAATTTCATGCTGACATGAAAGCTGTCATAATACAATCCATAGAAATTAAAAAAAAAAAAAAAGCTACATTTTCGGCATATTATGCATTTTGATATATAATTACATAATTTTTAATTAATTGCATAATTTAGACTACAATTCATCCATCACACTGTATGCCATGTTTGACAAAAAATTCTTTAAATTTCATGCTGACATGAAAGCTGTCGTAATACAATCCATAGAAATTAATAGAAAAAAAAAAAAAGCTACATTTTCAGCATATCATGCATTTGATTTTTTTATTTAAAAAAAAAATCGTCTGTGCAATTTATGGTTGAAAATATGATGTTTTTTTTTTGTTTGCTTGAGTCAATGTTCTACAATCATGTACACTAATTGATGTTAACAGTAGTCAACTCAAAGCGTGACTTGAGAATCCAAGGGGTTTCAAAAAGTTTCTTGGCTCAATTTCTTTCCTAAAATCTGACCAAATATTTTTTTAAAATCAATTCTTGATCTTTTCAGCACCTTCTTATATATAGTGTAGATCCTCTACTGGAGAAATAAACACTTTATTCAAGCAAGTACAGTTCCTAAACAGATTAAATAAAGGCATCAACCAAGAACTCGTTTTGTAGTGACATTTTGTCAGTTATGGGCTCATGAAATAAGAAATTAGAGAACTTACTTCCTCAGGTCAGCATCTGCCATTATCTCGTCCAGTAGAGTGGCTTTCCTTTGTTTCTTAGGAATACGAGCATGATAGAAATCAGCAGGACTTTCAACAACTTTACCCATCTGTGAAGAAAATGTAAAACCTTTTAAATCACAAGCAATCCGATACTCAGTAAATGAATAATTTTCATTACTATTAATAAAATAGGAAGCACAAAACAAATTATACAAAAAAAAACATAAGGGGAAAATGTCCTTAAAAATTTCAAGTTATTTCAATAGTGAAATTATCATGATTTTTTAGTTTTAACTTCATAAGTAAATTCAAATTTCTATTAATAATTACTTTTAGTTGCAAACATTAGCATACATACTACATACAACTAACTTTTTATTTACTTATTACTAAGTACATAGGCATAGGATGTATGGGTAGTGTAACTGCTACCAGTGCAGAAAGTGGAATCAGGAAGCCAAGTTTAAATTCCAGGTTAGCAGACATCAATCAATTAAATGATAGCCAACTATAAAAATGGCAACTCAACACGAATCCCTCTTAGAAATTCTAACTGGAAGATATACCCGACTGATAGGACGTACATTCCAACAGATAATACCATTAATCAACAATTTTGCACTTACACACCAGATTCTTCGAGGGTCAAAACGAGAGACACATTAACTTAATTACCAATAACCCCAACCAACCCCCACAACAACAACGAACCAAATATAAACAGAGAATGATTCCAAACCTTTATTTCTCCCGATGAGGTGTTTGGGTCCCAAACACTGAAATAGCCATATGATTGTAGAGAAGAGGACATATATAGAAGAAATTATGTACATGTTCTAAAACATAATTTATAATATATATATATATATATATATATATATATATATATAAAAGAAAAATTAAGACAGATGCGTTATTTCATGGTGAATCGGAAGTATAGGCCTATAGGCTCGCCTGAAATAGGCTTATACTTCTGATTCACCATGAAATGTGTCTATCTTAATTTTTCTTATATTTGCTCTATATGTATTTATATACATATATGCTTACAGCTCTCTTAGAGAGTTATTCTACCACTATATGTAAAGGATACTCCTTTAGATTCTTCTATGCCCACACTGCATGCTTATATATATATATATATATATAATCGATTTTCTGCACTATTGTAAGAACTGCAACCTTGAAACTTCTGAATATCATTTCTTATGTCTTTGTCTATGAGTGTATCAAATTTGATTAAAATCAGACCACTCCTTCTATAACCTGATTTTTTCAATTATCGATATTTATTGGGAGTAACTTGACACAAAACCTAGCTAAGAACACTCGCAGACGCTTATAGTACAACTGTAAATTTTAAAGAAAATCGGTTCAGCTGTTTCGGAGTCTATAGGTAACAGACACACACACAAAGTTCCATTTATAAATAAGTTATATATATATATATATATATATATATATGGATGTTTAACCATAAATTGATAATAGACATCTGTATGCAAACAAAAACTCCTTCTGTGATATATTTTTCACTGTAAATATTATTACTAACATTCTTTTTTTTTGATCTGGCTGTAGTGTTTTGTTTTTTTTTGTCAGTAGCAGCAAACACAAAGCATGTGTAATGGCTTTCATGTTACTGTCATCATCTTTATGTAGAATTACCACTCTTATACCATAATCCCTAGCAACTGAATCCAAATCAATTTCTGCTTTCAGATCAGAGTGCACTAATGATAAAACTGACATTAGTATTTTCTTGATCTCTTCAAACTTCTTCTGATACCAGTCTAATTCCACTTTTACATGCTCAATATGTTGTTCCTTAGATACGTTTTGATCATTAGCATATTATCTATGGCTTCTTGAAATATGGTTAGAGCTACTTTTATTTGAAAAAAAAGTCAGTTGAACTTATACAATCCCTTGCGTGTATTTATAGTTATTAGCTCTGAACATTCTTCAACCTGAATTTGCAAATATGCCTTTTTCCACAAAAATTTCCTCTGAACTTGATAATTTTGTGATTCTAAATTTTTGTTTAACTCAGTCAAAAAAATCAGCAGAAAACATGAAATTTTTCTTATTTTTTTCTTTACATACTCTGCTGGTGCTGCACATACTGGATGGTCAATTTTTTCATGTTTGTCTAGTTTTTCCTTGACATGATCCAAGGCTGTAAACAGTGCACTATGTTTTGGTTTAAATACTGGTGTCACTGATTCATCAGTACTTTAAAAGTATTAAAATAAATTGCCATGTATACTGACATAGAATGTAACTTTTAAAGACCTAAATTTGAAGTTTATATATATATATATATATATATATATATATATATAGTCATCTGCAGAGAGTCCTGTTTCACTGTATTGTAGATCAGTACGGTCAGACATTTGATTGCTTCTAGACAGGATTGAAACCCAACCAAATTGAAATTAGTCGCCGATTCTACCCCTAAGCTACAGGTGCTTGGTGGAGGAAGGCAGATTTTAGCACGTTATACATATAATGTAAACACACGCCAGTAGATGATAGTGTTCAAACTCATTACTGAATGAACAATGTGTAAATAGCAGTGAGTAGCTACTATTTTTAAAGTCTACCATTTCTCAATAGTGCTCAATCGGCGGGTGAGAGAATGATCATCTGCAGACAGTCCTGTTTTGCTGTATCACAGCTCATCAGCACAGTTAGACATCCAATTGCTTCTTGCCAGGACTGAAACTCTATGCAAATTTTATATTTTGTGTATGATGTGACCACCTTAAAATTAGCTTCAAAAAGTCATATGATACACGAGTATATACAGTATTAAAAAAATAAAATGGACAAATTCATGTAACAACCTAATATTTTAAAATCTCTTAGAATAGTGAATAGAGTTGTTTTTTTGATAAAAATAATTTAAATAAAATTTTGTTATACATCAGTAGCTAGTGCTGCAGTCCTCCAGCAAATCTTACAAATCTTTCAAGAAAACAAAGATTTTTCCTTGCAACCCAACAGACCTCATAGAATAAAGAAAAAAAATAATTAAACCTTAAATGATTCTCTAATAAAACAAAGAATACAAACCTGGAAAAATTTGGGAAATTTTTTCCGGTCATTACTCTTGTAGAAATTCTTGTGATCCAAAATCTCTCTCATTTGGAGAATTGACAATTGGTTTTTAACATCCTTGTTCAACTCAGGAACTTTCATGTTAAACCATTTGTCACTACACACCTTATCTCGCCTTTCCTAAAAATAAATGAATACATTGACATACATATGCATGTTTACTTTAATATTATAAATATAACAGATATTCATCTATCTATTGTGTTATATATTCTTAAAGAATGAAAAGTGCTATTTAACAATGAAAAATTCAATACAAAAACAGAAAAAGTTTTATTTGGAATATCCTTTTACAAATTTCTCATATGATTAAATTAATTAAAAATTAGCAAAGTTACTTTTATAAAAGTATTTAAGGTAGTTAAAAAACATAACTAGTTATAAACCAAGTCAATGAACCTATCAGAGAAAAAAAGTTATTCAGATGTTTTATATAATGTTAAAACTGTATTATTCAGCAAGTTCAAATCTAATGACAAGCCTTAAGAAAAATTATTTAAAACATAAAAAATAAAGCAATTCTAACAAAATTAACTTAACAACTGGATAGATACAAAGATCTTGAGTCTTACCTTGTTCCTTTTCTTTTTTTGCCTTTCGCTTATAATTTCAGAAGTCGGATCTGCAGCAAGTTTAGTTGTGTTGAGTACCTGCAACAGAAATTCAAAATTCAGTTCAAAACATAAAAATAAATTGAAAGTTAAATTACACTCTTCTGTCAAGTGAAATATTAGATGGTAACTTTTGAGTAGTTTCAACAACTGAATGTTATAGGGCTTTAAAAAAAAAATCACCTCAGTTAATGTATAGTGTACACACAATATTTGCTATGTAAACAAAATACAATGATGTCAAATGCACAGTTCAATTTATATAATCTAATACAATATCTTCAATTATTTTATGAGCCATTTGAAATAACTAGGAATATTGCTAGTGACCAAAAAGATAAGAACTGTTTTACTCAGAAAAATTATAAAGAAATTAACAAAAGTTGAAAGAAAAAAAAAAAACAACAAAATTTTGCTTATTTCCAATTAAAAAATATATGATTTTATTTTATTTATTTTTTTAAAAGAAGTGCAAGAAAACAGGTGAGAGAATAGTCTGCCAGCATTGTAAGTGCTGGGAAGTGTATAAAACTAGAGTTAATTCCCCACATACTATCACCAAAATATCTTCCCAATTTAAAAGCTAAGCCATGTCTCATCAATTTATTGATATTGGTTGCATAATGAAGATGAAGTGATCAAAAAAATTGTCAACAAACATCTAGACAATCTTTGATCTTCAAATTAAAATATAACTATTTCACCTGGCTTGTTGAAAGAGTTAAGTGTTTTTCCCAGAAATTGATGTTGAATTTAAAAGCCAGGATTTTAAATGCTGATTTTCTATGCAAGCAAACCATCTTCACTTAGAAAACAGGCATAATGCAAATCTTCCCTCTCAAATTTTGTTTTGTGTCATATTAAACTAAATGAATGTTGCACTATATCTGCTCACAGCAAATTGCAAACTCTTTTATATTGTATTTAAATATGTGCAAATTTTGTTGAAAATGACAAGGTGCTGTGGTTAAATTTCTTTATACAATTTTTCATGTGTTCTTATAATTTTTTCTTTTCAGTACATAAATTTTATAGAAGTAGTCCAAATGTTTTATATATCCAAGTTCTTTTGGCTATACTTTTAGCCATTATTAGTATACCTGAAAGTGCTTGAATATATAAAACATTTGTACAATTTAACCAGGCTTGAAGTTGTTTAACTTTGATGATCCGGTGAAAACTGGTGTTTTAATGTGTTATGGCTCTAAGCCCTATATGTCTTTGTGCCATATGCAGTGTAAAATGGGATGACAGGGTCAATAATAGGGCAATACTGAAAAAATGTAACAACATTGCAGGCATTGTAACCATTCTAGCAAAAATACTGCTTAGGTAAGCTGATCATGTTATGAGAATGGACAAGCATAGGCTTCCAAAAAAGGTGTATGGACATCTACCAAACTCCAAGCATTCAGTTGGATGTCCAGTTTTATGCTACAAAGACAACTTGAAATGTCTCAATTTTGATCTAAAAGCCTGGAAAGTCCAAGCATCAAACTGAAAGGAATAATGTAAGACATGTTTCATTAAGTTGAAGGGTTTTGAAGACAGTAGACTAAATCACTGTAATCAGCCTCATCAAGTTCTGAACCAGAGACACCATCAAAATTCTGTTTTAACAAATTTCATTTGTTAGTGTGGCTTTGTCGCCAGCAGCAAGGGTGATCTAGTATCACACTCAAGAAAGCACAAATGAAATGTCATCCCCTTACCAGATTTTCTTTACAATTACACAAAGCAAGCATGCATAAATGTAAAATGAAAGGAACCATCCATTGATGAACCTCATTTATTGCTCACAATAAGAGAATCCACCATACCATTTATATACTATTTATATATTTATGGACTGGACATCTATATATATATATATATATATTGGCAGCAATCTCACTTTTATGCAGATTTCATTAAAAATTACATACAAGTTGTGATGGTTAAGTTTTTTTTATGTAATTTTTCATGTGATCTTTTGATTTTTTTTCTTTTAAGGACATAAATTATATAAAAACTGTTTGAATATTTTGTTTATCCAAGTGCTATTGGCTATACTTTTAGCCATTTTTGAGAGTGAATGTTATTTTATATGTAACAGAATGTAAGTGGTGTTATATATAATGTGGAGAAGTGCTATATGTTATGTACTGAATACAGTAAGCATGTTAGCATGTTCGTAATTGATATACTCAATAACATCAAATACGAACGTGCTGTCAATTGCTGATTTTATGTACTTTTATGAAAAAAAGTTGCAGATTACTAATCAAGATTCAAAAATTTATAGAAACCACAAAGAGAACATTTGTAGCAACCTTTCTTGATCAACCGCCAACTTAAACAGTGACCAATGACATCAGTTTTCAAAGAGAATTGATGTCATTGATAAGTGTTT
Source organism: Ascarosepion bandense (assembly GCA_037127315.1). Classification (NCBI taxonomy): domain Eukaryota; kingdom Metazoa; phylum Mollusca; class Cephalopoda; order Sepiida; family Sepiidae; genus Ascarosepion; species Ascarosepion bandense. The sequence continues at coordinate 1,846,858 of JBBBDQ010001389.1, forward strand.
AAGCCTGAGTAAAAGCCAAGATTATGAATATTGCTAACATACATGGAAAATTTATGTATTATGAGTTTCTTTGCTTTATTTCTTCTCATTCAGATCAATACTGGACTTGAATTTAATTAGGAGTGGGAGATGATTAATTTTTAATCTTAACAAATGAAAAGCATTTTCCTTCAATGTTTCAAATTTACTAATCTCATTCAATTCTTTCTATTTAACTGCCTTTCCAAAATAAAACAGAATATCACAATAAAAAGCTTTTTAATCACACCTACTTCAAGGATTACATGTCCTCAATATGCTAAGTCATTTTAAGAGATTCAATAATTACCTCATTGACATCAGATTTTTTTTTTGTTAAAAGCTTGTCTAGGTGTGGATCAATTGTAGAACTTAACCAATATTTGGATTTTCTGAAAAAATAAAAATAAAATACATAACTTTTAACAAAAAAGAAATATAAAACTTAATAATTGCATACAAGACAGACATTAAAACAATAAAATAAAACAAATAACTAAAAAGTATTTTTGTCTAAATTTCTAATTTACATTTTAACTTTGTCCTCATTGTTGCTATCACAGTGAAATGAGAACAGTCTGTAAATACTTCAGTTTGGAATTTCCTGTGGGTTACCTGGATTAATACACCTGCTGGAGCACACAGTAGCCGAAAGGTGACAACAACAATAAAGATGATGACAATAGTTCACATGTAAATAATCAGAAAAGTAGAAAAAAAATCAAATGTTTAGTCTTACGAGTGTGATCATAGCTAAAAAAAATAAAATTAATTTATAAATTGATTTGCATGTTTGTATATTTACATTTTATGTATTATTGTAGAAAACAAATTAATTTTCATGCTTTAGTTTTAAATCTTATCGTAAACATTTCTTTAAATTAAAAATACATTGACATTCTTTAAGGAAAAGACAATTACACTGGAAAAACATTCTTCATTTAAGCATAAGTTCTTGCTAATCGTTTGGAGATGCTTAAAGAAAAAAAGCTAAACTTATTTAAATGGAACTTTATGTGTGTGTATGATCCGTTACCTATAGACTCCAAAACGGCTGAACCGATTTTATTTAAAATTTACACAGTTGTACTATAAGCGTCTGCGAGTGTTCTCAGCTAGGTTTTGTGTCGTGGCACCCCCCCCCCCCCCCCCCGATAAATATCGAAAATCGAAAAATCGGGTTATAGAAGGAGTGGTCCGATTTTAATCAAATTTGATACACTCATAGACAAAGACATAAGAAATGATATTCAGAAGTTTCAAGGTTACAGTTCTTACAACAGTGCAGAAAATCGATAATATATAAAAGGCAAGATGTCTGTATGTCCTAAATCCACAATTTTTATATCCGATTCTCACCAAACTTCACACAAATATTCTTTAGGCTGAGTCTGAGCTCCAGGACCATGAATTAGTTTTCTTTTAAAGCTTTCATTGCACTCGAGCAACGCCGGGCTATACTGCTAGTATTCAATAAAACGTAAATTATAAATTTTTAAATCAATTAAATATTTTTATAACAAAAAAATCATCATGAATTATTCTTTGAAATACACAATCAAATTTTAAAAACTAAAAAACATTTTTTATCACGTCCATTACTACTTCAACAAAATGCCATTTTTGTTAATTCTTCTTGTATAATGTAGAAAAAGTATTACAGGTGGATTTGTTTTATATTTAAAGAAAATATTACTGGGAAAAATATACAAAAATAGTTTATTTACCTTTTATTATTTACTTTTTTCACGCGTGTTCCTTTTTCTGATTTCACCTCAACATTACTCCTCGTGGGTAAAGCTACCATACTCGTATCTACTTTAGACTCGCTTTCTACCACTTCCTTCTCTTCAAATTTACCTTTCATTTTTTTGTTACCAACACAATCAAGTACAAACAAATCATCAGAAGAAGCATTATCTATGTGCCAAGAAACTTGTAAATTTTCGCTATCTGGATAAGTTGTCGATCTGAACCAATCTTTATCACGTGTAGTAGTTGACTTCTTCATTTTGGTGAGTGTAGAAATAGGCGATTTTTCCTTTATCTCAGTCACAATGGAGTTGTAACCGATGGAAGCTAATTCATTTATAGTGTTTTCATCAAGTTCAAAATTATCTAAAGATTCCGCTTCCCCATTTATCTGTTTCTCCATCGTTAATGTTTGTAACAGCGATGAAGGAGAGCGACATCAAAGGGACATTAATCGATTTCAGAAAGATTTCAGATTAAGAGAGTTACAATAAAAGGGACGAGACTCCTGAGATGTTTTTTTTATTTTTTTATTTTCAGTGATAACAGATAAAGAAAGAAAAAAATTACATAAATAAAATAAAACAAAACCTCCGATTCTCACGAAAAATAAAAAAAACTTAGGTCTAAGACATGCCATTTTTTAAAAGACTAAAATAGATTACGCAATATTTAAAAAGTATCTTACTGCATTATTTATAATCGAAGTAAATATTTCTTTCTGCGAAGTGGCCATTTCATGACGTCAATTTTTTTAAACTGCGTTCATGAAAATAAATAATTTAAAATGAAAATTCACTACGTAATTTATATTTTGAAAATTCTTGTCCAAATCACGAAATTTACCTTGTAGAAATTTTTATCCAAATATTTTTCATCGTTTTACTAACCACAATGAAACATTAATGAGGCAAAAACAAATTGTTTTTATTTTTAAATACATTTACATTTTTTGATTTTTGCAAACCTACTTTTTCTTTTTTTTTTTTTTTTTTGCTATGAAGAATTATGATTAAGAAACTCTGACAATTTTTGTTAACGAGATCAGTTATAAAAAAAAATATATCAAACGATGTGACTCAGTATAATTAAATAATTAATAGTAATACCAATTGTAACCAATATAATATGCAAGTTAAAAAATTTGAGGATATTTTGATTTTTGAATTTTCAAAAAAAAATCGTGTATCAACGACGACATAATGTAAAATAAAATTATTTTTCAATAAAGATCTTTCCCGGTTTCTTTAATAATTGGTATATCATAAAAAATTTAAAAAATTTAAAAAAAAAGGAATTAAATAAAAATGCACCTGTTGATTTCTTAAAAAGCTTGTTTTAATGCTTCTGAAAATAATCAAGTTCAAGTTCGTTTCGCGTTAGAAGTGTAAGTAATTTTTCCTGGTGTTGAATGAATGAAAAACATTGCAATCATACATTATTTTTTCTCTCACTCAGCATTTAATGCAAAATGTTAGTTTTTTCAGTTTTTAGAGGACATGCAGAAAAAATATTCTTGGCTTACTGAAAATTTGATAAAATTGCTGAAAAATTTGTACACTTTTTTAATATTGATTTTTAAAAAGATTCACAGTTGTAAAAATACTCATTTTTACATAACTAAAAAATTGAAGCTTAAAATAAAAGGTTTAAAATTAATTCAAATTTTAAATTTAAATAAGAAAATTAAAATTGTTTAACTTTTCAAATAATTTAAAAATAAATTTTAGAACAAATAAAAGCAAAACTTTTAAATTAGTTCTTTCTTTTTAGTCTTTCGTTGTAAAGACCTAAATTTTAATTGATTCACTATATTTTTAAAAAAATTCTGTTTTCAAAGGTTGTGGAGTTCTGCATCTATAACTACCCTGTAATTTGAATGTAGGAAGAAGAGAAAATAGAATGCTGCTTACTTCATAGTGAGGGAGAAGGAGTTGCAATTTCTTTTAAAGATATTATGGGAAGGAAGAAAAGCTATAAAGCTCATCCAAAAATAGAAGTTGACAGATTTTTTTTTTCATATGAGAAAGGTTGTTAGAGAGGAAGAAGGAAATTTAAGACTAAAAGTAAGGAAAGAAGGATGAGAGAGAGAGAGAGAGAGCCTGGGAAAAGCTTTCTTTATTTTTTGAACCAAAACTATTTCGGCAATATGGAGTCTAGCTAGAATGGTGAGAGAGAATATTGATGAGATAACACCATTTAGTAGAGAAAGCGATATAGTCGTGTGGATAAAGAAAGTGAAATTAGTTGCCAAGCTTCAAAAAGGGCCAGACCTTGCTATTTTCCTTTCATTTTTTTCTGCAAGGAGATGCGCTTACCTTCTACCTTGAAATGAGTGATCAGTTGGATGAGGACATGATAGTGACCAGACTGAAGAAAGTATTTACTGAAGGGCCCTTTGAAGCATATGAAAAGCTCAAAAGAGTGTCGTGGGACCAATTATGGTAACTGACCTCGCAGACTTATAAGAAAAGGTGAAGTGACATAAACAAGATATAAGGTAACAAGGTTGACAACTTTTATTTGTGTTGTTTTACAGTTCAAAACAATCTCTTGGGTTGCTGCGGGACTATTGTTGATTGAATGGTGTCCACTTCTTGTAGGCTTGAGTTGTTGATGTGTGCAATAAGCAATATATAGGTCAGGAAATCGGGTATGAGTTCCTAGTCATTGCTTCAATGGGTGGACAGGATTGGTTCATCGCGTGTCTACCATAGTTGGGTGGTGTATACTATACTGTCAAAGTGTGGTTCACTTTGTTTGACTGACATGTAGACTACATTAGCAATAGTTGATCAAGTAATGTTGCTACACTGGAGGTCGCTATTGTATCGATCTGGAAGTTACTGCATTGGGTTGGTGCATATCTTATGAAGATAGTCTTTCCTGCCCTGGAAAGGGCAGTTGTAATAACTAGAGGAAAAAACCTGTTGGTTGTTCTGAAAAGTAAGGTTGCCTTTGTCCTGAAAAATACTGTTGTTTTTGTCCTGAAAAAGACAGTTTCTGTAGAAATGGTAGGAGGCATCAGCAGGGTGATAGCAGTGGTTGGAGGCATGAGGGAGTGTCAGGTCTAGAACAGCATGGCGTTCTTCCTTCATTCACACAGGCCAACTACTGACTTGTTTGCCTTTAGACTGTTCCTTTTATGCACCTCCATGTACATCACAGTCGTTATGAGCCTCATTTTCATCTTGCTGAGTCATGATCACGTGATATAAAAATCAGAGCTTTTGATGTGAGTAGCCTAAGGATATGATAAGAGTGAAATGAACTGGGGAATTAGTAGACATCTATGCCAATAATATCCAAAGGTTGGTGGGGCTGGCAGGATATCTAGAGAGAGGACTGGATCAGACGTTGAAATTAGCTTTCGTGATGGGCTTCCCAGAAGACATATCTGTGGTATTGCAACAAGTGCTTAGTGTAAAAAAGATGGATCTCTGCAAAATAATACCAAACACAAAGCTCTTGGTCAGTAAAAGACTTCAGGAGCATAGAACAGTGGCAGCAATTGCACAAAGCACAGGTTTAAAAGAAAACAAAGATAATATGGAATCAACAAGAGTTAGGTGCTATAGATATTAGAGTCTGTTAAGTAGCCACTGAGATCAAAAGTAATGTGCTACAATTATAAGAGATTGGGGCATCTTGCAAGGTATTGCTCTCAGGCTTAGGGAAATGAGCAAGAAGGAAGTTCTGTGCTAGTAACTACCCTGTCAACAATGAAGGTGTAGTACCGTAACCTTCGCTATAATTGTTATTATTCAGAGGGCCATGATAGTACTGACCTCTAGCAGTCATAGAAGTATCAGTGGGTGATGTGATAGCAGTAGCTCTTGTTGATACCGGCTGCACAACCACTTTATTTAATCCCCAGCTTGTGAACAGATCAGATGTGGGGGTGGCACCGTGAAAGCAGTTCACAGAAGGGAGGTAAAATGTAAAGAAAGCCAATAGGAAGAATAAGGATAAAAATGAAGGCAATTATTGTTGATTGCATCATTAATGAGATTGATATTGTTGTTGGAAAAGATGTAATCAATAAATTGGGAGGTGTGGCTGTAAAAAATATCAAGATGAACTTTAGAAAGGCATACTCTATAGCAGAGTTTCATGGAAAGAAATGAACTGTAGAATGGAATTGTATAGGAGAGTCTCCAGTATAAAAAAAACAAGGTGAAATACTACAAGAATTCCTTAAAAAGAAAATTTGAGAAGGAGGTGGAAAGATGTATTATGGAGGTGTTACGAGGATGCATTTATATATAAAAATAATATTAATAATGTCTAAAAAGTTGTAGTAAGGGGTTCTATTGAGTCCTACTTGTTATTACAAAAAAGTTTTAATTCGTGAAGTAGTCATAAAAATAAGGAAATTAAAAAGAGAACGTTTGGAAGATGCTAGAACGTCTAAGAAAATTTGAGTAAAATCTAGAGAATTCTAAAGGATTCTAGAATATGCAAATTAGGTGTTAGCCCTTATAAAAAATAGGTTTTGGGAAAAGAGTAGTTAGTTGTTAAAAGGATTTGCTGACATTATCAACTCCAGCTTTGATTCAAGGATTTATATCCAGCTGAAAGAATCTCTAAGAAAAGTCACTGACCAACTGAAACCTGAAAGAGAACCTCATGGAACTATATGGGTAAACAGATATTTTTGACTCTTTCATTGATCAAACTAATAATTATTCTTTATACACACATTTGAGGATTTTCTAAAAGTATAGCACTTAAACTTCTTCGCTATCTTAACTGGGTACAGGTACTGACCCTTCCTTCCCCTTCATAACACTTTGCCTGCCAGTAGTAAACTCTACGTTTCTGTTTTGAATGTAAAAAAAATTGTAAATTTTGTATATATATATCATTTTGTGTTTATCGTAAATTAAATATTTGTCTGTGATTTATTTCTGAGTTTTGGTCAATCCTTTTTTTTTCTTTTGTTACACTTAACATGTAACAGAGGGTATTCTTTTGCCATGGAAGGGTGAAGTAAAAGGAGTGTTACTATTGATAGCACTGGTCCAAGCTACAAAAGGAAAAGGCAGACCAATATTAAATTTTGGGGAGTTGAACAATTCATGTAGAGTGCCATACTAGAAGCAACATAATCGATGTGCCTGATGAAAAATGAGAAAGTGGAATCAGTTTGTGGGAGGAACCATGATTATGAACCTTAAGTCAGCCTACCTGCAATCACACATCATGAAGAAACTATGACAATACCAGTAGGTATGCTATAAGGAGAAAACTTACTACCTGACTTGGTTTTGATTCAGACTCAATGCTGCACTGAAAATTATAGCAGCAGTCTTAAAAACTGTGCTGATGAAGGGCAATAAAACAAAAGAAGCTACTGATTCATACATTGATGACATCATGATAGATATAACAAAGGTATTGACAGAGGAAGTGATGGATCATCTTAAGGAATTCAGATTGACAGAAAAGCTACCAGAACCCTTAGAAGGAGGGGCAGCACTGGGCCTTAAGCTGAAGAGAGGAAAAGTGGGCAAACTGGTGTTCAGCAAGGAAAACAAGGTCCCACAGGTGACAGAAGAGGTGTGTAGGTGGGAATTGTTGGATCATCTTAAGGAATTCAGATTAACAGAAAAGCTACCAGAACCCTTAGAAGGAGGGGCAGCACTAGGCCTTAAGGTGAAGAGAGGAAAAGTGGGCGAACTGGTGTTCGGCAAGGAAAACAAGGTCCCACAGGTGACAGAAGAGGTGTGTAGGTGGGAATTGTTCTCGGTCTGTGGAAAGCTGTTGGGCTACTACCCTGTTGTTGGATGGCTGCGACTGGCATGCAGCTTTGTGAAAAGAAAAACAAGTGGGATAGACAGGAAATGTAAAGCTGATGATGAAACTGTCACTGTGATGTGTGAGATCTTAGCTGAGGTAAAGAAAGAGGATCCTGTGACCAGTCAGTCAGTTAAGTGCCATATATGAAACACGCTTGGGCAATCATGTCTCAAAAGAGACATGACTGACTGGGCAGAAGATTATCTTGCAGTAGGTTGCCATTGCTTTCTGCGGTAGACTGGTTGCCAGCCAAGGCTATAGAACCCAATCTGTCCTGTTATTCAACCCATAACTGGAAGGAAGAGACAGATTAATACCTTTCCTAAGGTTATTTGCGCGTAAGTGAATGTAATGAATTCAACTGGAATTCAAACTCGGCTCCCTGATTTCTTGTTCCGAGACGATATCCACTGCACCACAACGCACATCCCTAAAACAAAAACAGGAGGAGTGTGGTGTGATGCTAATAATATGATTACAGATGTAGTCATAGAGATCAGCAGGTTGGTGATGGAAGATGCAGCATGGCTGAGAAAAAAGGACAGCTATAACCACATCGATATGGCTGAATTAGATGCTGTGCTAAAAGGTTTTAATTTGGCTTTAAAGTGGGGTTAAGAGAGGTAAAAGTAAGGACTACTAAGTTGGGCAGACTCTACTGTAGAAAAGAGCATAAGAAATACATACAAAAATTGCTGAAGAAATGATAGTAAAGCAGAGATTAGGAATAGTGGGAGAGTTGATATCCGAATTTGGATTACGAATGAAAGCAGTGTTTATACCTGTACTATACTTATCTGCCCTTGGCATTTTGTTAGTGTAATTACTTCCCTTACTTGCATTCGTCAGTTGACGAATTGCTTAGTCAGGAAACGTTTTGTTGATTAAATCCTTGTTAAGGAAAACCAGTCTTGTCAACTCATTTCAATTTAATCAACAAAACGTATTCAACAGTATGGATAAATACTTGAAGCCGGAACGTTTGGGCACCCCTCCTAATACAACATCCTCAAGTAAGCACTTTAATCACTGGCTTCGAAGTTTCTCGTCGTTCCTACGTAAAATTGTTGACCCTAATATCCATACTGATTTGGATAAACTCGATACACTGATAAACTGTATTTCTTCTGAGGTATACGAATACATTGCTGAATGTGATACGTTTGATAGTGCAGTTAACCGTCTGAAAGAACTGTACATAAAACCCCCGAACGAAGTTTTCGCCCGGCATTTACTTGCCACGTGCAGCCAAAAAGAGGAGGAAAATATTGACGAATACGTGCAAAGACTACAGTTACTAGCGAAAGAATGTAACTTTAAACCAGTTGATGCGATTCAAAACCGAGACGACTGTGTCAGAGATGCATTCATCACAGGTTTACGTTCAAACGTTATTCGACAACGGCTACTTGAAAACAAAACACTGCATTTAAATATAGCTATCGACCAAGCTAGAGCGCTCCATGCAGCTCAGAAAAATTCAGAAGCATATACATACACTCAAACACCAATTGTGGGTGCAGTTTCTCAGGAAAATAACTGTTCCGGTGTCCAGTCAACGGTCCCCATTAATGCTTGTTGTGCAGCTTTGGCTAACACCAAGTATACGTGTTTTTTTGTGGAGGACCTCGTCATAACAGAAGTGTGTGTGCAGCAAGAAACGCTACCTGTTTTAAATGTAAAAAAGAAGGCCATTTCTCAAAAATGTGCCGTTCGAACCCAAATACGACATCTGCTGCAACATGCTCTCACAGACTCGCGACAATGTTGATATCCAACACTACGTCTGCCTCCTTAGGATCCCTAAAACAGGCTGCATTATACATATTGGTCGGGAAAAATGGCGCCGGTACGGCGCTAATGGATACGGGGAGCTCAGGATCCTTTATCTCCCTCAGTTATGTGAGGAAACACAAAATACAAATAAAACCTGCTACTGGTAACGTGTCCATGGCGTCATCATCACTTAAAGCTTCTATCAAAGGACAGTGTACGGTGGATTTGAACCTTCTGGGTGAGTGGTATCCAAATGTAAAACTTTCAGTTCTACCCAAACTCTGCTCTGATATTATTCTTGGCCAAGATTTCATGTCACAACATTCCACTATATCTTTTGCATTCGGTGGCTCTAAGAAAGATCTTGAAATCTCTCATCCTATCTCCTGTAGTGTGCCCTCGGCATTAGTGGACACACAATCTTTATTTTCCAACATTGATCCAGACTGTAAACCTATTACAACTAAATCTAAAAGGTGTGGAGAGGGTGACAGACGTTTCATACAGACTGAGATTGAGAAAATGATCAGAGAGGGTGTAATTCAGGAAAGTACTTCCCCTTGGAGGGCTCAGGTTTTAATAGTAACAAATGAACGTCAAAGAAAGAGACTAGTAGTCGATTATAGTAGAACAATTAACAGATTTACTAGATTGGATGCTTATCCATTACCAAGAATGGATGACTTAGCCCAGGAAATATCAAAATTTAAAGTTTATAGCTCATTGGATCTGAAGAGTGCATATCACCAGATACCAATAAAAGAAGAAGATAAGCCTTATACAGCATTTGAAGCTAACGGTAAACTTTACCAATTTTGTAGAATTCCTTTTGGAGTGACCAATGGTATTGCATGTTTCCAAAGGATAATAGACAAGATTATTAAGGAAAATAATCTAACGGGAGTGTATGCCTATGTAGACAACATTGTCGTAGTCGGGAAAAATCAGCAAGACCATGATGAGAACTTAGAAAAATTAAAAAAGATTATTACCCAGTATAACCTCACTCTCAATGAAGAGAAGTCCGTGTTCTCTAAAACATCCATTGATTTTCTCGGCTATAGTATATCACAGGGCTTACTTAGACCTGATGCAGAACGTTTACGGCCATTAAGAGAGTTACCTATTCCTCAGAACAAAACCTCTCTGCGTCGAGTGCTTGGATTATTCTCTTACTACTCCCAGTGGATACCCAAATTCTCTGATAAGATTAGACCCTTAATAACAGCTAATTCATTCCCCCTTGATCCAGAATCGATAAAAACATTTGAAATCTTCAAGGAGGAAATTGAAAAGGCCTTATTGCACTCAGTCGACGAAAAGATACCTCTTGTAGTAGAAACCGATGCCTCTGATACTGCTATTGCAGCCACTCTCAATCAAGCAAACCGTCCAGTAGCATTCTTTTCACGCACACTTACGACTACAGAACGAAAACACTCTTCCGTAGAAAAGGAGGCTTGTGCAATAGTAGAGGCAGTTAAAAAGTGGTCACATTATCTATCAGCACGACGTTTTGTGATAGTCACAGATCAACAAGCTGTGAATTTCATGTTTGATGCAAGAAGGCATGGAAAGATCAAGAACAGCAAGATCGAAAGATGGAGAATGGAATTGGGGTGTTACGAGTACGATATCATGTACCGACCAGGGAAAAACAATATTCCAGCCGATACGCTCTCGCGTGTCCAGTGCAATGCACTCGACAACATGGGAAGATTGCATGAAATACACGAACATCTTTGTCATCCGGGTATAACCAGGTTAGCTCATTTTGTTAAAGTAAGGAATCTTCCGTACTCTATTGAAGAGGTTAAGAGAGTGTGTGCAGCATGTGCAGTTTGTGCCAGATGGAAACCACGCTTCTATACACCAGAAGCTGGACGCCTAGTCAAAGCTACACAACCAATGGAACGACTCAGCATTGACTTTAAGGGGCCCCTTCCTTCAACTTCGAAAAACCATTACCTATTAACGGTTATAGATGAGTACTCACGTTTCCCTTTTGCTTTCGCATGTACAAGCACTAATTCAGACTCTGTAATACAGGGTCTAAGTCAAATATTCATAGTATTTGGCATGCCGTCCTACATCCATTCGGATAAGGGTGCATCCTTCTTATCAAAGGAAGTACGTGAATATCTCACCAATCTCGGGATTGCTACTAGCCGGACAACGCCTTATCACCCCCAAGGAAACGGTCAGTGTGAAAGGTATAACGGGATTATATGGAAACACACATTATTAGCCCTAGCCTCAAGAAATCTCAAGGAATCGCAGTGGGAAACGGTTTTGCCTGAAGTGCTACACTCCATAAGATCCCTTCTTTGTACCGCTACTAATGCCACACCACATGAAAGACTCTTTTCATATCAACGGCGAACTCCCAGCGGCCATTCCTTACCCACTTGGCTATCTAAGCCAGGGCCTGTTCTTTTGCGTCGCCATGTCCGAGCGAGTAAGTACGAACCATTGGTTGACGAAGTAGAGTTACTCGAAGCAAATCCCCAATATGCACACATAAGATTCACCAATGGTCGCGAATCTACAGTCTCTGTAAGCGACCTAGCACCAGCAAGGATCTCATTACAAAGCGAGAATGTTGTAGATGATATCCAGAAAGACCTAAATGATTCTACACCCACTAATGAATCTCCCAAGGAAAAAGTAGATAGTAACGATTCACAAACTATCGTTAACTCAGAAATTGTATCTTCTCCAAGTGATTTAAATATTATTCCTCCTCAAGTAATGTCAAGAACTCCTGATATACCCAGACGATCCCAACGGGAAATTCGTAAGCCAAAGAGGTATGATGAACCATAAAAAAAAAAAAAAAAGGAGGGGGAGAATGTACTATACTTATCTGCCCTTGGCATTTTGTTAGTGTAATTACTTCCCTTACTTGCATTCGTCAGTTGACGAATTGCTTAGTCAGGAAACGTTTTGTTGATTAAATCCTTGTTAAGGAAAACCAGTCTTGTCAACTCATTTCAATACCTTCAGAAAGAAATAAGGTGGATGCATTAACTCAAGTAAGCTAAAAGTGGTTGACCATCAAAGAAGAGACTCCAGTATGCTGTTTAAGGACCAGAGAACTAGAAGAGTTGCATGGTATACATCATGTGGAAATGTACAGGACTCTATATTTGGCGTGAAATGTTAACCTGCTTATAAAAAGTCTAGGGGTGGTCAGGAACTGTATCAGATGTCAATCGATTGACACTGCCCCAAATGTGCATGATCCTGATGAGATTGGAACGACAAACAATTGAATGAGGTTAGCTGTCAATTTAACACATTATTGCAGGGATGTATATTTTTCAATGACTTTGTGGACCTGGATGACTGGTGATATGGAGGGAATTGCAGGCAGAAATGGCAGCTGTATTTGCAGAAGAACTGGAGAAGATGATTCTTGAACAAGGTCCAGTAGCTGGGGTAGTAACAGACAATGGCACAATTTTCCACTCAGAACTCCTCTAAACAAAATGAAAAATAAGAAGGTACTACAGAGCAGTGTACAGGCAATGGAGAAATGGAATAGTGGAGTGACACAATTGGACAATGAAAGCAATAACCAAGAGAGGAGGGATATCACCTGTTGAAATGATGTTTTGGTACAATGGCACCTAATGTTGAGCAGAGAAAAGAGACAGTACAACATAAGTCAGTTTTCACCTACAAGTGGAGGAAACCTGAAAGACATATCCTCAAATATCAATGAGGAAGTGCCAGCCAGAAACAAATAGAGGAAGAGGTTTGAGTGAAGTTACCAAATGCACGGTGCACAACGCAAAGGTGGAGAGTGGGGGTGGCTGGAGTACAATCACCTAACAACCTGACTGTTGATAGTATACCATGGCATATTTTGGATTTAAAGTGAGTGGTTCTTGTAGACAATGATGTGAATGCTGAAAATGGAGAAGACAGATAATGAAACAGCACCAATGAAATGACTGCAGAGAGTGCACAAAATGTTGACCTAGACACATGACTATGTTGTGTAAAATTATCTTTTAGGATGTCGGTGGGGGGATAGTTTGAATGAAGGAAGAAGAGAAAATAGAATGTCGCTTATCTCATGTTGGGAGAGTGGAAGAAGCAGCAGTGAGCAATGATTTCTTTTATAGAAAGATATTGTGGGAAGTGGCAAATTATAGGAAGGAAGAGAAGCTATAAGGGTCGACTAAAATAGAAATCGGCAGATTTTTTGTTTATTTGGGATGATGTAATACCTTCTTTGTCAACTTATGGTTCATGGCAACCATGTATAGCTTTATTCTCTCCTTGGTTGTCCAAAATGTCCATTACTGCGATTGGTTGATGGATTGATCTCTTCAACCCTGACCTGCCTTACCCCATTGTGATTAGATTGATCGTTGTCAGTATTCTCATATTGAGATGGTCCAAACAAAGTGAAGACATACAGTAATAAAAATGAACACTCAAAGTAATATGAAGAAAATATATCACTATTTTTATATCAAGTATTGTGTACAGTGATTTGTTAGTAGCTGTTGACATACAGAGTTGTCAACCTAAATTGTCCCCAAATCCAACATGACATTTGGTTAAACTGGTAAGGGTTGGCTTGTGAATTTAGAGAAATTTAGAGGCAGTTGGGGAATTGGTATTTCCCCCACCTGTCATCTTTATTGCTTTTGATCTTGAAAAATAATTATTTCCCAATTTAAAAGTTCATGGACACCTCTTCTCCTTCTTTAGTAGGTTGTCTGTGCCTGCTGCTCTTCAGTGGGTGCAAGCAGCTTTTCCTTCTTCCTTAATCTCTCTTCTAAAAAAAAAAACTATTGTTTCACATGTACTTTTTTCTACATTTTCTGGTCTGAAATGTCTGAAATTTGAATACAATAAATGGCTTTCTCAGGGCAAAAAATCATTCAACAAATTGTTAACATTTCACATTTTGTTTTTATAAAAACAAATTAGTCAGCTTTATATTTTCTTCCTGTCTGGAGTCAGTTATGGGATACCTGGCTTTTCATTTAGTAACCTTTTCTCCTCTTCACTGACATTTAAAATTTTTCACTTGGCGGGGGGGGGGGGGGTATCAATCAACTGTCAACACCTTGCCTGTTCTACAAATTAGTATTGTTTTTAGCTGGCCACCTTGTTTCTTTAGAATGTTTCATTTCTTGGAAACAATTTGTCTTGTTCTTTATATCTTTAACTTGAGAGAAGCTTTTTTTTATTTTTATCTTTTTGAACCATATACCTATTATATTAAGTAAAATTACACACCCGAAAAAATGGATCAGAATGACTGAAAACATTTTGGAAAAACCCAGACCAAGGCAAATTTCACAAGTCAGTGTGAAAAGTAAGATTTTAGATTCTGATTGGATAGGAAAAGGAAAATTGATCTATGACCCCAGTTAATTATTTTTCACACCTAGAAAATGGGTATGCTGTTGGAGCTGGTCACATGACTAAAATCCACTACTTAAACCACTTCTCTTGACTGGTCAAGGAGTTCAAGATAGGAGTGGGTAGCTGACAGACAGACCTTGTTGCAATGTAACAAAAGAAATCCAAGAAGCCGACAACCCCCCCTCTCAGATGTAAGGGCAAGTCACACATTCGTTCTACCTCTCTGTCCATTTTTCCTTTCTTCATCTTCACCCACACACCAAAGAAAACAACAACAGCAAGATACTTCAACTGACTTCAATAAGTACAATCTCCTTTGTTGCCTGACTTTCCTATTCACTTTTTACGGCCATGAAAAGGAAAAGAACACAGACTTTTATAAGCAACCTTTTTAATCTTTTTACATACATGCATTCTGCTACTATCAACCATGAACTTTGAATTTCTGTGGTACATTTAAATACTTACATTTCTCTTTGGACAATAAATTTTGTGCATTTTTCTATTTGAACATATTTTTCTTCTATTTATAAATTTGTTATTCAGTTCTATTAATAAAATTCCACTTACAAAACACTTTTTTCTTTCAACCATTCATTCAACCATCTGATATTTCAAAATTATGGGGACTTTGATTGTGTTTGGCACAAGGCCAATTTGATAAACATCACCAAGGCCCCTACAAGGTCAAGATTATAGGGATTGGAAAAACATCCTGCCAGAAGTTTGTTCTATAAAGCAGAAGAAGCTGTCCAAATGGAACTACTTACTAATGGAATATGAAGGAAATACAGATGATTCACCCTTGTGTATGTAACATGGTGGGTCCCAGTTGCAAAAGCTACAGTTGGTGGGACTAAGGGATGTAACTTGTCGAAACACCTGCTGTGAAAAATAGTGATAGAGCAGCAAGAGGCTCACAATGTTTCATCTGTGGAAAAGGGTTGTAGCATAGAAAATAGCTCATCATCCACAGGTCTGGGAAGACACTTTTGAACTCTAGCAAGACTGGTAGGTGAGGACTGGGTAGCTCCAGCTTGAATATAGCAGAACTACTCCATTTTTGGTCTAACCTGGTTCTTATAAAGATAGAGCAGAGCAAGGAGAGTCAGATACTTGCTGAAGTAGTACAATGGACCAACGATCATCTTTAGTAGTAGATGGTACACATGAGTTCTTTGGAGAGTTTGAGTCCCAATATACATTTAAGTTAGTCTCACCTTGAGAGAAGATCCATTCATCATAATAGCTGAAAAATCAGGTTTTGCTCAGTAGTGGTGGAACATTACTAATTTGATTTTGGCCTTTTTGAATTTTACAAGTCAGTCCTTCTCCCATTGAGACATCAGGAATAGGTCAGAGGAGATAGAAACTGCTAGGTTCTGCTCAGTGAGATTTTTGAAGGAGCACCAATAAAATGTATCATCTGGACAGATACTTACTAATAATCAGAGTATCTCTTAAGTAGATCATTAATATAGAGTAGAAAGAGAGTTGGATCAAGAAGAGAACCTCGAGGAATAATGGCATTGATGTTTTGGGCTTCTGATGACTGGCCATTAACAACAGCCTTTAGGGATCTACTTGTTAGAAAAAAAATTAATAATTATGAAATATGAAAAATAATAGTGAATTAAGGTTTTACTTGATAGTTAACTGGCTGTGCATCAACAGGTAACACTGATTGTTCATCAGATATCCTTTATTTCTTTCACAAATATTTTTGTGTTGAATTAACTTTCTCCAAACCAAGGTCTTTTTTCAATTTTGAGAACAGTTCATTTTTAAAAAAAACTGGCAAAAAAGTGAGAGAAAATGGAGGTCTGGCATAGATTTCCTGTTGCTCTGATAGATGGACTTCAACTGGTAAGGTGACTTACATTTTGCACATATAGCCAGACTATAACATGGTACATTTATTTTTCTTTGACATGTGTATAAATTATAGTCAAAAGCAGAAAAATAATTTTTTTAATGTTACAGAGCTTTTGAAGTTGAAGAACACACTCCTTGTCTTTATAACTGACATAAACCTAATTAACCCTGTGGATAGTATAACATTAATTAGAAAACCAAACTAAGAAAGACACCTAAGATAAAATCATAATGATTACAATGTCAAACATGTGAATAAACTGGTAGAAATTAGAATTGACATGATTCATTAGCTTTTTGAAGTTGTACTTGAATTATTCTTTCAACAGTTTATTTGATTATGAAGATATCAGTGTATTTTGATGTGAAATGTTTAAAATGAAGTTAGTCAAGATGATTTAGTAATATGCTTGCTACTTTTTAATTGTCCATCTCTACACAAAATGAATGCTTTTCATAGGAAATTTTTTAAATAAAATAAGTAATATTCTAAGTTATTTAATATATCTTAAAAATCATATTTAAATTTAAAATAATAAAATAATGAACTAAATTTTAGTGATATCAGCCATTTATTAAAATATAATTTTATTACTATATATATATATATATATATATATATATATATATATAGGCTTATATATTATATATGTTGCAGTCTGAGGGATTTATCCCAGTTGCCTCTGAAATGTTCTAGAATGTGCTTTTTTATATAATGGCTGACATAAGGTTGCAGTTATTTCATTGAGAATGCTGGTCCCTTGTATATCATAGTGCTATTGAAATTTTAAATTCCTGAAAAAATTATCAAGATATTATTGAAGGTAGATAACTACCTTTATATAACTGAATATAGTCACTTTCTGAATATATTTCTCTATATATATTGTAGATTTTTTTTAATCAGTTCACCCTAATTAAGGTGGTAATAACACTAAGATGCAAGGTGCTACTGGGAATGAAAGAGAATGAAAAGACTTTAAAAAAAAACAGAAGCCCAATCCTAAACTGAACATATTGTAAATTGTCCAGGTAAAATTATTAGTTCTTTGAAGCACATGTAATGATAAAAGTGACAATAAATTGCAATGTTAAATATTTGCAAAATTTCTTTTTTATAATTGCACACAGTTAATTCTATTATAGCTAGATTACATGCACTAACAGACTTTTACTACATAGATTAATTAGTCTTTTACTTTATGTTAGAATATAGGTTATTAAATCTCATATAAAGTCAGTTATTGATGCTACAGCTGGAATTAGTGTTGTGTACCAATAGACATACTTATGCTTCACATTTGTGGTGCTGCAGTCAGCATGCTGTTCCATGGATAAAGAAGTTGCATGGTCAGCATCCCAAGCAAACTGAACTTTTTTAAAAATTTTCCCAAGGAGAAAAACTGGAAAGCTAGAATAACAAGTTTATTACAATATACAACTGAATGCAAGTTAAAGAAAACATTCATTATCCTATCTAAAACATTTTGTTCTAGCAAATTGTTTCATGACACTTTCTACACCTATCTTTTTTACAAGATTATTTTATATTGACAAAATAACCAAAGAATTTAATCTGTTGAGTCATGGATGACAGCAAGTATGCTTTTATAAGCTTTAATTCTGGAAGATCCTAAACACATGGCATGGCAGTAGGATGGTGCCCTCAGAATATACCAAAGGTTGTGTCTCAGGCAATTGTCTAAGTTGCCAGTACCTTAAGCTGGCCTTGTGTACAGTGCAGGGTAAAGAATTCTTGTATCTTCCTGTGTACCTATTGAACATTTTTTTATATATCTCCAGTTTAGTTCTGTTTAGGTTCTAGTTCTTAGCATATCTAATGTAAAATATTTGAGAGAAAAATATGAATAGTCAAAAAGTGTTCAGTTAAAAATTAATTAAATTTGTTTCTTGCCTTGTTAAATTGATAGAAATACAAGAAATATAAGTATCACAGTTATTTTGTTTTTTTTTAAATAGGTGTATTGGCTTTATTATGGATGTGCATTGTGGCGCAGTGGATATCGGCTTGGAACGAGAAATCGGGGATCCGAGTTCGAATTCCATGCATTCACTTACGTGCAAATACCCTTGGGAAAGGTATTAATCCGTCTATTCCCTCCAGTTATGGGTTAAATAATAGGACAGATTGGGTTCTATAGCCTTGGTTGGCAACCAGTCTACCACAGAAAGCAATGGCAACCTACTGCGGGATAATCTTCTGCCCAGTCAGTCATGTCTCTTTTGAGACATGATCGCCCAAGCGTGTATCATGTATGGCACTTAACTGACTGATTGGCTTTATTGTCTGTAAACCATAAATCAATCAGTTATAGCCCAGCAAATATTTTACTAGATTGTAATACTTTTTTGGTGACAATAATGATTTGCTGATACAAGTCCTACTAATTAACCTGATTTTTTTTAACTTGATTTAAATTTCAGAACATCTTGCATACTAATGCCACCTGGTAAACTTGAAAGCAATGGTATTATGATTAATGTTTATTGGTGTTACATTGAGTAACTGAATGCTCTCAACTTGTTTTTCACAATGGAATCATGGGAATTTACAGATGATGATGACTCAATTCTGGTCACAGGAAATGCGTTCAGCTGTTTATTTCCAATGTTCAGTAGATTTTCTTGAATTTCTTGTGATGCTGGCTTGGAAAACCAACAATAAAAATGCTCTCCTCAAAAGTGTTTTCCAAGAATGGATCAATTCGTAACAGGTGACAACTGATTGTTCATCAGACATCCTTTATGTCTTTCACAAATATTTTTGTGTTGAATTAACTTTCTCCAAACCAAGGTCTTTTTTTAAACTTTGAGAACAATCTATTGTTCAATGTTTTTTTAATCTTATGCAGAAATAAATTTTGGGCTTTATTTTAAGCAAAAATACATTTGTAAAAATAGTTTTCTCTCATTTTAATTTGAATGGATTGATAAAAAAGTTGATTTGAATTTTCTAGTTTGCAAATTAAACATACAAGTAAATCCAGATTTAGCAGCAGCATTTTTTAAAAAAATTATTTCAGGACTATCAGCTACTATTTGCTCTCTTGATCCTCAAGAGTTGAGATTTCCTGGCTGTCAGACTAATATAATATCTGTAAACTGTCCATAAATTAAATATGACTTAAGGTATATTAAATGTTACTTATATTAAATGAAATTATTATATTTTCTCTATGACTTATCTTCATATTCACAAACTAAAATTAGAACCTTTTTTGGATTTTATTTCCAATGACAATTCTAAAATCAGTAGTGGCTGATTTTGGATGAGATCATGTATTCTGAAACTGAAATTATAGCAAAGTGCGTTGTGGTGCAGTGGATATCGGCTTGGAACGAGAAATTGGGGAGCTGAGTTCAAATTCCAGTTGAATTCATTGCATTCACTTATGCGCAAATACCCTTGGGAAAGGTATTAATCTGTCTCTTCCTTCCAGTTATGGGTTAAATAACAGGACAGATTGGGTTCTATAGCCTTGGCTGGCAACCAATCTACCGCAGAAAGCAATGGCAACCTACTGCAGGATAATCTTCTGTCAGTCATGTCTCTTTTGAGACATGATCGCCCAAGCATGTTTCATGTATGGCACTTAACTGACTGATGTAATCAGCAGATGGTAAACTATGTATGCATACAATAATACATTTCACATGTCTTCTTTGAAATGACTAAATACTCATAAATTGTTGCTTTGTTTTTTTTTTTAAATCAGATTAGGATAGGTAATCTCTTTTTGCTATTAAAAACCTTATTCAATTGAGAACACTGACAGAAAGTAACAAGATGAAAACTAGTAAATAGTATGTACTTTTTTAACTATTATAGTTCCAAGAGGAATGTACTATTATCATGGAAAAAGCTAACTTTTGTTTTTTTAAATTCTATACTCAGCTATTGTATTAAGTAATAAGTAAATGTTATTGTAAAACAATTTCAAGCAGTAAAAACAAGGATACTGTTAAATTTAGCATTTCAATATACTCCCCTCTCCATATCAAATACTATTTAATTCTGTAGGGATTGAATAAAAATACAAAATAAAATAAACATAAAAATCTCCCAGGTGTCCTCTGACAGGAAAGACAATTTACACATGTGCAAAAAAGAGAGGCTTCCTGGTGCCAAAAATAAACTCTACCTCTTTTTCTGTTGGACTTTGACTGGTAAAGACGTGCTGACTAGGTTGGGAAGGAATTTCCCCAAGAGGTTGTTGGAATAAAAAAAATCAGTGTCCAAACTGTCCCTCTAGTGTCTCTGTATCTTTCCTTTTCTCCTTGCCTATTTATTTCAGCAACAAAAGCTATTCAACAAGTTTTGGATGTTTAGGTGGAAGAACCAACCCAGCAGTAATAGCCATAACATCCGTATACTCCACTTAATTTGTTTTTTTGTTTTTTTTTGCTTTTGCTGCTTTAAAAAAAAAAAAAACTCATATTCTGAGCCTTCCTTTGGATTTGAAATCTTATCTACAAAATGCAATAATGTATTATATTTATTTCATAAGCAAACTCCAGACTTACTGGAAAAAGAAAAAAGACATTGAAAACTCATTTTAAACAATTTAAATTAAATTTTAATTTTATTTGAAAGAGAATAGCTTTACATTTATCTGTGAAAGTAAAATAATTTCACATAACTAAATAAGGATTTTTGACATTTTTAAAACAAAGTAAAAACAAAATCACTTACATCCAGTTTGATTTGCTAATTTGATAAATGCTGACAAGAGAAATTAATGCTCTTTAAAATCTCATATTTGTTCCAGACATTTGATGTTTTAAAGTAAAATAGTAAATTTAAGTATTAATTAACCAGTTTGTAAAAATATTACCAAAAAACAAAAAAAAACAAAAAACAACATTTTTCCCCATCAGGGCATGTCCTTACTTGTCAACATGCTGAAAAAAAAAAAAAAAAAGTAGTTCTATTATAATCCAGTTTGTACTTTAAAAAAACTAGTGTCATAAGTCAAGTACAGAGGAACAAAAATGCAAAAAAGCATTTATTTTATTAAATGTAAATTTTAGAAATGCTCTTAGGCATTTTTCATGTTAATGACATCAATACTTTGTTATGAAGTCTCAAAATGTTCTTCAGTTCAGTTAGCAAAGATATAGGGAAATTCTTTGTTTAATTATGACCAAAAATTGTTAAAAATCAATGAACCTAAAAGTACTTACTTTTAAATTCCTGAATTTAAGAATATCAGCAAAACAAGGTGAAAAATCAAAATATATGTCTGTTGTATGAGTAAGCATTATGTACAAACTTAGTAGTGAAACGACCTTGGTTAAGAATGTAATTTAGAATTTATTTTAATTTATAATCTTTCTGTAAAGTTGTTGATATCCATTAACCCATTTTTAACAGAATATACTGTATATCTTTACACAGTATATTTTATTATAATCAGCAACTCTCCACAAACACATTCGAGTTTTATTGAATTTTTAAAATTTTGAACATATGAATGAAGACAAAAGGAAAACTTATCTTAGCTGATGTGTTTCATCTTCTGATGGACTTTATCAAGACAGGTAAGGATTTTATTTTGCAACAAGTATTTATACACAGAAGTTAAAATGTTAGTTTTTCAGAATTTCAAAAATTCTCATATACTTTAAGGCAGGCTAAAAAGCCAAGGTAAATTATGAAAGATATTAAGTGATGTAGTTTAATGCCTAATAAACGAAAGTAAATATTTTCATAGCTGAATTTTTTTTTCTTCTGAATGGGAGCATTGATCAGTTTTTTGCAGAGGACACTTCTCCCAGCAAATTAATCCATTAGAGGATTCAGAGTACATAATTACCATAGTGATGCAGATCTTCAGTTGTGAGATCTGTCAATAAATAAATGCCTATGTATCAAATTTGACAATTTTTTTAAAAAAAATCTCCTTTTATGTCAGAGCGTCACCATAAAAATAACTCTTAGTCTTCATTACCACACTTTACTTCCCTCATCTGACAGTTTGGATCATCATCTCCGAAACTTTTCTTTCTCTGAAGTTGTATTGCAGAATCATTTGTACTGCAATGAGTTTTCCAGGGCCAATTATTTTCATTGTTCACAAAAATGTCCCAGGGAAACTTGCTTCTTGTCTAAAAAAAAAAAAAAATCTCCATTTCTGAAGAATAGAGAAAGGGAGTACATTTGGAAATTTAATTTTACATTAATAAAAGTAGTTCCCATTTTTTAAATTTTCATTTTAAGAAATTTTAAAGTACGGACATCAGACGTTATAAAAGCGCACCGTGCCCAGCCAAGACCTCCTATATATTACAGGTATAGCGACGGCCTCGGCCCAGCCATCAGTTAGAAGCTGGACAGTTGTGAGAAGGATGGAAGTTTCTAAAGATCTTGTTCGGGGCTGTTTGCTTTACGACTTCAAATTGGGCTTGTCAAGTGTTTGGGGATAGTGGTGTGGATGAACGTACTGCAAGACGTTGGTTTCGAAAATTCAAGTCGGGAGATTTGTCTCTTCATGATGAGCCTCGCAGTGGATGACCACAGGTCTTGAATGACGGAGTCCTGAAGGTGGCCATTGAAGAGGACAGTAAGTCTACTGTGTGGTGAACTTGCAAGAAGCAAGAGCAAGACAATTCAACGTTTCCGATGAAAGTCTTCACCTGCACCGCCTAGGTAAAACGTACAAACTGAGCAAGTGAATAACGAACCCTACTAGAATTGGAAATCGGTTCTCCGATTAACTATTCCAAGTTTACACAACCAAGCTGAGATTACCTGGTATTCCCAAGCGATCACCCATTTAGCAAACATCAGTAATCGTGCGGGAACCAATTTTTCAATGTGATATGGACATAAGACGGTAAATTTTAGCCATAAAAAAGCGAAAGCATCCTAACTTTTCTGGTGTCGTGTTAATGCTTACACAATTTCAAAATAGCCGCGAAAAATTTTATTTTAGCGTTTTAATTTGTATTTTAAATTTTTTTAAAGAAAGTGGGGTATGAAACTGAACCAAGCTTCACTTTTGAAAATTAAAACAGGAAATATATACTGACCTGAAGAGCTTAGCAGCTTAATCAATGGGAATATAAAAATAATAATTGTATTCTCTAAGTGAGTTTAACTTTTTGTAAAAATATTTTGAATGCCCCCCACCACGAATGTATGATTTCTAAGGATTTAAAAACACCTTACCCTTTTTTTTTTTTTATTTTTGGAGGTATTGCAAAAGTCGAGCAAACAATAAAAAATTAAAAACAGTAAATTAAAAAAAAATCGAACAAACTTTATATAGCGTAAATATATTTTATACAAACATCGAAAGTTTAAAAATCCAATATTGAGAAATTTAACAATTATGGAAACATTTTCAAAACTCACGAGTCGATATTTTTACAATATTGCTGCTGACACCACATGAATTCACCTAAAATTCTATGTGTCAGCAAATGAATTTCATACACCCAGAAATTATACTACCATGATCAAAATTTGCAATGATATACAACTTTCAAGTTTGACACTGTAAGAAGAAAAAAAAACTGTCTCGTGGTATTTTCTTTCTTTTGTGAGGCGAGCGATATCTACTCCACGTCCAGAAGTCATCAATCTATCACATGCGTTACACCGAAGAATTTCACAGTGAAAACGTTGCACAATATCGAGCAATTCCAGTTATTTTCATGAGGGATGGAGGAGTTGATAGTGTAAGAATACAAAAGGAGTAAAAGGAAAAGAGCAGTACATTCCTGAGTGACGTCAGCGCATTCCTCTTGAAACTACCATAGCTAACGAGCACCTTCATATTAATTAAAGAAAATAAATCTTTAAGCATTTTAATTCTGACAATATTCGGCGATCAGCATTTTTTTTGTTACCGAGTGTTACGTAGAACAGTCTTTTTTTTTTTTAAACCGAATGTACAACCTTTTGACTTTCTTCATCAGATGAATTGTTTTTTTTTATACGTTGTTTTCTGGCGAACCTTGCTCAGCGAAAGTAATTTCGCATTTATCTACAAACAAAAAACCAGACACATTTAATATCTCTTCCCCTTGTTGTGAAGCAGAGTCGCCTTCCTGCAGATCATCTATAATGTCAGAAGACGCCTCATGTTGCATTCCTTCGCCAATATCATCAGAGACGAATAACGGTTCTGAGGGAGCTAAGTCTTCAGAAAATGAGACATATTTTTCGTCTTGAATATTTTTCGTAGCTATCATTTCAACTGTATTTATTTCGGTCATCACGTGTCCGTCAGCCATCATAAAAATATCGTACCAAAGCAAACATAAATTGGTAAACTTTTTCGAAAACTGGGATATTGTGTTACAAATTAAAAATGAATGAAATCTTGTTATGTTGGTGATTTGTAAATCACTTATTTTTTGGCAGTAAAACTTGGACAAACCACTTGTTTTTTTTTTTGTTGGTATTATTTTCCATGCATCTTTAGGAAATTTTCAATCGCACTGTAAGTCATTATCAGATATCTCCTTATCGCGTTGTCATCAAAAGCGGCTACTCTTCATAAGTTAATTTAAAGACTTGTCCTGAATCCAATTGAACATTCAGCTTGACTCACTATAGACATACCCTTGCAGTCACCATTGTGACCCTGTTTCATTGATACAACATTCAAACTGAATCCAACTGAAACATTCCACTACAGGCCTAATTCCTCATCTCCACCACTGTCATCTCAGCCACCTGACTTGCTGTAGACATACTCTCACAGTTATTACCATGACCCCGTTTCATTGATACAACATTTGACATGAATCTAACTGAAACATTCCCTCATCAACACCAAATGGAGACACTCCAATGATCAGACTTAACCATCCACAATAGGCCTAGCTTGCCCATCACTAATGTGACTTCATTTTATTGATACAACATTTAACCTGCCACAGACCTACTAGCTATACCTAATCCTTTGTCACCACTGCTGTCACCTCAGCAACCAGTGCACTCTACCACGAATCAACCTTTGATTGATCAAAGCATGTGTCAAACACAACCAAGAACTAAATCCTCTCCAGACTTACCCTATGATTTTGACTAAATCACCCCAAGAAATTAGTCAATGTTCAGCACTACTCTAACAATAATCATTTTCCTAACAATCAGCAACTAAAATCAACATTATCTCACAACTGTAAATATATCATATATATTAAATGAATATATGCTGTTTGATGATCTAGTCCTTGTTATTCTTTTCACAACCAAATGTACATTATAACATATATTAGTTTTTAATAAATTGAAAATAGATATTAAAAATCACTTTTTTAATGATTTCATGTCCATATCTAAATGACTGTTTATTAAAATGTAAACCACAAAGATAATGTATAAGGTCTCTATGAGAAAATTTTACATGAAATAATGATAGTGAAATAGTATATGAATAAGATAATAGAGACCAATTGAACTGCAATACAAGATAACATTTATTTAACAAAAATAACAAAAAGAAAGTTTAATAGTTCTTTACTTAGAAATGAATTAAATACAACAAACATTGTTAATGTATTTGGGTGACTTGTCTGTGCATGAAGCATCCACAGCCTTTTTTTGCGTCACTGTGAAAAGTTGATAGTACATACTTTGAAAGGAGGAAAAATAAGAAAAGAGAGTTACTTAAAGATTTGTCTGTTTTTATACCCTCATGCTGATAATAAAATTATTAAAGCACTACAGTAACCTCTTTCAAGCAAGATAGTTGTACAACAATCTCAAAAAAGAGGATTTTTGTTATATCAGGTAAAAAAATAGTTTCTTAGGCCATCTAATATGACAACTGCTCTTTGAAGTTCTAGGTTGTGTCTTCTTGGTGGTTTCTAGTGAATTATCACTAATATTTTCTAAATGTGCTAGTTTTAGTTGATTAATGGAAATATTTTCTTGTCTATTATACATCACAAATGTAAAATGTTTCTCTGTAAGTTTCACCAATTTGTAAGGACCCCTGTGAGCTGATTTTAAGCGATGTTTGGAAGCATTGTCTTTTACTAGAACAAAATTACAGTTTTTCAGTGATTCTGACACATATATTATGTGAATGGATTGCTTATGAGATGGGGATGTTACTTGAGACATCTTCAATCTCAATATACCTACAAATGAAGCAGTATACAAAAGTGGTTCATTTGGTTTGATTACTAACACTCCTAGTAGACATAACGTTGTGCTATATACAACTTTGGCTGCAAAACTATGTGAATTATATTTTACAACTGTTCTTAGCTCTAAAAGTATTAATGGAATATTGTGAAGGCAAGTATAATTGAGTACTGTTTTCAGGGATTCCTTCAGACAACAATGAAAATGTTCTATGATGCTGTTAGCTTCAGGATGGTAAACAGTTGTGTAAATCAACCAGTCATAAAATCCTGTGCAACTGATTTCCAGCTGATATCAGTAAGGGGAATTATTTCAGGTCAATGGGTGAATCTATCAATGCAGGCAAGGAGATAGTAATACCTGTGACAGGAAGGGGATGAGCCAGTGATGTCAATATGGACATTGTCAAATTGAATATCAGGAATGGAGAAAAATGTAGGACCTGATTTAGTGTGTCTCAATATTTTAGCCTTTTGAAATGGTACACAATGATGTGTTCAACCTCTCATATCCTTGTTGATTCGGGGCCAGATATACTTTTTACTAACTAGCCTGCAGGATGCTTTTATACTTGGGTATCAGTGCAGAGTGTCAAATAGTTTTCTACAGAAAGCTTTCAGAATAAAATGCCTCAATTTTTCTGTAGAAATGTTGCATTAAACAGAATATTTCACCTGTGGAATATATATTTCTTTCATTTGTAATGAACAATTATTGTCCTCTAGAAGAAATTTTAGGTCTTCATCCTCTTTTGAAGTTGCAACAGCTTCAAAATCAATGACTCAACATATCAATTGTAGAAATATTCCTGGAGAGAGTGTTTGCTAGAATTGTGAATTTACATGCTTGAAGTTGTGTCAGTAGCTTGTTTCAGGAAAATAAATAAGAAATTTTCAAAGTCTATAGTTTTAATGAATTCACATGAAGAGGAAATGTTCATACAACAGGTTAAATGATCTAACAAAACAATATTAAAAAATGTTTGAAACAAAGATAAAAGAATTTGTTGTTCACAGAAGAAATATGTGGTTTGCATACATTCAAAAGTAGATAGAGAGAGATAGTTTGAAATACTTATCTTTCTTGAATTGTTGAAATAAAGTTCTTTGAAGTGCCAAGTGCTTGGTCAAAGCCGATAATATAATTAGCAAGTAATTTGACACTGGTGAAAATTTCAAGCCGGACGTGTGAACAGAAACAAAATCTTTCCCATGACTTCAGACATTCTTTTTGTGTTCATTTCTTTTTTATTTTACAAAGAATTTTGCATATGCACACTATTTTCTTTTCGTTCTTTCTTTTTAGGCTCAATGACTAATTTCTGTGAAGTTTGCAATAGTCCAAAGAAAATTTCACATAGGATCACAAATTTCTTTCTGCAGTTCACCTGAATTTGAAAAGAGTTGGTAAAGGGGGTTGTTATGTTGTACTCACCACAGATGTAGTAGAGATCTGTGACTTCAATTATTTATGCTGTCTTCAGGGTTAGGGGTCAAGTTTAGAGATTCTGACATACTATAGAGAAGAAAAAAGTTATGTACTGTATGTAGTATTAATCTGTCTATTCCTTTCAGTTATGGGTTAAATAACAGGACAGATTGGATTCTATAGCTTTGGTCGGCAACCAGTCTACAGCAGAAAGCAATGGCAACCTACTGCGGGATAATCTTCTGCCCAGTCAGTCATGTCTCTTTCGAGACATGATCACCCAAGCGTGTATCACGTATGGCACTTAACTGACTGAATATAATAGTTGAAAAGATGATTAAGGCTTCTACTAGGCATAAAGTGGGGGATCATTTTCATATTGTTATGAAGTATTAAACTGATCCCCCACTAATTACTACTTAATAATATAATATACCTCTTCTCCTTCTAGCTATGGATTAAAAAACAGGACAGATTGGATTCTATAGCTTTGGTCGGCAACCAGTCTACTGCAGAAAGCAATGGCAACCTACTGTGGGATAATCTTCTGCCCAGTCATTCATGTCTCTTTCAAGACATGATCGCCCAAGTGTGTATCACGTATGGCACTTAACTGACTGACTGTATGTAGACAGGTAATTTCAATGTGACTTCACATCAAACACCTGCTCAAAAAATTTTACCAGATTAGACAACCTGTGTTCACAGTGTGCTCACCTGACTTACCTTAATGCTAGTTTGTTTAATGGCATATCAAATTATTATGGGTCATTTAATATAGACTTACCTTAGTCCTTCCAGGATGGTGTTACCTCAGTTATACAAATATCTAATGTTTTTGTTCTATTTTACAATTTTTAAGCAATTAATTTACCATCAGTTCCGCATATTCCTTTACTGAGACTGACATATTAACCTTAGAAAAGGTGAGATATTGATAGTTAGCCTTTCTATTAAAGAAATAAGCAGAGACAGTGCTAATGTTATCTTTTTTTTTACTGAATTCAACCAACTAGTTTTGAATTCAGAGTTGTCCTTCTAGACTGGCTGCTAACAAAGGCTAGAGAGCTCAGTCAGCCCTGCTTTTAACCCCTAAAAAGACAAATTTATATCTTTTCAAGTGCATTTGTGTGCAAGTGATCATAATGGACTTTTGTTGAAATTTGAACTAGGCATGATGATCACACATTCCATTGCAATGATCACTATCTGTTTCCAACACACTGACCAAAGGAAAATTTGAAACAAAGTCAGTATTGATAGTGACCTTTGTAAAGTTCTTGAGAATAGTTAAAATCTATTTGATATCAAATGCTTATTTAAATAAAATGAAGAATTTATTTTTCTTAGGGAATCATCTAACAAAATAATTATAGCATGGAAAAAATATGATAGACAAACTTTATGTCAGATTAATGGTGGGTAATTAGATGACAAAATGGAAAAAAAAACTTCATAAGGGTTTCATCAAATTTAAATAATGTTCTTATTGATAGAATTTACATTTCTACCTTACATATATAATTCCATCAATAAAAACATTATTTTATATGATAAAGTCCTTTTGAAGGATGAAAGATGCTATATAGAAATTTTTCTATTTTGTTAACCTATTACCAAACTATAAGATGTATGCTTATTTCAATCTGAAAGAAAACTTCTTTAACCTTAGTGATTATCCATTAAATTAGTATTATTACAAAAATAGAATACACATGCTTCAAAGTTGCATGAGTTTATTACATTTTTGTGAATGATTTTTGAAATTATAACAGAGTGAATTTGTCTGATAGATCATACAAAACAATTATACAAACATATTTTAGTAAAAATCTGTTTCTCTTAGTTCAGCAAAATAAGGATAATCAAATAATACAATAAATGATTCAAGGTTTTATTCAGTTTATGTTATTTGAACAGAAATGACAGAAAATCTCGATATTATTCAGTAATGAATCAGAAAGCTTTGGAATGGAGTAATTGTTAAGGAGCTAGTCTGGTTGACCATTATTTCTAATGTCTTATACTTGTAACTATGTGCCAAACTTAGTTGAACTAAATAAATAACTTATTTATTTTATTCTTCTTGTCACTGTACAATGCACAATTAGACAGCAGTCCCCAAATGCTCCAACAAAAAACACATAGATACAAAAACCCCTAAAAGACTATGTTGATGAATAAAGTCAAATTTTGTCTAAAAGTTGTTGTTTTATTAGTTAGACTCAGGACTTATTGAGTGATATGTTATATATAATGATGACTGCGTAGTGTATGAAAATCTGAGTCTTGCTATAGACATAGGGTAACCCTTTTAATTGTAACCTTGAAACCTTGTAAGGCATTTATTTGGTTTATTTTTTATATGTAATATATATATATATATTAGAAGTAGTACAAACTAATAAGTTAATAGTCCACTATTTGTAGTGATTTACCTTTTTAAGAGTGCTTGATACTTAATAGAGCATTATATATAGTAATATCTTTAGTATAAGTTTATAATAAAAATATAGTTTTCTGCAATGCAAGAGTTGTTGTGTTTCGGTGCTTGCTTATTAGCACCTTGTCATGCAGTGAAATTTTTTTTCTGTTAGGAATCATTATATATAGAAACTTAAAAACAACATAATTGTTACCATATCAAGATAATTAAAGGGAGTGGAATTTCAGAGGGTTTGTCTCAATGAACCAATAGAAAGCCAGGTCATGATAGATAGGAAGAATTTGATTATAAGGGAAGAGAATTGAAATGACATGAAAACCCAGACCATTTTGGTGTCAGTAATAAAATATTTAGATGTATACATATGTATCTTAGCATGTCTGCAAAGGTATTGTGTGTATTCATGAAATGGTTACAGGATTTTCTTTAAGCTATTTATCAGATTAGATTAAGGGATCTCATTAAAAATAGAAAATATATATAAAAAAAAAAAACCGGAATTTGTGAATCTTTACATGAGCCATGTTTTCTGTTTAAAGGAAAAATTGCAAATTATTAAATTCTCAAAATGAAACCTTCTAAACAAACATAGCAAAGTAACTTCAATCTGTCATCATTGTCTAACATATACCCTAAAGTATAGTTAATTTATTTTCTAATATAACTAGATCCCTTAATCTATAATCTATCCACTAGCATAAATTTATTGATTCTCCTATCTTCTGATAATTTGTTTCGGCTAACGAATAGATCACTTACTAAGTTGACTACATATGTTTGACGTATATTATATTTTTAATACTTTCCTGTCTTTATCACTTTTCATTACTTTAAGCGATAGATAACTTAAAGAAAATCCTGTAATTGTTTCATGAATACACATGATGCCTTTGCAGATATGCTAAGATACATATGTATACATCTAAATGTTTCATTACTGACACCAAAAGTGTCTGGGTTTTCATGTCATTTCAATTCTCTACCCCCACTTACTCTTATAATCAAATTCCTCCTATCCATTATGACCTGGCTTTCTACTGGTTCATTGAGACAAACCCTCCAAAACTCCCCCAACCACTAATTATCTGGATATGGTAACAATTTTTATTATAAACTTGTCATAAGAACATAACTATATATATATATATATATATATATATATATATATATATAAATAAAGTAGAACCCTTGGTACTTGGTAAGGTAAATTCCACAGGGGATTAAATCCAATGAGAACTTAATGTTAGGATTTAACAGAGTATTATAATAATGAAAATAAATTGGATGTTTTTATAAACCCATTAGTAATATATAATATATATCTATAATAGACGAAATTTGGTCTGATGAGTGGTCTATAAGATACTACCAATGGGTTTATAAAACCATCCAACTTATTTTTATTATATATATATATATATATATATATATATATATATATATATATGCGTGTGTGTGTGTGTGTGTGTGCACAGTATACTGATGAAAGAAACTCATATGCAGCAATGAATGAAAAAAAAATAACTGAAAAAAAAAACAAAAAAAACAAAGAATGACAAATATACACTGTATTATTTTAGGAAGAAAAATGACATTGCTCTTTATTTCTAATGATATTAACAAAGGGGGCGAATGCAAGAAAAAGAAACATTATAATACAGAAATTCAGAGAATAACTCTTCAATGTTGGTTATAATAGATAAACTGCAAATTTTGTATTATTCAATTCCAGAGATTTTCTAAAAATTTAAAATGTGTTTACTGTTGGAAAAAGAACAAAAAGAAAAGAACTAATGCTTTATTGAAACTGTGCACTATAAATTTATTTTTACTAGTTTTTCATTTCATTTTGCTGTTTTTTATTACAACAAATTAATTCTTTATTTTTAGGCTCATGCTGCCTGCATTCTATGAAATTCATAAAATGCAAAAACAACTTGTGTGTTGTGGTAAAAAGCAACAAAAGTAAGGTAAAAAAAATAATTAAAATGAGAATAATTAATTTAAATAATTAAGACACTGAAAAAATACATTTTTTCAGTGTCTTAATTATATTAGTTTGTTTTCAAAAAGTCCTGACTCACTTAGGAAGTGGAAAGTAAACAACAAATCTTGATCAATGTCTGGTGGAATTTCCATGGAGTACTGCATTTTGAGCCTGTTCCACATGGTTGTACCATCAACACTAAACGGTATTGCCAGCAGCTAGACCAACTGTATGAAAAACTAAAGAAGTCTCTTGCTTCGGTCAATCAAATCTCGGCTTTGTTTCAGCAAGACAATGTGAGGCCACACGCAACCAGGTTGAGTAAGAAGTTCATACAGATGGGGTGGTGTTGAGATTCTTCCCCTTCACTATTCAGACCCAATGCTTCTGCTCAATGGCATTCTTTCTCTGTGACCAGTGATTCAACACTTTTGATGAAATGAAAGAACCTTGTTTACAGTTTTTTGATTCAAAGTCAGTGGACTGGTATCTGGGACAAGTTTGGATGCTGGTTGATCACTGGCAGAAGATTGTCGAGAATGATGCCCTTTATTTTGAAGAATAAATATTGGTGCTGCTCCATAAAATTTTGATCTTTTCTTTTCACTTCCTAAGTGTGTCTAACCTAATATTATGTCATACAATCTATATGCACTTGCACAAAAATGCAACCAGAAAATCAAAGAAAATGTATTTTTATGCAAACCTAAATCTCATTTAATGAATATAATTTGTATTCATATTTTATTCATAAATTTAGATTTCTGAATTTTTATTATTTTTAGAGATTAACATTTTCATGCAAAATTTGTTCCCAGTATGACGTACCAAGCAACAATTCAATATTTTGCAATCTAAATGTTTCAAACATATACTAACTAAATATAAAAAGATGAAGATAAAAAAGATTTACAATCATATGAGAGAAAAAGAAAAAAAGATGTTTGTTGAAATAAAGATACATTATGATTGCATGGGTAGAAATTATAAAGCCTCTATTTGGGTGTAGGAAAATATCGGTTAGAGGCAACATGTTCTTTTAAGTACTCTCCTCCCATTTCTTCATACATTGCTCGAGTAACGCTGCTAGTATGTACAAGGGGAGACAGGGCCCATTGCCGAGCTCCATACCAAGAGTCCAAAATTGGATCAGCTGAGAGTGAAAAGAAAAACATTAAGAAAATGTTAAATATAGCAAATATACAATATAAAAATTGCATTAAAATAATGAAATTATAAAACTTAATTTGCTAAAATAATACTCTTTTGTAGCAAGTACAAATACCATGTGAAACAGTCATGTTGGTGAAAATTTTTCAATTTATAAAACAGGCATACTGAACAATCTCCTCAAAGATGAAGAAAAAACTTGAGACAACAGAAATATTGTTTTACAGAATGATGCTGAGAATACCATGGACTGAACATGTGAGCAACAAGGAAGTTTTAGAGAAAATGGAAACAAAAAGAACTCTTATACTTAACATCAGAAAAAAACAATTGAAATTTCTGGAGCACATAATGAGGAAAGAGAGTTTAGAAAATTTGACACTCACAGGAGATATTGAAGGTAAGAGGGAGAGAGAAAAACAGCATATAACCTACCTAATGAGCCTGTATAAATAGATGGCAGGACAGCAAAAAAACAAAATTTATTCAGAGTTAAAAAGGACAGGAAATTGTGGAGAGCCATGATTGCCTATGCCCTGAAGGGACATGGTACATAGAAGAAGTAAAAGAATGAGCTTGAGTGAATGAATGTCAAAACAAGGTTTAGGAGAGATAACAAAAAGACAGCAGTTATTAAGAGCTTAAAATGATAGAAAATTGTGGAGAGCCACGATTGTCTATGTCTTGAAGGAGCATGGTATAGAAGAAGTCAATTCAAACAAACATTTTGCTAGAAATTTTTATAACAAAATAATCATGCCATGGAGAATACGGACTGAATATGTGAGCAATAAAGAAGTTTTAGATATTGAAGATAAGAGGGAGAGAGAAAAACTGCACATAACCTACCTAACAAGCTTGTATAAATGGATGGCAAGATAGCAAAAAAAAAAAAAAAAAATTTACTAATTTGAAAAATAGTCTGCCATACTAAATAAATATCATTCTGAGAGGAAAGAAATTATGTAAACATGTAAGCTGGCATTTGTATTTGGTACACAAAAGTACATTGATTCCAGACTGCTAGCAATTCCTTTTTCCTTTTAATGCATTTTTCTAGCAAAATTACTCACAATGCTTTACTAAAAGAAAAAAAACCCTTTTTATGTTATTTTTATTGCTGGAAAAAATGAAAATTAATTTTCTGGCTTTAACAGATTTCAACATTAAAAAAATCTTTTTAAACAAATCAACTGACTTGTTGTTGTTGTCAATCATTAATCAATATAAATACTCAACAATAAAATTAATGAGTGTAATTTTTAAATGATACATAATTTAAGATAAGCACCATTCAAATATAACAATGATCTCCCTTTAATTTTCTACATTTTAATTTTTCGTTGAAGGGAACCATTTGACTGAATGAAGATTTGATTTAATGGTCTTGGTAAAGACCGTTTTTGGACAAATGGTATTCACAGTTAAAAGATGGACCCATATAACTTAGTAATGAAGTTTTAAATTAATTTTTTTTTAATCCAACATTTATTATCATTATTTCAAACATTATAATCAGTGAAATTAATGTCAACCTGCATAAAAATCAAGACCTTACTAATAAAAAATGAACATTTCAAAAAATTATTTTATGTTTCAGGTATGAAAGTGAACAGATGTAAACTTTGCGAGATCCTGGTTGGGAGATGTTTCATATATTCTAAATTCTGAATTGTTGTACTCTTAAAATTTTCAAGAGGCTGACAACAAAGCTGTTTTTATCAACTGTATGTTGAAATTCAACTCACTTATACATCAGGTCATCTCATAATATCTGAACTAAAGGTCAAAAAATATTTTAAAAAAATCAATGTTTAATTGGATTTTAATTAACATAAGCTCTACTATGACCCTCTTCATAAGCTTTATAATACCATTTTTGCAAAAGTCTTTTGGTCAAGAGGAAAAGAATATAAAGAGAGTAATTTCTAGCTCTCTGTTTTTTAAAGAACTAGTCTACCAATAAAGATTTTAAATTTTGGAATTGTCAGTATCAGATAGCACAAGAGAATAAGTAATGTGTGGAACTATTTCTGAGCAGAGGTCTTCAATCTTTTCTGATGTGATCTTTGTTGGATAGAGCCATATATTATCACACTTTTGCATTTGATCAAACTTTTTTCTTTTCTTTCAAAGTAGTGTTTAAATATTCTAAGTGCTGACAATAGATACTTGCTTTAATCATAACATTAACTTGTAGCAACTCAAACTAGACCGCACTAATGCAATCCTGTCGAGCAGCAAAACTTTCCTTGGATGGAGGTTAATTTTAGATCAATGTATTAGTGTGTTTACCTCAAGTAAGCCATTGTTTGTATTACATTACATTCTTTTCTTGTAAAATATCCCTTTTTCATCACCAGTCACTAACCTTTTCAAAAAATGGCGAAATGTGTTCATGAGAGTGTTGATGCTTATTTTTTTTTTTAAATCATGGTGGCCACATTTTCTAAGCTTAATCTCCTTTCCAAATTTTTGCATCTTGTGAAATTTTAATGACTTGAATTCAATTTTTAAGCAACTTCAACCATAACAGCACTATTCATATTGAATTCAGGCAAAAGCAGGTCATGATTAAATGCCACAAGACAACTTCTTTATAGACCATTTTTTTAAGCTAAGAATCACTTTTTCTAAACTTTTCAAAACCATCTTCTATTATTTAAAGAATTGACTCTATAAGCACCATGAATACTTCAGTTTTTTTCCGAAACTCATAAAGTATAACAAATTTCATATAAACCATCATCAGGTTCATCTTTAGGAGGGACAAGTTTTTTTTATACTAATGTTCTTCCAAGAGCCCCTCAAGGGTGTTATTGTGTGGTATTGTATAAGCATAAGAAAGGGAAAAAAAGTAAAGTTCAGCTTAACTTCAACACTTTGGCCTTGTCACACGACAACCAGATCATCAGACACCTCACTACAGGCCTCTTTCCTGACACCAACTATGACCTCAACCAACCAACCCAAGAAATCAGTCAACTCTCATCCCTACCAACAACACCCTTATGCCTCATCGCTTTCCTTACCAACAGCAACTAAGGAACTACATATGAACAATTTTTGCCAAATTTCAAACAACTGTGTATATATTATGTATATACAAAAAATACATTTTGTTGAAAATTTAATTCTTGTTTGTTCCTTTCCTTTGCAACCAAACACTTGTTATAAAGTTAAACATTGCTTCCTGATAGCATGTAATGTTATTATTTATGTATTTTTATAATAGTAGACATATTCAATCCACCACTATCAGATTTCAGGAATTATTAGAGATTCTTCTGATAGAATGTAAATCAACTATTGTGGTCAGATTTCAGACATCATTTATGGAGTTATCTGATGTTTTAACTTGCATAATTGTTCTTTTGGTGCTGCTTGTATATTTAAAGAGAAAGAGGCTTATTATGACCTACACTTCTACAAGTAATTCATTCAAGATGAATGCATAAATATTTAAGAAAGAATGAAAAGTGGAGTATTAATTTCAGCAGCAGTGACTTCTTGCCTGTTTTGATTTTATATTGAAACAGGAGCTAATTTTAACCTTATCTAACCATAAATATAAAAAAGTAACTTTAAATCAAGTAGAAATCAACCAGTCAAGTAGTATCTGACCATTATTCTTTTACAAAATATTTGCCTTGAAAGTTTATTTGGAAACCAGTTGAAAATATAGGTATTTATGAAGTTCAGTTTAGTCTAGAATGATGAGAATGATTGAGCAATATTAATTCATCAATGGTCTGTAATATTACCTTTCTAAATATCACTCTGGCAGCATGTGTGGTACTATTTAATACGAGTGGGGTCATGCTGTCAAAAATGTAGGCAAAATATTTATATCAATATGCTGCTTAAAATGATGGCAACATATATATTGATGTACCTACTATTGATTATCTTACAGTAAGACATAAGAAAAAAAACAATCCAAAAAACAGGAGGAATATATATATATATATATATATATATATATATATATATATATATAAATGAATACACAATGGCTTTTATTATAATAGAGAGGATATATATATATATATATATATATATATATATAAATGCACACAAATGAATACACCAAGGTCTTTATTATAATAGAGGTTATATATATATATATATATATATAGCCTTTGAGATTTCACTTGCCTGATCGACTTAGTCAATTAAAAACTTAATTGTGCGATTAAAGTTTATTGCTTCACTCGCCCGCGGCCGATTAAAAATAAAAGGAAATCTGATTCCTTTTACAGCCCAAAAGTATGCCATTGAAGATTCACAAGTTACTTAGAATGACCAACAATGACATTATTGGACTCTTGGCTTTTATCATCCCAGTCAGTGTAAACATTCATTTAATTAACACTTCCAGAGTAGAGCCAAAATTTCTCTGTCACCCAGATTAAAGATGCTCAGATTTTTCAAAACTGGTTTGGAAAAATATTATCCTATATTTCCTCCCTGCTTACGATAAATAAAAATGATGGAAGTTGTAGTCAAACAGAAGAAAGAAACTATGAATTTAGGTACCTCCACTCAATTGCCAAAAAAAAAACAAAACAGCATATCATGATGTTAAAATGTTAAAACTTAATAAAAACAAAGTTTTATCATCAAAATGTTTATGCGATTATTAAGAGGAAAGATCAAATTTTGTTGTTATTATTTTTAAAAAATTTTAAAATCCTTTCTAACAAGTTTAAAATTTTAATTAAAATCTCATTTTTTGTTTTCTGTCAGTGATTCACACTATGTTTATGTAAGGTGACTATTAAGAAAATGGAGTCAGTCAAGTAAATTTTCCCTCGCTCTCGACTGCCGGTTGAGTGATTTCTTTTTTAAATCTCAAAGGCTATATATAATCTTCACTACTTGACAAAATAATTATTGCAAAAAAATAAAATAATAAGGTACTTGTTAAAAAGCAAACACATGGTAAAAGCTTTCAGAAAACTGGTAGTAAAGAGAATGAACTGAGCCAGTGCAGCCTTGCTATTGTTTCTCTAATAAACTGAGCTGACATTGCCTCGCTATTATCTCTTTCTCACTTTCTCTCCAGGAGGGAAATTATATATATATATATATATATATATATATACTGTTGTATCATTTGGGTCTGATGAGCAGTAGGTTTTTTTTTTGCTGCGAATTACTTATTACCCATGAAATTGTAGAATATCTAAAATATCTTGAGTATATATATACACACACACTCACACACACACAAATAATAAATACACAATGGTCTTTATTATACTGGAGAGAATTACTTAGCTTAGTATGCCACAAGGCTAAATAGGAAGTGTGAAAATTTGGACTAAACTTTATTGCATCAGTTCTACAACTGGAAAATGTGTTACTGCTTAAAAATTCAGTATTTTAAATATTTTTAAAATCAGGATGGAAAGAGAGAGACCAGATACAGTATAGCTATAGTAATGCATTTTATATTCACTAAGCTTATCTTAGAGTGATACAAAACTCTAACAGTTGGGCATAATGGGAATGTTATGAAGTGTGATGTCCTTTGCATTTTATCAGTCCAGCGGCAGTTGTTCATCTCGCATACGGAGAACTGATCTACCCTTACTGCTTGGGCATTTATATAGTTTATGCCTTAGCTATGTTAATTAGGCAGTCATTTACATATTACTACAATGAGGATTAAACTCTCTACATTAGCACTAATCTGCATGTCTGGTTTGCTAACCTTCCATCTAT
Organism: Ascarosepion bandense; assembly: GCA_037127315.1. NCBI lineage: Eukaryota > Metazoa > Mollusca > Cephalopoda > Sepiida > Sepiidae > Ascarosepion > Ascarosepion bandense. The sequence continues at coordinate 1,886,362 of JBBBDQ010001389.1, forward strand.
AGAAGGTGCCTTTTGATTTGATTACATTGTTTAGAACAAATCTGGGGATTATCCTTGTGATTTTGAGGAAAGACAAGCTAATTCTAAACTAATTTAGGATTACTTACCAGCTCTGTAAACAGAAAAAGTAGACTGGAATGGTCGAATTTCCAATAGCTCACGTTCCATTCTTTTGTTGAAGTTAGGAAACATTGCATTTGATCCAGTTAAAAATACACACTAGAAAAAAATGCAAATCAGTAAGCGATGCAGTCAGTTTAAATATTGTAAATTAAAATCAATTTAACAAAATTATTGCTAAATGGAGATTTGATTTTATACAATATTGTGGAGTGAGTAGCCATGGTCAAATGAAAAATAAATAACAGAAATGTCGAACAAACAGAATTAACAAAGTTTGCAATAAGCAATAACAAGAAAAAGAAAAGGTGAAAAATAAGATAAAGCAAGCAAACAAAATATGCAAGGCAACAGTAATATGGTAAAAAGTTCTCAAACTAAGAATTGCTGTTGACATACAAAAGCAAGTTCAGACAAATGAATGTAGAATTCTGACAATACAGACAGGGACAGCATCAGATAAAACGGAGAACAAGCCTATTTTATTGGTGAGGAAAATATCCCAGCATTCATTTGTGTACTTCTACCTATAAAATAATGAGGGGAAAGTATTTTTCAGTCATTCCTAGGTAGATTAGAATCAACAAATATATTTGTTAGACATTATGAAAAATAAATATTAGGTTGTCCCAAAAGCTCGTAAACACTTGCAAAATGGGTCTATCTGGTCCAGCACAATCGAGACAAGCGATGGGTTCAGAAAGGGCAAGAGACACTGTCGGTTCCAAAACAAGATCGATTCAGCAAGAAAGTCATGTTGTGCGTTTGGTAGAACTTTGAAGGAATCGTGCATTTTTAGTTGGTTCTGAATGGTCGTGCCATCAGTGCTGAACTTTACTGTCAGCAACTTGAGTGGGTCTACGAAAAGTTGAAGCAAAAGTACCCGGCTCTGATCAACTGAAAGCATGCTTTGATGCAGCAGGATAATGCCAAGCCACACACTGCCAGGAAGACCAAAGAAAAGTTTGAAGAGCTGGACAGCATTGAGGTTCTGCCACATCCAGCCTGCAGTCCTGACTGTGCTCCATCAGATTACGGCCTTTTCCGCTCAATGCAACACTTTCTGAAGGGCCACTGATTCGACTCGTTTGATGAAGTTGAGGAAGCGTGTCAAGAATTCTTTGATTCAAAGCCAGCTGAATGGTACTTTGACCAGATCTGAAAGCTTGCAGATCGATGGCAGAAAGTCTCGGAAAATGATTGTCTTTATTTTGAGCAATAATTTTTGTTGTTTTTGCGAGTAAAATTTCAATTTTTTGCAAGTGTTTATGAACTTTTTGGACAATCTAATATTAGAAAATTCATAAAATAGAGTTAGCATTTCAAGTGTAATTGGAATGGTGCTGGAAAAGTGGGTCAATGAGATTGTGGACATATTTGCTCTAGAAAAATCAAGAATGACAATTTCAGTTAAAAATTTCAACAGCACTTTCAAACAGCAAGCAAAATCATAAAATGTATTTTTCAACCAATGAAAATGCACTGCTAAAGATCTAGTTTGTGAATTCTTTCTCTAGAGACTATCAAAGTCCTCAATCAGACATGCAGTAGCTCTATCAATATTTATCAAGCCTACTGACACCAACATATGGTAATGGTGATATTAGCTGTTTCCATACAGGACACATTCAGTGTCCTGAATAACTGAAAAGTTAGCATTAGTGTAGGCTGAAATCTATAAAATCTTCTTTTAAAACTGTTTTTCAAGTCCACTGTTATCATTTTTCTAGTACAGATAGCAGTTTTCTTTTTAATCTTTTCTTTAAGGTGGAAAGTCAAGAATTATTCATTATTTTTCTTTTTTTATTACTCATTTTAGTAGTTGCTGTTGAAAGTTTCTCATGTTGTGGTTTCTGTTATTTGGTAAAGCTCTTCATTCATGATTTTGTAGTGCTAATCAAAAGATCTAATCAGGATTTTCTTCTTTAAGATCTAAAGAATTAATTCAATTGAAATTATTTTTAACCCTCTAGGGCCATTCGTATCATATTTGATACAGTATTTCCCTATAAGGAAACATTTGGTATTTCCCTATAAGGAAACATTTGGTATTCATTGACTGAGCAGTCAGTACTGCTTTCATTTGAAATTTATAAAATATTTCTCTTAAAAAATTTTTCAGGAAAATATTTCTTTCAAGGCTTGTTTTCAGACTGTATCAAATATGATACGAATGGCCCTAGAGGGTTAATTACTGATCTGAAAAAATGGTTGTATACTGATGATAGTTTAGAAATTTCATTTTAGAGTCTAGATTTGACATGGTTATTTAAGAACATGATTTAAGTTCTTAGGTTAATATTTAGTTTTTTTATCATTTTGGGAGTTGGACAAAAGTACCCCTGAGTGCAACCAAATTATAATAAAGCACAGACATCATAAATTAACAGAAGAATCATTTATCTTAACAAGTTGCTCATTAACTCATCAACAAAGTGTTACTGATTTCCAAATTTATAATTACGTTAATCTATCACAGATACATTTTATCTATTGTTATTCATTATCTAGACAAATAATATTAAAATTCAACAAAGAACTTTATTATTATTATTATGATTATTATTATAAACAAACTTTCTACAATTTCTGGGATGAGAAGTTATCGTTATTTACACTATTTTCTCATCAGTGGTGGTTTTATCTTGTATCCAAGAATTTAATTTCTTCTTTGCTGATCACTTTCTTTATGATGATAGTGCTGATGACTACATTCACCACCAAAGTTCAGGTTCAGGACTAAAAGCTTCCAGTTTCACCAAAACCTGTTCTCATCATTCATTCCCTATTGCTGTTTGGTGTTGCAAGAGTTGGTTGGAGATGAAAGAAAATCAGTGTAGAAGAAAGTGCTAATGGCATGAATTTGTTTAAGGTGAGCTTCAATTTGTCAGGAAACAACCCACATGCTTGATTCCATGATCTTCCTTTGCTGCTCATATAGAATTTGATATGCAGAATCAAGTTATGAAACTGCAACATACTGCCACTGACTCTTTAATAATTTTGAATGGTATCTTCTGTAGCATGTCCGTCATGCATAGCCCTCTTCCTCCATTAGTTCAACTGTTGAGATGTGCTTTAATCATCATCTGCTTGTTCCACTGCTGGGGTTGCGCTTAGCCTGGGTCTTCGTCTTTAATCTTGCCACTAATGGTGACCCTACCAGAAGTTTAGAACTCTCAATGGCATCATTTTCAGAGTCATTAAATCATGCAAGCCTCTCCATCATGATAAGGAGCGACTATCAAAGGTACACACATAGAAACATATATGCATAGACACACATATATATTTTACACTGGATGTTAGAGTAAAAAGTTCCCCAAATGTTACTTTTTTTAAGAACAATAATAGAAACAAAACAATAAATAAGAAAAAAACACCATTTACATGTAGACTATCATCCTCATCTTTGTTGTTGTTGTCATCACAGTGATTTGACTGTTGTACCCTCCGGCCTTCATCAGGTGTAAGTCAATAACCTCCAGGGAATTTTAAACTGAACTCTTTGTTTAATCTATGGGAGTAAATTGCACTCATTCCACTGCCCATACCTAAGGATATCTCATTGAGTTCTTAGTTCTTGCTTATAATAATTGTAACTTCAGTCTCTGAGCTAGACAGTGTATGTAGACTTGGTGGAAAATGGAGTGAGCAATAACTGAGCAGCACTAAAATAAGAACTAGACAAGATATCCCTAGACATGGACAGTGGAATGAGAACAATCTACCCCTGTAGATTAAATAAGGGGTTCAGTTCAAAATTCCCTGTAGGTTACCTGAATTGACATACACCTGATGAAGGTTAAAGGGCACAATCGCTGAAACATTGTGATAACAAAGATGAGGACAATATTCTGTATGTAAATAGTGTAAATAAACTTTCTACAGATGACCATTTCAACTATAGAAAATAAAATAAATCTTTTGTCATTGTAAATTTTACTATCTATTCAAGCTTACATCAACCACAATATATAATAGCTTTGCAAATTTCTAATAACAAAGTTCACAACTTTTATACTCATCTGTCACTCACAATATAAGAAATTTAAGCTGCATGAGCATGTATAGTCTACTTTTTTTAAAAAAAGCAGATGCTGTGTTGGGCTCTTGCTTAATTTTTGAATTTCAAAAATATTTCAGAGATCAGAGATATGATTTCTTCTTTTCTACATTTTATATGTAGCTTGCTTTTCTGATGACTTTATGCAGTATTATAATTGTTATTGTAAAAGGAAATATTTCATTTGCATTGATTATTTTTACACTCATGTTATTGGCCATCATTTGGCACAAAATGCCTTTAATTTGTGCAATTCATTATTTTATGTTAACAATAAATTTATTGTTTGTTCTTAAATTCGGCTCATGTCATCTGTCATTGTTGTATGCCCATATAAATGAAATGTTACCTCAGACGTTTGTTTGAACTATTTTTTTCTTAGGGTTTTTTACCAAATAAAAATTTCCTTTAATCAATACCCAATGAAATTTACTACAAGGAAAATGGGAGATTAAGCCTGCCACATATTTTTAACACAGTGTCTATTTTTATTTGAAAAATAGACAAGTTCATACTAGATGAGCAACATATTTAACCCTCTTTTTCCAAACACAAAGTATTGGATCCTTATTACATTATAACAGTAAATAGATAAAATCAACATTGGATCTTCTATAAACTAATGACTCAGCAACATCATGATTGCTAAAAGTTAAAAAACTTGATGTAAGAAAACTGTTCTCTCCTCTACAATATAATATTAGTGTTTCTTTTAGAAAATGTCTGGTAAAATTGATAATCAAACCAGGTTTTGGAACCATATGTATTAAAAATCAGTCATACACTATCTAACTTTACTGGCATGTTTCATAACATGAGTATTATATCATCAATCAACATTTTAAGACCATGTTAAACTCACCTGAACCAAAGCATTCTGGTTCTCAGGGGAACATTTTTTTAGCACATAATCAACTGTTTCAGCCAAACCAGCTTGTTCATTACCAATCATTGAAGGTTGAAACAGCAATTCTGGTACTCTGGCAAAATATAATAAATATTTACTGGAGTATATTTTTAAATTAGTTTTGTGTATTTTTGACAAGATAGGAAATTTCTTGGTAACAAGTTTTTGATGTTATGAAGTTGTTTGTAGAAGAGTGTACAAGAAGAAGAAATAGGTTTTCTTCTATTGATCAAATTATTAATCATAGCTATTTTATAACTGCAGTCAATATTATAAATTAAGATGGCAGTAGTTTGAACTTTCTTTTTAATATATGGAGATTGTGTAGATTTTGTTACTGGGGTCAAGAAGACATCTAAGAAAGGGATTCTATTTTTATATTAAATTCAGAAGTGAAATGACAGACTGAATTGTTTTTGAAAAAGTTGATAAAAAATATTGTTGATATGTAAGATGTAGAGTGCAGTTTTAGTGAGGCTTTTGAATATTTTTTGAAGTGGAACATGTAGTAGTTGGAGAATGTAAGCCCCAGAGACATCTTCAGTCTGTGGGTAGATGTGGTCTTGGTAGTCAAAGAAAATAGCAAATAGCAGTAATTTATACAGAGTGGTGGATTTGATCTTTATTGTGGAAAGAAAGGAAGAGAAGGGTGTCTGTATACAAATCCAAGGATGATAGGAAAGACATGTCTATATAACACTGGATCTTGAAAATGTCCAGAAGCATGGTTGAAAGAGCTTAATCATTAACATTCAGGCAATCATCTTTAGTTCGATGACCAGGTGTTGTAGGGTCATTGTACAGTTGAGTACCTGACCAGCTCACTCCACATGTCTGGATTGGAAGTCAGGGAAGTATTCATTCATGCATAGCATGTCTTGGGCAGCTTCAACTGGAAATTGTGGATTCATGGTTGTTGATTCAATTGCTGGAATCCTTTGCTCTACTAGTTGACATCAGTCTAAGAAGCCCTCTAGTGATGACGTGTCATCACCAAATTGACTGCATACATAACTATGGAGCCCAGTCTATCCTATTGTGCCAAATGGCCATTGATCTCTACAAGAAGGTTCACTCACCCTTTAATATGTCTTGTTATTAACCCTGCTGAGCGTCTAGCCATCCTGATTACCACAAAAACCTAGTTGCTTTTAGCTTACTAACCAGTTTAATCATAGATGGTCTGATCATATTGTAGATACTACTGGGTTACATGGTACTAGTAGAACCTGTACAGTGACATGAAATAAATTTAAACATTATCTATGCTTATTAGACCCCAACATATCCTCTCTTGTATGTAAACAAGAAAAGTTAACCTTAAAAACATCCTTGTCTGTTATATTCAATATGTAGCTTTCTTTTCTGATGACTTTATGCAGCATTATAATTTTTATTATAAAAGGAAATATTTCATTTGCATTGATTATTTTTACACACATGTTATTGGCCATCATTTGGCACAAAATGCCTTTAATTTATGTAATGAAAAGCTGCTGCTGAAATACATATTTAAATTCATATTAGGGACTCCCAAACATTTATGCTTTCTTCCAAGTTATGTATATTTATGTTTGTTTTTTTTTTTTTAATCATCTCACCCCAAGCAAGGCATTCCACTGCCACTATTGCACATGGGGCTACATAGGGGAAGGTAAAGAGAAGGAGTGGTTAGACATAGGGAATGTCAGGAGGAAGTTGACAGATGAGTAAGGATAGCAAGGATGAGGGTTGGGCAGATGGGAAGAGTGTTTGATAGAATGGGAGCAGGTTAGTGTGTTAGGAGGTGTCTATTGACCTTTATGTTTCTTTAACTTGTAATTTTTACAATAACAATTAAACTAATTTATTTTGGAAATTGACAAAACTTTAAATTCTTTTTACTGAATCAAGAGTTGAACTTTTTAGATTAATACTAAAAGAAACAAAAATGTTATACTTAGCATCAGTAGTAAAAAATGCCAGGTGAAAACTAAAATTGAAAACGTAAAAACATTGAAGAATTAATGAGAAGATAAATAATTAAATAAAAAACTTGCTCTTACCGAATCCTTTCTACTCCGAGATGCAAACGATAATATTCAGCAATGTCAAATTCACCTATTCCAGCATTTTCTTCAAGTTCCCTGTTGAATAAATTTTAAATGAATTTTACATTTCACACATTTTCATACTGAAAAATAATTATTGAAGGAATACTGACTGCACTGTAATAATTTAGGCTGTGAAAAGCAATGTTCATGTTTTTTTTTATATTTCAGAGAATATAACATTCTTAGAAACAAAATTTTAATCTAAATTATCATAATCATAAGAGGTTGTAGGTTTTACATTAAACAATTTAAATATTGCAGTATTAAAAAAAGAACATGACAAATGTTTGTTAAAACACTCTAGCAAACTTATTGCTTAGTTTACTACAAATGTCATGTTATTTCAGAATGTAGACAATCATGGCTCTTTACAGCTTCCTTTTTCTGTGTATTGCCATGATAATGGTGTGTTTTCTTATTGTCTTTGCTAGTTTTGAATTCAAAATTGTCTTTTTCCTAGAGTGATTGCAAAATCTATGATAACCATATAAAGATAGATTAATTCAGTTAGTATCAAAATTAGAAAAGTTCAAATTTTAGATATAGACACTTGAATTATTTGTATTCTATTATGAAAGTCTATCTAAAGTTCTGCTCTGTTTGTAATTTGTTTTCAATATATTTTACAAGTCTTTCATAAAAGTTCACTTTTTAAAAAAGAAAAATATTTCTTTTTCCTTTATTATCCAATATGTACTGAATTAATATCTAACCTAACAATTTGTGATTTGGCAAAATCCCTTAGGGTGCATTCTAATGATTCACTATAGAATCAGGTCTACAATATATACTGATGGTTTCAATATCTTTTAAATTTTTTATCAAATATTAATTCAACAAACAGGAAAGATCAACTTTTAATGATAGGCAAATGCTAGTTTTTGAAAGGTATACAAGCAAAATTTTCTACAAGCAAAAATATACAAGCAAAATTTTATTCTAAATACGTACTTTTGGAACTCAGGGTCATAATCTCTCAGCATAGCTTCCAGCTCTTCCAGCTGTTCCTCTTCAGCTTCTGAGTCAGTGTCTCCTCCTTCTGTATTCTAAAAAGAAAATGAAGCAAATTATAAATATAGTGACCAATTCTGTTGCATGATAATACCAGACTACGTTCCACAAAACAAAAGGATTCTTATAATATTCTCCTGAATCACATGACCTATCCTTGAATGTCTAGCACTTTTTAAAAAAAACATTTTGAGCATTTCAAGCAAAATAGCAACATTCAACAATCTGGAGGGTAATATTTTAGCTTCTAAAAGTAAACATAAAACTGCAATATTTTTATGATACACTTGTTCGTAAAGATAATCAAGTGAAGTATGCTTTGATTAAAATATATCAAATTATATTTTAAAAATATATTCTTTTATTGTCGTATTTATAATCAGTAAATTAAAAACAAAACAATATTACTAAAATTAACATATTTTGGAGGTATACAGAAAATGTTAAGCAAACTATAAGAGAAACTTGTGATGGTATAAATTAGTTAATTTCCTGACAGGTATCTTGTGAGGTAAAAAGTAAAGTTATCTTCATAAAATATATTAGCAACATATCACAATTCTTCTTCTAAAGAGTGTTGGGCAGTGTTTAATCTTTGTTCCCATAAAAAAAAAGTATGATTACTCCCCTGACACCACTATAACGTTTTTTTTTACTCCCTCAGCAATGTTTATTTTTTAAAAAGCAATGATTAGAACTTTGATAAAACCCAAACATAAAAAAGCAGATTTATACATTTTCTTTATTCTTGAGAATTGTTAAAGATATTATACACTATTTATCTATTAGATTGATTATTTACAAAAATAATCTTCTATTTACAAGATTATAAAAATATATGAACCAAATATAATGAAATATTTACCATTTTACAAAGAAATAAATCTGAAAAAAAAGTTTTTTATTCATAAATTTATGAAAATATATCAAGAAAATTTAAACACATGACAAAAATGCATTTTCTGGGGAATTCTTTCCTTTGCTCGCAACACATAAATTCACTTTTTCGTTTCTTCCTTTGAACCAAGCATTCTTTTAATTTTAGATTTTAGGCAAGACCACAAACATTTGATAGTTTGAGTGTGTATCTCATTCATTGGGTGGACAAAGTTTTCCTAATGTTTCATTACAGAATGTCTGATTTTTATTGCAAATATTACATTGTTGTTGGTTTACATATTTTGATAATTTTGTAATTTTTTTATAAATTTTTGAATATAAAGTTTTCTTTTCAAATTTGCTTCTTTATAAAATGTAAATAATACGTATCACATTGGACTTGGTTCACATATTTTATAATCTTGTAAATAAACATTGCTGATTGTGTAAAAAAAATTAAATGTGTAATAGTGGTGTCAAGAGAATAACTGTCCTTTTGACATACCATTTTTTATGGGTATGAAGATTAAACATTGCCGAGATTTTTCCTTTGGATACTTTCAACACAATTATCATTTTTAATGTTTAGTTAGATCAAATTTAAATAATCAGAAACAAGAATGCTGTTGCAATTTATTCTACTCTGAAATCAATGGAGAGTCTGTGTATTAAACATCAGAGCTAATGTCCTCATATTAGTTTTTGTCAACCTGATATTCCAGTTGTATTTTCCAGTCTTTTTTGTGTGTCTATTTGGTAAACTTCTTGGAATTTCAAGCTGAATACTTTATTCAATTCATAGGAGTAATTTCAACATTTGAATTTGATTTGAATGCATAAAGAATTTAGTTTGAGATACCCAGAAGGGTTACAAAATAAAATAGATACCTGAGGAAGCCCAGGGAGTATAACAACTGAAATATTATAACTTTTTTTCTTTTTTTTTTTTAATCATATCACCCCGAGCAAGGCGATAACGCCACTGATGTGCAGGGGGCTACGTAAGAGTGAAAAGAGTGGAAAAGAGAAAACCGGAGACCACATCCTAAGCAGGGAACAAGGGATGAGCCTCTTCACCTGTTCAATAGACGTGGGTGGAGTGTGTACCAAGCGATAGTTTAGTCTATCTACTCCAATTGAAAAAAAAAAAAGAAAAGGAGTGAGAAGATTGGAAAAGAGAAAGTCAGAAACCACATCCTAAACAGGGAACACGGGATGAGTCTCTTCACCTATTCAATACACGTGGGTGGAGTGTGAACCGGGTGATAGTTTAGTCTATCTACTCCAATTGAGAGAAGAAGAAAAAAAGAAAAGGAGTGAAAAAGATTGCAAAAAAGAACTATAACCAAGATGAGGACACTAGTCTGAAAGAAAGTAGGATTGTAACTACTGTAGTCTTGGCTTTTTCATCAAGAACTTATCTCTCAGATTTCTGGTTCTTGTCCCCAGAATTCATCTTCCTCTCAGGATGCATTGTTAGTCACCATTTTTTCAAATTAGATTTTTTCTTCTTTTTGCCTTTGACAATGTCTACTATAGGAATATGGCATGATCTCTCTGGCATGAAGATCCTAACTATTTATTAAGAATCCATGGATTATAGTCAAGGGACAGACAAATCCAAGAGTAAGATTAGATACTTTATAGGTTTTCATTAATTAGTCTGTATAGAGTTCTTTTGTATTCTGTATATGGGCAATTCTTTCAGCTTTTCCTGTTTGAGAAAACCTAAATAACTGCTAAAATATTCAAGTATCAAATAATAAGTATTAATTCTCCTTCTCTTTACTACCATTAGCGTCCTGTGAAGTACAGAGCCACTGAGTGCTGCTGCTGTGATTTCTGTAGCAAGTAGGCTTTTTACAGGATGGAGTTGCCAGCCCTATTTCCCAGTCAATTAAAAGTAGAGAACCTAGTCTGCTTTGCTATTTAACCCATAGGAGGGGGAAGAGTATTTGTGCAAAAAAAAACTAACAACTTTGTCCAGAATTTGAAATTGGCATGCTGATCTGACATTCTGCACCAGTATCTGCTACATTACACTCATGTTCACTTGTGCAATAAATTTGATCATCTTTTGGTGAGGCAGTGGTTGCCATACTAAATTTGTAGACTACTACTGGAGTGAGTTTAAACTTCACTTGTTAACCACCTCCCTACCCACACTTGTGCCAGACTAAACCAAGTTTACTAAATATCACTACTCCTTGTATAAGGAGTGTTAAAAACTTCTAATCCCAACCAAGAAGAATTTACTCAAAATATTTTGATGCTTGGTTATTTGGTTGAGCTGAGAACTTTTCAGAAACTCCTAATTTATATTTATAGAAATAAATGAAAAAAAAAGTGAGACTGTATAATTTTTTTAAACAACATATACACAAACAGTAATTCTTATTTTTGTGGATTGACATCATAATTAATAATTGCTCACCTCACGGAATATCTACATTATAAAACATTTTGTTTTTAGTGATATATAAAAATAGGTACCTCCACTTTTTTGTGATAATTTGCAATACCTAAGTTTTAAAATGAATTTTGATTAAAAAATTTCAAAAAGCACAATATACTTTTCTGAATTTTTATTTGTGGAATATTAGCTGATTTAAAGTATAATTAATCTGATTTGAAACCAGTATTATATAAGTTAAAAAAAGTAGATTTTAAAATGAACAATAGTAGTGACTCAACAGACTCTTGTCAAGCACTGATAAGCTATTTACATGTTTATTGCTGGCCTATGGAGAATTTATCTGTTAATACATAATTTAAGAAAATGATGGCTGAACGCTTTTTTCTAAATATATTTTTTAAGTACTCTGTAATCTCACAAATGTTGGAAACATTCTCCGTAATCTAATTTTAGGAATGTAGACTTAAATTTACTATAGTCATTGATCTTATTTTCTGATAATGTTGCGTATCGTCAACCATACTTTCAAAATGGGCATGTTTAATACACATGAATAAAAATTTTAAATTATTTTAAAAATCTTAGTGTGAAATGATTTGTATTAAGCTTTTCAATTTTTGCTTAGTATGTATAGTCTTCACTTAATAACTTAATAATCTAATGCAGACTAAGTTTTGAAGAATTCTGAAAAGATTTTTGAAACTATAAATTATTATAATTTAAAAAAGAAAAAATATGAAAACAATTCCTATGAAAATTCATTATTCATTACAAATTTTTTTTTCTTTAAACAATAATGTCCTTAATAAATATTATTCATAAAAACAATTAAAAGCTTTCCTAATTAAATAAAGTCACAGGTTTATTGCATTTTTTATTTTACTATTCAAAGCAGACTTTTGGGAAAGTGGCAACTGGTTGAAAAAAACTATCATTCTTCAAGGAATCTTGTGTCTAATAAAACTCAATACCTGGCTACAGCAGTGATGAACAAATAACTTAGAGTTGAGTTAAAGGAAGATAACTACATGGCATCTGGAAGTGGCATCATACATGGAATGAAAATGATATAACCCAGTGATCAAAATAAATGGTTTGGTTCGAAATTTCTAACACCTGAAGGCCGAAACGTCATAAACATGGCAACAAAGATGAGGACAACAGTCCAAACAAAGTAAATAATGTAATAAAACAAAGTTTACAGACAGAATTTAATTTCTAGAAATTACATGAAATTAAGTTGGGGTGGGGGGTGAAATTAAGTTGGGGGGACAGATGTAAAAAGAAACAAAAACATTTTTACCAAGATTTTATAAAAATAATAATTTAATAAATAAATTAATTAATTTGTGAATAAATCCTGGGTTTTATTAAAATCCAACAATTATTTGATTTTTGCAAGAATTTCCAAATTAATGTGTTTTACACTGGAAACAAAGGAACTAAAATTTCCATAGTAAGCTCTGCTATTCCATGCCAATGCAAAAAAAAAATATCAAGATTTTTAACCAAAATTTCAAACATGCTAGAAAGAATTAAAAAAATATTAAAAAAATACTTTGGTCTTTCCTCTTAATAATAACAAACATTTTGATGATGAGGCCTTTTTTTCATCATGCTATGCTCTTTTTTAATGAAAATTGGTAGTACCTAAATAAAAATGTCTTAAGTTCAATAAATGGAACTTACAATGGCCTTATAAACATCCCAGTCAGCATCATTCTGTCCAAAGTTGTCATCCTTATGCTTCTTAGTATCTAGAATAAAAACATACAGTCATAAAAAAAAGAAAGATTTATAACAGAATACCATTTTCAAGGTCAACAAATTATAGTAGTTTAATTAATTTAAGGGTTGGGGGTCAATTATAAACAGTATAACTTTTAATTATCTCCATTTGTTCATACTGAGATAGTATGGATTTAGGAAGATTTGTCAAAAGAATACTTTTTCTTTTTAATCTCTAATCCATAATAGATGCACTTAATTGAATTATCATTTGTTATCATTTAGTTATAACATCCATAATTTCAACAAATATAATCTTTCATTTATAAGAAAACAAATTTTCAATTGATTTTAACTTATTTTGTTATGACTACATACATACTTTTCTTCTTCAAGTGCAAAATATAATTCCACATTACAGGAATTTTAAAATTCAGTGAAGAAAAGGTATAATTAAAAATTCCTAGTATGTAAATTGTGAGAATCAAAACTTTCCTCTTACATTGATTCATTTGGATTATTTTCCTCAAATTTGATTTTATAACAATGTTTTGGACACTGTATGAAATGTACTTGGTCTGCTTCATTTCCTCAAGTCTGAACAAATATCAGATTTTTTTTTTTGGCAAGACTTCTTGGTTGTTTACACTATTTACATTGTTTGGACTGCACACTAACCCTTACAGCACAAAATCAAAATAACGGACAATGAAAAGCATGAGAGGATAAGATTAATGAAAGTAATAGCTTATGCTATTACTTTCATTAATTACTTTCATTAATGTTCAACTTACTGATTAGATTAATCATCTAATCAGTAAGTTGAACATAAATACATAAATATAAGCTCTGATCAAAAGTATCAGGACTGTTGCTATTGTAATGAAAGTAAACAGAGCGAAGCTGCTTGGAACAGATTGATACAAAACTCTGTCACTCTAAGTTATAATGTTTTCACTCAATTCCATTGTTTACAGCAGTTTATAGCCTTACTTGGAAGGAGAGTGTGGTTGTCTCACCACACCATCTGTGACCATGGCTCATGTAGCAGATTTTGGAAAACACAACACCCCTCTGGTCACACAATCACCAGAACTCCAGATCTTGACCATTGCAACTTTTTACTCTTTCCAAAAATTAAATTTCAAAATGTTGAGTAAACCTAAGAGAATTACATGAGGCAGCCACTTGCTATTCCAAAAAAGAAGTTACAGGAATGCCTCCACCGATGGAAATGACGTTGGATAAAATGTGTGGCTTCAGAAGGGAATTCAAAGGAGATTAAATGCTAAATTGATATGTGTTGTAGTTTTCTTTTTTATAGTACCAGTCACAATATTTTTTGATCAGATATCATATTAGCACAATATAGTAGCCGACAATAAGCAAAGAACAGATATTAGAGTTAAGGCTTCAAAGCTCATTATTTAAACATGTTATATAGTCTATAAGATAAAGATAATGTTAAAGCTAATCTGGTTCCATGAAAGATATGAATCCAATTTCCAGATCAGGTAGTGGAGAAATATACACCAGCTCAGTGCTAAGGCAGAATGGTATCATAAGGAAGAACTGAAATTCTATAGGAATAATATTACTGTAGTACCCTCTTACTAGAGGTCAGAAATAATACTACCTAAACATATTAACTTTGTCTTCTTCTCCCTCCTCTTCTTCAGGTGCTTCCACCTAGGTCACAAACTACTATCCCAGAAATCCCTTCATCTCTCACTCCCTCTCTTTCTCTCTCTCTGGCCCATCCCTACTGACCAATAACTAGTAGCAGTTCAGCTATTTTTTTAGTTCCTCAAAAGATTTCACACCAGCCAGAAGGGACTCACACAAGAATGTAGACAAAGTTAAATAAAGTTTGTTTTAACAGGTTAATATTGTATCTCTTAATTATTATCCAAAACATACTAGTTACAAATATTACACTACCATGAAAGGTATAAGAATAAGAAAACATACTGTTGGCATGGATGTTAAAAATAAAATTTAAGTTTGATATAACAGGTGACCATCAATTGGTTGCTGAAGAATATTAGCTGAATAATTACAAATTCACATGTACAAATCAGGAATATTTATTTAACATATTGTAGGGATAAAGTGCGATTATCTCCCTTGAGTTGAGACTGAAGTCATGAGAATTATGTGATGGCTGGTGAGTGACATCAGTTTATAAAGTTTCAAATGCCAATTGATATTTATCATGCCCTGAGACAAGACGTGGCTTCCTATGCCAAATGTTATGCAGAGAATATGAGCATCAAAAGCTTACAAGAGTAGGATATACAGAGAAAACATGGTCTCACCTAGCATATAAAGAACACCACTGACTTGCCTGTTTTCTCATTGGGAATATAAACAAGATCATCCTCTTAATTTTTGTCCTTTTCACACTTCTTGTTGTATACATATGTTATAGTTTCTGTGTGAGACAAATTAGTAACTAGTATGTAAATATCAGTATAAAAAAATCTCTTTGAGAACCATGCATGTTTGTCATCACTTTCTTTCAGCTATTCTATTTGTGTATTAAGGTGTTACGGATATAATAATACCTGTAAAGCGGAAATATGAACTGGGAATATTTATTATGACTGGAACAATTCACTAACTTTTTAACTATTTGATTTCAACAAAATATTTGCAATACTCAACACATATTACTTTTTTTGTTATATCTCTTATTTTCTGCAACTGTAATTTCTAGCTTTACTTTGATGTCTACAGTATTCAGTGACTTTCCAGAAATATTGAACAGAACTGATGGTATAATAGAAGTTCTTTTTTTTTTTTTTAATCATATCACCCCAAGCAAGACAGTAACGCCACTGATGTGCAGGGGGCTACATAGGAGTGAAAAGATTGGAAAAGAGAAAACCGGAAACCACATCCTAAACAGGAAACAAGGGATGAGCCTCTTCACCTGTTCAATAGACATGGATGGAGTGTGAACCGGGCGATAGTTTAGTCTATCTACTCCAATTGGAAAAAAAAGTGAGAAGATTGGAAAAGAGAAAACTGGAAACCACATCCTAAATGGGAAACAAGGGATGAGCCTCTTCACCTGTTCAATAGACGTGGGTGGAGTGTAAACTGGGCAATAGTTTAGTCTATCTACTCCAATTGGAAAAAAAAAGTGAGAAGATTGGAAAAGAGAAAACCGGAAACTGCATCCTAAACAGGAAACAAGGGATGAGCCTCTTCACCTGTTCAATAGACATGGGTGGAGTGTGAACCGGGCAATAGTTTATCTATAAAGAACATTTCATAACAAATTCTACAAAATGGCATATTTTTTATTTAAGTCTAAATTTATTATTTATTTGATCTGTTGAGATATACATCTTTTTAATTCCTATACATTTCATGTACTCTGTTGATCCTAGAATATTTCAGATTGAGTTCTTAGAGATTTAAAATTTAAATATTTTAATCTAAAAAGGATGCTGACCATGTCAGGCACAGTAATTTTAACAATGTGTGCTTGTTGTCCAAATGACAGGTTCTGTTTGAAATTTCTAAAAGTACAAATGGGGAAGGCCGAAGGGTACAGCAGCGGAGATGTGGTAACAGATACAATAAGAATCAATTTACAATAGTGACACCTCCTTGTCTCAAAAATTTGTCAAAGTCCAAAATATTTTAAAACAAATTGTAAAATCTACTCACTTTGTGCCAGTTGGGAAATAATTCGCATTCTTTGTTGTGAAGCTAAAGTTCTTCGTTTGGCCATATCAGCACGACGTTGGCGACGGATAGCACGAGATTCTTGAAGTTCCTGAAATGTATACACCATATTCTTAAAATATCATTTTATGCAAAAGAAATGAACTGTTTGTTAAAAACAAAAGAGTCACAAAAAAGAAAATTTTCTTCTCAACACAAAAAGGAAAATAAAGCAAAACCTACTTACCTTTCTCTTTTGTCTTACTTCATGCAACCAACTTTCAAAGTCCGTCAAGCGCTTTTCTTCCATAACCATTTCTTCAGCCATTTCCTTCAAAAGTCATTATACAAAATGTTTAGTAATTAATCTAAAAATATCTCAAGGCTATCAGTTGATGCAAAAATTTCCAGCACTATCGTCATATAATGTTTGGAACATCTTTGAAGTTACTTTTAAGTTTACTCAACTCTTTATTAACTCTTCAAGAATTATCTGTAGAAATGTGATAATTTTATTCATTCTGGTGAAACTCATGATTGGATATTAAATGTATATCTGACAATGTTTACTCTTCATGTTAACTTTAGAAAAAAGTGCAGTAAAGCCATTCAGTGATTCATTGCTTAACTTACACTGCAATTTTACTAACTGAAAATAATTCATGAACAAACGATGACATTACATCACCAAAATTGAGAGGCCACTTGTAATATCATATGTTCATTTGATACATATATGAAAAACAATATATGTATATATCTCAGACTAATAGTGAGTAAATGTATGACACTATTTTTGCATGCGGAAAAATATAACACTATTTGAGCAGGATGGAGCGAAAGAAATTATTATTAGTTGTATTATTAATTGTGCAGATTAATTGTTCCAATATGAGCAGAGAGAAAAATAAGTCTAATAGATAATAAAATTGATTATTCAGTTGCAATATGAATGCAGCTAATGAATTGTGAAGAGAGAAAATATTGCAAAATAAATTATTGAAAACTGAGTGAATTAAAAATCATTTGCAGGTGTAGGTAGCAGGTCAGACAAAGTCATTGCATCAGTCGGCCATTTTTTGACAAAGCAGAAACAATGTGACTAAGAAAAGTACCATTGAAAGCACTGAGCCTTACAGCTGGTAAAAGTGGAAAGTAAGCCGTAGTCAAAACATTGTTTTGGATTATTGAAAAGAGATTGTCACAAATCTTTGATGAGGCAAAAAGGTTGCATTCTGAAATTTTCAACTTTCCTGTGAACAGATTTAAAACCCGAAAAATAAATGATGTAATCAGTTGAATCAAAGGAAGAAGACGGAAAGAAGTGATATCAGCAGAAATATTGCTGCTTCATTGGTTAAACCAAGGGAAGGAAGTAACTTCACCTCAAAATGCAAAGGCGTGAGTGATTTCATTGGCTAAAGATTTGATTTGCATGGGCACCCAGCATCTGTCATACCTCTCCTAAGAGAACTTGGGAAAAGCATAAATATAGAGCACCGAAGGTTGAAATCAGTTGAAGTTGCAGTTTCAGTCAAATTGGGGGTTGAGTTGCAGTTTGAGTCAAGACGAGATCACTCGAGATGTAATGACAAGGGAGTAATAGTTCCCAGCCGGGGAGCCACAACCATAGAGACAGACATGGTCACCTCTGATAGAGTTCCTGACTAAAAATGTACAGAGACAGAGATAATTGCCACGCTGTTGGGTGCCAACCGTAGAGAAGCCTGCTGCCAGCCAAATTAAAAAAGTTAAAGTCAAACAACAAACCAACCAGAGTTAAAGACAAAGTAGATGGCTTACTGCTACCTACCACAGAGACATTCCTTCCGCAATTTCCCTAAAGTTTTGGGGTGAAGTGAATAAGACATTTTGAATCGTCACAAACTTGTAAACTCTGACTTATATTACTTATGAGCTTTTTTCCATTTTTTTTATTCAATATATATATATATATATATATATATATATATTATAAATTATGTTTTAGAACATGTACATAATTTCTTCTATATATGTCCTCTTCCCTACAATTATATGTTTGTTCTAGTGTTTGGATTTAAACACTTCCTCAGGGGAAATAAAGGTTTGGAATCATTTTCTGTTTATATTTGGTTCGTTGTTGTCGTGGGGGTTGGTTGGGGTTATTGGTAATTAAGTGAATGTCTCGTTTTGATCGTTAGACTTTTGAGGAATTTGGTGTGTAAGTGTGAACCTTTATTTCCCCTGAGGAAGTGTTTAAATCCAAACACTGAAACAAACATATGATTGTAGGGAAGAGGACATATATAGAAGAAATTATGTACATGTTCTAAAACATAATTTATAATAAATATTCACTGCTCTATACACCATATATCGAGCACTGTTTTAAATTAATGTTTTGGATGAAAAAAATTTTTTTCTTTTTCTCTCCTCATTCTATACTCACTCGGATATATATATATATATATATATATATATATATATATATATATATATATATGTATGTATATGTGTGTGTGTGTGTGTGTGTGTGTATAGAGAGAGAGAGAGAGAGATATGAAGATATATATTTTTATATATCAGGAATAATATTGGGGAAAAATGTATGTCAAAGTGGAAAAAAGTTTTCTTGTGAAAGAAAGAAAAAGAATCTAAATCAGCAATGAAATATTTTAAATTCCCAGCATTTCTTGTTCATGCACATGCATAGTCACACCAACATAATATATTTGGTCCAGTGAAATGAGTTGCAAGAAAACTTTTCCCAATTTGTCTTACATTTTTCCCTGAGATTTTTTGAAAGGAGCTATTATCTCCCTTCTCAAAGTTATGTTATGAGGGTCACTTGATGGTCAGTGAGTGATGTCAATATATAGTATCATAGTATCAAACAGTTATCAAACAGTTTTTTTTTATCAATTCACCTTAAGCAAAGGGATAATGCCACTAAGATGCAATGGGAATGAAAGAGACTTTGGATGGAGCCTGAAAACTTGTTTCTAAACAAGAAACAAGTGATAAACTACTCTTGTTCAAAAGACCAAGAAGGAGTGTGTTAGGTTCTTACTATTTATCATGCCTGGAGGCAAGATGTATTGGCTCACAACAGTTGCTATATAATCTGCAGATAATACAGACATAATCTGACAGCAGTAGGGTGTACAGAGAAAGCCACGTGGTTTCACCTGGCACATAGAGGACACCAGCCTGCCTTTTTTTCACATTGAATAATATTAGAAGTAAGAACCTCTATCTTTTCAACCCTTTCACATTGCTTATTGTATACATATGTTATAACTTATCTGTGTGGGACAAATTAGTAACAAGTGTTGCATCCTGTTGGTACTCCCACCTTTTTTAAAAAAACAACTGGAAGATAAAAACTTCACTTATAATGAATGGCTATAGCTGATTCAGAATAAAAAATGACCTTGAAAACAGACAAAAACCATCCTTTTCAGGACAACGCTCTTTACCACACTACAAAAGTGTCCTTTTCAGAACAACACTTTTCTCACATTAATATGCAAAGATCTTTTGCCTAATGAACTGTCACCATATCTTGTCAAGGCATTTTCTTTAATGACAATAAACTTGGCACTATATCTTTTTACTCATGTCTTTTTGTTTGTTGTTGTCTTCTGTTAGTCAATATCTGTTTGCAGGCCAATATACCACCTGCAACAAAAGTATGTATATATATTGGTATAAAAAATATCTGTGAGAACCATGCATGTTTGTCAGTATTTTTTTTGTCCGTTTTATTTTTTCAGCGATTCTGTGCCATCTGTGTATTAGGGTGTTACTATATCATGGATATAATGATGTCTACAATTAGGAAATGCAAACTGAAAACATTCTTTCTTGTATAGCACCTCCCTGGAAACAAATAAAAAACATTAGAATCACCTTTTGTCTCTTAGCTCTTTGTAATGCATGAGCTCGTGCCCTTCCCTCATGAGCACTTTTCAGAATATGTTGCTTTTTTTTGGCTGCTTGTTGTTCAGCAGTAAGCATCTCATCAGGAATGTGAAGAAGGTCAAACTTGGATTCTGCTTTGGCCTAAACAATGAAAAAAAATGTGTCTTCATATGATTTTGTTATAAATTAATACGCAATTATAAAAATATGGGTCATGCATGAGTGATCATTCTGTGAAAACTATAAATAAAAAAAAATCATTTACACATATACCCATAGGGGTGGATATACTGGTAAACAAAATCAACCAACATTCTATCTAAGATAAGTATAGGATCTATGCACTCTCTCTTAAACAAAAGTGGTGATCCTTGTCCCCCTGTTTAGAATGAGTGTAGTTAGTATCCATGTGTTTTGCCTAGGATAAAAGTGTTTCTCTTTGGTTATCTAAGACCAGTATAGTATTTGTGCACTCTTCCATGAATCAAACTGTTGTTCCTATATATTCTACCTAGGACCAGAATCAGTGTAGTGTCTGTACACACTGCCTTTAATTGAAATGTTGCTCCTCAGCACTCTGTGTAGGATTAGTGTGTGTGTGTGTATCTATATATTTATAAAAAAATAGATATTCTCTCAGTGTTTTAGATGTATTCTTAGAAGTGCAGAAGTTTGTTTATTTTGTTTAATGGCATATCATTTATTAATGAGTCATCTAATGCCAAAGCAAGTAGGGTTCCAGTGATTTCTTGGCTGCTGTATCTGCTCTGTCATTTCCCTGGATGACAATATGACTCAGTACTCAGCAGAATATGATGTTTTTGTTTTTTGAGATGTCATTGTTTTGGTTTGCTACCTTGATTGTTAGTGGGTTTGTCATTTTCTTATTTTTTTAATGATACAAGTACTGATGTGGCATCTGAAAAAGATGATAAATTTCTTGGAGTTGCTTCTTGATACAATATCTAGGGTCAAATCAATAGCTGATATTTCAGCACTGTATATGGAGGCTTTTTCTGGGAGGCACTTTACTAGGTTTGTTTTGTTGAGAATTGCAGCACATCAAATTTTATTTCTATCTATCAATCCATCAGTGTAAGTTGGAAAATAGAATAACTCTTTTGGATGGAGAGTAGTTTGTCTTGGAAGGTAATAGGATTAGTATTAGCTTTTGGTGGATTCCAGTAATATTTGTGATTGGTGTGGGGGTAGATTTCACAGTTTTCACAACATTTGTTTTGTTCATCTCAGTATTTTTTATGAGTTCTTTCATGTGTAAACTGTATAGTTTAATGATATTCTTTTTTGTTAAATAGTCTTGTGGATAGTGGTTGGGAGACACAATTATATATTGGGTTTGATGGACATGATACTGTTATATAATATTGTGCTAGTTTCTCCCACCTTATTGTTACTGGTATGGGGGGAGGTTACCTCTGCTTACAGGCTCTCTAAAGAAGATGTGGTTAAGGCTAGTCTAAGTCCTTAGTGGTGTATCGGATCTAGTTCTTATAGGTATGTTTTTCTTGCAGATTCATATATGAAACATCCATAATCTAGTTTTGATCTGATTAGGGTATGGTAGATTTTGAGTAGTCTGCACCCCAGTCAGTATATGCTAGGATTCTGAGTAGTTGAATAGTTTTATTGCATTTTGCTCTTAAATATTTTATGTGTGGTATAAATGTGACTTTTTTTAATCAAACAAAATGCTTAGGAATTATATTATTGTTGAGTCTTAAAATAGGGTCATTGTGCAATTTTCATTTTGCTTTATCCTTTGAAAAATTAAATTTCTGTGACTCATTTATTGATCTTATTGAGACATAGCTGGGCACATCTCTCTATTGTATGCATGTATTTTGATCTGCAGCAGATTAAGTAGCCATATTTAATATTTAAAGTAGCACAGTGGATTTGAGAAGAACTGTTCCATCCTTTTGTTGTTGCAGCTTATTTTTATTTGTGTAGTTGTGTTGAAAGTCATTATAAATGCATTAAATCTTGACCTTGTATCACATCCACATATTAGTGGGGAGATGAAGTGAATATTTATACATGTATTTGTATAAGTTGGTTTTCTTTTCTCATGGATTCTCTTTGCATCCACCACATCTTGGTTTATCAATTCTCTTGTAGTTTTTTCAATTGAGCAAAGAGTTCTCTATTTCGTGCCACACCTTTTGCAGTATTTAATTTTTTGTGTGGTTATGTCTTTATTTTTTGGTGTGAAAAGTGTTCATCTTCAGCAGAAAATCTGCATGTTTTTTCTTCTCCACTTCGATTATAATCATGCCATTTCTTAGAGATTCTTCCATTTCTGGAGCAATACTTGTAGATATGACTTTTGGTATTACAAAAGATAACAGTTTTGTTAATGGATTTTCTTCTAGTGATTCAAAGACTATAAATCTTGGAAATGTTTTTTGTTATTTTTTATTTACTTTCTGTATCACTATTCAATAGTATTTTCTTGTTTTTTTATTTATTTATTACTCATATTTTATTTATTGTGGTTGTTCATCAGTCATGTTCTCCAGCCAACTTGGAACCTCCTATAAGAGAATTGATGAGTGGGGAAATCCTATTCACCCCATCCCTCCAGGGCTTCATAAATGATATACTCATATACAGGGAGGCATTTGAGCACCTGTTTTATTTGGGAATGTTCACCCAAGCATGGACTTTCCTCAGTGTTTACAACTTTATTCCTAGTTTGATTGACCTTACATCCACCATTTACTAAGTCAATTTTGGAGTTAGGTGTGGTGGGTAGATGTGCATTTGTTTCTTTAGTTGGTCTGACTTAGAGGGGCTGGTTACATCAAGCCCTGAGTGACCATCTAGCCCAAGTAAGGGCCAAAGTATCGTGTTGGAATTCAGGAGTATTCTGCTTCACACCTAAAGTCATCAACTACCAGGATCCTGTCCTCAGACATCATGGGTCACTACACATGCCAAACAGATGGTCTCAATGGGAATATTTTATCCCTCTGCAGAGGTGCAGTCAGTGTATTCTACAGCCCCAGCCAACAGGGCTATAGCTATCTTTCAATGTAAAAATTCAACATTGAAAAATTATATGTGCCTCTATATTCTGTGATTAACACAATTGATGATTTACTGTTGCTTTTTGGTTTTTGACTATTTAGTCAATTGAATAAATGTTTATATGTTGCATGGGATTAATGTAGATGAGTTGGATAAAGCATTCAGTCTCTTCATTTTGCAACCTCTGAATCTGTTGGTGATATGTAAAAAGAGTCTTCATTCTTCAAGGTCTGCAATCCAACTTAACTTTTAATATATGTGAGTTGGAGATATGATTTAGTCTCTTTGTTAAGCAATCTCCTAATATGATAATAACATGAAAATGAGCTTTCGTCTCTTAAGATCCACAGTCCAACTGATTAGACATATTTCTCCTGCACAATTTTTCATATTGGGTCATGTGACTCCACATGTGTGATATGCGATTTTTAGTCATCAGCTAATCCTGTTTCCATGGGTCATTATTCAACTTTACATGCATTAGATTAGCTATTGATTTCATAAGGCCGAGAGAGAGAGAGTAGCTGTCATAGAAAAAGAAAGAGTAATAGTTTATAGATAATATATACTTTTAATGCTGTGAGGTTTAAGGGTGAATACGTGGTAATATAACAACTGTAAAATATTTGTATTTGACTATAAATAAATTCTAGCTTTTGACAGCAAAATCAAAAATTAAACTTTTGCAAAAGATTTTCTCTCAAATGCTGTAGGAAAAAAAATGAAAATAATCTCATAAAAATAGGAAAACAACATTTAAGTAACATTTAAGCAAAACATTTTAACAAAACACAAGAATAAAACGAGAAAAAACAAAACATTTCTCTGAATCACTGACTAGAACTAAAAGCTTTTTACTGAATAACATGTCAATAATGAAGTAAATTAGAAAATTTCATTTTTAATATATTCTCTTTTAAAAAAATTGGTTGTCATAGAAAAATGATGAAATAAAATCAAAGAGTTATCTCCCTTAGGTTTAACTTGGTCAGTTCAGTTAAGTGCCATACGTAATACACACTTGGGCAATCATGTCTCAAAGATACATGACTGATTGGGTAGAATATTTTCTCGTAGTAGATTGCCATTAATTTCTGCAGTAGACTGGTTGCCAATCAAGGCTATAGAACCTAATCTGTCCTGCAATTTAATCCATAACTGGAGGGAGAAGAGACGGATTAATACCTTTCTCAAGGGTATTTGCACATAAATGAATGCAAAGAATTCAACTGGAATTCAAACTTGGTTCACTGCTTTCTCATTCTAAGCCAACATCCACTACACCACAACACATATACCAGGTTAATTCAGTCAGTTAAGTGCCATACGTGAAACATGCTTAGGCGATTATGCGATTATGTCTCGAAAGAGACATGACTGACTGGGCAGAAGATTATCCCGCAGTAGGTTGCCATTGCTTTCTGTGGTAGACTGGTTGCCAGCCAAGGCTATAGAACCCAATCTGTCCTGTTATTTAACTCATAACTGGAAGGAAGAGACGGATTAATACCTTTCCCAAGGGTATTTGCGCGTAAGTGAAAATTTTTAAAAAAGTAAATAAACTGAAATAACGGATGAATGATTTTACTTAGTGCAAAAATACACATTGTAAACCTTTTTTTGAGTCTTGAATAACTATGTGTGTGTGTCCATAGTCGTAATGTATCTTTGCGAGTAGCAATACTAGTGATGTAGTTCTCCTTGCCAAGTGTGACACATTCGATTGCTGCCTGGCCTGTCATCTATCTACTACTTATATAGTGCCAGGCTAATTTACATAGGATACTACACCCTCCCGAAACCAGAGTGGTCGTACACACTTGTTCTTCCTGTCACTATTTCTAATGTCTTTTGTCATATATTGTCCTGCTGTTCATTCTTCTTGTTGTCTCTTCAAAGGTGATCTTCGTCTTTCTTCATCCTCCTTTTACACATGTCTTTTCACCTTTACTTAATTTTATATCCTGTTTAATCTCACTTCTGCAACTCTCTCTCTCTCCCAGCTCCATCACTTTCATTCTTTGCTCTACTTCATCACTGCGCCTTCTTTCCTCTTCATGTTCTTGATCTTTCATCTCCATATCCTCCAACATACTTCTACTTTTAAACTGGTCAGCATGCGCCAAAATACACTCCTCTTTCTTTTCAATTATGACTGTGTTGTTTCCTCTCTGTAACAGTAAATTCACCTCTTCCGGGCCTGCTATTTTATTTTTCTTATACCACACCTTCTCCTTTGTAGGAAAGACATCATTATGGGGGTTCTGATCTGCCTTCCCATTAGCGTCGACAGGCTCACATTCCTCCCCTCATGTAGGATAAACCCATAGTTAAGGAGCATTTTTGATAAGAACACCTCAATACTCTCATTAGTAGATGAAAACGCCTTTAAAGTCATTTTCACAGTCTGCACCATTCTTTCTGCTAGACTGTGGATGGTATGGCAATGTCTTATATGGAACGCATCCAATCCGTCTTAACCAAGCAGACAAACTCTCATCTCAGACTCAGATGCATTGTGTGTAAATACTAGTTGATGCACGCCATTTCTCAAAAACACAGTTCTTAAAACTTCTTTTACTGTGACTGCTCTTCTATCCTTTTCTTTGATCACCTCTGGCCAACCTGAGTAAGTGTCCTCTAGTATTAAAAATGACTGCATATCCCTGATATGCGCATGGTCCATGTGCACTCTAACCTCCCAGGGCTGTGCTTCCTTAGGCTGTGAATGAATTTCTTTCTGCCTGAAACTTCTTATCTCCTTGCACTTTGGACACTTCCTTATATATCATCATGCACTTCTTTCAATATGTCTTTTCTCAACATCTGTGGAGCTACTATTACCTCTCTATTATATATTATACCATTCTCTATGGTCAACTTGTGTCTTGCCTCCTTGAATGGTAACTCTACCATTAAGCAATTGCTTCATCTATTAGTTCTTATTCTTGCCATCACTCTGTTTAACTTCAGATCCTGCTTGGTTTCACTCTTAAGTTTCTTTATAAGAAGCATGTCTGTTTTCGCACAGTGTATTATTCTATCCTAACCCAATTTGAGCTTCTCTTTTGTTCCATTCACAAACTGTAACCTTGACAAAACACCCACATGAGAAATAGTGTTTTCTTTCACATATATTATGTCAAAATCGAACGCCATGATTTTTATCACTCAACACAGTATCCTTGAAGATGTAATCTTTGGGAATTCTTTCGAGTTGAAAATAAATTCCAACGACTTATGGTCTGACTTCAACAAAATTTTTTATCTAACAAAAAATTCCACACCCTTTCCATGTTCCACACAATCGCTAACACCTATTTCTCAATATTTTAATAGTTAATCTCTGTCGGCATTAACCTTCTTGACAAATACATAATTGGGTCCTCCTCTTGAGATAAAATGGCAGTAATCGCTTTCTCACTTGCATCTGTGGTTACGGTTATTTCTTTTTTAGTATAGAACACTTATTATCGGTTTTCTCCTCATGATTGTCTTTAGTGCTTCAAAAGTATTATTTTGCTTTTGTGTCCACTCAAACTCACTGCTCTTCTTGTGTAACTCTGTGAACGGTTCAATTATTTTACTGTACCTTGGAATATACTTGCTGTAGAAGTTTATCAATCCCAAAAAGGACTCTAATTCCTTCTTATTCATTGGAGTTGCTACATCTGTAATCTTCTTTGTCAACCTCTCATCAGGTGCTATGACTTTTTTTGATATCTCATAGTCCAAATATGACAAATTCTTACGATCAAAATAGTATTTGTCTCTGTTCATTGTTAATCCTGCTTTTTTTAATCTTGTTAATATTTGTTCAACTTTACGTTTTAATTCTTCCTTGGTTTTTGCCCTTACCCCTATATCGTCCTGATATATAATTATGTTACTTATTTTTCCTAATAACACTCCTTCAATCACTTTCTGAAAAATGTGACTATAGGTCTTAATCCCAAATGGTAGACGAGCTCATTTTAGCAGACCTATAGGGGTGTTAATTGTGGTAACTTCTTTGAGCTTCTCATCAATCTCAATTTGGTTGTACACAGACGTAAGATCAATTTTAGCAAATTATTCCATATTCGCCAGCTTGTACCTCACAATTTCAGTATTCAGCAATGAAAATGAATCTGAGCATATTTGATGATTTACTCCTACTTTGTAGTTGCCACATATCCTTAAGTCTCCATCTGCTTTTTTTATTGCAACAATAGGTGACGCCCAGTTACTTCCACGTTGAGTCACCTTTTTCAGAATGCCCTGTTTAATTTTATCACCACCAAAGGAAGTATTTGAACCGGAACTTTCTTGCCTCTATATATTTAGGATGATAATTCTCTTTCAACCAAATACTCACTTTATACCCTTTCAACAATCCTATTCCACTTTCTCATTTCTGCAAGCAATTCATTCGCTTTGCTGTGTCCACCTTTAATACATCGATCCCCAACAATCCATGACTCTTATGCTACCACCACAATTGGAATTACTTCAAATCATGTACCAGTTTCAAAGGTGCCCTGACAGAAAGCCATTGTCTTTATGGCTGATCCATCAAATTTCTTTAATTTCACATAGCTTTTTTTTTTTAGTTTGGGCTATTCCAACTTAATCCAAAAATTCTTTAGTATTAATATTATTTCACTACCAGTATCCACCTATATACTAAATACATGATCATTTATTCTTATTCTTATACTCTCTTGACCTTTCTTTCGTGCATTAACTGCAAATATTTTGGTTTCTTCTTTTTCTTCTTCAGAGGATGTTTTTACTATTCTCATTTTTTCTACTTGCTTCTTGTACTTATATACACTTTGAACATAATCCCTTTCCCTAACACCAAACGGATTTTTTTCTTTTCATGCATTCTTCCACAATATTTGCATTTCATTTTGAATTTAGTCATATTCACCTTGTACATTTCAAGCTCTTCTTTCGGTTTATTGAATTCTCTGAGTAACTCCAACTGTTGTAAAATTCCTATACTTGTTTTCAAATTCATCTGGCTGCTTTGCATGCACCCTTATATTTTTTGCTTATGACTTGGGTCTTGTAATCCCAACTTTAGAAAAATCTATTCGCCTTTCACCAAGGTTTCTTGTGTGCCTAAATTTTTGAACTTGCAATATTTAGCTCGCTCCTTAATCCTATACAAGTATTGCATCACAGATTCCTCTGGCCACTGCCTTGCTTCCAGAAAATGGGTCCTCTTGGAAATAACCAATTTTTTCTTCAGTCTAATATTCTTTTTAATGACTCTTATAATTTCCTCAAAAGTCATTTGTTCCAACTCCTTTGGGTAAAACATGGTAGAAATTTTCTTTAAAGCCTCACATCCTACAATAGCCAAAAACAAATCTGTTATCTGATTCTCTCCTCCTTCCATTCTTAAGTCCTTCAATTTTTTAATTCTTGCCAATGCTGCAAAAGCTTGCATCCATAATTTAACATGTTCTGGATCATCTAAAGAACCCAAAGTTCTATTAGCGATGCTATTGTTGAGTCTCAAATAACTTTGTGTGTGTCCATAGTTGTAACGTATCTTTGCATGTAGCAATATTTGTGATGTAGCTCTCCTTGTCAAGTGTGATGCATTGGATTGCTACCTGGCCTTTCATCTACTTACTACTTATATAGTGCCAAGCTAATTTGCATGAGATACTACATATTTTTCATTAATAAAGAAAGTAATAAATAAGAGAGATATACTACTAATGTTAGCCAGTAAATTTATAAAAAAATATTTTCAATGTTTGGTCAGCAGTACTTATTTTTTAACATATGTTGTTTCTTTATATTTCAAGTTATTTTATATGATTTTTATGGTAAATAAAAATAATTTTTTCATTGTTCAAGCAAGATATCAGTAATTAGAAAATTTTTCTCATAAAAATGTATAGAAGTGAAAATAAAATATAAAATAACTCTAATCAATACAGTTTTTAGACTATTATCCTCATGCTTGTGTTTTTTGTTGCAATATATTGGCTAGTCAATTTTTCTCCCTCCTTTAGGAATATTTGACATCAAGTGAATACATGTGAAGAATACATGTGAAGAAGGTTGAAAAACTAATCAACTAAATTTTAATAAAAACAACAAAGAAAAGGATAACAGTACAAAAGATAAGAATAGCTAATCTTAAAATTCAAGACATAAAATAAGTTGCTATATATTATCGCTAAATGAAAAATTAAACTTCAATAAGATGAGAATAAAATTTGTTTGACAAACTGCCCATATTTCTGTTAATGAATTTAAAAATTAAGATTGTTACCTCAGGTTCTTCAGGAAGCTCTTTGCCAAGAATTTTTGCTTTTGTTCGTTGAATATTTATGGTGAGTTTGTTGATTGCAACCTGGAGGTCTTCACTAGAACGAAAGCCCATATTTTTGAGAGCTCTCTGAAATAAATAGTATGAGATATACATGTAAAAAAAAGATAAAATTAGTAATGTATTTCCATGCCTTTTGTAATGTATTTTAATTTTTATTTCTTAAGCAGAAATTAAAATTTAAACCTCATAAATTGCTGTGTTTTTTTTCATAAACAAATGTATCAGACTTACATACCAATTTGGTATGCAAGATTTACATACCAATATAGTATGAGAGACGGTTAGGAAATCAATAGATTCTAATTAGCATCAAGAGGCTTGTCCCACACACAAGTTGAAATGAGCTCTTCCCTGAAGTTCAATATTAGCTTTTACAATTTCTTTGTAATTATTTTATGAGTTAACTGAAGAATCCTTGTCAGTCTGAATGAATTTGTTTTTTAAAGCCTCATAAAATGCATGTGCATTTTGCAAACTATTTAAATTTGCTAATAGTATCAAAATTCTTAGAAACATCCATTACATTTAAAGACGTTAATAAAAAAAAAATGTTCAATTCTTTCTTACACTGTATTTTTTTAAAGCATCCTCATCTTCCTCTTCCAACAGGAGTTGTATACCCATCAACTGTTGAAGCTGTTCCTCATTTTCCTGCAACTGAAAAGCAAAGCAAACAATTTAAAAATACAAGATTAAGTTTTACTTTTTCACACTCAGTAATTCCTTGTGTCTTAGTGATTTTATTATCTTGCTTGGAGTGAAATGATTAAAATATAAAAAAGTTAAACTGCATGGAGTACTAAAGTCATAATTAATGATTTGATGTTATTGAAAAGTAAATGCAAACAATATTGTATCATTTGATATTGTTAATCTGGCTATTCTATTGTTGTATCTCACATTTTTTTCTGAATATCTGTTCAAAATGAACTTTGTTTTTTCATCTTTAAAATGTTTTGAGCAAATAAGATTGCTATTTTTGTATGAAATTAAAATGAGACACAAATCAATTGAACTAGGGAGAAGCATCAATTCAGAATTTGGATAAACATTACAATGGTGGTTTTACAAATGTCACTCCAGAGATGAGACAATACAAAATAAGTCTCAAAAATAACCTACAAATATCATTGATAATAAAATTGTAAAAGATAACCTGAGAACAACAATCCAAGTTCTTTCTGAAAATTTTGGAATTTCTCTGAAGAAATGGTTTCTTTTAAAGGTAAGGAGAAAAATTGTGATTTGGCGAAATGAGTCCAAATGAATTGACAGAAAATTAGAAAGTGCATTGTTTTGAGGTCTGCTCATCACTGCTTATAACAATAACTCATTTTTGAAATGTGTGATTATTTATGAAAAATAAAACTTTTATGATAATTATAAACTGATATTTTGATTAAGAGAATTCTCTTATAATTTTTAATTGCAAACTAGTTTCTCTTTCATGTAATGATTATTGTTTTTCATTGCAATACTCAATGGGTTTTGCTTTTATACCTTTTCTGTTAAGTATGCAGCATGGATCAGAAATTAAAAATAAATTTTGAGTTTGTATTCTTCAATTAAAAATTAATAATAATGATAATACTACATTGAAGAAATTTGAACATTTTTTTAAATATAGTGTTTTACTTTTCCTGTTAAAATCTTTTACACAGCATAACCAAACAGGCATTTAGAATGTTGAGGGGCTGAAAATCTGACTTGTAAAATTATTCAATTCATCCACAAAGAAAAAAACAAAAGAAGAAAGAAGATAAAGTGTAAATTCAAAATTTTGATATTTCAAAAATTGTTGAGGTTTTTTTAAAACATTATGTTTTTGTTTGTTCAGTTTCTGCTTATGAAAACAATTTTTGTAGAACAAGAATTAGACAAGACATAGGAAGATTTCTTAATGACTCTTGTTACTACTTTAATGCAGACTGGCTACTTGATATGTTATCTTTTATTTATACATGATAAACATACATAGTATTAAACACAAGAATACATGCAAATATTTAACACAAAAATGCTCAGTTCTATTCTAAAGTGTGTTACTTGAAGAGTAAAAAAATTCTAGTAACTTTATATGCTTAATAGCTGAAACTTTGCAGATCCAGTCAGTTTAAGTGCCATACGTGATACACGCTTGGGCGATCATGTCTCGAAAGAGACATGACTGACTGGGCAGAAGATGATCCTGCAGTAGGTTGCCATTGCTTTCTGCGGTAGACTGGTTGCCAACCAAGGCTAAAGAACCCAATCTGTCCTGTTATTTGACCCATAACTGGAAGGAAGAGACGAATTAATACCTTTCCCAAGGGTATTTGTACGTATATGATTGCAATGAATTCAACTGGAATTCGAACTCGGCTCTCCGATTTCTCATTCTGAGTTGATATCCACTGGACCACAATGCACATCCTTTGCAGATTAATTATTCTATAAATGTTTTAAATGCTGTGAAATCTTTATTTTTCTAAGTTGATTAAATTTCATTTTAAGTTTGTATCCCCACAGTTAAGTGCCATATGTGATACACACTTGGGTGATCATGTCTCTTTCAAGACATGACTGACTGGGCAGAAGATTTTCCTCAGTAGGTTGCTATTACTTTCTGTGATAGGCAGGTTGCTAACCGAGGCTACAGAATCTAATCTGTTCTATGGTAGTTAACTCATAACTGGAGAGAGTAGAGACAGATTATTTGCGAACAAGTGAATGCAACTCATTGATCTCTTGTTCTGAGCCAATATCCACTGCAACATGACGCACATCCACTTAGTAGAGATATCATATTTTATTAATAATTTTCAATAAAAAGAGATTTTTATTTTGTTTAAAATTGATTAAAAGAATAGGTTTTAATAATGATTTCGTTATAATTTGAATGTCTAAATTGTTCATTTTACCAAATCTTAATTTATATAATTTTTTAAAGTTTTTCTTCACAAAGAATACAGAAATATCAACCAAAATCAAATTTTAAATAAGTCAGTATTAAAAGTTTAAATATCAGTAGTTAAAAAATCTAGCGAAATAAATTCTTTATTTAATCGATCCATGTACTTTTCTGATACACATTTAAAAAAAATAATTACTGTAATTATGTAAACAGTAAAATATGGCCATTATCAAAACTGACATGGCTGTGCAAATCATAGGATTTAAAAAAAGAATCCAAATTTAAATCCAGGAATTGTTCAATCCTGTTCAAGGAATCCCTCTCTGACTGGCCAACTGTGGGTTGGTGAGGCTATTTAACTCATAATTGGAAGCTTTGAATTTAGAGATGTCCTTCTCCTAGACCAGTTACCCAGTCTGTCCTGTTATTACCCATAGCTGGGGAAAGAAATGATGGATTTGCATGTAAGTGGATTTACATGCAAATTCGACTTGAATTTGAACTTGGTACTTCAGTTCCTCAATCCGAACTGCTATCCATTACTCCACTGTGCCTCCATAAAAAAAAGCATGCACAGCAATATTGGTTACATTCAAATATAAATAAAAATAATATAAGAGGCAGAGAGTTCACAGAACAAAAAAAAGCTTACTGTTTTGTACTGCAATTGGGTGAGATGTATTTGAGAGGAAAGACATCCATTTTATATCTAAACTTATTTATAAATGGAACTTTGTATGTGTGTGTGTGTGTCCGTTACCTATAGTCTTCGAATCGGCTGAACCAATTTTCTTGAAAATTTACAGTTGTTCTATAAGCGTATGCGAGTGTTCGTAGCTAGGTTTTGTGTCAAGGTACCCCCGATAAATATTAAAAATCAATAATGAAAAACATTGGGTTATAGAATGAGTGGTCCGATTTTAATCAAATTTGATACATTCATAGACAAAGACATAAGAAACGATATTCAGAAGTTTCAAGGTTGCAGTTCTTACAATAGTGCAGAAAATCGATAATATATATATATAAAAGACAAGATGTTTGTGTGTGTGCCTGTTTATCTGTCTGTATGTCCTTTATACAAATCCACAATTTTTATCCGATTCTCACCAAACTTCACACAAATATTCTTTAGGCTGAGTCTGAGCTCCAAGACCATGGATTAGTTTTAAGTAATTACAATTAGTACATAGATTAACATAGATGAGGGCTTATGGCTACATCAGACCACTGCTTCCTGTACAATCACCAAAATTAAGCAATGTCAAACCTGAGCAATCACTTTGGAATAGTAGGTGCTGTAAGCTTGAATATATGGGTAATGTTATGAATAATGGCTCGGAAATGTTAATTGAAGAAAAGAGTTTCAATTCCAGCTGGATTCATTATATTCACTTATGTGCCAATACCCTTGAGAAAGGTATGAATCAAATTCTTCTCCCTGCCGCTAGGGGTTAATTAGTAGAACATATATCTCAAACTATTATTATCTTAAGAAAAGAATTGTATA
Organism: Ascarosepion bandense; assembly: GCA_037127315.1. NCBI lineage: Eukaryota > Metazoa > Mollusca > Cephalopoda > Sepiida > Sepiidae > Ascarosepion > Ascarosepion bandense. The sequence continues at coordinate 1,920,960 of JBBBDQ010001389.1, forward strand.
CAAAATATTTAGATTTTGGCATTAAATAGCCTATAGAGGTTGAAATGCTGTTAAACAAAACCAACCAACATTAATTTCTTTTCTTTCAGATATCTCACCCAATTTTGCTCTGCACTTAAATAAAAAAAAATACATAAAAATAAAAAATAAAATAAAAAATGTACAAAAATGTCTTATATACTAAAAAAAAGAATGCAAACTGTACACTATTTCTGACAAAGATAACCAGATCATCCATGAAAATATTACACTAAAAAGAAAATTATGTTTCTAGTGTATTTAATATTAACATTTTAAAATCAACCTACTTTCTCAAGCCTCCTTTTGGCATTGATTTCTTTTAGTCTTTGAATATGTTGTTCACGTCTCTCTTTTTGTTGATCAAGGGTTACTTGGTTGTCAGCTGCCTGAAAAACAAAACAAATGAAAAATGGAGATTTGCAGTCAAAATAATTTACAAACAAGATAGGTAAATAACAACTATATACTAACAACAAAAAACAAAAACTTTTGAATTTAAATTAAAAACAAGAAAAATGCTTAAATTTTCACACTGTGTCAGGTTAGTGAAGTTAGTCAGCCTGTGTTGATACCAGATAAAAACACAATGGTGAAGATAACAACTAGAATTAAACAGGTTTTGAAACATTTAGTTTCACATTTAGTTTCATCACATATTTTTAAAAGGCTAATTACTTTCAAACATGTGTTTAACACTGTAATTATACATTTCAATAACCAATATAATGCAAACCAATTGGGAATACCAAGTACTGCAAATTTGGAGGTGCAGGTGGTGTAACGGGTAATTACTCGGAATTGTTAATTGGAGAGCTGAGTTTCAATTCCAGTTGGATTCATTATATTCACTTATGCGTATTTACTCTTGCGAAAGGTATGAATCTATAAATAAAATTACTAATGTATTTTACTTTGAATTTTAATGCAAATTTACAGCCAACTCAGCTAATATTTTAAAAAATAAAACTTTTCTAAAACCTTGGGATGAACAACTAAAAATGGAGATCAAGTTATCCAAAAGTAAGCACCAAAAGAAATTTATTAAGTTTAACTTAACCTGGCACAGGGTTACAAGAGAAAAGTATTAAGTGAGGATTAAACTTACTATAATAACAAATTGTTTAGCAAGATCAGTGAGTTAAGTGCCATACGTGATACACGCTTGGGTGATCATGTCTCGAAAGAGACATGACTGACTGGGCAGAAGATTATCCCGCAGTAGGTTGCCATTGCATTCTGCGGTAGACTGGTTGCCGACCAAGGCTATAGAACCCAATCTGTCCTGTTATTTAATCCATAAATGGAGGGAAGAGAGAGATTAATACCTTTCCTAAGGGTATTTGTGCGTAAGTGAATGCAACGAATTCAACTGGAATTCGAACTCAGCTCCCCAATTTGTCATTCCGAGATGAAAGTAGAAACTTTTGTCATGTCAAGTTCAGTGAGCAGAATATTCTCAACTCTCTCATAGAATAATAAACAAATAGACTGTGACATGGCTTGAAATTACATCCCATATCCTAAAAAACTTTCTCTAATATACATATTACCTATACTAGTTTGGTCATGAATGCTTAACAATATAGTAAAAAATTTAAATTAAGTCATATAGCTTCCAATTTTTTAATTTGATTAGTCATATCAAAGTGTTTATTTACTGTCTTATAGAAATAGTTGTAATATTTTGTTATTTTTTTTATTTTTTAATCAAAGAAGATTTTTTTATTTTTTAATCAAAGAAGATGGCAAGAGAAAATGGTTGTTAATCGATCAATTGATTTGGTTCATAGCAGTAATGTAGGATACATAGGTAGAACAATTCACTATCAATCCTGTACATTCTACTCTTTCCCTGATGGGCTAATTTTTCTCTTGTTTCTAAAGTTTTCGCCAATGTCATTGTATTTTGGATAAGGGCTTGTGTAACTCTAAATAAAGGGATAATCCAATCTGTCCTGCTATTTAACCCATAACTGGAAGAAATAGTAGGATTAATACCTTTCCCAAGGGTATTTGTGCGTAAGTGAATGCAATGAATTCAGCTGGAATTCAAACTTGGCTCCCTGATTTCTCGTTCCGAGCTGATATCCAATGCACCACAATGCACATCCCAAGCAAGATAAGTAAGTTAATAATAATACAGTAAGTATTGTAAAGCATTTACTCAGCTAAATTTGGCACAAAGCCAAAGAAGTATGGCACTACTGAAGTGATTAACAAGATGACTTTGTTTATTAAGTTAACTGTCTAAGAATAAAAACAAAAAATTATGGAATAGGAAAGAAAAAGTTTTCCAATTTGTAGAGAATGACAACATTACTATATTATACAATATAGTAACAGTAATACAACAGTATTAAATTAGTAGCAAGATCTCATTATTTTTCAGTTGAAATGGCTAGATGTAATCTTAAGTTTTATGCTAACAGTTTCTTCTATCACACTTCTCACTTGTGGAACTTCCTTCTGGCTTTCTGCTTCCCAGTCAACTTTGATCTTGAAAAATTTAAATGCAATGTCAATGATTATCTTCTGTTTCCTTAATAGTAGTTTTTCTCATTCTCTAACACTCAGTGTTAGCCCCTTGTGTCCTAGCGGATTTATTTTTTAATTTTTTTCATCATTTTACCCCAAGCAAGATGAGACTACCATGAGTGTGCAGGGAGTTACAATGAGAGAAAAGACTGGGTACAAGGAGTATTGAGAAAAGGATAAAAGATGAACAGAATACAAAAAGATAGAAGATGGCAATTGATGAGACTACCATGAGTGTGCAGTGAGTTACAGTGAGAGAAAAGACTGGGTACAAGGAGTATTGAGAAAAGGATAAAAGATGAACAGAATACAAAAAGATAGAAGATGGCAATTGATGAGACTACCATGAGTGTGCAGGGAGTTACAGTGAGAGAAAAGACTGGGTACAAGGAGTATTGAGAAAAGGATAAAAGATGAACAGAATACAAAAAGATAGAAGATGGCAATTGATGAGACTACCATGAGTGTGCAGGGAGTTACAGTGAGAGAAAAGATTGGGTACAAGGAGTATTGAGAAAAGGATAAAAGATGAACAGAATACAAAAAGATAGAAGATGGCAATTGATGAGACTACCATGAGTGTGCAGGGAGTTACAGTGAGAGAAAAGACTGGGTACAAGGAGTATTGAGAAAAGGATAAAAGATGAACAGAATACAAAAAGATAGAAGATGGCAATTGATGAGACTACCATGAGTGTGCAGGGAGTTACAGTGAGAGAAAAGACTGGGTACAAGGAGTATTGAGAAAAGGATAAAAGATGAACAGGATACAAGAAGATAGAAGATGGCAATTGATGTTGCATTGGAGAATGTAGCTATCAGAGAAGCAAGTAAACAGAAGGGAGTTCCACAGGCAAGAAGTGTGAGAAAAGAAACTGTTAGAGTAAACATGGTTTTATATTTAACTACTTCAACAGTAAAAGGATAGGACCTAGATGCCAACCTAGTAGCATGCTTAAAGTCACATGGTCATAGCACCAGGGAAAAAAAGCTTGTCAGTGCATTTGCCATCTGTAGAAAAGACAGAGGGAAGCTTGGGGAAATAATTAAAAAAAAAACAATGATATAAAAGTGTTAAAGACAAAAAGAAATAAGTTAGAAAGCAATAACATAGATGATGCAACTCAATATAACAAAAATAATCAGAAAGGAAATAGCACCATTTTTAAAAAATGTTTATCATAAATTATATTAAAAAATTAAAAGATTATCAATGATATCTTGAATCTTTATTAGATGAAACATTGTAAACTATTATTAATTATTGACTAGTAGTTGTTGTAAAAGAATTGTATTGTAATGGATGCTATTTGCCTTACCCATAATTATAATGGTAAAAAAAAACAACAAAAAAAAACAACAGGGAATTGTGAGTAGAAAAGTTAATTCATCTTAATTCAAATTGATTTCATTCCATTTACCCAAACAATTATTTTATAACTATTAGTAAACAGCACAGATTGAAAATAATAATATTATCAATATTGTTTTTTTTATTGAAGGAACTTGTTTTGCTGACCAAAATTCTAAAGAATACCTTGGAAAAATTCTTATTTACAAACCAACACTTATGATATAAATTTTCTAACTAAATAAAAAACTTTGAAAGGTATTCATATCAATATTATAAAATGCAATAACAGTGAAGTTGAGAAGTCTAATTTCCTGAAAAACTTAAGATTTTATAATTTAAATTAACAATAATACTAACTGTTCAGTCAATGATTATTGAATGCTTCCCATATGAAAACAGCCAATTTTACTGTTGCTATTACCATTCTGGGGAGAAATGGATTTATGCTTTTCCACCTACATCTGAGCAGATTCTGCAATTAAATATACATTTTTTTCACTGTTGTACATTTATAAATGCATTAATTTATTGATCGAGGAAAGTCCCATCAATATCAGAAAGAGCTATTATACTAAATGAACTTGAAAAGTTTAATTTCCTGAAAAAATGTTTTAAGATTTTATAAATTTCAACTAACAGTAACACTGTTTGGTCAATGAATGCCAAATATTTCCTGTACAAAAAGGTTAATTTTACCATTACGATCCTTTTCTGTATCTTTTAATGTTTCACGCTTTTAATAAATGAATTATCAATGAATTTGATCTTGTAAAACTGAATGAATACACTTTATAACAGTATATAGGTGTGCTAGAGCACAAATGAAAAAGATGAATTTGACTAATCTTAGAAAACAAATATGTATCACATGAAATTGAGCACTTATTTTCAAACAAATTTCAATCTAAGAAGAAAAAAATCATATAAGAATGTCATTAGATACATATCAAATTGCATTAGAAAAATCCCTGATTTATTTGACATTAAACAAAAATTTCCTGATAATTCCTTGATTACTAGGCTGGCTGTGAATCTCAATATCCAATAGGAAATAAAAAATAGTTAAATTCATTTGAAATCAAACATTAAATATTTACATGGAAATATCTACGTTCCATTTTGCAGTAGTAAAATGATATAAAAATGTCATTTCTTATTTCTGATTATTTTCATTTTAGTTATTATTTTTCAACAACTTAAAAAAAAATTATTTACAATATTTAAATTCAGCAGATATTTATACACTTGTCTGTAAAGTATCCATTTTATACTGACTTCTCATACCTGCTGCCAAGAATTTTTGGAAGCAGTATTAAGTGGGAGTAGTAGTAGTTATAGCATATTTTAATGATGGACAAATTGTAAAGTTTTTAAATATTTGCAACTTTAATTTCATTTATTTTCATTAAGGTTAATTCTTATAAATCAAGACCATATAGTGATTTATTGAGTATAATTCTATATTCTCTAAAAATACACAGATAAATTAACAAGTCTAGTTTAATGATGAAAAAAAAAAGCATTTATTTTACATAAATATATATTTTGCAACATAAGTAGAGTTCAGTGGTGAATATTACAAAAATAGATTGAACATTATTCAGTGAAAATTTCAGATTAAAATTCAGCTAATATTAGTCCACTCTTGTATGTACTTTGTAGAAGTTACCAATATGTTTGAGAACATAAATTTCAGCTGACACAAAAAATCATGAGCCCTTTCTTTAAGAAATTTTCCAACAATATTCTAAATTCTTTAATGACAGAAGCAAGTTAAAATACTTCTATTTTAAATGTAAGATCATAGAGATAACAACAAAAGTTCTTTTGATCATTTAAAAAAATATATATTAGCTTGATGCAAAAAAAAAAAAAATGGTGACTCCAAATTTCAAGGACTCTATTCAACCATTAAGCTAAGTACCTTAAAATCTATCTCTTATATTGAATTCAACCGTATAACTTGAGTGCGACAAACAAACTCTCACAATTTGTTTAGACTGAATTGTTTTAAGCATTCTGGAAATTTACTTTGTATCTGATGAGATGATTTAATATAAACATTTTCTCTTCTTCACTATTCATTGAATCTACGAAATTATAATGTTTGATTACTTGTCTCGAAACAAACTACTGACAATTACAAATGTGTAAATTTGTAAATAAATTCTTTATCTTGTGTCGTTGAAATATACACACGTGTTGTCCTCGTCATTATTCCTACTTTACCTCACTGGATCTCTACCACTTCCTACATATTAAATAATTTTTAATCTTATAAAATACAGATCTAAATAGTATTAAATACTGATTTAAATAGTTATTCTTACATCATATTCATATTTCATATTTAAATAGTTATTCTTACATCAAACAAACAAACCAATTACCTACTGCGATTTGAAGGAAATCTAAACAAAGAATTGTCTTTGAATCTCATAAAAACACAGGGAAATGACCATTTTCGTTTAATAGATTCTTTTTAGGTAAAGATGTTGGTAATCCAGGATGTAGAAATTATTATTTTTTTGCTTTGAATACTTGGAATAAACCCAATTTCATCATCAGTGACTATCTCCAAAAATGAGAAAAAAAACAAAAGATCAAATACTAACCAATATTCATTCCATAAGTTCATGTGGAATCCCTCTTTATAGCTTCTGAATTTTTCTAAGGTTTATAAATAATATAGTACTATTTATAGTACATTTAAAAGATTTCCCTAATATTCTGTAAAATATAATGCTAGAGATGTTTCCATTAAACTGATAAAATGCAGTGTCATGAATGCACAGTAAATGCATATGTTAGATGATTTTATTGGTTTTTGTTGGAAGATTATTGTACATAGTTTCTTGGCTATACAAATTATTTTAAAGTTAAAAATATTTGAAAATATTATGAATGTACATGAAATGTAAGCTTAGTTGCACTTTTAAGTACAATGCCAAATTTTAAATCATTTTTATTCTACAATCCGACAAGAAATTTAATTGTTAAAACTTATATTGCTTTACTTATTCATATCGAACTTTTGAACATGAAGAGAAAAGATATTTTATGACTAGTTTTACATTCATCATAACGCTCATGCTTGATACATTGATAGATCCACCAGCACAAGATCAGAAATAAAGTAAGAGTTTTTGAAAAAGATTTAAACTTGCATCCCACAACTTGAGAACCTGTTTTTAATAGATACCACTGTTATTCAATCTGGCCATGAGAGCATTAATGATTAAGCAAAATAGTAATCTGTGATCATTCTGTTATTCCTTGTAATCTTAAGTTATATTTTAAAGGAGTTAAAGCAACATATATTAGAGACATGCTGTTCAGATGTGGAATGTGCATTAAAGTCTTGTTAGAAGTTAATTCAGTATCTCTGATTTCATAATGCTTGTTCTAGAGATCAAAGAGTTTAACAAACTATGACTGTAATTCTCACAACCGCTGTGCTGTGACACACTAGTGTGCCAAGAAATATTGTTACGGCATACATACTGTATGCTTGGAGAACATCGACTATTATTTTCCATCACTGAACATCGAAAGTATGATTGAATTTGAAATCCCTTCATAACTGTCCTTTCTAATATTAGACTTCAGGCATGTGAAGAAGAATTGGCTACCATTTCTAGTGACTGAAGACTCAAAATAAAACAATTGACAGTACTTATTGATATATTTTGGATTTCAATACAAAAGGAATATTACACTTTAATTAAAGTCTTTATCACTTTTATTGGAATTTTCTATTTATTATTTATGTGAATTAGGCTTCTCAGCCCTAAATAACATAAAAAATAAGAAGTGAGAAAGACTAAACTCAACTGAAGAAAAACATGTGAGAAATTATTGCACATTCAACCAAACAATGAAAAAATTGTGAAAAAATACTAGGCACAGGTTACACACTAAATAAGCTGCACAAATAGTTGAATAGAAACATTGAATAAAGTAAGTTCACATTTATGTGCATATTTTTTTTAATCTATGGTATTATTTAATAACAATTAAATGTATATCCTTTAAACATTTTTCTAAGTGTGCTGTGATATTTTCATTTACTCCTAGACGTGCTGTTGCTTAAAAATGTTTGAGAAACAAACACTGACCTATAATATAATGATAAAAAGCATAAAACTATTTAAAAAATGGAAATGCTTTGTCTAAAAATTAATGAATATAGAGTAAATATGTTTTTGTTGGTATTCTTATAATCTGACAATTTTTAACTTGCATTACACATCAAATATTACTAAAAGTCATTCATTTATAAAGATTATTAATTCTAATTTGAAATAAAATGTTTGTAAATGTTGATATTAATGAAATTCTTGAGGTTGAAATATACCCAGTTATGAACTCAGAGAAAACAAGTTATTTTCAGTAATGTAGCATTTTATTGATAGATACTAACTTTTGTTTTATTACCCAAGCTCTTTTTCAAACTAATCCACTTGGTGGTTAAGTTACAAAGACTTATTTTATTTACTTTAATTTGGTATAATTTTATTTCCAGTTAACCTTGAAAGGTATTTTTTCACCTACTTTTCTTTTAAATTATCTTTTAAATATAAATCAGAATTACGGATTAAAGTTTGGTATTAAAATTCATTTGTAATTCTACTTTTTATTTTTGCAAATGAACTAACACTTACCACAATATTTATGTGGAATGTATGAAAAATGACCTTGACTCATAAGGTCATGGTAGTGTAGAATAAGCCATTTCTAGTATAAGTCTATGTAATATCAAGAAAACATTGAAATAATGGCTAATAAATTAGAGGAGGTCATTGTTGTATTTTATATTATAAAATTAATTTCTTTTAAAGAATTTAATACCACTAAGGATTTTGAGAAAAGTAATAAGTAGTTGTATGTAACTTTATTTTTGAAAGAAAGAGAATGGATACAGTTTTTTATTGAAATAGAACTAGAAGGTAAGAATTAATGAAAAACATTACTAAAAAATATTAACATTTTAAATTATACTAAATCATATAATTACAAAAAGCGTTACTTTTACGATAATTGGAAATATTGAATGATAACATACTTTTTCCAAAATTAGACAAAACTATTAATGAAACTATTTCGACTGGGCAACACCGGCTAACCTCACTGATAACCTTCAGCGTGTGAAACTAAAAGATTATGAGAATGAAGCAGAATAAAAGAATATAAGATTGTTATTTCTAATCTTTCTCTTGTGAAAAAGCTTAAAATTTACAGTTACCCTCACCCCACCAAAAAAAGGAGCAATATTTTATAACAAGACAAAATTTATATAAAAGGCTAAAAGATGCACCTTGAAGGTTAAAAATATTAAATCTTAATCAGTTTACAATAAAAAAAAAAAAAATGGTGGTATCGCTAATGTCGCAACGAACTGTTCTTTATTTGTGAACTGTTATTCCGGATTAAGGGTTACATATATAATGTACGGAATGTAGAAACCGCTGTTCAAGAATAACTGAATCAAAACAGGTCTGCAGCAATTTTTCAAATGAAACTTTTCAGTCAATTTTTCTAGTTCGGAAGTGAATAGTACAATATGGCGAATAGTTGAGAAATATAATTTAAAATTGAAATTTTTGTCACGGTAATGAAAACAAAAGACATGAAAAATAATAGAAAATATTTTCTCAAAAAATAGGCAAAAATATGCAAATGTCAAAAAAAATCAATAAACCTCTACATTTTTTAAATACAAAAAAGGTTAAAAAAAAACTAAAAAAAAGCAATGTTTACAAAATCCTTCATTAGAAGGCAAAAATATTTTTTTAAAATGTTAAATTTAATCAATTTTTAAAAATTAATTTTGCAAGAGAAACACGCCTCTTGAGTTTTTTTTTTTTTTTTGTAACAAGGTAGAGGAAAAAAGTAAACCTTACACGTGTACCAATGAATAAAAGATACTAAAAGTGCAATTTTATTGCGAATCGAACTTAAACTTTATTATGTATTTGTTTATAATTTTCAAGTCTTTTTGCAGCCAGTTGGAATGCCACAGAGTATTTCTTTAAAAAATCGTTTGGAATGTAACTAGTTAGCTAAATAATTATTGACGATGTGGGTCAAAGCCATCAAGCAATGATACTTTTCTAGTTGAAAAAAGTAACATTGTATAAGTGAGTTTTGAGGAAACAAATTAAAAAAATTCCCAAAACAGGATTTAAAGGATTCAAAATGAAACGTTTTAAAAAGCTTTCTTTCTTATCCTACGACACACTCCTGCTTGAGATCGCACGCATTAATTGTCAGCATTATTTGACAAAAAGTATTTTTTTTAATTTTGTTTACTGAATAACCACTGCTGCTTACGAGGAATACAATATAAAAAAATATTTTTAGATTTTGCAAGAAAGCATTGGTAATTTAAAATTGTAGAGATAAAAATGAACATTAAGTCATGTGTAATGTCTGCTTTTTCTTGTTCCGCGGAACAGACGAAAATTAGGCTTGAAAATTTAAGTGGAAGTTCCCGAGAAATAAACATAGATGCATAGTCAACTTATTTTATAGCTTATGTCAGTTTATTTATCATCGAAATAAAAAATAAATTAACAGTTGGAGAAAAAAATTATCTCTAAGACTTTCAGCAATAAAAAGAACACAAAGTTGGGTACTGATTGAAATGAAAAACAAAATCAACAATCAACGGTAAAAGAAAGATTTGAAATATATTTTAGAGTTTTAGGCGGTATTGCTTCATTTAAGATTTAATTTATTAATATTTCACATGGATAAACATTTGAATTTAAAATTAGAAAATTTCGGGCAATTTTATCTCAGTGATTCAATTTGAAAAGGGGATTATTTATCGTGCGTGGAATAATATCAACATAGCAGTAGGCGTGCGCAGGTTAACTTTATAAAAGGCAAAGAGGCGGCGCCGCGATCGAAGTAAAGAGTCACTGACATTATTAAGGAGGAAATCAACGACATTTGGTGAGTTTTATATCTGCCTTAAAAACCAGGCTTTTCTTAGTGATTTCTTATCTTACTTTTACGGTAAGTGTCTACATAGCATTCAAGGAACCATAAACTGATATAGAAATAATGTTACAGAAGAAGATTTTTATCAAAAAAAGTCACGGAGTATGCATAATCTTTTATTGTCTTGATTGTAAAAGGAATAGCCAGGAGGAACCGCTATTGTACAATGACCAAGTAAACTACTTCATGACGATTTTCACACGTGACATTGCACTGTTTTATAATGATGATTATAAAAAGAATAACAATTATTTGTGATAAACAATTTAGAGGCAAATGATCTTTCAAAAAGATTTATTTAAAATACCACCATTATGAATCCGATCTCTGAACCCAGCCAGTCTGAGTGTAAATGTAACAACAACAACAATAAATTAAATATCGGCACAAAATATTTTGCATAATATAATCAAGATTTCTTTGCTCGGTTTAAAACCTAGACATTTTGTCCTAGTATCTATTTATTTTTAAACTGCATCCATTTTAGAAGTGAAAACGTGTTCTTTTTTCAGAAATAAACAGCAAAAACAAAAGTAAAGTAGTTAACGTGGCGAGCATTAAGAACGAAGAAAATCTAAAAAAAAAAATGGCCAGTCTATATATACAACGAGAGTATTTCATAATATTTTTCTTTCTAATTCTTCAAATATAGTCTGGAATTTAGAGTTGCTTTTCTATTGAAAGAAAAACGAGAAAGTTACAATTAAAAAAAAACATTAAAATTTGGAAGTTAACAAAAATGGCAACTGTTCTTGTTTAATGCTCGTCTTCATCTCATTGTTTGGAGATAGATGGACTTCACTTGATTCTTTTTGAAAAAATTATTTTATTGGTTAGTTTTTAAAATACACAAAGATGAACTCCTTTTTGACACGATGATAGCAGCTGGATTATAGTTTCCCACTAATTCTGTATAACTAAATAAAGTATTTTTATTATCATGTCTAGCCTCAACGACAGACAGGTATTTAATTCTTCGATTGAACACCTGATTTCTTTTAGTTTCTAATACTTTGTTAGTTTGCATTTCTAAGAGCATACTACATTTTTCACTGCCTTTTTAAAATTGTCAACTTACTGGTAAAACTGAGGACCACCATGAAGTATTATACACAATAAAAATATAAGACAAAATAAACAGTAATTCGGATGCTACTATGTAACGATTTTATTTTTAGTTTGCTTCTCGTATCGGCATTGGGCATCTAAATGATCATAATTTCATTAATGATATCCCTTTTTTTAAGTTTCAAGGCGTAAATTATTTTGAAGAAAAAAAAATGACGTACCAAATACGGGCAATATTTTAAAAATACAATGTAAACATTAATTACGACTTAAAATTTGCATTATTTTCATGCATTATTATTGAAAAATTCACTTCTCAAACTCCTAAAAATAATTATCTCGTTCCGTTTATTTTTGGTCTAGAGTTGACGTCTTTTATCGTTGGATGCGAGTATGGCGCCTACTGTACTCTGGTTTCATTTTTAAAGTTCCAAGACGCAGTTTCAACTAATTTTTTTTTTTTTGTTTCTGTGTAAAGATTGATTCGGATATTTTAATTAATCCTAACGAAAAAGGGAAGTCGTTTCTTCTCTTTTTTAACATAAGTGCAGCCTGAATTCAAATAAAGAAAAACACTTAGCAAGAGAATTAAATCAGTTGTTTTGACCGTAAACGGAAATGAATTACTTGTATAACATTTATTTCTTTTTCCCTTGTCGGAGATTTTAACATAAAAACCCATATTTCATGAATCCAAACAATTCCTTTTTCCGTTTAATGGCAGTCATTTTTGTTTCAAGACTGCTTTTTTTTTTATTTATTTACAAGGCCGTTTAAATATTTGGAGAACTATTTATAATTTTATTTTATTTTAATTTCATAATTGTTTATTTTCGATCGACAGTTTATTTCAACATTATGATAATTTTAGCATGAGTATGAAACTTGTTTTGAATTTACATTTCATTTTCATTATAAAATAATTCAAGCCTACTGCTTACGTACGTTGTGCCAACGATCGATTTAAGTACACAATATACACACCAGATTGTATGCGTGCACATTAGTGTATGTGTAGATAATAGACCCATCTTCATAACACCTTAGTTGACATAAAACATCTGTGATGACAGCAGGTTAAGTTGTTGGTGTTATTTGCCCTTTAATTATCATCTTTTCTTCAGAGATAAATTTTGTATGACAAAGGAAATCTGTGACGACGACATGCAGCAGTAGCATTAGTAGCAGCAGCAGCCGTCGCCGTCTGTACCCCCGTCTCCATCTCTTACTGTCCGTGCTCCTGCTACTACCACAGTAATCAATATTACTCTTACTACTACTATCTCTAGACATGATGGATGGAGAAAATGGGGCAGCTGTGGGATAGATTGCGATCATAATCACTCCCACAACTATTCTTGTAGTTTTTTTCATTACCATGCCTGAATTTGTCCTCAAGTGAAACAGCTAAAACTCAGTACTCTCCCCCCACACTATTCTGGCCATTTCTTCCTTTCTGAGCATAATGATTTTGAAGCAACATTTGACATTAAACTGGTTAGTGATAACTAATTTGTACAACAGAAACTCTTCTAACATTATTTAATTACTTGCTTACTACGAAAAGATTTTAAATGATTTTAATAAATCACTGGAAATATTCATGGTAGGATTTCTTTGTCTATTTTGGAATTTAGCTATTGACCATTTCCCCAGTGGGAACTTTGCAAATTTGGATCTTATCCTCATAGAAAAAGGTTAGGAATTTGATAGGATATGTGAGGCAAAAATCAATTAAGAAATCATTAGTAATAGAACTCTAAACGAAATTGATAAAATACAATAAATAACAACAAAAACAGATTTTGAAGTTTAATATTTTAAATTAATTTTAATTATTTGCCTTGGGTTTTCTCATTGAGCTGCTAACCATTACACCACTTGTATATCCTAAATATTTTAATATACTGAACATGACAAGTAGTATAACATAATGACTGCACAAAATATCAGTCATAATGATTGTTAGTTTAAATAGTTCTCAAATAGCATAAATTGTACACATACTTACCAGAGTGAATGGAAGTTGAATTTTATGTACATTCTCTTCATAATAATCATAATCAGCCCACTTTTGTAGTTCCTCTTGAAAATTAACAGTCATATAAGTATGGTCATGTATTAATTCCTGAAAATAGAAATGATAGAAAAATAAAATTCTTATATAATATTGCTACATTTTATTATTGAACTGAAATTGATCAGTGAAACAACTTAAAGTAACATTAATTTCTAGTTCAGTACTTGTATTATGTATATGCACACTTATGCAGTATATGTATTTGTAAGAATGACCATTCATTATAATAAAAGTTGGTATTTTGCTTTTACAACCAATCTTGTTTATTTTTCTAAAAATATAATTTTATATTATAGTATGTAAATATGAATTATTTTTGTTTTTTCTAGCAAAAACCAAACGTTCACCTGTTGTCAAGCTTGAGTACATCAGATTTCACAATGTCTAAAGGTTATGAGATGCCAAAAGGGTATGATATGTCAAAACAGTACATGTCCAAACCATATGAGCGGGCAGCGGCGGCAGCAGCAGGAAGTGCTGGAATGATGTACACACCTGCTCAGGCCTTAGCAATGTCTCCTTCAGGAGTCATGCTTAGTGGGGCATCACAACCACAAAGCATCATTGTCAACCCTGCCTCTCCATATGCACAACAAAGTGTACTCATCAACCAGACTCCAGGTAGGTTCATAATTCTTGCTGTAACATTTTTAATACATTAACCTATATATCCTTGTGGGTGTAAGGTTTATAAACTTATAACCTTTCTGTTAATTAAAGGAACATCAACCTGCTGTCAGTTGTTTAAATAAATTATTTTTATTTTGTGCTTAGAAACTGAAGTTTGAAATGCTGCTAGCTCAGTTACCTGTTTTTCTCTATCAATTTTAAGGTGCTCTCTATATGTCTATTATTGCTGGTTGATCTTTATATCCAGCTGGATATTTCAAAAGTTGATTTATTTAAATAATCAAAGAAAAGAAACTGATACATATTTAATGAAGAATCAACTGGAGATTAGTTATTTGTTATATATAGTTTGTTTTCAGTACCTTGCAATTAATAGACAAATATGTCTATACTAAAATATTTCTAAATTTTGCAAATTAACTAACATTTAAAAAAATACAATTTTGTGCATCCATCTAATAAGTAAGCAAGCAATATTCAACAAAATGTTGAATTTTTTTACATAAAACTCAAGTATCTATTTGAATTTCTTTGTATGAATAATTATAATTGGGTTTTGCTAAATGCAGTGCAGCTTCATATTTAGCATGTTTTCATTTGTCCAAGTGGTACATAATTTAATTTGGATGATCCTTTTTAAAAGAATTGTTACCTAGTCTCTCTGTATCAATATTCAGTATAAACATAAGTAAATAGATGTGATTGGTTTACTTATATTTACATTTTAATTAGGATTTACTCATTGATTATTTAATTTATTGTAAAATATGTAAGAGAAATGATTACACAATCCCTTAACAATGCTTCTTACTTTAGAAATATGAAAGTTCTTTTTCAACTGTAGTCTGCATGATTGCACACTTCACTAATGAAGGACATGAAACTAATGCATGTAATTCAGGTCAATATGTTTCATCAGAAAATTGTTTTTGTGCAATGAGAGGAACTGAACAAAAAATCTGTTGCAAAGCCACAAATGTGCTATAGCATATCTGAAATCAGGCTAAATATGACATATCTTTATCATATGGATTATTGTGGCAAAGCAACCAGAAGAAAGTCATTTCTTAAGCCAGTTATCAGTCAACAGAGAAAACAATGGACAAATTAAATGGACAGACACAGATTTTCAGCACAATGTAACTTTTTAGAAGAATTCTCATTTGCTGATTTTTTTTTTAAATTAGTAGTTAGTGGTTGTAAAGAAATCGTTCAGAAAATGCATATTCATTCTGCAGAATTTACTGATCATGAGTTGGGCAAAAACTGCACCACTTTCATGAAAGAAACCTTTATAGAGGTCAAGCAGCTAATCTGATCAAGTCTGTCAACTAATATGAATTTGATTTGAACATGTCAGGATAATTTTGAATTGTGAAATCAAGACCAGAAAATGTTTGCCTTATATATCCTTAGTCAAATATTCCATAAGATAGTAGATCTGATGGATTTGATATCTGCTCTTAGTAAGTACAAATTTTAATTTACATAAGTCTTTAATCATTTACATTGTTGTATAATGGCACTTGCATGAAAATAGAGATATCTATTTTTATTAGCATCCTCTCTCCTCTCTTGGTGAAAACTGAAGCTAATCTTATGTAAAATTCAGTTTGTTTTTTAGTAATGAGTAGGTATCTCTTATTAACAGAACTATACCTGCACTGTTCTATTATTAATCAATGAATATATGTATATTACATAAACAAAGTATAAAATATTATCACAGAAATATTTTAATGCACAAATATTCATTATTGTAAAAGTTAAGACGACAAATTAGTCAACCATCTTTTTTTTTTTTTTACTCTATCTTTGAAATTGTTTGGCTGCATTATCTTATTAGTTTGGTTTGTGGCTATTCCTAATATCCTTTCTATGTTGTATATAAGTATTACATTTAATATTTGTTAAAAAAAAAGAGAAAACAGAACCTTTTGATTAATAATAGCAAATATAGAGAGCACTTTATCCACCTTCCATATTAGATTCTTTTAAAGAAACATATATTGTGGCATTTCAAAATATCTGGAGCCAAGCCAATTCTTTGTCAGCTAATGTATGTTGTGTCACACTTAGTGGTAGCAATCTGATAAAATTGTATCCATTGTTAGTGACACCATTGCTGACCATTAGAGGAATGAGCTATATCATTGGCTATGTATATTGCAGGTATGATGTCCCTTGGCTCGCAGAGTTCTTCCTATCCTTATGGTATGCAGTCTGCTCCAATATATGCTGGTCCCCTGCCCCAATACCAGCTATACAGCACAGCCCAGCAGATGACCCCCGCAAGCATGTCAGCAGCACCCTACAATCAGGTCTCCTACTCACAGCAGCAAAAATATCTTGACAAAGATGTTCACATGATGACAGCAGCAGCAAACTCAGCAGGGATGCACCATGTGGTGGGCAACCAGTCTGCCTGCATGAGAATGCAAAATGCTCCCCCACATGGGGCCATGTATGCATACTCCAGTCCAGGCATGACGGTGGCCTACCCATCAACTAACAGTTCTGCTGCAGTTGATATGCCAGGTACACGCAAGTAAACAACACAAATTAATGCACAGAATTTGATAACACCAGAGGAAGCCAGCAGTTAACTAATGTGTTTGCTTCCCTTTTTTTTTCTTTTTTTTTTTCCAACCCATTAGTTTTTATTTTATAGTTTTTATTTTTCCTTTATTCAAGGAGCTTTAGAAAGGTTTGATTTTTTTTATGTATTTTTTTTTTTTTTTTAGATAATTTTAAAAAGTTTCTTAGATTGATAAATAAAGATTTTTTTTATTTTACTTTAAAGAAAAAAAAAAAGAAAAAGAAAAAAAACAACAGGAAAAGTAAGTTAAATACATATAATTTGGTAATTGTAAAATGTACAACATAATTATACACAGGTGAGTGATCCTAAAAATTGTAATAATCTTTTCAGGATAAAAAGGAAATTTGAGAACAATTTTGGCTGGTTAGTATGAATCAATAAATATAGCACTTCATTGTAAAGCTTAAAATTTTAGATCAAATTACATTTTAATACAAAAAATAATTTTGGAAATGTAGTGTTCTAAAAGTATGACAATTTCTTTCATGTTTTTATTATTTTAGTAAAAATATTTAAATACATATTTTATTTTAAAAAAATAAAACACAAAAATGTAACAATGAATAACAAGTAAATAGGTTGTGTTATAGAAGTGTTTATGATACAAGTAGCAATTTTAATAAAACCTTTTGTTTAGTTCTCAATTTTAAACAAATACAAAGAAAACCCTGACACTTAAAAGGGAGGTAATTGCTGAGTATCTGCACACCTCATAATTCACTCTTTTGGCATCTTTGAATCAATTTGCTTCTATTCGTATGTGAGTAATCAAGTCCCTTTTAGAAATTAAATTCAAAAAGTCAACTTTTTGTAAGAATTAATACAGAAAATGAACAGATTCTGAAGAGTATTGTCAGGCAAATACAAAGTGGTTTCATAAGTTGGCATTTAGACATTGTTTTATTTCAAGAAAGCAGTTACTAATTTTTTTTGTGCAGGTTTTAAAAAGCAATAAAAAAATTTAAAAAAAAAAAAAAAAAGAAATTTATTTTTTGCTAACAAACCATGTTAAAACCAGACAGACGTTTTGATTACAATGAATAGTATTAAAAAGAAGAAAAAGCAAAGTGTCCTATTGAACCTCAAATATTTTAAAAGGTAACTTTTCTGCTGTGTTGAGAAATTTGGGGACCTGGTTTGGCTGCTGTTTATGTGTGTGAGTTTTGTTGTTTTCATGAGAGATTAAGTGTTTTTCCCCATTTTTGATGCTCATCCATCAGTAAGTTTCCTGTTAAACTGTTTGAGATCATTATTTATAAAATATGTGAATGGTCTGTCAACTTTGTCCATTCATATCAAGGACATTTTTTAAAGATTTTGTTGGATTCCTGTGTTATTGTTTTTTTCTTCTTTTCTTTTTTTTTTTTAAATGCCAAAGTCATAATTTAAAAATTTGAATCAACTTTCATTTTTCAAAGGAAATTGGTAAGCAGAAAAATAAAAGCTAACAAAAAAAATAAAACATGGTAGAAAAATGAATATAAAAGACAATTTTCCTGTTGCAATGAATACATTTTTTAACACTGCTGTGATGAAATTTATGCATAGATTTGTTTGGTATACTACAGCGATACCAGTAATATTTTACTGAAAAAAAAAAAAAAATGAAATACCTAAACAAAAGGTACATTTGTGTTCGGCATACATGGAAAATATCTGAGTCCCCTTAAATGTTCCTTGAAAGATGAAAGCTAATGATTGCTGATTTCATATCTATAAATTTGTAAAATTGAATAGACATCCTGGATAGACCATTCATGTAATTTAGTAAATAATGACCTTGTTTGATAAATTTTTTCTAACAAATGATGCAATTAATGTTTTAAGCTTTTTTATCAAAAGGCTCAACAAATAGCTGCTGTTGTTTCTAAAGAACTCATGGCAAATTCTTTCATTATTTTGTTACTTTCTTTTATTTTATTCAGTTTATAAAAATAAAACCTTATTTTATATAGCATTTTACATTTTTTGTAAAAAAAAGTGTTTATTTTATTTTATTTTTTTTGATTGAATTCTCCACACATGTGCTTCCATTTCGTATTTATCTCTATAAATGACTTTTGGAACAGTTTTACTATAACAAATAAAACTGCTGAATTTGTTTCTTGTGTCTTATAGGGTCATCACCCAATTTTTCACATGAAACACAGTATAATCAGATTAAATAGAAAGCATTTTTTTTCTCAGACCTTTTCAGTTCATTCATACTTTTTTTGTTCATTTGTAAAAAAAAATTTGATAAAAAAACAGTCCTCTTCTCTCTGTCGAATTTCAGCTTTGATTAACAAAGACATAGTTTCAAATATTCACTTTATATTAGCACATTTCATACCAGCAACAATAAACAAATTTTGCATGTGAACATTTTTGCCAATTAAAATGTTTTTTATGGGAACAAATTTTATTAATGTTTCTTGTGTAACATTTCTAATTACCTAGAAAACCATTCAGTTGGTAGAACACTGAAATGCACATTAACAGCTTTTGATTTCAATATCTAGGAACTGACATGAACATTTGAAGACAATTTCACTTACAGTCTATAAAATTAGATTATTAAAATAAAACTGAGTAGTGAATCAATTTTTAATATTAATCAATACAAATAGTGTCTAGCTCCATAAACTTACCTAAGACCTTTAAAAGTATTCAACTGAAATGCAAGTAAAATATTTTTTTTACTTCTCTTAAGTAATAATACTTCTGGTTTTTGTTAAAGAACATGAATATTCTCATGGCATTTTTTCATCTTATTTAAGCTAAAGAAGTTTTTTTCATGAATCATTGTAATCACCATACAATTATCAAAAGACTGGCCAGTTGAAACAATTTTCTGGCATCTGTCAATTGCTAAATGAGACAAGAGAAGAGGATTTAGTGAAGATCACAGTCTGACTTTTGTAGAACACAACATGGACACAGACATTTGCTTTTCATATAAAATAAAATCTGATCATTAATTATTAACACAGGTTAAGGCTGCAGCCCCAGTCCTATCGTTGACATGTCATTCATTTTACTGTCAGACTCTAAGGGTTTTCCCATCCTTTCATAGAGGAAGGAAGATATTAATTTAGATGTTCGTATGAACACATTAAATAGTCCAACAAAGTCAGAGCACAGTTGTTGGAGGATTTGAAAACAAGGTTACTGGAAACCAGAACTGAGTGCTACTGTATTAGTGTGATATAATGTGTGCAAGTACATATGTTGCTCAAATAAACAAATTTGCCAAGACATATTTTCTTGCTTGTTTTTATATTTGAATAGCTGAAGGGTCCAGTGCAAAATGTACCCAAGTCATGTTTGAAGTTGTTCAAATGAAACCAAATTTTATCTTAATGGTAACTTACTAAGTGTTGTTATTTTGTGCAGTAACAATATTCTGTTTAAGATGTTTTTAAATTACCCAATTTTCATTGATTAAATAACTTTGCATTGGACTCTTTAGTTTATTACATGAAAAAATTGACTTAAGTATCTCAGATACGAAATAGTCATGCAGAAAAAGTATTCATCAATTATCTCATTGGATGCATAGTTGTATATTAAAAAATAAAATTATACCAAAATAATATGACTTAATCAGCTTATTTCAAAAGATAATGAATACCACTAAGATATAATATCTACTTTTTTATGTGTGTGCATGTGAATAGTCATTGTTAAGCATTAACAGGAACTGGTTCTTGTCTATTTATTATAACTATTTATGCCTAACTTATAATAACATCAGATAAATTCAACCAAATAAAGTTGATCTATAAAAAAAATATTTTTTGACATTTGCTCTGGGTATGTGCATATACACCTGTATGAAGCCACAAAAAATTATGCTTGATAATGAGAAATAAATCTTTTTGAAAAAATGTCATTTAAAAGTGACAAAATATTTGAAAATATTCATATTTGATTTATTTGAAATATTTAAAAAAACAGACAATAGGAAAAGGTGATTAAAATGTTACCTAAAATTTTTGATTGGGACCTGACTAACTTCAATTTCAGATTCTGTAGTTTTATGTACTCATTAAAAATGCAGAAAAAGAAACTAGTTACATGGAGTTATGGCTCAGTCACAGGTAACTGAAGACAAAGCATGAAACAAGCCAATTATAAAATTCCTTATCTAAACAAATAGCAAATTATATCAAGTCATTTTGGAAAAAATGTAAATTTAAAGCTGGTATTTTCAGTAAAGGAATCATTTTTAATGACTGTTTTTCTTTTCCAGTTGTAAATATGATTTCAAGTCATCAACCACATAGCTGAGTTTGTTTACATGCTAAAGCTTCTGGATTGTAAAACCATGGCATGTCAAATGTTCAAAAGTGTCACACTGAGATAATAATAATACAGTAAAATCAATTTTTAGGAGCTGCAAATATAGCTTCTTTAATTTAAACATTTATATACTGCTGTAAATGTTCCAGACTGTACATATGGCATGTAGTATATGTGCAGGGTGTATAAAGGATCAGTAACTATGTATAATGCCATAATTTTAAAAGGGTTACTTTGCTTGCAAACTGACTATGAAGAAACCAATTAACAGTAGAAATTGTTAAAAATAAATACTCACCTCCGCACGACTTAAAGTGATAGCAGCAAAGTGACTTGGGTATTTAAGTTGAAGGAGCCTGTGTAAGAAGGAATCAAGATGAAGCCCTCCCACATTGATACGACGACAGTTTTCTGCCATAAGTCGGCCATTGATGAATGGAATGACATGAGTGCTCTGATAACCACAGTCTACAATCAATGCATTTGCTGATTCTGTAAATGAAAATAAAACTTACTATCTATGGATTTATTAATCTTTATCACTCTGTACGTGATTTCATTTGCTGTAAAAAAAAAAAAAAAATCTTGCCATTAAAGATAACTGACTCTTGAATTTAAATTTCTTAGTTGTGTTGTCATATCCTGCTATGGCAACAGAAAATAACGTTGAGTGAAATTAGCAATAAGGATACTGCAATTGAGAGGCATTGAAAGATAATGCAGTGGAAAGGGAAGTAATATTAATAATGCAGAGTGCTAAAGGCTAATGATTCTCTCCCATGAAATGCTATTCAGTAAGTGTGAGCAAGCTCAGCATAAGTTTCAATCCTTGTAATAGAATAATTACAATCAGCATATAGTCAAACTTTTTGTTGCTTTTGCCAAAGTCAAGAAATTTCAAACAGGATATAAAGTAACAATCAAAAGCAGAACAGGAGTATTTTTCAATAAGATGAATTTGAAACTGGATAAGCCGTCTTAAAAAGAAACTAAATAATAAAAAGCATTAATACCTGTTGAAATGAATGACAAATTAATATTTTTCATTGCTTTATGTAATAAATCACAAGATACTTAGTGTATGAACCATAACCCACTTCATATCTTAGTTTTAAAACAAATTTTATAAATGTCATGCTTTTCAAGTCCTGAAAATATAAGAATATCTGCTTATATATATATATATATAAAATTTATATATTTTTGTTCTAAAATTTAAACCCAATTGCCAAAAAATTGTGAGCAGCAGTACACTGGATGATTACATCCTCATCCCCAACTTGTAAAAAAAAAAAAAAAAAAAAAATGGATTCAGCTGGATTGTATAATCAGTAAAGACATGGTGTAGTTGTTGCAACCACAGGATTTGCCTACAGAATGATTATTGGACCAGGAAAGATGGGAAACATTATCATTAAAATAGAAACTTTTAAAATTTATTTTTCTCGGGAACAAGATGTAAATTTTGGTCAGACATCAGTGACACATGGAAACAGCATATATCCATGGATGATGCTAGAACGGAATCACCTGAAACAGAAGAGTGAAAGAGAACATTGCATCAAATCATATTCCAATAGCCTCAGTTACTGCACCTTGCCTGGGACAAAATATTGTCACTGGGTCATAAAAAAACAGGCAACATGTTGCCTGGTTTCTAGCCCTTTTGGATGGGTACTCAAATTGTGTAGAGAAGACCACATGAGGTTTATTCAGTTTGTTATCAGAGTGTTTGGGTAAACTGGTGGTAGTTCTGTTGGAGTAAGAATACTAGAATTTTTTTTTTTTCACATGTATAACATACACAGATCTTGTAGACAATTTGCTGCCATTTATGATTGCTATTTTCTGGAGGTAACAGTTTATTCCAACAAGATAATTAAATCTATCTTATGTAAATGGCATTAAAATGGTTCCAAGATGACTCAACTGACTTCCAGGTATTCCAATGACCTGTGCACTCAGCAGATTTAGATCTTATTGAGCATGTATGAGATGTGTTGCTGACCTCACTAAATCTGTAGTCCACAGTCAACAAACACAATTCAGTTAGGGACAACTTTGAGTGTGCCTGAATAGATATGTTTATGCAATGACTCCAGCACCTGTAGACAATGTTATTCAAGTGAACAGAAGAACTACACATTATTAGGTGAGATGTGTCACATCATATACATGTTTTGAAATATAAATAAACAAGTTTAAATTTGCATAAATTAATTTTTTCAAGCTGTTACTCAATAGTTCTTCAAAGAATATTTTTAAAAAAATGTTAAATTTTCATAGACAAGACAAATTTTTAATAAAAAATTATTTTTATGTGAAGATATTTCTTTTTTAATTACATTTACATATGAGGGAGTGCTGAAAAGTGTCAACTCAAACCAAAGGACCAAACATTAGAATTTTGTGGGAATATCTTGTTCAGACAGAACTTTTCAGCATCACTCTTTAACATCAATTTAGTTTATTTTTCATCTTAATTGTTAATTAAGAAAAGTATATCTATGTATATAAGCTATTTTCTTTTTACCTGGTTTGGGATGGTTCTTGTAAAGACTGAACAAAGCATCATTCCCATAAGCCACCTGTGGAACATGATAACACTCAAAAAGCAACTCTGACATTTCTGGAAAAACAAATACATTTATGAAAATTAAACATGGAAATAAAA
The DNA here is from genome assembly GCA_037127315.1 of Ascarosepion bandense. Lineage (NCBI taxonomy): Eukaryota > Metazoa > Mollusca > Cephalopoda > Sepiida > Sepiidae > Ascarosepion > Ascarosepion bandense. Next base: position 1,945,216 of record JBBBDQ010001389.1, read on the forward strand.
CGGACACTTATACTTAACATCAGAAAGAGACAGTTGAAATTTCTAGGTAACAATGAGGAAAGTGGGCTTAGAAAATTTGATACTTATAAGACATTGAAAGCAAGGGAGGAAAGCAGCATGTGAACTACCTAACAAACTTGTGTAAATGTTTGGTAGAACAGAGATTAGAAGAGATAATGAAAATACAAAATTTACTAAGAGCTACAAAGGAAATTGTGGAGAGCCATGTTTTGAAGAAACATGATACACAAGAAACAATTCGTTTTTTTGTATGAATTTTTCATTATGGAAAATCTTAATCAGCTATTAAGTGATCGGTAAAACTTAAGTGACATGTAAAAAAAACTGCTGATGAATAATGATATTGGTTAGTATCTTAGTTAAAATAAAATATGTTCCTTTATATATATATATTAATCAACTTTAACCCATGTAAAGCAGGGGTTGTCAACGTTTTGGTGAGAGAGGGCCAGAAAGCTATACAGTGTCTCAGAGGAGGGCAATGATATCCAATGTGCTATAATAAATTGTCTCAACCTCAGACTTCCCCATTCAGCCTTGGTCAGGAGGGTTAAAGAAAAATAAAAAAAAAGTTAATGTTATATTATTTCAACAAGGTTCCTTATTTTACTGCAGGAATAACAGGATAACAACAAACACAATCAACAAAAAAAATATTCCTTACTATAAACAAAATACAGTAAGAAAATGGCAAATTATTTAATGACACTTGTTTCTGCTGAAATATTTGTTGATGACAGAGGCAAAACATCATTCAAGTGATCATCACCCGACCTTGTTCTTAACTGACTTTTAGCATATTTAATTTTCAAAAACAGTCGTTCACAAGCATATTGTAGCAGAAAATTTTGGATTCTGGTGCACAGGCACTGGAAACACCCTTGCAAATGGTCCTGGTTTTTACCTACGCTGCTCTGAACACACAAGTTCTAACTGCATCATTTTGGAATTTTTTTTGATTTTTCACGCATTTTTAATTTTACACACGCTACCAGCGTCGATCTGACTTATTGACGCATGATCCTCATCATTCCAGTGCCAATGCTCAGACAGTCTGCCTCACTATCAATCAGTTCATACATTTAGGCTACTCTACTCTAGTCCTTTCAGATTTCTGAGGTAATTCTTCACACATATGTATTTCCAAATAATGATACCATCATTTTTGCATTATTCAATAGGCTTTTATTTTCCACTTGACAAAACATTTCTTGAAAAAATCAGCAGTGGATTTAGATTTAAAAAATACGATGCATTGTAAGTCAATTAATTCCAACTGACATTTTTCTATCACTTGCTCTGCAAATGAACTAAATAATTAGTGTCCAGATTTTAAGCTGGAGAGAAATCCTTCACAGGTCAGATACAGCCTGGGGGTCACCGACCCCTATAGTAAAGATACAAAGACAAGAGTTTCAGAGTGAAAAAAAAAAAAAAAAGGGAAACATTGAGGAGCAAGAATAGAAGATTAATCAAGAAAAATAGATAACAATTGATATTGCATTTAAATCTTTTCACGATCAAAGTTGGTTGAAAAGTATGTATTCAGAAGAGAGTTCCACAAGCAAGAAGTGCAAGAAAAGAAATTGTTAACATAGAACATATGATTACATCTAGCCGATTCAATAGAATATGTGAACCTTGCCAGCAATCTAGTCAGTAAGTTAAGTGCCATGCGCGATACACACTTGGGCGATCATGTCTCGAAAGAGACATGACTGACTGGGCAGAAGATTATCCCGCAGTAGGTTGCCATTGCTTTCTGCAGTAGACTGGTTGAAATTCATAGTCTAGTTACCATAACTAAGAGTTCAACTGAATAATTACTATAAAAGTATCTATAGAAAAAGCACAGGGAAGCTAGCTACATAACAACAGTGGGAAAGTAACCGAACCAGGTTGGGACCAATAATATTGCTGATTCTTCTTTGCATTTTATCAAGAATCTCAAACTATACAGCAGGAACACTGACCATATGTGACAGCAATATTCAAAGCATAGGTGAATGGTAGACTTATAAATATGTTAGATAGATTCTGGAGAGCCAGAATGTTAGCTTTGAGGATGCACAATGAGTCACTCTCATGGGGGGTAGAATCAGCCATGCTGATAGAAGGCAGAAAAGGGTCTCATGATTCTTATGAATATTCAGTATGCAAGTACCAATTTTAATTTGTTGATAAAACTTTAGATATGAATAAAGAAAGTGAAAGATTTAAATTATGCTCTCAATAATGGTGAGATGGAATACTTATTTTCTGCTGAATCTTAATGTATAAATTTTAATAAGAATATTATATCTAAAATATTAAATTAAACAAGTGTGTGTGCAATTCTATTTAAAATTTACTAGATAGGAAAAAATGCTCACTATCAGAGACAGAGTATTTATAGATATAGACAAGATCTGAAGATCATTTGAGGTGTGAAACTGACAGTCACTGTGCAGTGTTGCATTACGTCCTATGTTCACACTTTTTTCTGTCACATATAAGATCATATTAAAAATAAGATACAACTACTTACCAGTAAGCTTGCTTTTGCCTTAAGCTCATCAAACTCTAAATGCTAAGATGTGGAAAATATGTGCAGAACAGAAGTTGTCAAATAGTCAGTCAGGCATGCAGGGAGTATAAAACCAAAGAGAAGTGTTTAGTGCAGGTCTCCTACTGTTTCATTTTGATGCCTCATTCTAGCAATAGATGTGCCAACAAGTATTTTACGGAATATTGTCTCTTTACTAGCACCTCTGACTCAGTGTTTCAAAGTTGCAGTATGATATTATATTAGCCATTATATTTTTCAATATGATATAAGTCTGCTCTGTTAAGATGTTATGTATATATATATATATATATATATATATAACATCTTAAGAAGGAGATGTAAAATTGTAAATCAGCATTATATGATGACTGTTTCACACTCCAATGAGCTCTTCGGACCAAGTGCACTTGGTTAACAGTCACCATACAATGTTGATTCCTATGTCTGCACATTCCTATCTCCAATATTGCACACTATTCCCATATAAATACAATCCAACCTCTTTAACCCAGCACCCTTGGGACCAGGCCACTGCTGGACCACAGAAAATTCAAGATGACAGAAATTAAACACAAAAAAAAACAAACTATGTAAACATACAACTAAAACATGCTGTTGCCATAACCAATGTAAACAATATGTGACACTGTCCTCATAGCCACTCAATGAACTAATAGCAGCTAATAAAAAATATGTCAGACAACAGGGTGCCAGATTAAACAGGTTGTACTGTATAGTTAATTTTAAACTATATATATATATATATATATAGAGAGAGAGAGAGAGAGAGAGAGAAAGAAAGAGACAGAGCCTGTTTTTCAATTTTATTTTTTTTGAGTGGTAATAAAAATAAAAATTTGCCTATTTATAGTAGTTATAAAATTTTGTACCACCAACTACATATATATAATACTAATATTATAACACTATAATATATATATATATGTATATATATATATATTATAGTGTTAAAGACAAAAATCTTATTAAGATTGACCATGCCAAATATTAAAACAAAAACAAAAAAAAAAAAACAGTCAACCGGTTTCATCTGCACTCATCAGAACTGTAAACAGGGAAATATTATCAAAAATAAACCTGTTATGGGTGACATGAATGAATGGGAGGGGAATTTTTTCAATCTGCTGAGAGTTATTACATATGAAGATGCTAGAGACCCAACAGGGCGAGTCCAAAGCAAACACTCCTTTTATTTACAAAGAGAGGGCTGCCTAGACCTGATAAGCAGTGTCTCCAACACTTTCAAATAGAATGAGTGTGATCTGGCCAAAACAGAGAACCAGTCCACATTAAAATCTAAAGCACAACTCGGATTATTTATCAGATGATCTGCAATAGAAGACCTATATGTGTTTTGAATGGTATCACCAGACAAAAAATTCTCATTAAGTATTTTAGCAGGTACATGTTGTTTGATCCGAACATCCAAATGCTGCATCATTCTACCTATGTAGTCGACTTCACTACATTTAAAATAGTTGATAGAATTAATATGATGGGAGTTATAACGTCTTTACACATAGATAGAAGGATAGATCTAGTTTTAAACACAACATGCACATTAGGTGCAAAATAACACACATGAACTTAATGAAATCCCCTTGGCAAAGGTCTCACTGACCCTACCCAACCACAGTATTTGAAGATAGACTAGACATTTTCTAACCATTGCAGGTTTAATTTTATTAAATTCAACAATTGTATCTTGAATAACCAATTGAACAATGCCCAAAGGATAGCCATTGTTCACAAAGATACTAGTTATACAACAAATCATTTGCACCCCATGAGTAAAAGTCTTAATCAAATTGATCTTTTGTTGTTTAGGACAAAAAGAATCCCACTGAGTGTAGAGACCTGTAAAGGTAGGCTTCCTTTAGACTGAAATAATAAAAGAGGAAGGTGTTCTATGAACCAAAACATCTAAGAAGGGCAAACAGCAATTGACCTTATCTACTGCAAATTTAAGGGCCAGATGAACATATTAAGTCAGTCAGTTGAGTGCCATATGTGATACACGCTTGGGCGATCATGTCTTGACAGAGACATGACTGACTGGGCAGAAGATTATCCCGCAGTAGGTTGCCATTGCTTTCTGCGGTAGACTGGTTGCCGACCAAGGCTATAGAACCCAATCTGTACTGCTATTTAACCCATAACTGGAAGGAATAGGCGGATTAATACCTTTCCCAAGGGTATTTGCGCGTAAGTGAATGCAATGAATTCAGCTGGAATTCGAACTCGGCTCCCTGATTTCTCGTTCCGGGCTGATATCCAATGCACCACAACGCACATCTGCACATATTAAGTAGGGAGAAGAATTGATCAATCTCTAATTCATTGTTGAAAACACAAAATGTATCATCAACATAGCAGAAGTAAACCATGGGCCTAGAAGAATCTAAGAATAGGCTCTCCTCATGAAAGCCGACAAATATATTAGCCAAAACAGGGCCCAAAGGGAACCCACTGCTACACCATCAACCTGACGATAGATAATATTTTCAAAACTAAAATTGACAGACATGGTGGCAAATTTCATGAGTTCAATAAAAACATCCTCAGGTATAGTTGGGGGAATCAAATGACTATGATATAACAAATAGGTACAAATATCAATAGTGTCTGGCAAAATGTCAAATGAACGCATAAATCTATCGGTGGCATCACAATTTTGAATAGATTGAGAAAAAGAAAAGGAATGTTTAATACAGAAAGAACTATAATACTGCAAAACTGGTTGCAACATTACAGCCAGCCACTTTGCAATTTATACTGAGAGGACCCATCATAGAAAGTATGGGTCTCAACAGGACATCCTCTTAGATCTAAACTTATTTATAAATGGAACTGTGTGTGTGTGTGTGTATCCGTTACCTATAGACTCCAAAACGGCTGAACCAATTTTCTTGAAAATTTACACAGTTGTACTATAAGCATCTGCGAGTGTTCTTAGCTAAGTTTTGTGTCCAGGTACACCCAATAAATATTGAAAATCGATAATCGAAAAAATCGGGTTATAGAAGGAGTGGTCCGATTTTAATCAAATTTGATATACTCATAGACAAAGACATAAGAAACGATATTCAGAAGTTTCACGGTTGCAGTTCTTACAATAGTGCAGAAAATTGATATATATATATATATATATATATATATATATATATATATAAAAGGCAAGATACCGGGTCTGATCAAAATCAGTTTTTCAGCCCTTTTATTTTAGTTTTTGCTTCAGGTTTGGCTCTAATTAGGTATAATTGTAGTTCTTAGTCTCAGCCATGATACCATTTACTCAGAGAACTTATTTAGCCTTCAAAATTCAGTTTACGACGAAAAAAACTTATTTGATATTGATACCAGGAAATCAAAATTTGACTTACATCCATTTATTTTTCTTTCAGTCTACGATTTCACTTTAACTGGAAACTATTGCTTTTTAGTCTTTCGTGCCAACGTCCAAAGAGTCTGAGCTCCAGGACCATGGATTAGTTTTAAAGCTTTCATTACACCTGAGCAACGCCGGGCTATACTGATAGTACATAATAATAATATACATATCAATAAATATCTATCTAAACTTATTTATAAATGGAACTTTGTTTGTGTGTGTGTATCCGTTACCTATAGACTCTGAAACGGCTGAACCGATTTTCTTGAAAATTTACACAGTTGTACTATAAGCGTCTGCGAGTGATCTTAGCTAGGTTTTGTGTCGAGATACCCCCGATAAATATTGAAAATCGATAATCGAAAAAATCGGGTTATAGAAGGAGTGGTCCGATTTTAATCAAATTTGATACACTCATAGACAAAGACATAAGAAACGATATTCAGAAGTTTCAAGGTTGAAGTTCTTACAATAGTGCAGAAAATCGATAATATATATATATAAAAGCTTTCATTACACCTGTGCAATGCCGGGCTATACTGCTAGTAATCCATAAAGACAAGAATGAATGGAGCCAGACGGTCTTAATTCCTCAGATATTTCAGAGGAAAGAACAACACTTTTTACCCATTTGATAAGATGTTTCTGAAATTGGATTTCAAAAGTCAAAGTATAATCATGTGTGTCAACGAACCAAGACATATAAATTTGGAAAATCATTCAGGATAGTTAACATTTTATTAATGTAATCTTGGTGGTCCCTAAAGACAACACCAGAGCCCTTATCGGGTTTCATGATAACCAAAGAATGGTTATTCTTAAGGGATTTAATGATCTGATGATGTTCACTTAAAACAAAGAAGAGTGAACTAGATTGCTATGCATTGTCAGTTCTTCAATATGGCAATGAATGCTGGACAATATCATCAAAGATGAAGGAAAAACTTGAAACAACTGAAATGTGGTTCTACAGAAGGATGCTGCGAATATCATGGATCAAGCATGTGAGCAATGATGAGGTTTTAGAAATGATGGAAACAAAAAGGAAATGAACACTGAGTATCAGGAAGAGACAGCTGAAGGGCTTAGAGAACATGATACTAACAGGCCAGATAGAGGAAAAAAGAGACAGGGGAAAGCAGCGGATAACATATTTGAAGGACCTAATCTGTTGGATGATGGAATGAGGGTTGCATGGTGTAACAGGAAAAGGCATGCTAAGAGCCACCAGGGATAGGGAGACGTGGAAAGCCATGATCGCTTACGTCCTGAAGGGACAGGGCACATAGAAGAAGACACACACACTAAACTATCGCCCGGTTCACACTCCACCCACGTCTATTGAAAAGGTGAAGAGGCTCACCCCTTGTTCCTTGTTTAGGATGTGGTTTCCGGCTTTCTCTTTTCCAATCTTTTCTTTCCTCCGTAGCCCCCTGTGCTTCAGTGGCTTGGGGTGATATGATTAAAAAAAAAAACAAGAACTGAATATGTTCTTGTGCTACATGTTTGAAAGTGCCAAAGAGCTAGCAAATAAGTAAGAAAAAGTTTAAATACTATTTTTATGCTTCATCTTCATGCCCTTGCAAAAATATGAGATGTTAAGTCAATGATATTTAAAAATCAAAATATGCTTAAAAAAAAATATGGATAGCATCCACTTGTCAGAAGGCAGTGTTAAATCAGTTTTAATTTGACCATGAATACTGTTAAATAAAGAAGTCATAAAATGAAAAATGGTATTGACATGTTGAAAGATATTCCAACAGACATTATGACAAATGGTAAACAATCACTGAAAGTACCCTCATAATCTATAAAGTAAAAAAAAAAGTTCCAAGTCATATACTGCAGTTCAGTGGAAGAAATGAACAAATAACACAAAGACAATATAAGTTATTTCCCCTAAGTATAGAAAGTTTAATGAGAACAATCTACCCCTGTGGATTTGTTCAAAATTAAAAAAAGGTTACTGAATAAAACAGACACCTGAAGAAGCATATTTTGACAAGCAGGTTTTTTGTCATAAAGTGCTCAATATAGAGATAAAGCATTGATAGGAGTAATGTTGAGACATTTGTCACAAAATTTTCTACATTGATCCTATTAATGCTTTATTTCTATCTCTATGATTATGCTGAAAAAACACCAACAATCTTAGCAGTAAGCATAATCACAACTCAGCACTAAAAAGTGTGTATATATCTCCAAATGAATAGGAACGATGAAAATAATTGCAACATTCAAAATATTAATTTAAAACAGTGCTCAATATAAAAATAGAGCAATGAATATTTATTATTTCTTTAGAACATGTGCAAACTACTACAAAATTGTATATATATATGCTTGATGACCTTAATTTACTGCCTAGACAATATCAACAGCAAAAGCTGCTTCACAGTGCCAAAATTCAATGAAGGATAGTTTGAGTTGCTACTCAAGTTTCAGGTTCTTGTGATCTCCAAATGACACATATATATATATATATATATATATATATATTTTTTTTTCTAAACATATACTGTTAAATATAAGAGACAATGAATGTCTATTATGTTTAATCATGAGCCGTTCTAAACGTCGTATTTTGGCTTTAATTTCAGTTGAAAATAAAGACAAAAATTCTCCAACATTTGGATAATTTTTTATTAAGTTGGTTCTAGGCTTTCGGCTTACATGAGCCATCTTCAGAGAGGTTATTAAGACGGTAACACAAAAAAATTCACCATCACCAACGATTTTATTTTGTGTTGACATAAAACTCCGCTAGGCAATGGCAATAGTTACCAAAAATAACAAATGCAGTTCGCAAATTTGCAATAATATATATATTTAAAGAGAGTGAGAGAAGGAGGGAGGGGTTGGTGTTGAAAGGTTTTCAAAGTCCTTAAAATATGATCAGATTTTGGTAAGATAAGCAGGCTAAAAATCTTCCTGCAGATCCTCAAATATAGAGACGGAAAGGAATAGAAATGAAAAAACAAAAAAAAGAAGACAAGCTTACTGATTGGATATCAAGAGATAATTTCCAAAGATTGAAAAGCACGTTTGAATGAAAAAAATTGCAAAACATTAAAATTCCTTATCAAAAGATAAGAGTAAAATAGAAATGATGCATTAGAAAATATTTGTGTATTCCTTGTTCCTTTTTTTCTTTTACATGTAAAACTATTCAATGTTTGTATAACCCTAAACTAAGATTGGGAGGGATAAGGGAGAGAATGAGAAGATACAGACAAACGTTAAGAGAAGAGCTGAGGAATGAGATAATGGATAATCTTAATCACATTGAAAAGGATAAGATTGAGAAGAAGAAGATACAAATAAAGAGTAAGAGAATAGTTGACATGAGATAATAGATAATCTTAGTTGTATTGGAAGGGATAAGGAAAAGAATGAAAATATACAGGTAATGGGTAAGAGAAGAACTGAGACGTGAGATAATCGGTGAGCTTAGTTATCAACACCTGTAGAATTTCTATGGGTCCAGTTAATATATAAACAATACGTATGTACTTACGTTGTCTGCAATAATTTGGATTCCCTAAAGCTTCCGACATGACAATAGGATGATCGACACAACTTTCAGTGTCAATGCCAAGGTGATTGAAGATATAATCAAACACTTGTTCCTTGAAGAAGAAAAAGAAAACAAAGAATAATCAAGAATTGTGATGTTATGTTACATTACCCACAAGTTCTCTGAAGGTTTTAGAATTAAACATATATGTATGGAATACTGTCAAGCTAATCAATATTTTAATTACATTTTGTAAAATTTCTAACATCTGTTCAACTTCTGTTTTTTCAAAACAAATAGAATTCATCTCAACACTTTTTACATAAGAGTAATAAAAAAATAGCAATGATGACACTTCCTCAATTCTCTGAAAGAAAGAAAATTTGAAATTTTTTACAAACATTCTTTATACCTCTTATTAATTTTCACAAATTAATGCAGTTACATTGTGAAAAGAACATCACTTACAAGTAAAAAGTTTTTAGTTTTAAAAAATGCTTATATTTTTGAAAAATAAAATAAAATAGTACAAAGACCTGTACAATGTGTTAAGAACTACAAGTGCTGTTTTATTAGTCAGATTAAAAGATAGCAAATAGGCAAAAGGAGGCTTAACATGGTAGATACTTATAGGCTTTCATATATGATAAATTAATACCTTCCAATTAATAAAATAAGTATGAAGATACTGAAATATGATGTATAAAAGATAGCAAATGGGCAAAAGGAGGTTATGCTAAATTCATACTTTCTAATTAATAAAAAATATTAATGGAAATTAGTGATCAATATTTCTTTTAATTATTAAACATTTATTATTTAACATTTCTGAAGCACAAGTAAACATTAATTTCAATAAAATAATCAAATAATCTTTGAAAATCTCTCCAAAAGATTTTTTTAATATAGCCCTCTACCACTTTTTTTAAACATATAAGCCTAAAGTATAATTTGATATACAAAACTGAAAAGTCTCCAAGCAAATTAATATTTTACTTTACATTTTTTTATAACAATTTCTAATGCAGAATATCTGTTCCAATTTGATTTGGTATTTTATTTCTCCCAAGAATTATCTTAAAACATGTAAAAATTATTATTTACATACAAGCAATTAACTAATTTTAGAAAATAGATTGAATATTTATATTAGAAGAAAATATTTTTGATAAATTCTCTTACAAAAGGGACTTTTTAATAAACAGATTTAATCACTGATTAAATAAATTAAGTAAAATATATTTAGAATTTCCGCAGATTTTGGAATAGTGAATATTACAATTTTCATTATTAATTTTTATTAATAACAATTTTTAACAATTGTAAATAAATTCTTCAAACACAAATATCTGGCTCCATATACTGCAGATGATTTTTTTATATCAATTTTCTCTAATCTTTTCTACTTCTGTTCAAAGTTTCCAAAAAATTGAATTAATGCTGATATACAATATAGAGGATTTACCTTTGTCAGTATCATTTCACATTTTCTATACTTAAACCAACAAATTACCAAAAATGAATAAAACAAATAATAAAACAGATCTCTCCCTAAGTCAAATTCTAAGAGTGATGTGTGGCACGAGATCATCAGTAACCTTATCACCATTCTAACAGCATATTACTTAAACACACACATTATATATATATATATATATATATATATATATATATATAGAGAGAGAGAGAGAGAGAGAGAGAGAAATAGATAAAAAAGAGAAAGATATTTGTTGGGTTTGAATTCACTTACAAAACAAACAATACTTTACCTTTCCTAGATGTTATGTTACACTGTATTGACAATGATCTAAAACTGTACATCACAAATAATTTAATAAAAATGATCTCATATATTTCTATTCTTACCATAATAAAAAAAAAATCCAAAATAATTATCTAATTCTATTAAACAGCACTCAGTATTTGTGGACTTCAATATTTAGAGGAGAAATACATTGAAAATATTTTTAAGCTCCTCTAATACTCTAATTATTTAATATTCAGTGTGAAACAAAAGACTTGTAAAATATTTTTCAAAATAGAAAAGTGGATCATTCTGACAAACCCAATAAATATATATACAGGGTGTGATGGATGAATTGTCGTCTAAATTATGCAAAAATGAAAATTACACTGACATCTAATTTTAAAAGATATATTTACCAAAATTACACAAAACTATCTTGAAATGCTAAAGAGCAAATTTATTCAATAAAATCATTACTGGCTTCAACCATGGCCACTAGATGACTTCAGATAGTATCCTTCTTTAAACTGGTGAATGCTGCCATAATCCTTGCTTTCAGCTAATCTTTAGTGTTACAACAAGTTTTGTTGGTCACTCAACTGCGCCCCACACCTAATAGTCTGGGGAGTTAGGTGGCCAGATGTAATGGATGATGTGGTCGCAGTCATTATTTGACAGCTATGATTGAATACTCCTGCTTGTGTGGCATGGTGCAGAGTCCTGTTGCCAGACATACGGTCTCCCAGCAGCCACCCTCTTAACTCAGGGTAACATTATATTCTCAAGATCTCAGTGTTGAGTCTGGGGGCACTCACCAACAAATTTGAGAGTTCTTTTCTTATCAGAATGACTAGAGTGAGTTTTCCAAGCCGCTATACTTTCGTAATCACTATTAGACTTTTTCTGAATCTTTGCACTGTCCTCAAATTGACACTTGAGCACTCTGAGATGTTCATATTGAAGCTTCTGGCATGAATGCTAAGCTGTACAGCATGTCATTTCCAAATTACTGGTGGAGTGAATTGCATCATTGTGATCCTTTTCTTATAGACAGTGCCCAACTGACCCTACTATACTGTCAAAAATAAAAAACAAACAACAGGCATATATGAAATAAAAAAAAGTAAGTGCAAGAGGATCCTAAACAAAGCTAAGCTGTTTGCTGATAGAATGAAGCTGCCCACAAGTTCAGTTCCAAAGACAACTGGCAGCTCTGCAAAACTGTTAAACAATAGTAAACCCTTGATCCATCACTTATTCAACGATTTTGAGTTCCTTAAGCCATAGCAGGCACACAAATTCTTCTCCAACTCCACATTTAACTTGTCTGGTGTACCCACTCCTGACTTCCCACCTACAACTGAGGCTCAATACATGAGTGGGGGTTATGTATACTTATGTATACTGATGTATACATAACCCCCACTCTAGTTTCTAACATAATTTCTAAGCTTGACCCCCATAAGGCAAGTGGAGATTAGGGTATCCCAGTCTTCATCTTAAAGAAATGTGCTCCTGAACTCTACCCTGTTCTCTCCAAACTCTACAACTATTGCCTCTCTGCTTTTTGCTTTACTGCTTGGAAGTCTTCATCTGTAGTTCCTGTCTTTAAAACTCTGGAGAACCCACAAACCCCTCTAATTATCATCTCTTACCGATTTTTGGCAAAGTGTTTGAGGCTATTATCAGTGCTGAAGTGGTTCAGCATCTCACATCCCACAACCTATTCTCTGACAAACAGTATGATTTTCGCTTTGCTAGGTCTACTGCTGATATGCTGATGACCATCACTGAATACATATACCAGGCTCTTGATAAGAATGGCAAAGCTTGAGCTGTTGCCTTGGATATCTTGACAGGGTTTGGCATGCTGGTCTTCTGTGCAATTTACAGGGCTACAGTATGAATGGATGCATGTTTGATCTAATCCAATCATTCCAATCAAATCGTGTAATGAATGTTGTATTAAACAGGCATACTTCCAGATCCTATCACATGAATATGGATGTCCTTCAGGTCATTATCCTAGGTCCTACGCTTTTCCCGATCTTCATCAATGATCCTCCTGGTGTAATCAGTTCCCAAGTAGGCATCTACACTGATGACACCACCATTTACTTCTGCTTCAATAAAAAATCTGCCAAGACTGATAAAGTAAACCTCAGTGCTGCTCTTGATAAGGACCTCTAATCTGTGGTGGACTGGGGCAAGAAATGGCTCATAAATTTTAATGCTTCCAAAACAATACTGCTTTCCTTTAATCACCACAGACAAACTTTCCTACCTTCCATGAATGACACTAGTCTCCCAGAAAGTAATACACTGCACCTGCTTGGCCTCACTCTCTCAGCCGACCTCAAGTGGAACAACTACATTGAATCAATAGCTACATCTACTGCTAGGAAGGTTGGGTCACTGGGTCAGGTATGGAAGTTTTTCTTGTCACATTGAATACTGTTGCCATATCTGGTTGGGTGCTCCTGCTATTCATCTCTGAGTTCTCAATAAAATCCAAAGGAGGATCTGCAATGTAATTGATCCTGATTTGGCAGCTCAACTTCAGCTACTTTCTCACTGTCGGGATGTGGCTTGCCTCTGTTTTTTCTACCAATATTTTCAAGGCTTCTGCTCTGACAAGCTCTCTCTACAGGAATTTACCCATGCTACTAGACTGGCAACTAGGTCCCACTCTTTTACAGTCAAATTTAAGTGACTTTTCTACTATATGAGTTTCTTTTCTTGCACTTCCTGTCTTTGGAACTCCCTTCTGTACACTTGCTTTCAGTGATAGCTACAATCTTTAAGAGTTTAAGTGCAACATCAATTGCCATCTTTTATCACTGATCCACATATTTCTTTTATCCTTACTCTGACCCCCTTCCTCCATATCGTGTTCTTTCTTTTCGCTCTTCTCTCTTGTAACACTCTGTGTAACAGTGGCAGTACCGTCTTATTTGGAGTGAATCAATTAAAAAATAAATAAATAAATAAAATGGCGACAATTTACCCATCGCACCCTGTATATAACTAGTAGTACTAACAATGATACTACTACTATAGTACTACAAGTGTTATGTAGACCAAGTCTCTTTCTTTTGTCTAACTGAACTGTACACTCATTTTTTTTGTTTGAGAGATTTGTGTATGTTATTAAAATGGTATCAGCATTATAAAAGTAGGTGAATAAATTTTAATATTTTTTAATTAAAATACCATTAAAATGGTATTTGCATTATTAAAGTAATTGAATAGATTTGAATAAAATATCATTAAAATGGTATTAGCATTATAAAAGTAGGTGAATAGATTTGACTATTTTTGCAATTAAAATTAATACCATTAAAATGGTATTAGCTTTGTAAAAGTAGTTGAATAGATTTGAATATTTTTGTAATTCTTGATTTTATATTTGGAATGTTATAAGTTATATTTGTTAAATTTTCAAGATATGCTATTAAATGTCAACATTTTTTACTTCCATTTTCATCAAGTTGTGATCTAAATGCTAAGGTGGTTCCCACTTTCAAGACAAAACATGGTTTGATTTTAATAACTAAGCTATTATAAAAAAAAAACTAATTGCTCAAAGCACTAAATTGAAAATTAATAACAAAACATTAATTCAAAAATTTTGAATTTAAATTAGTTTTATATATTTTTATCTAGACAAATGAAACAATTTTCAGGCTTTTCAACAGATGCACACAAAATGAGCTTTATATATTACCTACACATGAAGTGGACATTCTGGTTAAATGAGGCATCAGTTACAAGGAATAACCACATAAGACCAATTGTGCAAGAAATGAACTAACGTTTTAAATTAAATCTTCCTTTTCATGCATATTCATTTTAAAAGGAACAATTGTATAAATAGATTATATATAAGTGATGACTAACATATTCTTTGTATATATTTTTGTTTTATTTGGCTACAAGAATAGCTAAAAATTTTATAATTTCTAAAAACTTACTGAGCTCCTATATGTTAACTAAATGAAAAATATACAAAGAATATCTTTGCTTTGTCAACACTTTTTTATAATACGAGTGGACACATGCTGTCAAAAATGACAGCAAAATATTTATATCAGTATGCAATCTAAAATATTTATATCAATATGCTGTCTAAAATATTTTTAACCAAAATTTTGTAGGTTCTAAAAAAAGGATTAAAAAAATATAACTTAAAAATAAAAAAATCCTTTCACTTTTCCTCTTGATAATAATAAAGACTAATTCTAACAGAGTGTAACCAACAATAACATGTTCCAAATTTTATACGTTTATGAAAAGTAAGCAGTCAATGGATAATCTGAAGAATGGTTGAAATTTGGTATTTTTAAGGTGTGGGTGTGTGTAATAATAATAATAATAATAATAATGGCCACTCATATTGATGGATACCTGCCTACTGGGGGAGCCAGCTAATCCCCAATGTAGAGATGCCTGCTCAGGTACACTTGTGTTTTTTCAACACCCACAGACTCCATCTGTGGTTTATACTGCAACTATGCTGAGCAGAACTTATTGACAGTTTCTGGAGGAGAGCATGTTATCTAGCGTGAACAACAGTCTGAACAAAGCCAGGACACCCAAACCCTCGATCACAATGACTTGTGACTTTGAGCTAGCACAACCATCGACAGCTCCTCAAAGAAAGGTCTTTCACTCAGAAGGCTTGTATCAATCTATGGTATAATTTTCAGGCACTTTTCAAAGTTGTCGCACGCAGAGATCACCTCCTCCAGATTGATAACATCAAGAAGTCACCTTCCAGATAAATTGAACATAATGAGATTCGAACCCAGGCTTCATGGTCAGAAAGCAAACATTCTAACTACTCAGCCACATGTCAATAATGTATGTGTGTGTGTGTGTGTATATATATATATATATATATATATATATATATATATATATGTAAACTTATCGCTATACTCGTTTCGAAAAACCCTCCGAGTACATATGCGGAAGGAGAAAATGGTAATAAAAAAAGAACGAGCTAAGTACTTGAACATCAGTCAAAGTACGTAGCCCAAAGAAAAAAACCTGAGACAAGTAACCTAAAACAAAAAGCGCTCAATACGCAAGTAGAACAAACAAAGTAAATATCTGGAGCCAACCTTCCCTGAAGATCCAATTAGTGAAACCATGGTAGGTTCGTTGGCTCTCTAGGTTAGATATTTACTATGTGTGTGTGTGTGTATATATATATATACATGCACACACACACACTCTCTCTCTCTCTCTCTCTCTGGCTTTTGTTTCTATAAGTCAACCGCTGATGTACTGAATAATTGTGGAAAGAGTCTATGAAGCTCTAGATAAGAATGGTGAAGCCTAGGTTGTAGTTTTGGGCATTTCAAAAGCTTTCAACAGGGTTTGGCATGCAAGTCTTCTCTGACAGCTGAAAAAGTTACGGTGTATCTGGACAAATCTCTGAACTGATCTTACAATGTCTATAAGTCTACCATTCATCTATGCTTAGAATATTGCTGCCACATATCGTCTGGTGCTCCTGCTATTTATCTAGAGCTCCTTGGTAAATTCCAAAGAAGAATCAGCAATATTATTGGCCTGGATCTGGCATCTTGGCTTCAGTCATTTTTCCACTGCTGTAAGATTGCCTCCCTTCACCTATTCTATGACTATTTTCATGGTAATTGTTTGGATCAGCTCATCTCTATGGTACCTAGACTCTTTGAATTTAAGCACAATACTAGACTGATGTATAGGTCCCATCAATTTACAGTTGTGCTGGCTAAATGTAACTGTAAATTCTATGCTAACAGTTTTTTTTCTTGCACTTCTTGCTTGTGGAACTCCCTTCCAACTCCATGCTTTTCATCCAAGAAAGTTTGAAATTTGGTACTTTTAAGGTAATCTAAGAAAATGAAGAAAAATACTTAAACATAAAATTTGTATTTAAAAAAAAATTGGAGGGGATGACCTTCATGTTTTTGATGTTACCACAATGATCCATTCTTCAGATTTTGTCAGGCATATAATCCAGAAAAAAAAAAAAAAAAGAGAAAAATAGTTCAATCTTCAGTTGCTAATATAACAACTATATTAGTCTATCAAGAACACAAAGGAGAGATTTTGTCTAAACAAAATGACTTAGTTATTTGACTTTATACTGCATATTTTTTTATTATCCAAATCCAAATGTTTAAATTTTTTCTCATGTTTTAATGGACTCCATGCTTGTTATACATAAAGCCTTTTTTATAAATAACAATCAAGATGTATAAAGCTATTCTCATTTCATTAAATATTATATCACAACATATTTTTCATAAAGTACTAGCAATAAATAATATGAATGAGTAAAGACCACAGACAAAAAAAATCATCTTCTTTCAAAGACAAAGATAAATATTTATTTAGAAAATAGAAACATTTTAATTGTATAAATTTCTTCAAGTGTTGGTCCCTGCATCATACAAGGATGAAAACATTATCATTTGATTATGAAAAAATTGAATAAGTAACAAAACAAGAAAAGTTCCTTTATAATATACTTATTTTTTATCCCGTTTCTTTTGTAATTTTTAAAAAGACAGCTTAAAAATATACTAAAATAATGTAGGCAATCCACTTTGGTCCATGAACTGATCATAAACTAAAATTAATAATTCAGTCTTAATTTCAAAATATAATAGCAATTGTTTTGGCAAAGCCTGAAAAAATGCACAAGATGGAACAAAAAAAAATAGTAGTAAAAATCCATCATACCTGAACATCATACTGTGTAACAACATTTCGGTCAAACTGGGTTCGAAGTATCCAACGTACTACTTCAATGTTGCTGATGTCATTACCAACCTGAAGCTCAGCTTCCTGAAGCATATTAAATGGAAGTCAAATGAAAATGTTCAAAGAAAAAAGCAAGGAGTATTTATGAAAAGGTGAGAGCATTTATTACTACAGTGTGCGACAAAAAAGTAATACTCTTTTGGTAAACTTCATGCCTGCAATAAAATGGCATATCAAAAAGACAATTTTTTTCCGTGACAACACTTTAATTATTTTCACTAGGTGAGAAAATTTATTTTTTTTAAAAAGTGATGATTAGAATAGAAATAAAATCTAAACCCATGATGAAGGTGATTTTATATATTTTGATTACTCTTAAGAATTGACAACAAAAATATTAAACACTTTTAGATTGTTTATTTACAAGAATAATTTTATATTTACAACATTCTAAAAAAATAATACAATTAAAACTAATGATATGCAATATTTATCATTTATAAATCTATAAAGAAAAAATATGAAAATTTTTTATTCATAAATTTATAAACATTTACTAAATTATTAAAATATGTGAACCAACTATAAGTAAATCCTTATTATTTACTATTTTTTACCAATGTTGAATCAATTAAAAATTAGCCAATAGTGTTTAATATTTTTGTTGTCAGTTCTCAAAAACAAAGAAAATATATAAATACATTTTCATATGTTTTTTTAAAGTTTTATTACAATTTTAATCATCACTTTTTAAAACAATAAATATAGGAGTCAAGGTAGTGAAATAATAGCAGTGTCAAAAGAAAACACTGTATTGACAGCGTGTTTTGTAAGCATGAAGGTTAAGGTTTGCTGCACTTTTTTATTTATTAAACAAAAATAAATTACCGTAGTTTAAGAAAATTTAAAAGTATTGTCATGTCAAAACAACATGATTTGTTATAATTAAAACAAACTATTTAACATGTTCAACATGCCCTCCTTCATGTTCACCCTATCAGCAAAACTTCTACAAACCATTTGATACATTTCTACATCAATTTAAAAAAATTTATTAGAAATTCAGTCAGCCAAAGTTTTAGCATGTAATACATGCTTAAGCAATCATGTTTTTTTTATTCTTAACTGACTAGATAGAAAATTTTCCCACAGAATGTTGCTATTTCTTTCTGCAGTAGACTGGTTGCCAACCAAGGCTATAGGACTCAGTCTATCCTGCTGTTCAACCCATTAATAGGGAGAAGAGATGGATTCATGTCTTTCCCAATAGTATTTGCACACACGTGAATTTAATGAACCAGACTGGAATTTGAACTTGGCTCTCCAATTTTTCTTTCTGAGCCATTATCCAATACTGCACATTGAAAGTGCTTGTTTTAATTCAGGAATTGTTTTCAGTTTCAGCCTGTAAACAAATTTTTTTGGTACATTCCACAGGGAAAAGTTTGGTGGTGCTAGATCTGGTGATTGTGATGGCAAATCAATTGGACCAGGCTCTCTTATCCACGTCAAAAAAAAAGGAGAGATAGAGAGTTATTTTTAACACACTATGTATTATTGATTATGTAATTCATGGAGAAAATTATTAAATACATGAAAACTTTCACTATTTACATTATTCGGACTATTGTCTCCATCTTTGTTGCTATTTGTATGACGTCAACATCAGCTGAGTGCCTCTGAAGAGTCAGTGCTGAACAAGGGTCTCAACTTCGCAACGACCATCAGGCAGATACCATACTTAGACATCAATGCTCATATCGAGGAAATAGCCTTGAACATCCTTCAGGCTCAGGTGGATGAGCTAAGATGGAAAGTGAGACAGTTACTGAATAAAGCCAAGCCACCCAAACCAAACATCATGAAAGAGGAGGGGCTGGCAATCAGGACCCTACAGAGGAATGAGAACATCATCATATTACCAGCTGACAAAAGCAATGTAACTGTAGTGATGGACAAAACTGAATACAACAAGAAACTGGAAGATCTCATTAGAAGTAGTAGTTATAGTAAGGTAAAGAAAGGCTCCATGTTGCAAATGGAACAACAGCTGTCACAGATTGTAATCAAGAACAAGGATCACTTCCAGCCTAGAACATACAGGCAGTTGTCTCAATGTTACAGCAAGCCCCCTCACATGTATAGTCTCCTTAAGATTCATAAAAACAGTATTCCACTCAGGCTGATTATTAGCAGCCTAGGCTCTTCTGGATTGTTTCCTTGTAGATGTAATTGACCCACTGATAGGAAAGTCACCAACATATGTTCAAATCTTCGCCCACTTTGTGGAACTTATCAAAGATGTAGCCATCCAAAACAACCAGATGGTGAGTCTGAATGGGGTGAGCTTGTTCACCAAGGTACCCATGGTGGAGGCACTATTGGTAGTCAGGGACAGACTGGCCTTGGACTTATCCCTAGGAGAATGTACCAGTATTCCACTAGATAACCTGATGGAGATGTCGACTTTCTGCACATAAACAACACACTTTGGATTGGGATCTGATATATATCAGCAGGATGAAGGTTTAGCAATGAGCTCGCCATTATCACCATCACTGGCAAACATATACATGGAATACTTTGAAGAGATGGCATAGGAATCCACAGCTCTAAAGCCAACTCTATAGCTTAGATATGTTGATGACACCTTCATAATCCGGCCACACCAGGAGGAGGTCCAGACGCTACTGGACCATATGAACTTATCCATACAGTTCACTATTGAAAAAAAGTGACAACAAACTGGCATTCATGGATGTGTTAATAACTCAAACAGAGGTGGGGTTCAAGATATCTGTATACCGCAAGCCAACATTCACCAGACAATACCGCAATTACAACTCCCACCAGCCATACAATGTAAAGAAAGGGATTGTCCGCTGCCTGCAACATTGAGCAAAAGTCATAAGTTGCAACCCAGAGACATACAAACGGGAAATGGTCAGTATAATTAGTACCCTATAATGTAAAAATTATTCAGGGTACATGACAACAACTTCAACAAACATGGAAGGGAGGGTGCTTGAGGATAACAACTCTCAGAAAACAGCATCGGTCTGTCTACTCTATGTGAAGAGGTTATCAAAAAAAAAATACAAAGGTCTGTGGTCTATATAACATCAAGACAATCTTCAGAAGTGGTTCTACACTTTGCAGGTACCTCTCCCGAGTAAGACTTCCAACAGCGGAGGACATGACTAAGGACTGTATGTACACCATTCCATGTAGTTGTGGAAAGAAATATAAAGGAGAAACAGGCCACCCCCTTAAGGTAAGGCTACAAGAACATCACAAGGCCGTAATCCGAGGGTAGATAGAAAAATCAGGCATAGCTAACCACATATGGAGGGAGAAAGGGGACTACTGCCCCCTATGGGATGAAGTTAAAATAATAGATAGAGAATGCCACTGGAAACTAAGGAATCAGCACATATGCTAGACCATGAAAATCTAAGCCAACCAAGCATAGAGATGAATACAATATGGGAACCAGTAATACAAAGTATCAGAATAAATCATTAGTGTCAAAATTACAATATGTGCTCTAGTAAAAAATACTAGAGAAAAACATTATCAAAAATAAATCTTGTTGTGGCTCTTGAAAAGGAACTCCATTCTGTGGTTGATTGGGTTAGGAAATGCCTAGTAAATTTTAATGCTTCCAAAACGTAGCTGCTCTCCCTTAACCACCATAGAGAAACTTTCATACCTTCCATCAATATGGATCATGCTAGTCTCCTAGAAAGCAATACACAGCGCTTTCTCTCAGCCGACCTCAAGTGGAACGACTACATCGAATCAATAGCTACATCTACTGCTAGGAACATTGAGTCACCTTGTTAGGCCAGAAAGTTTTTCTTGTCTGAATACATCTTGTACATATACAAATCTACCATTTGTCCGTGCATTGAATACTGTTACCATAACTGGTCGGGTGCTCCTGCTATTCATCTCAGGGTTCTTGGCAAAATCCAAAGGAGGCTCTGCAATACAATCAATCCTGATTCAGCAGCTTGACTTCATGTGGCTTCCTTCTGTCTTTTCTACAAATATCTCTGCAGACTCTGCTCTGACAAGCTTATCTCCATGGTGCCCTATCTATGCAAATTTACTCAAACTACCAGATTGGCAACTAGGTCCCACCCTTTTACAATCAAAACAGTCAAATGTAACCACCACTCCTACGCTATCAGTTTCTTTTTTTCACACTTCCTGCCTGTTGAACTCCCTTCTGTATACTTGCTTTCCTGATAGCTACAATCTCCAAGAGTTTAAGTGCGATGTCAATTGCCATCTTTTATCTCCTTGATTCCTGTCTTTCTCTTATCCGTTCTCCAACAGCCTCCCTGTACCTTGTTCTTTTTTTTTTGCTCTCCTCTCATGTAACCTCCTGCACAACAGTAGCAGTACTGCCTTGCTTGGGGTGACATGATTATAAAAATAAAAAATAAATAAGTAAATAGCTAACCTAGAGCCAACAGACCTACCAAGGTTTCACCAAATGGATCGTTATTCATTTGCTCTGCTATTGTATTGAGTGCTTTACGTGTTAGATTCCTCGTCATGGTTTTTTTTTTCTTTCGACCAGTACTTTGACTAATGTTCAAGTACTTAGTTCGTTTTGTTTTTTGTTTCCATTTTTTTCGTCTCCATGTTTATACTTGGTGGGTTTTTCAAGACGTGTTCAAAGATAAATTCACAGTTAGATATATATTTTGGGCTTTTCTTATCACTGCCTACTGATTTTACTTTTATATCACTTAACCCACTTAACATAAATCAGTTTATGTACTAACTAAATAATAATTACCAAGTTTTGCCATTTTTTATGCAAAATTTATTTTAGCACTATCTGCACAATCTATAACAAAAATGTTACCAGTTATGATTTAATGCAAAATAGAGAATAGGGCTCATATAATGTTGAAATAAATTAAACAGAATTTATCAAATAACACAAATCTTATAATAACAATTGACAAAAACATTTATGTTGCTTTACAAAAATATAAATTCTACTACTATAATTTGCCTGATTATCCTAGAACCTATCAATAGTTTATACCAATCACCAACATATTTCAGTATTTCTACAAAAGAATTTTTAAAGATATATTAATTTGACTTAACCAATTATTCTAATAGAATAAAACAAAATAAAAAACATCCTGTGCTATAGCTTTAAGTAATTTTTCCTCAGCTAGACCATTGCAAAATGGAAATGTTAACATCATAAAGTCAAGAAAGAAAGAATGACGAAGCATAAGAGATTTGCTCATATTTAACTCAGTCAGTACCATACGTGATACATGCTTTGGGCGATCATGCCTTGAAAGAGACATGACTGACTGGGCAGAAAATTATCCCGCAGTAGGTTGCCATTGCTTTCTGCAGTAGACTGGTTGCCAGCCAAGGCTATAGAACCCAATCTCTCCTGTTATTTAACCCATAACTGGAGGGAAGAGACGGATTAATACTTTTCCCAAGGGTATTTGCACATAAGTGAATGCAACGAATTCAACTGGAATTTGAACTCAGCTCCCCAATTTGTCATTTCGATCCGATATCCACTGCATCAAAATGGGGAAAAGAAAACTTCGAATATTCCTTTTAAACAATTCATTGTGTAGCTTAATTCAGGCATATAATAGAAAAGGAATTTTTTTTATTTTTTAATCAAAGGAAATAGCAAGAGAAAATGGTTGTTAATCGATCAGTTGATTTGGTTCATAGCAGTAATTTAAGATACATAGTTGAAACAATTCACTATCAATCCTACCTTTCCCTGATGGGCTAATTTTTCTCTTGTTTCTAAAGTTTTCGTCAAGGTCATTGTATTTTGGATAAGGGCCTGTGTAACTCTAAATAAAGGGATAATTTTGCTTCCAAGCATTTTTCGAAGTGTAAACCAAAGAGATTTGCTATTTCATAGAAAACTGGTTTCTATTATATTAACCTAATTTCATTTACGTTTTTTTTAACGTTTTCTATACATGTGTGGTTGGGCTGAAAAGTTCATAGGCTGACTATGAAAGTGTGATGTTGGAACTGTGAAATCTTGCATGCATTAATTTCAACTCTTCTTATTAATAACTGATATCTGATTGTTTAGAGAAGACTGTTGATTATGCTGATCAAAAAATTCATCAACAGTAGATATGATGTCATTATCGCTGTGATATTGGTTCTCAGCCAAATGTTTTTTTCATGTTGGGGAACAAATCATAGTCAAATCAGCAAAATAGGGAGGGTGATTAACCACTTTAAAGCCACAGTCACACACAGCAGCCATTGAAAAACAAGGACTTGTGTGCTGAAGCATTAACCTGACGAAACAAGACCCCTTTCCTCAGTTTTTCTGGTTATTTGATCTTGATCGCTTTTTGTAATTGCCTCAGAAAGTTGGCATGGTACTCTCTATTGATGGTGTGGCTCTTATGAAGATAGTCAATAAACTCAATGCCTTTTGCATCTCAGAAAACTGGGGCCATCACTTTACCTGCAGATGAAACAATATTGGCCTTCTTTGAAGCAGCTGAGGTGGGGAGTTTTCATTGCATGGCTTGTCTCTTTGTCTTTGGCTCAAAGTGATGAACCTAGTATTCATTTTTGGTTAGGAAACGAATCAAGAAAACCAGATGGAACTGCCTCAAACAATGTTAGTTTTCCAGTGATGTCAGCCTGATGCACTTTTGATTTGGCTTGGTTTAAGTTTAACAACCCATCAACCATTTTGGTCATTTAAGGGTCAGTCTTTGAATATTGGGATCACATTTTTTTTAATTTTTTTTTTTTAATATGGTTCTAAAGTTTTGTTGGTAACATTTTTCATTCAATAAAGTTTTGTTGGTAACATTTTTCATTCAAAAAAGTTTTGTTGGTAAATACTTTCATAGCATTTTGACCCCGGTTTGGGGGTTAACTATTTAACCATAGCTGGGACCCTAACAGGTGCTACCACCCTGGGTCAGGGCGGACCTGGGAACAACAGCAATTAAGAGGTGGTTCCATGCTCCTCACAACCTCCCAATCAGAGGCCTTGCTGCCGGATGCAGTTTACCGTCAAACCCAGGACCAGATGCATTTTTGATCAGATGTCAGAGGACATGATACCCACCAAGCAGAAACTTTTGTCATGTCAAGTTCAGTGAGCAAAATATTCTCAACTCTTTCATAGGATAATAAACAAATAGACTGTGGCATGGCTTGAAATTACATCCCATATCCTAAAAACTTTCTCTAACATACATATTGCCTATACTAGTTTGGTCATGAATGCTTAACAATATAGTAAAAAATTTAAAATAAGTCATATAGCTTCCAATTTTTTAATTTGATTAGTCATATCAAAGTGTTTATTTACTTTCTTATAGAAATAGTTGTAATATTTTGTTAAATATCTACATTTCTCAAATTGAGTATTTTTGTTATTAATGCTAACTTTAGTAGTTAAGTTCACTTCATGGAAAATAATTGTTATGAAACAATTTTATTTCAACTCAAATTAATCCCATAACCTGAGTGTGTTGGGGCAAAATATTGGGTCGTTCATGACATTTTTAAGGCAATATGGTTACTTGGTGGTGCCCATCCCTTCTTCATGTAACATGTACTAAATTGTACTACATCAGCATTTATAAAAGGTTACAAAAACAAAACAAAAAAAAAGTAGATTTATGCCATTCATAAAAATTATATAAAAATGTATGTAAGCAATTTAAAAAAAAATTAGTTTGATGTGTTTCAGTGCACAGACAAAAATTTACATTATAAAACTCAAATGCAGATTTTCTTAAGCATCTGAAAGTTTAAACTTAACTGTATCATTACAGAAATTAAATTTTAACTAATTTCATTCATTTTTTTAAAAATTGCTCCACATTTAGTAAGAAATGGAGATATATAAAAACAGTCCAGTCATATATTAATTGTAGGAAATTTAGAACTCATAGCATTTTCAATGCATCTTCATCTGAATAAATTATATTTTATGATTTATAACACCCCCTCTCCATCCATGTTTAATATGATATTCAATATATCTCCATTTCTTACTAAATTAGTACTAATACAATATGAGATAATAAAAAAATGAGTGAAATTAGTTAATAACTAAATAATGTTAAATTAAATTCTTTAGATGTTTAATGAAAAACATTTAATTTTAGTAAGATAGATTTGGGTTTCTTCTAATAAAATGATTATGTAGGATTACTGGTAAAATATGTCAAACTAAATGTTTTGGAAATTGTCTTGTACATTTTCCATTTCATCCAATTTTGTTGATATGATGTGTTGCTCCCAAAATAATAACTCCTATTTTATTTGGGCTCATGATGTCATGACAGTATGGTATTAGCGGTTGAAACGTCCTTCCTGCAATCCATAATTATCTTTGCTTTGTTACAGATAGCAATCAGGCAAAATGGCATCTGATATGAAAGTGCATGGGAAACAAAAATATTAAAGATTGCACCCACTGACAATCATCTTACTTGCTGAACAATTATGGAGACCAAACAGTAAATGTAAGCATAATTTGGCTGTAGATAATACATTTCAGCCATGGCAAAAATGATGTGTATAACAAGTCATGTTCTAGGTAACTTTGTATAGCTGACAATCTACAGAGAAAAGAGGGCTTTGAAAATTTGTAGTTAAAGATGATGACTAATGGAAAAAATAACAGCATTTTGTAACTGAAAACTTGCTTGACCCAATAGTGTTATTGTATTGACTGTCTCTGTTATAGTTTCCAAGGAAATAAACAAGGCATTAGAATAATTCACCATCCAGGTATATCTAAAAACATTTCATGCAGAAACTAATATCCTATTCTAAAAATGATTTTACATAATGCATTTTTTGACATATTTTGTTATATTCACTTATGTGCAAATATCCTTGGGAAAGGTACGAATTCACTCCTTCTTCCAAGCTATAGGTTAATTAGTAAAATTTGTATCAATAAAACTATTACTATCTAAAAAAATAAAACATATCTTGCATTCTAAAATCAATTTCTGGCTTTAATCTGCAATGGGTTGATAAACCATAGAAAATAAATCAATCAAATCAATTAAGAGCCTGCTTGTTGAGGTAGTTGCCTATGTTTCAAAGCAAAACTTGGAATGTTAACGACTCTTCTTAAAGTTATAAACAAAAAGATTGAAATTAATGGTTCAAAGAAGTCTTGGGATGATAAATTTGTAATATTCTGAGAAATTATTTTTTCTACTGCAATACTGGCTTCATTATCCTAAAAACAATGAAGTGCTTACCTTCTTGCCTCTTTGTTTGGCTGTTACATTTTTGAAAATTAACTGCGGTTTATCCATGGATGCCCATCCAGCTCGGCACTGATAAGATCCTTGGAAAAAGAGAAGAAGCTTCATGTCAGAATAAAAAAATAATAAATTCAACATGCAAAATAAAAAGGATAAAATTAAATCTGATACAGAATGTTTAAAAGAGTATCTTATTTCCCATATGCTAAGACACTACAAGTGATAAGACACAGCCTAGCTAGGTATTTTTTAGAAAAAAATATTTGATGATTTAATAGCTTACCATACTAGCAAGGGATGTGCATTATGGTGCAGTGGATATTGGATTGGAATGAAAAATCAAAGAGCCAAGTTTAAATTACAGTTGAATTTGTTGCATTCACTTATGTACAATACTGTTGGGAAAGGTATTAATCCATCTCTTTCCTCCAACTTTGGGTTAAATATCAGGACAGAGTGGATTCTATAACCTTGAGTGGTAACCAGTCTACTGCAGAAAGTAATGGCAACCTACTGTGAGAAAATCTTCTACCCAGTCAGTCATGTCTCTTTCAAGACATGATTGCCCAAGCGTGTCTCATATATGGTACTTAGCTGACTGATTACAAAAATATTAGTAATTTGAAAAAGTCTCTTTGGTTGATATTCATTATTAATATTCTCCATAATGGGTTTTTATTTTTTTGTTTTTTTACAAGGTAAAACTTTCTTTTAAAAAAAATAAATCAAAATTAGGGTTTGTGTTGTTTCTATCTGATACTAAGAAAATTTCCTAAATGCTAAGACGGTATGAGTGGTAAGATGCAACTGACAATTAGCTTGGTATTTTTAGAAAAAAAAAATAATTTGATAATTTAATAGCTTACCATCCAAGCAGTCCAAGTCACTGACTCTACAGTGTTATTTTTCTTTCTGTCACAACAAATTATATTTTGGAAATAGTTAAATGTAACCGCCTCTTCTACTTTAATAGTTTCTTTTCTCACCCTTCCCACCTCTCAAACTTCCTTCCGTTTATTTGCTTCCTTGATAGCTACAATCTCCAAAAATCTAAATGCAACATCAATTGCCATCTATCATTTTGAATCCTGTTTATCTTTTATCTTTGCTCCAATACACACTGTACCCAGTTTTTTCTCACACTATAACCCCCTGCACACTGGTGGCAGTCCCACTTTGCTTGAGGTGAAATGTTAAAAAAAAATTTTTTTTTTAATTTGATGAGGCAACATTACCATAAACCAATATAGTAGATAGTAGTTATTGGGGATTGACAGTAAGCCTATTAAGTTAATTGGTTTGTTTCAATAATATACAAAGTGTGGTAATAAAGCTGGTATTATTGGTGTATATATGAAATATAACTGTCAGCCTGTATTATGTGGCTGGGTTTGAGGTTTGTGAAGATACCATATGCCTAGATAAATGAAAGACTTACAGTACTAGTATGAAGCTGCCTATTGGTTATCATTGATACTAAAAACTATCTATTTCCAATCAATCTCAAATAAAATATTTTGATCTGGAACAAGTGTGCGCTAAATTAAAAAATTTTAGTTTCCTAGTTAAACTGATAATTAGGAAAGAGTTCAAGCTCTATAAAAGAGGAACCATTTTGGCAACTAAGAGTAATCTGCCATGGTCAGTAGGGCAAGTTAATTTTTCTCTTTTTTTTTTTTTTTTTTTTTAAAAAAGAAAATCAACATTGCATTGCATTCTGTATGGAAGTTGGGATTTGATGTGATAAATACTGACATCAAAAATTAGATTTATAGCTTTCACCAATTTTTGAGCATTCAGTTTTAAAGATCATCTGAAAAAAAAAATGTACAGAAATACCTAATTTCTGTAGGTTTTTGCCTACAAACTGATTTAAAAATTTTACTATTTCAAGAATAAATGCAAATAAAGTTAATATCTTTTGTATGAGATATAATTTAATAGAAAATATATTTAAATCCAAATTCTAATTATGAATCACCACAAGCAAAATTTTTAACTGTATTATGATAATAGGAATCACCAGAGATTGATCAAACTAAAGAAAGAAAGATGAGGAAAGAGTCTACTAACTGGATGATAATTGTTGAAATTGCAGGAAGATGGATTGAAAAGTTGAAAAGAAAATTAAAAATGAAATGTGTTGAAAAGTCATGTTTTAAAATAATTTCAAAGAGAATTGAACCCAGAGTTAACTAGATGAAATTCTGTAAGATTGAGCAAAACCAAAACTCTCCACTGATAAGGAGATCATTAACTGTATCCTCAAGATGTCAAATAGAAGACATGTTGCTGATAAAGAAAACCTGAAATAACAATTATGATTTCTCTGGACAAAAAGAGCCAGGGAAAAGGACATCTGTTTTGGATTAGCTACCCAAAAGAGATGTTCCCAACCAGTTGGTTGCAACCCCCTGGGGCTCATGACACCTTGGCAGGGGAGCGTGTAACCTTGATAGAAGTAGCTTGGGATAACATTAATTGTATGTCATCAATTACATTTTTCAAGCTCTTACATTTTTTTTTGTTTAGGTGCAAAGTGATAGTTATGACAAACGCTTTGAAGGTTTCTAAGCCTTAAAAAAAAAATTAATGCATATATTATCCTTATATCTGTCTTGTGTATCTTACTCTTCTATATACCTCTTCTTTTCAGCACTATCCAACTTCGGCAAGCAAGAACTGAACCGTTCCCTTGCCAAATCTCTCTAAAAGACGTCTTAAAATTTCTCCAATCTTATAGAAATCACAAATGAATGCATTCCAAATAGTTATATCTTTGAATTTAATGGTGTTCATATTTGTAATTATTTAATTGAATTAAAAGAAACCATATTTAGGTTGGATCAATGTGCTTTAATTTGGTAATAAATAATTACAGAATTTTAAAATATTTTTTAGATGTTTCTTTCCTTGTCCTTCACAGAAAATTAAAAGAAAAATTAAAGAAAAATTATTAATTAATAGTAAGCTCTAAGTAGGGGGTTGCATGGGTTTCAAACTTTTAGGTAAGGGGTCGCAAGTGCCAAAAGGTTGGGAACCACTGCCCTATAGAGATAGAAGTCTTTCTGATGTATTTGTTCTATATAATTCATCCTGAGAAAAATTGTATATCCAAACATTAATTTGGATTTGCTTAAAATTAAGTGATAAGAAAAATTTAATTATTATTTTGAAGTGACCATGGACAAACAGGCTGTGTGGTCTATTGATTGTAAAAATGCATAGAAAAAAAAAGATAAAGGTGGATGAAAATCATTTTGTTTCCTTTTCTTCTCATTCCTTGAGTTGTCTGGTCAATAGAGAAATCACAGCATGAGACAAGCTAATAAAGAGATGAGACCTGAAGGGAGTCAGAGTAAAAAGAGGTAGCTTGATTCCTCTGATTACTCTCAAAGAGGTACTGGACAACCCCAAATTTGGGAAACCACTTGAGTAAAGATATTTTGAGAATATGGAACTTTAAGAAGAAGATGATGCTAAGGGTATAATACAACCAAACCTAAACTCTGGTCAATCTCCACCCCCTACTACTATATAAGCTGGAGATTTTGGACATCTGACTAGACGAGAAAAGAGAAGACCAAATCTGCAGAAGACAAGAGATAACCCCTGACCAAGACCTTGTGCTGGCCCAGAAAATACAAAAATTTAAGAGAGATCGAAAAGGCATACCAGATCACAGAAGACAAGAAAATCTTACACAAGAGAAGATTGAGAAAAGACTAGAGTGGGAGAAAACAAGAGACAGAGAGACCTCCTGATCAAGACCTTGTGCCAGCATGGAGACCAGAACTTAAAAATTTAAATTACTGCTAACACAAGCTTCGGACTCTGATTGGGATCCCAGTGTCATTTGATTTTTAGGTAGGAAGGTTTAAAACCACTGCATACAACAAATCATAGTTACATTTTTAACCAGAGTTAATTCTTTATTCCAAAGGATTATTTTTTTTTGTGTAACTCTCAGCTTAGAATGTGTATTGTGGAGCAGTGGATATTGGCTGAGAACAAAAAATCTAATAATTCTTTATTCCAAAGGATTATTTTTTTTTTGTGTAACTCTCAGCTTAGAATGTGTATTATGGAGCAGTGGATATTGGCTGAGAACAAAAAAATCAGAGAGCCAAGCTTGAATTCCAGTTGAATTCACTTATGTGCAAATACCCTTAGAAAAGGTATTAATCCAAATCTTCTCCCTCTAGCTATGGGTTAAATAACAGGACAGACTGGATTCTTTAGCCTTGGTTGGCAACCAGTCTACCGCAGAAAGTAATAGTAACCTACTGTGGGAAAATATTCTGCCAAGGCAGCCATGTCTCTTTTGAGATATGATCGCCTAAGTGTGGATCATGTATAGCACTACTGAACTTCCAGCTGTCAGACCAGTCTTCACTTGAATTTTGCTTTATCGGCAATCTTCTCAGCCTCTGAGATCAAAAACACAATGTAGAAGTAGTTTGAGTGGTCGTGAACAAACGTCAGCTAAGTAAAACCATGTCACCCACATGATACTAGCAGCCAAATGAGCAACATGTTAATGAATGAAGAGACAGCTAGATGATAACCACAGTGGTCTGTAGGAACTTGAAGACCAACATTAGTCATAGGGCTATATTATTAGGTTCTGTTGACTAAGACTGATATAGGGGGTGATGTATTTGGTTGCCACTGACCAGTAAGTAAAAATTGTGTAAAAAATAATTGTAAATGATTACAAAATGGCTACTCAATGGAATAAGATTTGTTAAAATGTTTATATTTTTCAGGTGAAAAACACATTGATTTGGAAATTCTTACAAAAATCAAATAATTGTTGAATTTTGATGAAACTCTCAGGACTTATTCACAAATGAATTTAATTATTTTTGAAATTTTTTTTTCTTTTTTTACATGTTATTCTCAATTAACTTAATTTTATGAAATTTCGAGAGATTAAATTTTCATCCAAAATTTTTTTAAAGTTTTTTTTCAAACTACTACGTATTTTTCAAAAATCTGCTTTGAATTGTAAAATAAAAAATGCAATAAAACTATGAGATTAATTAGAAAAGTTTTTAATTGCTTTTATAAATAAGATTTATTAAGGACACTATTATCTTAAGAAAAAAAATTGTTTCAATAAATAATTAATTTTTATGAAAATTGTTTTCATTATTTTAAAATTTTATTTATAATATATAAATTTTTAAAAATTCTGCCTTACTTTCTTTCATCTGGTTAGGTGATATTGTTATTAAGTGAAAACTATATCAATAAAAAATTGAAAAGCTTAATATAAAATCATTTGGTATTAAATTTTTTTATGTCTATAAAATATATAATATGCTCATTTTTCAAAGTATGGTCAACCATACACAACAGGTATCAAAAATTAGTGGAGATACCTATCATAATATAGCTAAATTGTTCAGTATAATTTCCCTTTGAGATAAATGAATTTCTTATTTAATGGCACAATGACTAAGTAATAATATGTTTGTGCCATACATCTTGTCTATATACAATTTGTAAAGCTTCAGTAAATTATAAATTTTATAAGGCTGTGCTATAAGGCTTTCACTGATCACCAGAATGAAATTGCAATGCTACAATTTTGAACCTAAATGTAATCTTTAAACTAGTTTTCTTAAAAAAATGGTAAGGATTTGGAAAAAACTATTTTGCATTGCTATTTATCATGTGAAACCCCAACTTTCAAATTGAATGGAATACAATGATTCCAAAAGTGACCTGCCCTATGAAAAACAAACCCTATCTGAAACTCTTTGTTTTCCCCATATTCCAAAGTCTAGTAGCAGCTGTCGTATCTCATATAGAAACACACAAATAAACCAGAATTTCTTCAACCGTTTTTCATTGTCCATGATTTTTTGACACTTGAGCCACTTTTTGATCATGTTTCATCCAACAACAGGGATCACCCAAGTAGCTTAGCATAGTTAATTTTTTTGAAAAGTAATTTGCAAAGTTTACTTAAGTTGCTTTATTAAACAGTACCTTTTGTCAATGAACTCTTTAAAACTATTATCTCACTACATTACGCAAATTCCCGCAAATGTTCAATTTGGGAAAAGGGGGTAACACTGAGATGATATAAAAAAAAAATATAAAACCTCATAAAGACATAAGCACTTAACATTCTTGAGTTCAATACGAAACAGAAACATCAACTCATTTGTAACCATTAATAGCTTTTTATCATTAGAATCTATCTACTTAATCAACCATCAGATTTTAATATTTGTTCTAGTGAGTGCAATAGCAATTATTCCCCATTTTATTTTGGTTGCTAGAATCATAATTGATTCACTTTTATACACTTTAATGTTTAAAAAGTTTTAAATCAAACCATTAATTCAGTTCACAAGGATAAAATTGTTATATGAAGATACTACCCAAATGTTTGGGGAAATTGTAATGAATAAGAATCAAATGTTGTGTAGACTTTTGCTGCTCCTTTTGTGAGAAGCATGTTTTATGTGCCAATTCTTAAGAGGGTAACTTTAAAAAGTAGTAATTTTTTTGTCCTGGTTAAATTTTATGAAATTTAAGATAACACCTTATATGACATTAATAAAAATACATTTATTATAGCAATAATAAAAACAATGCTAAACGGATGATTGTGCTAGTAACAATGGCTGAAAACATTACAGATTATAAAGATTTGTCTATACTTCTGAGATGAGGTAGTATTTACATTATTTAAAATAAAAATGAGGACAACAGTGTAAATAATTATAAAGAAGATTTATTGATTGATTTGTTTATTTTTACAGCTTATCAACCTTTTGTAGGTTATTTAAAGCTAGAAAATATTTTTAGATTATAAGAATTTTTTGATGATTTACTGATACAAATTCTATTAACTAGTGTTACGTGGGATGGGGAGGAGTAAGAATTTCCATGAGCAATTTTCTTTTTTTTTTATACAACCTACATCTGCAAACATTAAATATGGGAGATATCTCTTGTATGTTTTGAAAGAGTTATTTTCCATGTAAAAGTTAGTGTTGAACTTTAACAAAAAATACTTGAAAATAAGAAATTAAAACAAACATTAAACTAAGGGGGCATGCACAATTTCTTTTTCTTTGTTGTGTAGAGTAATAAATTTGCAAGGGATGTGTAAGTTTTGGAACAAATCAGATGAAAAATGTGAAAGCGTATGTATCAGTGAGGATACACACATGAATACAGACATTTTCAGTTTTATTTATATATATTAACCCATAACTGGGGTGAGAATAGGTGGATTCATACCTTTCCCAAGGGTATTTGCATGTAATTGAATATAACAAACCCAACTGGAAATGGAACTAGGATCTCCAATTTTCAATTCTAAGCCATTATCCATTACACCAATGATACATCCAAGCTTACAGCAACTGGTATTTCTAAGTGGTCACCCATGTAGATACTATATAACTTTGGTGAGTATGAGAACTGGGGTTTCAATGTGATATGGCCATAGGCCATACAGTTTAAAAGATTTCAGATGCAAACAATTCAAATGTTTGCTAAATTGATGCTATTTATCTAGAAAAAAAAATATACAGGTCACTGTTGACCTATTACCATGATAGGTTACAACCAACAGGTTGTAAATTGATCTAGTTGTAAATCAGCCTGTGATTAATTTTGCAATTTTTATCTTTGTTTAGGTATTATTGGAGTAGATAGATCTATCTATCGCACGGTTCACACTCCACCCACGTCTATTGAACAGGTTAAGAGGCTCATCCCTTGTTTCCTGTTTAGGATGTGGTTTCCGGCTTTCTCTTTTCCAATCTTGTTTTTTTTTTTTGTTTTTTTTCTCAATTGGAGTAGATAGATCTATCTATCGCCTGGTTCACACACCACCCACGTCTATTGAACAGGTGAAGAGGCTCATCCCCTGTTCCCTGTTTAGGATGTGGTTTCCAGCTTTCTCTTTTCCAATCTTCTCACTATTATGTAGCCCCCTGCACATCAGTGGCATTACCGCCTTGCTCGTGGTAATATGATTAAAAAAAAAATTATTGTATTTTTTATAAGTTTTTTTGTTTTTTTTATGCTTGATACTGTCTGTATCATCACTCTACACACTGTTTTATTTCTTTTTTTATGTTTGTCAGGTTTAAGCTGATACAGTAGAGTGTGATAACTTCAGATCATGTGTAATCACATTTATTTTCTTTCCTTCTCTATATTGTTTAATCAACCATCATTTTTCTGTCAAGATCTATAGCCTTTCTTTCCTTCTTGGAAGGTTGAGGAGTAGACAAAGACAATTTCCTTTTGGTAGACATCTTGAGAGTTTTTGAAGGAAAATTTTAAAAACACAAATGGACTCTGGGAGCAAAGTGTGTTGTACCGAGGCTACCCTCTAACACTGAGCTTGAGGCTTGTGAAGAAATGCTAGCACTACTGGAAACTAAGGGTGGAAATTGTCATACACCAAGCTGAGAAATACTCGTGTTTAATGATATGAAGCAGTTGTGGCCAGACATAACACTTTGGGGTCAAAGTCGAACAGTTGTAAGTCACATTATAATTATTATCGGTCATAAGTTGACAATGACCTGTATTACAATATTATATTTTATATTTACAGAAATACATTGTAAATAACAAATTAGTTCAAATGAACTTTCTAACATTTTTTTAATGCTCAAATATTGGAAGTAAATTCAAAAGTACAATGCAATGTATACGAGCATACAGTGACAAACTGGAGAGAGAACTGAGTCTTACCATTATCAATGACCAACGGGATGGCACTTTCTCTTAGTCCAGATGGATAAGTATAAACAGAATCTGGCAAGGGACGTTCATCTTTGAAAGTAAAAACATTGTGTTCCTCTTCTTCCTCCTCTGAAGACATA
The DNA here is from genome assembly GCA_037127315.1 of Ascarosepion bandense. Lineage (NCBI taxonomy): Eukaryota > Metazoa > Mollusca > Cephalopoda > Sepiida > Sepiidae > Ascarosepion > Ascarosepion bandense. Next base: position 1,981,386 of record JBBBDQ010001389.1, read on the forward strand.
GTAATTACTCAAAGAGCTTTAAAAAAATACAAATAAATAAGATATGGATTAATCTTTAATGAAAGTTTAAAAAATATTATCAACATTAATCATAAATAAAATGTTTAAGTAGTTATTTTCTTATAAACTGAAATAAAAAACAAATGAAATTAGCCATTTTATTCTCAAAATAAATATTAAATGGAAACAAAAAATACATACGCTTTGAAATGAAGTAAAACACTATAAAATGAAGTTTAAATAAAATAAAATAAAATGAGGCTGTATTCTTTATTAGTACAATCTTTAGTTCATTTACTTTCTAAATCCATGTATTTTACAAGCTTAAACCACTAAGGGATACATAAACAATTTATTCATATACTGTTTATGTTGAAAATAGCTTTAAGGTCAATTTGTGCATAAAGAAACACTTTACTACCTGTTTAGTAAAGCCATTTTCCAGAGTATTACTGGACAAATAGGGTGGAGTAATAAATAATGGCTCGAATTAAGGAATCTGAGAGCTGAGTTTGATATCCCAGTCGAATCCATTACATTCACTTAATTAACCTTGGGAAAGGTATGAATCCATCTCTTCTACCCCACACCCAGCTATAGGTAAATAGCAGGACAGACTGGGTTCTATAACCCTGGGTGCCAATTGGTCTAGGAGAAGGAAAACTTTGAATTCAAACCAGCATGAAGAGGGTTGTGCCTTGTAAGGTTGTCATGCCCACAGAAACATCACTTCTACTGCAGATGCAGTACATGTGGTGTCCCTACAACTCTAATGAGTCACAAGATGAAAAAAGAAAAAATTTGAACAAATGATTTATTAATAGATGATAGTATACTTTATACCATTAGTCCATCCTTCACACTATCTAAAATAGCTATACATTAACCAATCAAAACCAAATTCTGAGGATAAGATCAAACAAGTAATGGGGTACAAAGTACAGTTGGTTTTATTAATGTGCATAGCTTAGTACAATAAATTTTCATTAATTTTTTTTTTAATAATTAAACATTTTATTATTTAACATACAAAATACTCCTACTATTTAAAAACTATTTAATTAATAATACTAAATATTATGATGATTTCAACAAGTTGAAAAAAATTTCTAGTATTTAAAAAGCAGGCTCAACAATGGAAATAAACAGTGTGAACACAGAAATCAATACTGTATGATTGATTTATGATTGCTGAAAGCATGATATTGCCACTCTCCATGCAGTGTTCATTTCTATGTCCTCATTGTTTACAGATATATTACACACACAGACACAAAGTAAATGACTGGTATTTATTATCTTTTCATATTATATATACAGAAAAGAATTATCCTAAGATTATTTGAAATTCAAGAGGAGAAATAATCTTAGCTCAACATCTTCAGAACATTTATTTTGATACATAGAAGAATGAAACATCAAGAGCTAAAACTTGAACTGAAAAAAATTTTTTTTTTCATTTTAACAAAATAAATGTTTTAAGCCTTTGTTGCATATTGGTTACAATTGTAACCAATATGCAACAAAGGCTTAAAAGAAGAATCAGCTGTTCAAGTGTTAAAAATGTGTTGTATTTAGATAGTGTTTGAATTCGTTTTTTTTATAGGATAATTATCTATCCTGTATATTTACTCAGCTTTTTGGCCAGGATGAAAGTAGTATCCGTTCCCTCATTTGATATGAGAGAAGGCACCCAGAGAATCCAACCCTGCAGCAGCATCTTCCTCATTGCACTAAGAGAAGTGGGATCAGTGGGACAATGGACTGAGCAATTTTTGTTCTTGGCCCATGTGCATGCATGTGGACACCCCACATAAAAAAGTCTTTGTGTCATATTTTTACCTTAGTGAAGAGGTCAGGTAAATATCTTATTCTAAAGTGATTTTAAATCTAAGACTCATTTGTTAAACTCTGATTATTGTTAGTTCTCAAAAAATATACCCACATTTATGGTTGAGTTTAATTCAACAAAAATTAGGTAAAGTATATTTTGTATTAAGGAGAACAATATTAATTTCCATGTGTAGATTAACTGCTGACTATATATTCATATCTTTTCTTTTTCCTCTGTACTAAATTAATTTATTTAATGAAATCAGTGTCAAACCTTGCAGTTAAGCATCTATATTAGTTTTATTCAGTAAGATTTTTGTTTTACAGATACAATCACACTTTTGTTAAAAAAAATACTTTTAACTTATTCAAATGACTGAGTCTTTAAACAAGAATTATTGAAAGAAAAAATAGAAAAGAGACTAAAATTTATTTTTAATGGTAGTGTTTTAAGCTAGTACATGAAAAAAAGTGTTTTCTAATTTTTATATGATGATAGAAAGTATATAAAACTATAATTTATATTCTTGTATCCCTCTGATTAATTATTAATTGGTTAGGATAATCTTTTTTATTACTTATGCTATTTTTCTGCTTATACACTATTTACATCATTCAGACTGTTGTCCTCAACTTTGACATATTCACAATATTTCAGCTTTTGTATGCTCCAGCCTTCTTCCAGTGAAACCAAACCCTTCATTTAGTCTATGCTCCATGCTTTTTTTGAAGTTTTCAGTTTCAGTTAATTCCCTTTAGTAACTCAACTTTTCTTAGTTTTTGCTCCCTCTGCTGTGGCCAAGTATTGATCTCACAACTCTTTGGGTCAAGTCACATTTTTGTATTAGTTCAATCAATACTTTTATCCACTGGGCCATGTCCTTGGGGAACAATCTATGCCACTAAATAAAGGGTTCAGTTCAAAATGCCTATATATATATATATATATAGAGAGAGAGAGAGAGAGATAGATAGATAGGTGTGAGTTTGTAACCCTGGGTTTCATGCTTTTGCGATTGTCAGACAAACTGATTAATCTTTTAAAAAATTGGTTATATTCATGTATTTTTGTGGAAGTGGGGGAAATCTGTCATCATGACAGACACAGACATATATATATATATATATATATATATATATATATATATATATATCTGTACACCCATCAACGCGCGCAAGGACACACACGCACGCACGTTCGGTCACTGAGGCTTGCATAAACATACACATGCGAATTGTGCGGGGTTCAGTATATATATGTATATGTGTGCCATTGCACACATACATTTGAATGTATTTGAATGGTGTAGCAACGTCAACGCGTGAATGTATATATATATATATATAACCTAAAGAAGGCCAGATCATAAAAAAACCAAAACATTGTGAATATGGCAAGTGAGGAAAACAGTCCAAATAATGTAAATAATGAAAATAGTTACAATACCTCTTCTCAGAAACATACAGATATTTTGCTTATGTCATATACAAAATTTAATGTTTATTTATCTTGTCTATTCTGAGTTTTGTGGAGATTATATTCATTCTTCAGAAGACAAGTCATATTCAGTTTAATTTGTTACTTACAGTACTTTATTTCTTGATATCAAGCATGATAATTACAAAGATTATTTGCCTTAAAAATGTTATCTTCCAGAAAAATCAATTTTTGTGTTTGTGTGAAACACAAGAGTTTTTATATATTAATTTAATAAAATTTTGGTTTGGGATCTTTTAGCAAAAGATAATATGCAGTCAAAAAGATTTGTGCATTCATTATTCATTTTTCACATATAAAATTAAAAATGTGAAGAGGCAATGTAACCTAGAATGGATAAGGTTGATAATGAGAAGATACACAAGATGAGAGGGGCAGAGACATGAAATAATGGATCAACATTATTGAGGGTACTCATTTATATAAGAAGCCATCAAGAGTATAAATAGTTACAGATATCAACCATGAGGTAGTTGAGTGCTTACCACTTCCCATGGGTTAGTAATACTGCATAACAATGGCATTGCTGATATCTAAAGGAAAAAGTGAATTATCACTTGATAATTAAAAATACACACAATCATGGCTTAGGAGCCTAGCAGCTAAAGTTAGAGCAAAAATGCTAAAGAATTTCAAACCAGCTAAAGGAGAAAACCAGATAACTGATCTTTTCTTGGCAACTGTGGGTTGTGAAGCTATTATAAAAGTATCAGTAATTTTACACCCAAGACAGTTGAAGGAAATGATGTCCGACAACATAAGCCAGCTATTAGCAAAAAACAGCACCTAAAAAAAAGCTAGTGAATGCAGAGGGCTAAGTTCATGAACATTTCTCAAAAAGTGAATGAACCACTCATTGAATATGTTCTTTGTTTGAAACAGGCTACCAAATATATGAGTTTGAGAAACTGGAATCAGAAAACCAGTCAATCGAAGAGGATTTGATTCAAATAAAATTGGTAAACAGCCTTCAAATTGAAGAGTATCAACAAATAACTTTAATACAACAAAAGTTGTGGATCTGGTAAAGGAAATGGATACTTACACAACAGAGAAAAAAGACAGAATAACCTGCACTTGGTATGGTTATAAAAATCAAAAGAAAAAATGCAAAAATGTCCAGCATATGAAAAAATATGTGAAAAAGGTTTCAGAATAAATCATTTTAATTGTATGTTAACTCCAAAAAGAGAAAAGTAGAGATGATCCAGCAAAATGAAGAGGAAATGAATATGGATGTCATTTCATTGTAGAAAAGAAAAAAAGAGTTACTAAAAATCCAAATCAATAAGGTTTTGCTGAACATGCAACTAGATATGGGAAGTGAAGTGACTTTGATATCCAGAAATTTTAGGAAAACATTAGGAAAATCATGTTTAAAGAAAAGCCTTCTCCATTTGAATCAGTTTGACAAATCCATGATAAAAACAGATTATTTTTAAACCAACGTGGAACTAAAAAATAAATTTGACATATTAATAATTATCATGGCAAACTGTGAAAAGAATCATTGCCAAATAGAAAGTGACGTGTTGAACATAAATTTGACAAAATTAGTGAACAAAGTCAAGGTGTATCACCAGATCAATTGTTAACTGACAAAATGTTAAAAATTGAAGTACCTAAGAACAAAAAAGAATTGGAATCTTTTTTAGGACTGGTTAATTTCTACAGCTAATCGCTAGAGGATTACTCTGAATTAACAATCTTTTGCTGCTTTAAGGAAAAAGAATGTGTAATTTATTTGGACAAATGAACAAGTGGCATTTGAGAGTTTAAAAGCTGTTCTGATAAAGAAGCCAGTTGTAAAAATATTTGATCCTTGAAAGAAAATAGTAGTAACAACTGAAGCAAGTGAACACTCAATTTCGGGATGGTCATCTTATAATGTATCTTTCGAGAAAATCTGTCTTCAGCCTAATTAAACTACTCAAATATTGAAAAAGACACATTGGAAATAGAGCTTGTCACTTTTTGATTGGAAAGAAATTCCTATTAAGTTCCAACAACAGACCTTGAAAATTCATATTTAATCCTAGGAAGGAACTTCCTAAGTTAACATTGACTACAATTCTAAGATGGGCCTTAATACTAATGGTGTTTGATATTGAGTATGTGAAAGGCAATACCATTCCACATGTACATGCTTTGTCGAGGTTAAGGTTCATTACATTTGAACGTAAGAAAGAGGAGGAAAAAATTCAAAGTTACTTTCTTACAATGGGTCAAAACTGATATTTTATCAACAGACAAATTAGATGACGATAAAAACAAGATCCAATATTGAACAATATATTTCTCAGGATAAAAAATAAAAAGTGGAATAATTGCTCACAAGCAGAAAGGTGTTTGAAAGAAGTTAAACACAAATTAACTGTTTAAAAGGATGTAATTTTTAATGAAGATGTAGCCATTCCACCAGTAATACAAAGGAGCAAAATTCTAAAAAAGAATACATGACAATGTTCATTGCAGAATAATGCCTATGCAAGGGAGGTTAAGGCTAGAGGTATGGTGGCCAGACTATTCTATAGAAGAAAAATATGCAAAATGTGCATTGAAGGAAGAAAATTCAGAAAGACAAAAACACATACATGGCTTAAAGAGTTCCAACCTTGGGACAGAGTACACATGGATTATGCTCATGTCAATGGAGTAGGAATATTACTAATACTGGTAGATGTATATTCAGGCTAGCTAGCAATAATACAAGTATCCAACAAAAGATATTCAACCATGAAACAAGTGTTAATGATATTTTCAAGAAATAGAATTCCGAAAATGCTTGTATTTGACAATGCCCTAGAGGTCTGTGATGAAGACCTATGCCAATGGTTGAACAAAATTGAATGCAAACTATATAAAACCTCAACATACCATCTACAATCAAATGGATTTGCAGAAAAGATGGCGTAACTGTTAAAAATGAACTGAAAATATGTTTACAATGAAAAAAAAAAAAATAGAAATATTATTTCCGAGATTGTTGCTAAGCAACAAAATTACAGAAAATTGTAAAGCCTGTCTGCCCTCATGGGTTGATAAATTAGAGTCCTGTGTACAAAAATGTGGTATAAAAAGAATAGTGAAAATAATCTATAAGAAGTAAAACGCAAAGGGGACAGAACACTATGAGAAAAAAAAAAATGAAAGTAGGATATTAAAGCATCCAGACTAAGTTTGATTGCAACATGATAGTGATAAAGAAATGAAGAGTGAGCCCAAAAAAGTAATGAAAGCGAAAATATGTCAACACCAGACAAAACATGAGAGTGAAATCGAGAGCAGTAGACTCTGAAAATGAATAATTGTTGAAACATTCCTATAAATTAAAAAAAAAAAAAAATTCAGGTCTCCCATATCTAGAAAATCTTTTAAGGTTAGGGAGGAAGATAGTGAGGAGACAAACGCTCCCAAAAGTACCAGAGAAAACCAGGGGATAAAATGAAAATCTCTTTCATACAACAGGGAGATGAGGTAACTTCATCATAGAAGTCACCAAAAGTATAGATACAGCTATTAGGCATATTTGTTGAGTGTTTACTATTTTCTGTGAGTTATTAACACTACACAACAACATTAAAACAATTATGTAATTTCTGTGGATTCAGCTAATTAAAAAAAAAATCATTCAAAATATTATTAGTAATTTATTAGTATTTAACTGCCAGTTGTGGGCTTAGTTCTAAGCCCACAACTGGCTGTTACAAGATAAAAAAAAATATTACTAATGAGTTCATTCTTCATTATTTCACACATTTCATTTATTTGGCTAAACTATGCTATCCATAGGGGAGTGCATTTTGCTTAGCATAAATGACAACAAATATAGCCAAGAATAAAAACACCGAACTGCACGGTGTTTATAATTACTGAGTGACTTGTTTATCACAGCGCAACAGAATGGCAAGGGGAGATAAAGCTGGTGTTTATATGATGCACTTAAGAGTGAAATAATAAACAAAAAAACTTAAAAACAAATTTTTGATTTGTGTAGTTGAAGTTAGAGCAACTTAAAGGGGTTTAAAAGTTTAAAATGATTCAATTACAAAATATAACAGTTTCCTGATCGTACATTCAATGTTTTCATTTTTTTTTTGTAAGCATTGTCTGTCATTGATTTGTTTACCTAAAATCGGAATGGAAATTTTATTTATGTTAGTTTAAAATCAGAATGTTTGAAGCCCATTGTTACTACCAATAAGTGGTGCATCTCTATTGTGATCTGGAACTGTACATCTCAAATATTACAAGCAGAATCATTGTTTATTCTGAGATAACACTCCAGAAAACTTACGAAACAAATTATTTTTTGGCTCAGTTTAACAATAAACCATAACGGGAAAATCAAAGTTAGTATAAAAAATTCCGTTAAAAAAACTAGTAAAAACAATACAAAACTTTCAAAATTAGAATGGGAAGACTTGATTTCTTTAAAAAGGAAGTGAGACGTTTTGGTTTTAGAAATGTCCAACTAAAATTCATGATCTAGGCTAGAGGCTAATAATCATAGTAATTTTACATTATTAACCATAATTATTAAAGTGAATGATTCAAGAATCAAGATTGACATGCTGTTAAAATGTTGGTGCATGAAACAAAAAAAAACTGTAAATAAAAAGTTTAAATAATGAATAAATGGCAAATTCAATGAACAATTAATGCTGACAAAAAGACGTTTTGAATCGGAAGAAAACAACAAGAATATATTTTTTTAATTGAAGGAAAAATTAAAAAATCCACCGATTAAGTTTCGAAAATTTAAAAAAACACACAAAAAACAAGTAATTTTTTTAATCGAAAATTTAAAAATAATGAATAATTTTAGAATAGATGCAAGTAGTACTAAAGTAGGATTATTTAATCGGCAGACAGAATAAATGTACAAATGAAGGCTTGTGTAGATTATTTTCTTCCGTCAATCGCAGAAAAACAAAAAAAAAACCTTACAGTGTAAGGAAGGTCAGGGGTTAAGAAAAAAACTTCGTTCAGCTTCTTAGAAACACTGCAGGGAAGCGCCTTTTTATAGCAAAGCCGTAACTTGTCTGTATAGTTGAATTCACGGATATAATAGAAAATTGAGCAAGATCTGAAAAATTAAAATTTCAATAAATGCACATCCAATTTTTTAAAAAACAAAGCAACGAATGGGAGGGGTATAACGGACGAAATAAAGACTCTTGACTTGTTTTGTCCACATGTCTACATCTAGCTTTTAATATCTCCATTCTAGAGAGCTCCACTGTTAATGAGTAGAAAAATAGGTAGGTAACGAGCATACGTCTAACGAAAGTAACAATGTAATGTATCATTAGGATAAGCTTCATATGAACGCATTTAAAAAAAAGTTTTAAATGTAAGATACAAAATAAAATATTACAGTAAGATATTTTTGTCTTAAAACAGATTTAGTTGTTGCCACGTTAAACGGTATCGCTGTAATTTCCTTTTAAAAATTATTGTTTTTATTTTTTTACTTGTATCTTTTATAAAAAACTAAAAACAATTCTTTAATATAAGCTATGATTTCTGGGTTTTGTTTTCTAAGTTTTCTTAAATAATTATTTTCATAACTTTTTAAAGAAAGGTAATATTTCAATTTCATATATGATTTTAAATGTAAAACTTTTGTTTAGCACCCACCCATTTCCTAATGAAAGAAAGTCTGTTCTGCAGTCATTTATTTGAATTGGTTTAAAAAAATAATTTTTTATTATTTGATATTGTAAAATAAATGAAGAACATTGATAAGAGAAAAAAAGAAAAATGGTTTCAAACAAACTGAAAAAAGGTTTCTTTTCTTTAGATTTGTATTAAAAACATTCTTTCCATTAAAAAAGATATATAATAAAAAATATTCTCAGATATGAATTTTTTCATACAAATTTTATTGCCAGTATTTATCTCCTTGTAATTGTAATATTTATTGTTAAAAATCATTTAAATTGCCATTTTTTATTTATAAAATTTGTATAATAAAAAAAATGTAAATATTATATAAAAATAAAGGGTAAAAAAAGAAATAATGCCTAAGTTTGTTTATTTTACACTTATTACTTTCTCTAAGGAGAATGTTTTTAAATATATTAAAGTTAATATGTATTCATTAAAAAAAATTGCTAATGAATCCAGATGGTTAATAAATGATGGCTTGAATAAAATTTGATGTGTAAAACTTTGTATATGTGAGGCTTATGGGATACACATTTTTTTTTCTATTAAAATAAGCAATAGGAAAATACATAAAAACATTATAGAAATTTAGGATCAAAACGGCATTAGAATTTAAATTACATTTTTATATTTCTCAACCAATCAGCTAAAAACATAGAATAAGAACATTCTAGAAAAATAGGATCGGAAGTCAATTAACAAAAAATATTTAGGCCCCAAAACAAAATAGTAAAATACAAATCTGATTGGTCAATAAATGTCTTCACACCTAAATGTTAGGAAGATTCTTTGATCCCCTATTATGGTATATAAATAACACACAGTTAGGAAGTGCGAGTCAGTCACCAAGCTAGCCATTAAGTCAGCATGTAACCGATACTTTGTCCGGCCAAGTCATTCTTCCACACCAAAGTTCATGACCTAGCTACAGAGGACCGTGAAAGGAAAAACCCGACAAACTTTCTTTCATCAATGCGACACGCTGTCGCCGCCCGAGATGAACTTAATGTAAGTAAGAACGACTTATTTACGGACTCCGTTAATATAAACTTACACACACCTTTAAACAAATTTAACTTCTTGCCAAACTTTATTTTCCAAAAGGCAATTTTTCGCATCATGTATTTTATTTGTTTCCACATGCTAATTTTATTTTACACATATTAAATTGTTTGTTGTTTAATGTTCGTTGTGACTTATTCCATTTCTTTTGCGCGATTGTAAAACATTGTGTCGTATTTGTGGGGGAACTAATATCGAGAGCAATACCCGTAAAATACGGAAGCACATCAAGCAAGCACTTACCAATCCCCTACAAACTGGTGACCTTCCGACTGGTGAAAGTACGCAACCCACATATCAAAAAAAACAAAAAACAAACAAAAAAAAAAAGCAAAAACAGCTCTCATATTAGAAAACAGCACAAAAAATTATCACAACGCGTAAAAGATGGAAAACAACGACATTGAACCCACAACACCAACAATATCAGCCAGCATTCCCAGCTACAACCCAACTAACATACCAGTATGGTTTTCTCAGCTAAATGCACTTTTTAGCGCTAAAAAAATTACATCGCAAACCTCAAAGTATGCATACGTTGTGGAAAAACTTCCCACCGACGTGGCGGCAGAAGTGGTCGATTTGCTAGACCATATGCCTGAGGACAAACCATATGATACACTAAAGAACGCCATTATAATACGTATGGGTACATCGGATGGAAAAAAGTTACATGATCTATTTAACAATTTGACCCTTGGACATATGACACCCTCACAACTCTTGAGGAAAATGAAATCTTTGTTGGGAAGCAGCACCATGTCCGAAACGGTGTTAAAAAAACTATGGACAGACAAACTCCACACTCATACAACACAGATACTCGCATCACTCCCTGAGGATTTAGACTTGGATAGAATATCGGAAATAGCTGATAAAATACACGACAATAACCAAAACCAGAACGTTTACGCCACACCTTACAACCCAACAAATGACGCAACACAAAGGAATACACCAACACCAAGAAACACAACATCACAAACAATCACGCCAGACAGGTATACTGAGCTGCTGCAGGGCATGGCAAATCTACCTCTGCAGGTTCAAAGTTTGGTGAAGTTTCAAGCATCCGAACGTTCCCGTCCTTACAGAACCTCCTCACGACGCAGAAGTCGAAGTAGGTCGAGCTCATTTTCTAGAGAGCGACGCACCTATGATACCTGTTGGTATCATTTCAAATTTGGATGTGAGGCAAGGAAGTGCATAAAACCATGCAACTTCAATTCGACCTCACACACTTCAACACAAAACCAGGGAAACGGTTACACCGGCAGCAAGTAAAGACGACATTAGCTGCTGGTATAAAACAAGGAAGTCGTCTATTTTACATCCGAGACAAAAATACCGGATATTTATTTTTAGTCGATACCGGCGCACAAATCAGCGTTATTCCACCGGATCCCAGAAAAAACCACCAACTATCTTCATTCACACTGCAAGCAGCAAATGGATCAAGAATTGACACCTACGGAGAGATAGCACTGACGCTCAATTTGGGTTTACGCCGATCTTTTCCGTGGATCTTCACAATAGCCCAAGTAAAAACACCAATTCTTGGAGCTGATTTTTTGTCCCATTTCAACGTTTCAGTGAACATGGCTACGCGATCTCTCGTTGATTGCAACACAGACCTAACAGCAAAGGGAATCACCTCAATCTACAAGTCAACAGGAATCTGTGCGGCACTACCAGATGCGAATGGACTACAAGAGTTGATTACAAAATTTCCAACTCTTACTACGCCCTTTAAACATTCTGATGAAGTTCGTCACACAGCCAAACATTATATCACAACCTCTGGACCACCCACACATGCATCACCACACAGATTGCATCCAGAGAAATATAAAGTAGCAAAAGACGAATTTCAGCACATGTTACAATTAGGCATTATACGTCCTTCTAGTAGTCCATACTCCTCACCGCTACATATGGTTCAGAAGCCAGAAACAGGTGCATGGCAACCTTGTGGGGATTTCAGGAACCTCAACGCAAAAACAGTTCCTGATAGGTATCCAATCCCACATCTACACGATTTCGCCATGGGCTTGCAAGGAACCAGAATCTTTACAAAACTAGATTTGGTTAAAGCTTACTACCAAATTCCAGTAGCCGAAGAAGACATAGAAAAAACAGCAATTGGAGTTTTCGAATTCACCAGAATGCCATTTGGACTCCGTAATGCTGCCCAAACTTTCCAGAGACTCATTGACGAGGTATTGAGAGGGTTACCATTTGCTTTTGCTTATATCGACGATGTCCTCATTGCTAGCAATGACATCAATGAACATAAAGACCATTTATTACAAGTTTTTGAGAGACTAGCACATTTCGGTTTGAAAATCAACATAAGCAAATGTGATTTTGCTGTCCCGAAATTAAACTTTTTAGGCCACATGATAGACGAACAGGGAATCACACCTATCCCAGAAAAAGTCACAGCCATACAAAATTTCCCACAACCAACATCACTGCGACAACTTCGAAGATTTCTCGGTTTGATAAATTACGACCGTAGATTTATTCCACGTTGTTCCAGAATATTAACCCCGCTAACAAACATGTTGCAACAACAAAAAAATAAAAATGCAAAAATTCAAATTGAAGGAGAAGCTTTAACTGCTTTTCACAAGGCTAAAAAAGCATGAGCAGATTTTACCAAGCTCTCCTACATCTTTAATGACAACACTACAACACTTTCACTAACAACAGACGCGTCAGGAGACTCAATTGGAGCAGTCCTACAACAAAAACAAAATGGCTTGGAAAAACCAATATCCTTTTTCTCAGTGAAATTGAACACCGCACAACGAAAATACAGCACCTTCTCAAGGGAGTTACTGGCAATTTACTTGTCCATAAGGCACTTTCGTCACTTACTCGAAGGACGAGATTTCACCGTTTTCACTGACCACAAACCACTTACTTACGCCTTACATGTAAATACCGAGAAATATACGCCCAGAGATACTCGACAACTGGACTATATATCACAATTTACCTCGGATATCCGATACATAAAAGGTTCAGACAATATTGTGGCAGATACACTTTCACGCTCTACAATACAATCTATTGATTCGGTAGATCTCACCTTCGAGCTCATTGCAGATGAACAAAGAAAAGATGCCACATTAGACAAACTAAACGACACTTCCCTACAGCTGAAGGAACAGCCTGTTCCATTTGGAACAAAAACAATACTTTGTTGTTGCGATGTCAAAACTGGTCACTCTAGACCGTATATACCACCATCACTAAGAAAAAGGTTATTTACACATTTCCACAACCTTTCACACCCTGGACGCCGAGCAACCGCAAAATTAATCAGCAACTGTTTTGTTTGGCCTAATATGCGCACTGACATAAAAAACTGGACTCAAACATGCTTGAATTGTCAGAAGAGCAAAACAAACAGACACACAAAGTCTCCTCCAGGACAATTCAAAAAACCAGACAGTAGGTTCACAAACCTACACATCGATATTGTCGGACCATTGCCAATAGCAAATGACTGTCAATATATACTTACTATCATTGACAGATTTACAAGATGGCCTGTTGCCGTCCCACTTAGAGATATATCAGCAGAGACTATCTCTAAAACCATATTACAAGAGTGGATCGCAGTCTTTGGTTGTCCTTCAGTAATAACAACAGACAGATGCTCCCAATTTCAATCAACGCTTTTCGATGAATTTACAAAGCTATTGGGAGTCAAACATATAAAAACAACAGCATATCACCCCTGCGCAAATGGATTAATTGAAAGATTCCAAAGATAACTGAAAACAGCTTTAACAGCTAACAACAACTCCAGAACATGGTCTGAGAATTTGCCTCTTGTTTTATTGTCAATAAGGAATGTTATCAAAGAAGACCTGGGATGTACAGCTTCCGAAATGGTTTTTGGAACATCTTTAACACTACCAGGTCAATTTTGTGAAAAAAACACTTCCTTACAACCAACTACAACTTTTGTAAAAGATTTTAAACACAAAATTAACGATTTAGTTTACACACCCACAAGAACACAAACTAAAGAACTTTACACACCAAAAGAACTTCACGACTGCAAATACGTTTTTATTCGAAATGATGCAGTCAAAAAACCTTTATGTCCTACCTACTCCGGACCTTTCCAGGTAGTTGAAAGACACCACAAATATTTTAAACTCGCCATAAAAGGCAAATTTGATACTGTCTCCATAGACAGACTAAAACCAGCGTACTTAGACTTACCAATAAAGGAAAGTACGGCTGAACACTCTACAAGTACAAAAAATACCACATTGTCCAAACCAACCTCCACGCTGACAAATACACCGACAAACACCACCACAAAAGCTGGAAGAAAGGTACATTGGCCGAAACATTTTAAAACTTATATTACATATTAATAAATATTTTCAATATTTATCAATCTGCGGGGGGTATATGGGATACACATTTTTTTTTCTATTAAAATAAGCAATAGGAAAATACATAAAAACATTATAGAAATTTAGGATCAAAACGGCATTAGAATTTAAATTACATTTTTATATTTCTCAACCAATCAGCTAAAAACATAGAATAAGAACATTCTAGAAAAATAGGATCGGAAGTCAATTAACAAAAAATATTTAGGCCCCAAAACAAAATAGTAAAATACAAATCTGATTGGTCAATAAATGTCTTCACACCTAAATGTTAGGAAGATTCTTTGATCCCCTATTATGGTATATAAATAACACACAGTTAGGAAGTGCGAGTCAGTCACCAAGCTAGCCATTAAGTCAGCATGTAACCGATACTTTGTCCGGCCAAGTCATTCTTCCACACCAAAGTTCATGACCTAGCTACAGAGGACCGTGAAAGGAAAAACCCGACAAACTTTCTTTCATCAATGCGACACGCTGTCGCCGCCCGAGATGAACTTAATGTAAGTAAGAACGACTTATTTACGGACTCCGTTAATATAAACTTACACACACCTTTAAACAAATTTAACTTCTTGCCAAACTTTATTTTCCAAAAGGCAATTTTTCGCATCATGTATTTTATTTGTTTCCACATGCTAATTTTATTTTACACATATTAAATTGTTTGTTGTTTAATGTTCGTTGTGACTTATTCCATTTCTTTTGCGCAATTGTAAAACATTGTGTCGTATTTGTGGGGGAACTAATATCGAGAGCAATACCCGTAAAATACGGAAGCACATCAAGCAAGCACTTACCAATCCCCTACAGGCTCAAATTGATGTTAAAGAATCACTAAAATGAAGCATGATGGTTTATAAAAACAATAGATGTATGGAGTTTGGCTTTCAAAACTTGTAAAAAGAAGGACCTTAAGTCTGATGGCCTGAAGTCCTCACATAGTAAGGATCGTGAACAGGCATGGTTTAGAGAGATACTTTTTGTGATTTTTCTCAGCAGGTATGTTACAGTCCCATAGTATCAAATTTTGGATTCAAATTAGGAGCTGATTTGGGACTAAGACAGAAGGATTTTAGCAGTCACGAAGATGATGTCAGTTGTTCTGGTAGATGAACTTAGATGAAAAAAAAAGCACAAAGCTTTTGGCATTCACAAGATTTTGTCTGGTTCTGGGATCGGAACAAAAGAAAATCTATGACAGCAATTAAAAGAAGGAAACTAAAATAAAGTAACAGAAGGAAAAGAAAAAAGCAGAGAGAAGATTCTACAAATTTAGAGAGTCATGATTATCATCCTATAGTTGTTTGTGAAAGTCTGTCATAAAATTTTGTTGATAATAATTATAATTGTTTTATTTATGAGTGTAACATTGTATTTTACAACTTATCTTGTCAAATTCTTTGGCGCACAAAAAATGTTTCAAGTTTGTTTTACAAATTTTGTAGTTTGCACCATTAATTTTTATCTCATTTAATAAGCATATTTCTTTCAAATTTCACATGAGAGTAAGAGTTGTTTTTTTTTTTGTTTGTTTGTTTGCCTATTTCAAAATATTCAGGATAAGATACTTGATGTTCTTTCTTCCTCTCCTCTCTATCCACAAAATCATTTTAGATTTGCAATAGTAAAAATTCTAATATTAATGTCAACCTTATGTTGTAAGCACACAAATCCAGATTATAATGATTCAAATTGACTGTATTTTCATTATGGTAACACAGCAAAAGCATTACATTATGGTAAAAGTTGCTAGGACAATACTACTTAAATATAAGTAATTTTCAGTTCAGTTTACAAGTTAGTAACAATTTAAAATTTGTGTATTTAGGCAGCAAATTTTCTTTTAAACATGATTGCCCAAATGTGTTTCATGTATAGCAGTTAAATGACTGACTGTTTATTATCTTCAAAAAGGCCACACCATCAATGGTACAATGCCAACTTGTTGAGGCAATTATGAAAGGCCATCAAGACCAAACGCTGAGGAAATCTGACAAAAGAGGTCTTGCTGCACTCACCCTGATAGTAATGATTTAATTTTTTTGTATGTTTGTTACAAAAACAGAAAAGATAATCACATCAACAATGAAAGAAGTAAGGGCATTAAAATATTATTAATTGCTGCATAAAATAATGATATTAATATTTTATTAAAAAAATATAAAATATTTTTATATGGAATTTAAAAAAACAAATATAGGTTTTATAGTTTTTTTTTTTTATTTGTTAATAGTATACAATAATTAAATATAACAATTTATTAAAAAGTGTGAGAAAATAAATGCTAAATAACCTGAGTTTATCTTATACACATTTTGGGATAAGTGTATTAAAAGAAAGCCAGATAGTTTAGGAAAAAATTCTTTTTGAGTATAAATTTTTTAAGAATTGGATCCAAAAAGGATCACCAGAAATCAGAGTCATCTTAATGCATGTGCCCATATGGACCCCATGCTAATCTGTGGATGTTAAGTTGTATTACAGAAGCCCCTTTTTAGGAAATGCTAAAAAGTCCCAGCATAGATTCTTTTAATATTTGTGACCAAGACTTTTATTTTTTCTATTTCCTTCTTTTATTTCCCCTTGACTGAATCAATATTGTTTTGAATGTTTAATTGTAATATATTTATATTTTTACTTTTGTAAATAAATTATTTTTATTGTTATAAAACTCTAGCATTCATAGTATTTCTTTATCCTTTTCTTTCACCTTTTCCCCCTCTTTTTTTTGTTGCAACTGTGACAAAATAGGAGCTGTCCTAAGCTTTGATGTTCATTTCAAGAACAGCAACTCAGCTGTCTTAACTAAAACAAATAATTTTCTCATTTGATTTTAATTTCACAATAATAACAAAGAAAGTAATTGATATTTCTCTTCCATATTGATTTCAATAAAACAACTTTGTTTGTTTACAAATATTGTTTTCTGTTGAATTTCTTTCTTCATCCAATTTGAATGAAGGATTACACTCATTAAAAAACTCAAAGTTATCCAAATTAGCTACATATTTTGGTTTTAAACATTAATGCAAATATGAAAAAAAGCAAAACATTTAACCTACTGTAGTACTATTAATAGCAATGAAATGATTATTGGATATATTTATACATTATATATGAACCCAGGTATAGGGCTATGCATAGATTATTAGTGAGTGAACCTGATATTCAGTCACAACATTGAACACTTGTATGGTAAGCATGTAGTGCTTATTTAAGGTTATGAATTTATGATGCCTTACTAATTACAAGATGTTGATACTTTGTGAATATATGAATGGATAAGCTTTTTAATTGTGCAAATTGAGAAAATTGTTGAATGTAGTCTTACCTATACATAGATGAGACAGACACCCTAGCTATGCCTCTAAGCTAGATCTAGGTTATTTAGTTTTGTGAATCAGCACACAGTAGAGTTTTTATTAAGAATAAACAGTTTGTATAATTAAAGAAAGGACATGTTCATTATGGAAGCAGAATGTTTAAATATTTAGGACTTGTTGCAAGCACACTTATATAATATAAATAACTCTACATCCTGGTGTGGGACTAAATACTAAATATTTAAGGTATATATTTCCAGGTAAATAATCTTTTCAGCAGAAATGAAACATAATATTTTGAGTGGAGAACGGAAGAAGAGAGCTGCAGAAGAGAAGAAAAAAATAGGAAAATTTCCAAGATTAACATTGTAACTCAACGCAGGTGTGATGACAACAACTCATCATTCCTTCAGATATAGCATCCACATCAGCAGCCACTCCTGCAATGTCAGCCACTAGTACCATTCCTTCAGATATAGCATCCACATCAGCAGCCACTCCTGCAATGTCAGCCACTAGTACCATTCCTTCAGATATAGCATCCACATCAGCAGCCACTCCTGCAATGTCAGCCACTAGTACCATTCCTTCAGATATAGCATCCACATCAGCAGCCACTCCTGCAATGTCAGCCACTAGTACCATTCCTTCAGATATAGCATCCACATCAGCAGCCACTCCTGCAATGTCAGCCACTAGTACCATTCCTTCAGATATAGCATCCACATCAGCAGCCACTCCTGCAATGTCAGCCACTAGTACCATTCCTTCAGATATAGCATCCACATCAGCAGCCACTCCTGCAATGTCAGCCACTAGTACCATTCCTTCAGATATAGCATCCACATCAGCAGCCACTCCTGCAATGTCAGCCACTAGTACCATTCCTTCAGATATAGCATCCACATCAGCAGCCACTCCTGCAATGTCAGCCACTAGTACCATTCCTTCAGATATAGCATCCACATCAGCAGCCACTCCTGCAATGTCAGCCACTAGTACCATTCCTTCAGATATAGCATCCACATCAGCAGCCACTCCTGCAATGTCAGCCACTAGTACCATTCCTTCAGATATAGCATCCACATCAGCAGCCACTCCTGCAATGTCAGCCACTAGTACCATTCCTTCAGATATAGCATCCACATCAGCAGCCACTCCTGCAATGTCAGCCACTAGTACCATTCCTTCAGATATAGCATCTATATTTACATCCATTCCTGCTACCAATCATCCAGTTTCAGCAGACATTTCATCATTGCTTATTGCTGCTGCTGCGGCTGGTGATATTTAGGAAATACCCAAATCTGTAACAGTATAGGAGTTTGCAACTCAAAAGACAGATCTGTAGCTATGTAACATTAATGATACTAACACAATAGATTACTGGATTTGTTGTAAGAATTTCTCCTTTGTGTCTAGGACGTCTCTCTCTAATCGCACATGGTCCATTGTTGTTGTGTCAAAATTTTTTTTTATCTTTGATCCTAGAATGAAAATTTTTGCTCGTTTTGTAACACCGAGAATTTGCTTGTGCAAAACAGTGATCATATGCAAAAGCAAATTCTCGTCATCGGTCAGCACATAAAATAAAAGAAAAAGAAAAAACAAGATTCTCACTTGCAATCTTCATTGATATAAATGTCATCAAGTTATGCCAATGTTGCCTTTTCAACTGTTTCCTTCTGAGACACACCACCAACGATGGTCTTCATGACTAGTGGCACAACATTCAAGCCAAAACTCAATCTTGTCAGGCAGTACCTTTTGCTGCAAAAGACCACCGACTGGGCTGGCAATAAAGTTTCATAAACTGCAGCTGCAGATAGACCTTCCTCAGATGCAGCAATAATATGTTTGACCCTTTTTGCCACTCCCTGAACTTGCTTGCACATACATCACCATTGGCCGTGTAAGCCTCTATGTATTGACTGAGCTCATGTTAGTTCATGATTGTTTGCAACTTTGACTTGTTCTGTTGTACCACCAATATTAGAGGGCTCAGACCTTTGGGAGGTCCTAGCTTTTGGTTAGAGTACGGTATGGTATCAACCAGCCATCTTTAATTGGTGTTAAGCTCTTGTTCATATGCAGCCCTAATGCTTGTGGGTAGCGGGTACTCTGTGATGTCATTCCATAGCTTAGCTGGTGTCTTATTGTACATCCATTTCCACAACATTTTCTGTCGTTGATTGAACTCTGCCTTGAAGTCTGGCACAAACTGGGGCCTTCAGGAATTGCATAGTTTCAGTTGGAGTCATGACGACACCACCTAGTGTCTTAATGGCATCATATCCGAGCAGCAGATTAAAGCCCAGTATGTCCTTCCGTGTCACCAGCATGTTGACCTCAGCAAATGCACCAGAGTCTGTGCGAATCCTCACTAACCCTACTCCACAGCATACCTGTGTCTCACTATTTATGGTTGTTATTTTGACACTTTTCCTGTTCCATGTGCGGAACAACTTTGCGCTCACTATGGTACAGGAGCAGCCAGAGTCAAGCAGTGCTGAGCAAGGCATTTGGTTGACATGCACTTGGATGATTGGTTGTCTTGTTTACATTTTGTCTTCCGGCTCATTTCCTGGACAGATTTAGGCCATGTGTCCAATCCAGCCACACTGGAAGCAGTGTATGTGCTCCTGTCCTTTGCAATGTGACCACTCCACCCACAATGGAAACAATTCCCTTTGGAATTGGGTCTAGCCTGGGATCTCTGTGGTCCCTCTGGGCCAACTGCATGACCATCACAACAGGCTAAGTTCTGCTTCATCCCTGATGATGGCCTTGGCACACTCAAGTAGCTGTTCAATCAGCATTACCTTAATGCTTGGAGATGTTCTCAGGAGTTTGCTAACCAGGAATTTGGCCACAAATGCATATACAAAAGTCTATACAGGCAATTCCCCAAACAGCACAGCCAGCTTCTTCAGTGCCACAAAGACTCTACTGTTTCACCAGCCAATAATTTCTGGATGGCAAAGCGTTCGTATGTTGTACAAGGTTCCATCACAAAGGCCCTGTACAGTGCTGCCTTAGCTCAACATTTGCCTTATCCTTGTTGCTTAACTGCTGGTAAACATCCAGAGTACCTCCTATCAGTCGCAGAGGAATAACTAACTCGACCTGCTTGACCCACACAAGCGACAGATTAACTCCACCCTCTCAACCCAGTCCACCACAGATGTGGAGCCATCGAACTTGGGGATGAATTTCAGGTTGAACTTTGCATCTGTAATTATGTGTCAAAGTAATTAAAAATCAGCTGCACGTTAAAAAGCCAAAATAGCTTGTAAGAATTTCTCCTTTTTTGTATCTGGGGTGTCTCTCTCTCTAGTCGCAAAGGGGTCAAATGTTGCTGTGTCAAAATTTTTCTCTCCGACCCTGGGACAAAATTTCTTCCTTGTTTTGTAACACCGAGAATTTGCTTATGCAAAAGCAAATTCTCATCATCGGTCAGCACATAAAATAAAATAAAAACAAGATTCTCTCTTGCAAGTAGTTTGCTCTGATTTCAATCCCGGGTCTCTTCCCGATGGATGACACATGGGTGCCCCTTACTTGCTTTCTTTGTAGATTTGCATGATGCCTGCCACATTCGTAGTGGGCTCTCATCATGTCAGAATCATGATAGTAACCTTTAAAACACATGCAGAGTGTGTACAACTAGAGCAGAGAATATGAAAGCAAGTAATTTATCAAACATGTTCAAACCTAAATTGCAAGATGGTAAGTGTGTAAAATGTGAATGGCTACTTTATTCACCATTCCAAGGTGATTTGTACTGCTTTATATGTTACGTATTGCTCAAGAAAGAATTTCTTTTCCTACATCAAGCTTCAATGACTGGAAGCACAGCAATGTTGTAGAACATGAAAATGAAGACAAACACCAAAAGTGTATGACAGCATATTTGATAAGGCATAAAGAAGCTGAATGTGTAGATTCTTTCTTAAGCAACATTGCTCAGATCAAGAATATTGGCATAAAAGTGTTGACACATGTGGTTTCTGTAATTTACTTTCTTACCTCCAGAGGTTTGCCATTTCATGGAAAAAATAAAATTATTGGGTTAGCATAAAATGGCAACTATTAGGTTGTCCCAAAAGTTTGTAAACACTTGCAAAAAATTGAAATTTTACTCGCCAAGTAATCTAAGGTTACCAGAAAACACTTGCAAAAAATTGTAATTTTACTCACAAAAACAACAAAAATTATTGCTCAAAATAAAAACCATCATTTTCCAACACTTTCTGCAAGTTTTCGGATCTGGTCAAAGTACCATTCAGCCAGCTTCGAATCAAAGAATTCTTGACACACTTCCTCGACTTCATCAAATGAGTCGAATA
This sequence comes from Ascarosepion bandense, assembly GCA_037127315.1. Taxonomy (NCBI): domain Eukaryota; kingdom Metazoa; phylum Mollusca; class Cephalopoda; order Sepiida; family Sepiidae; genus Ascarosepion; species Ascarosepion bandense. Next base: position 2,003,551 of record JBBBDQ010001389.1, read on the forward strand.
GGCGGCCCTTCAGAAAGTGTTGCATTGAGCAGAAAAGGCCATAATCAGTCAGGACTGTAGGCTGGATGTGGCAGAACCTCAACGCTGTCTAGCTCTTCAAACTTGTCTTTGGTCTTCCTGGCAGTGTGTGGCTTGGCATTGTCCTGCTGCATCAAAGCGCGCTTTCAGTTGATCAGAGCCAGGTACTTTTGCTTCAACTTTTCATAGACCTGCTCAAGTTGCCGACAGTAAAGTTCGGCACTGATGGCACAACCATTTGGAGCCAACTGAAAATGCATGATTCCTTCAAAGTTCTACCAAATGCACAACATGACTTTTTTGCCGAATCGATCGTTTTGGAACCGACAGTGTCTCTTGCCCTTTCTGAACCCATAGCTTGTCTCGATTGTGCTGGACAACATAGACCTATTTTGCAAGTGTTTATGAACTTTTGGGACAACCTAATATTTAGGTATACTAGTGCTGCTAGGTGAATTTGACTCTTTCTTGGAAGAACATCACAAAATGAATGGAATTCTTGGAATAGAGGATCTGAAATATTTATCTGCAAATATTTGTGGGGAATTTATTGAGTTAATGAGACAACAGGGTTTTTGTACTGTTCTTGAAGAAGTAAAAAGAGTCAGAGTATTATTGAATAAGTGTAGCTTCTACTCCAGACATCTCACACACAGATCACTTGACATTTATTGTCCAATACATTATAGGTTATGGAACGTTACTTGATGTCTTCGTTTGTGGGCCTGGTAAGCTCTCACTTATATAGACCTATCACCCCCACCCCTAAATTTGACATTAATATATCTAATTTCTCCATCCAAACAGTCTTAATTTTAAGATATTTTGTTAATAACCATATGGTATTCTCTTTGTTTAGAATCTTTTTAGATATCTTTCTTTAAAGATAACAGTGTTTTGGGGCAGACAGCGTCAACACAAACAAATCCCAAGGTTGGGAATTAACGAGCAAAAACAGATTCTTTTGTTTAAAAGAATCTAACAACCCTATAATTTCATGCCATTACACTAGCAGTGTTGATAGAAAACATTCTTTTGACACATCATTTTTTTTTTTTTTTTTTTTGCCTGGTCCTAAGTTAAACTTTACCTGACTTTGTTATTCAGAGGTTTAGCTTCCTGCTGCGAAAAAAAAATAGTTACAATCTGATTAGACAAGATTTATTCACCAAATTGTCCAAACATTCACATAATTTTCAATTAAATTACATTAAGCTGAATAGCTGTAGTATAGAATTTCAAATGCACACACACACAATCAGTATTATAGTAAAGATATTCAGCCCTTTTTCCTTGATTGCACCAAGATTATTTCTAAATAAAAATGATTTGATAGTCTTGTAGCTTTGGGCCAAATTGATCATATCTTAAGTTTTTTTTTGGTTTTTTTTTTTTATATAATGTAATGGAGGCCTTAACTGTGAATAATAGAAAAAAAAAAAAAGTGATAGTGACAAAACAGATGGAGATAAGACATTGTCAAGATAAGTAAGAGTTTATTTCCCTGTGATCTACAAAGTTTGTTTACTTGTCCCAGGATATCATATATCAGCCATGGAGACTGAGAGTTAGTTTGAGGTATAACACAAGGTAGTAGTTGGGATAGACTCATGGGAGAAAATCAATGTGCACATGTAGCCGAGTGAGTGATTTGTGAGAGAAATATTCCATGAATTATCACATTTTAGTAGTTGAGAGTTAGTCTCTGCTGCTGCAGACTGGCTAAAGGCATCACTGTTGCCAGAAGAGTCTTGGTGTTGCTGCTGCTTATCTGTTATGCTTGCTTGCCATGAAAGCACTTACTAATGCCAGCCTAGTGAAATCTGAGTATTTAACAATAACCTCACTGGTGAGGCCAGATGTCGCACAAGGCCAATTATTTAATGTGGGCAATTTAACCCCGTAAACGTGGGTAAAAATTTCCTGTAGAGCTTGCATGAAGCAGGGTCGAACTCGTCTGTTTTTTCTCAGATGAGACTGCCCTTCAGCATAGCTTCGTCAGGGTTCCTCTCTGTCCAGAGGCAGAGAGTGTTCCTAGTTCTTATGAGTGAAATCAATGTTGGCTTTATAGTGAGTCAATGTCTTAGAGAGGACTGCTGAGAAAGAACCTTTTCTGATTGGTTAGGAAAAAAATGTTTTATGCCAGTATTCTGGAAACAGTTATGCAAAACCAGGCAAAATTATGGTCAGTTTTCGCTGTATGAGCTGTGAATGTTGCAGTGAGCATTTCTGTTAATTGAAATTCCAAAAGGGGACGACAAGAGCTTAGTTTTACCAATTATATCTCTTTATTATACTTAGAGGAAGAGAAGTATTTCTCTGGTGACTTTTATAGGATAAGTAGTCAAGAGATGTGTTACTGATACTTTGTTAGGGTTACCAGTTTGTTGTCAAGTGAAGTTGAAATGGGGAGAAGATAGTATCAGAATAAGCAATAAAAGTTTATAATCAAAAGAAAAGAGACATCTGGAATTAGATTAGGGTTGGAAAAGGAGTGCTTATGAGAGTAATAATGTTATTTCAATTCACCCACTAGAAATCCAAATTTGATAATTTTTTTTGTTATTCATGGGGGAGATATGAGCTTGGTAGATTACTTGGGTGGATCTATGGTTGCTTTCCTATATATATATATATATATATATATATATATAAAAAGGCAATCTGTGAGTGTGTGTGACTGTCCCCTATGGACGCCTACATTTTTTAAGCTAGACCCTTCAAACTTTCTAGGGACACATATCTACAGGGAAGCCAGGTCGACACATACTTTTAGAGTTTAAGTTCGACAATTTTCCCTTTCACACTTTTTGGCCAATGGAGCCAATTGTTTACATTTGCACCATAAAACATCTAAGATGGTTTCTGAATTACATCAGAAATCAAATCACACATGTCAACACGCGACTAAAATATTTTTTTATAGGGAAAAAAAAAGCAGGAACTCAACTGTCTGTAATTCATGTGGCATTAATGTAACTTTCCTCTAAAATTAAATGTTACTGCTGTAGCACTGAGATTGCTAAACTGGGTTTAGTCTATCTACATTTAAAACAGGTAAACTATCTTAATAATAACTCCACTTCCTGCAAATGTTTTCTATTCATTTCCAGATCAAAGAACCCCCACCTCACTTAGGAGACAAAAATATGACCGGCACTAAAACTAAACTTTGTACTTCATGCATCCAATGCCACCTTCTTAATGCTGAAAATGGTTACTAAGAGCTTCAGCTCTTCTTTCCAACTTTCAATAAATGATTTCCATCTACTCCTCTCATTGGCATTCTCTCCTACTACTAAAATGTTGAGTTGCACGGGCAATGCCGGGTTGTGATGCCAGTATATATTAAAAGAAGGAGCTTGCAATATTTTTTTTTGTTTTACAGATAAAGTTTCTAAACATTGTACAAATGGCAACAAAAATGAGGACAATAGTCCGAATAATGTAAATAGTGTAGATAAAGCCTCTGTAGAATATTAGATGTCTTTGTGCTGTTAACACAGCTACTGTTGAGTTAAAACAAATCCATTTCTGCAATATTTTAAACTTAAAGTAAATAATACCAATTTCAAATCAGATTAATCATATTTTAAATAAGCTAATATTCCTCAAAGTTTCAGAAAAACATATTTTGGGAAGATTTTTAATGCAGAGAATTACATTGTGATGAAAAATGACTAAAAAAGGTGTTAACCAAATCAGCAATGATTTTTTTTGGAGAAGAAAATAAACAGACAAGTGGTTGTACTATGGTGTCATGTGTTCTACACAAGGATGTAATTTATTCCATTTTAGCTTCAGAAATATTATATGTGAGAAAATACAGTAATTAATGGACTCCTGATTTTCAGTATCTCTTTAATATGAGAAACATAATCAGACATTAAACTAAACTAAAAAAAAAAAACTCACCTATTACAATAAAGTAACAATTGTTTACTTGTATGGCAAAGTTAAACAAACCCTGGGAACTGAAAATTATTCTCAGTAATTAAGATGAACATAAGAAAGATAGCACCAGATTCTAAGGTCATCAGAGTAGAATTGACCTATTTCCAGTTAAATTTAAAAAGGCGTATATTTTTACATCACATTGTATAAATGTGAAAAATTTTAAATGTAGGTGTCTATATAAACATTTGTAAAACTATAACATAGATGGTGAGCAGTTTGTTGTATAGAAAACAGAATTAATAAAATCATTGATCAAAAGGAATTCACATTAGTACTGCATTTTACAGCCCCAACATATACAGATATGTGTAAAATAAGTTTATTTCAATTGCTTGAAAGTGACAATTCTGATAAAATCAGAATTCTCGAAAGCAGGGAAGGTCTTTTAAAGCAATTAATACAAAGTTTAATGAATTCATTTTATTTTAAATATTTAGAAATCTGAGCAAGACTGGGTACTTCTGATAGCAAGGTCGGCTAAAAGGTACTGGCAACTTGAGCAGTCACCAGAGGAACAAGCATGTGTTTAGGATTTTCAAAACTAAAACTTATAAAAAAAACATACTTGTGGTTGCCTATGGCTCAAGACAGATTAAATTCTTTGGTTATTTCGTCAATGGAAAATGATCTTGCAAAGAAAATAGGTGTAGAAAGTGCCATGAATTTCAGACATAAAGGCTAGAAAAAATGTTTTAGATAGGATTTGTAGTAAAGTAGTTATTCAGTTTTTCTTCTTGTGAGAGAAGGGGAAAAAAAAAAGCAACTTGTAATGAATCTGAAGTGCAGATTGCCTGGGGGTGCCAGTAACTTCAGGGTTGTCAATGTCTGTTAGTTTAATATAACTTATGATAAATTTCATGAAGTCTAGATTGATTGATTTTCTATGGCTTATCAACCATTTGCATGTTATTTAAAGCCAGGAAATAGTTTTAGATTGTAAGAATTTTTTTCTTTTGAGATCATAACGATTTAGTGATAGTAATTAACCCAAATTAGAATGAATAGGTGAAGTAATACCTACTCAGAATCTGATAAAGAAATGGGGGATCAATTCTATATCACAATCAATATATAAACTGATCCCGCACTTTGTGCTTGTTCATATTGCAGAGAATGTAAATAAATCTAAAATACATGCCTGTGTAGTTAACCGATTCGTTTTCTATGACTTAACACTTTGCAGGTTATTTAAAGCCAGAGAATATTTTTAGTTTTTAAGATTTTTTTTTTTTTGAGTTAATAGTTTAGTGAGGCAAATTTTACTAATTAACCCATACCTGGGAAGAAAAAATGGATTCATACTTTTCCCAAGAGTATTTGTACATAAGTGAATATAATGAACCCAATGAAAATTAGAACTGCTCTCCAATTAAGAATTCTGAGCAATTATCCATTTTGCCACCTACAGTTCCAAGCTTACAGCTTCTGATATTCTCAAGGGGTCACCCATCTAGATAATGAGCAGGCTCAACAATGCTTTACTATGGTGATCATATAGGAATCAGCTTTTTCAATGTGATGGGGCGTGTAAGCCCTCCAATAAGTCTAGGAAAATCAAAATTGGCTTGTGTGACACTATCTCCTGCTGATATATTTTTTTTTTGTTTGGTTTAGTACAACGAAGAGAGAGAAATTAATATTAGTGATATTGTTAGTTGTGCTTTATTGTAATTCGATGTGAGCTATGTAAAAAAAAAAAAACAAACTATTTTTTATACTATTGTGTGCTTGTAAAATCCGGGGAATAGAAAAATTAGCTGACGGTTGGTAAAGAAAGAAAAAAAATAATTCTTTTTTCATGTTTGAAGCGGATTGTTTTGGGCAAACTAAAATTTTGTAAGTAGTCATAACAATGTCAGGATTTAGTTGATGAGGTCAAGTAGAGTTAGATCCCCCAACAGATGTTCCTGGGAACAGAAATCAGGGCATCAGAACACCAATGATGTAATCGAAAGAAAGAAGACAGAAAAACATTACATCATGTGAGCTGTTGATATTTCATTCTATAGCTCCCCACAAATCATGTGAAAACAATCTCATTGGTCAAAGGCTTTGAGTCGGCTAGATCCCCCGAGAGGATTGGAGATGTTTATAAAAACAGAGATTCCGGAAAAAAAAAAATCAGTTGAGTTGGGAGAGAGCTTCCAGACAACAAGGATAAACCAACCCCCACACCGCTGCCGTCAATAGCCGCCTCCGATTCGGTAAATTCCGTTAAGCTCTGATAAGGAGATGAAAGAACAGCTCCGATTTTAGAGAATATAGGAAAAGACTAATGAAAATTTGAAGAGTGTTACTTTAACAAAACTTAGAAAAGAAATTTTTAATTTGAAGATTGGAAGCTCTGAGATTTTGAAAACGATCTCTCTCTCTCCATTGTAAACTGGCATTCCAACAACTGTATTATCTGCTCCTGGAACTAATATTTATTTATTTTTTTTTTTTATATAAAGACCTTATTTGTAACTCTCCAGGTGTCTTTGACTTTATTCATTTATTTTATTTTTTGGTGCCGTGTTTAATTTTAACCACAAGTGGACTCAAGTGTCTGGTCTGGTTCTGGTGGAAAGACGGCCACTGGATTTGCACAACGCGACTTTCTGAGATCAAATCACAACGTGGGCAGTGGTCCGTTGTTGCAATAGACGTCTTGAAGACCAGCTTTTGTGACGAGATCATCATGACCAGCAACAGCAGCCTGAAAGCATCGACATAGCGGGTACCATTTCAACATCATCACAGCGGGATTTGTTCCCAAACTAGCAAGCAACCGAACAAACTGGCCAGCCAGGTGGCAGTGTCACAATTGGTGCAGTCACGACCAGGATTTGACCCGAGGGTGGCCACGGGTAAAGTCAACAGCCAAAAGTGTTACACTTGTTCTAAAATATAATTTAACCAATTTTTTCATACACTGTAGATATTTATTAATTTCAGTTTCACATATGTGCAGATGCTCAAAATTGAGTTGCACCAGTATTCGGGGAGGGGGGGAAGAAAAAAAAAAAGGCATTAAAAAATCCTGATAAGAAGTAAAGCAAGTTATATACAAAGGTTATTTTTGTCAAAGACATGGTGACAAGCCAGGCACTTTCACTGACAGAAACTTGATTTTAAACATTTGTCATTGTCAATTTTTCTTTGTGAAGATGTACAATACCATAATTAAAAGTTAAACCTAGATACTAAAAAAAAAACAAAAAAAACATTACACTTAGTATTTAAATGCAACCCCATGCCAGCTAGATGTAATACAAGTCCAACCCTTGCAACTGTCATTCGTACCAACACTGGTACGACTACTGATTTTCCTTTAGTGCAATGAGGCAAGTACTGCTGCACATAGCTGTTCCTAGAGACTAGGCACCTTTTAACATTTTCAATTTCACTTTGTCTGCAGACAACCAAGATGTGCTCTGGTCAAAAATATACAATTGAGAGATAAAATGATTATTCATGCAAAGGCAGATACAAGATGTGGTGAATGAGACCACAAACTTAGTGTCTTTAAAATAAAAACATTTTTACTGTTAAGAAACTTGTCCATTTGAAGGTGTTACCTTTCTGTGACAAGGTGTATTTATTTGTGATGGAGTGACCTGGGATGAACTGGTTACATCAAATTACTCTTGTATAGAGTCAATGACATATGCAACTCTGCTACAATCACACACACACAAAAAGCAATTCCAGGAATTAAGGCTTTTCATTTAACATGTCTATATTTCTTAGATATTGTAACTATTTACTGTCCTCATCTTTACCATCAACATTCATGACATTTCAACTGTTGTACACCTTGACTTTCTTCAGGTGATATTTGTTGGGATTTCAACCTGAACCCTTTTAGTCAATAGGGTAGATTGTTCTAATTCATGTATTATATACTTTTTGGATATCTCAGTTTTAGTTAATTTGCCTTGATAATTTTGCAAGATTTTGTTCTCTATTGAGACCAGAACTGAATTCACAAGGCTTTGGGTTAAGTCACTTTTTGAATCAGTCAATCAACTTTTATCCACTGGGGTATGTCCTTGCATGAAGTTACAGGACTTATAAACAGCTCTGATGGAAAAAAAATTTGCGACATTAGGTTTATAAATTCTAAAAATTTACTCCTCAAAGACACATGGATTAAAGTATTGATTGATACCAAAAGTGACTTGACCCCAAATGTTTTAAGTTCAATTCCTGGCCTTAAAATTTGAAGAAGCAAATTAATTAAAACTGAGATATCCAAAGATATTATAACTATCAAATTAATCTGCCCCAAAACTAAATTCCAACAAATGTCACCTGGAGAAGGCTGGAGTGTACAAGTCAAATTTTCATTTATGATGAAAATGTAAGAGCGTATGGGGAGGGGGGGGAGAAAGAGTCAGACAAAGATGCAGCAAGCGTAAACAAATATGAAATATAGTTTTGGGTAACAAACAAGGATTTAAACTAACTTACAGGTGTTGTTGATGCAGTTTGCCTAAAAGTGCAAAAAATATGCTGTTTTGTGTGATTTAAGGGAGATAAATCATAACTAATAGTGGTAAAGCTTTCTTTGGGAGATTTTAACTGAAAAGCAAAACAAAGAGCTTCTTCTCGATCATGGCCTTCCACGTCTCCCTATCCCTGATGGCTCTTGGCATGCTTTCTCCTGTTACACCATGCAGGCTCCGCCCTGTCATCTGCCTGCTAAGTCTGGTCAAGTACACTTCTTTCCTGTCTCTTTGGCCTTTGAGTATCAGATTCTCTAAGCCTTCCTTCCTAATTGCATGTCCCAGGAAATTTAGCTGTCTTTTTCTGATGCTCAGTATTAATTTCCTTTTCATTTCCATTCATTCCAAAACCTCATCATTGCTCATGTGTCAATCCATGATATCCACAGATATTCTCCTGTAGAACCACATTTAAGTTGCTTCAAGTTTTTTTTCTTTCATCTTCGATGAGATTGTCCAGTATTCACTGTCATATTGAAGAACTGACATCATATGGCAATCCAGTACTGTTTCTTGTGAAATTTATCTGAACAACAGAAATATCTAATTTCTGCAGGTGTTTCCTTACAAACTGACTTCAAAATTATACAATTTCATGAATAAATCCAAATAATGTTGATATTTCTGTATTAGATACATTGAATGTAAAATATATTAAAACCAGAGTTCTAATTTTGAATCAACACAAGCAATTTTTTTACTGTATTAAATGAAAACTGTAAAAATTGTAAATGATTATGAAAAAGGTTCTTCTATGTGCCTTGTCCTTTCAGGATGTAGGCGATCACAGCCTTCCATGTCTTCCTATCCGTGGTGGCTCTTAGCACGCTTTCTCCTATTACACCATGCAACCCCCATTTTGCCATCCACCTTCTCAGGCCAGTCAAGTACATTACTCACTGTTTTCCCATTTCTCCTCCTCTCTATCTGGCCTGTCAGGTTCTCCAAGCCCTCCTTTTTCATTGCATGCCCCAGGAACTTTAGGTATCTCTTCCTGATGCTCAGTATTAATTTCCTTTTTGTTTCCATCCTTTCCAAAACCTCATCATCGCTCACATGCTCAATCCATATCCACAGCATCCTTCTGTAAAACCACATTTCAGTTGCTTTAAGTTTTTCCTCACCTTTGACAATATTGACCAGCATTCACTGCCATATTGAAGAACTGACATCACATAGCAATCCAGTACTCTTTGTTTCTAGTGAAATTTTCCTGTCTCTTAATACTCTACTCAGCATCTGGAATGTGTCCTTCGCCTTCAGATCTCTGTCACACTGTTAGAAGACTTCCCAGGTACTTAAATTTTTGTACCTGCTCGATTTTAATATCCCCCTAACTGTATCTGTGTACCTTATGTTGTTCAAATGGTGGCTACTGATGACGAATCCTGGCATAACTTCTAAAGTCCCCAGAATATTCTTGCTGAACAAGTTGAATAGATCTGGAGAAGAGACATCCTCGTCTTACACCGCCTTTCTGTTTTTGTATATCTGCTGAATTAGTTTCCTGTCCATGTGCAAGCAGTTTGCTGCCAGTAGAGAGTCTTGATTAATCTTATCTTTCCCAAATATGTCAAAGGTTGTTGGGCATTTCTATTAATTCTTTGTGGCAAACACCTTCGCATAATCAATAAAACATAGGTACGTCTTTTCATTTGTATTGCTCTTTCGGACAGCATTCTAATCATAAATATGGCATTCCTTGTTCCAGTGTCTTATGAACCTGCATTGTTTTTGTCCTATCTATGGCCTGATACTGCTTCTTGCTCCATTCATCAGGATTTGGAAGATGAGTTTTGTTATGTGGCTCAAACTGTTTGTTCAGTAGAGTTCGCATTCGTTTGCATCTGGCTTTTTAGGCAGTGCTATGAAAATTGACCTGCTTAGGTGGTCCGATATTACACCACTATTATAAATTTTATTATTTCTGTAATTTTCTATGCCAACTTCATCCAGGGCTGTCAGCATCTCTATTACAATGTCATCAGGTCCAGCTGATTTGTTTCTTTCAGTTTGGCCATTGCAGCTTCCACTTTGGACTTTAATATTTCCGGTTGCTCTCTCTTGTTGTGGCAAAGATCTTATATATTCTTCCCCTTGCTGGAGTATTTTCTCTTCCTCCAATATGATTGTTCCAGCCTTGGATTTTATACATTCTGTGGAGGAGCATGTTTTTTGGTTCTGTCAGTTCTCTTATTTCTTTATGCATATCTACTTTATTAGTCCTACTCAATATGTTGATGAGGTGTGGGGGAAAAAAAAAAATGAAAAATAGAATTTTGGAATATGAACTTTAGTTTTTTTTTTTTTTTTTAGTGGGTGGGTGGGGGGTCAATTTTGTTATTTTAATTTAAGATCTTGTGCTACAATGTTGTGACAATGGTTGAAAAAAACAAAAAAACAAAAAAAAACACAGGTCTACTGAAACCAGCTGGCTGTTTTTTCACTAATGATTCAAATTAAACTCTACAAAAAGAGGCAATGTTTTTTGATGGGGCTATGAAATTAAAATTTCATAAGTAAAAAGTATTCCTTGTTTTATAAATTCAGTCAGTATAGTAAGCCTTTAGCACAGAGTTCTTACCTCGAATTACTTCCCTTTAACCCTTTGTTGCATATTGGTTACAATTGTAACCAATATGCAACAAAGGGTTAAAATGTATATGACTGCTTTAGCAGTAGCTCCTCTGATGATTTCAGTCAAGATAGTTCTAGATTTTATCTGATATTAGAAATATGAGAGAAATAGAAAAAGGAAAACAAGAAAAATACAATTTTTTAAAATAATTTTTATCTTTTCATTGTATAGCTGCTTGTTGTCACTAGCAATGCTTGTTTTTTCATGCAGTGATAATTCTTTAAAACATTGTTGTACTCATTGTCTTCAATCAAACCAACAAAATATAGTCCCAGTTTTAAACTGAAAAAAGATGTTTTATCTTGATTCAGTGATTTATTTATTATAGTGTATTGTACTAATACACTATAATAGTGAGAGAGAGAGAGAGAAAAAAAAAAACAAACAAAAAACAACATACACATTTAACCAACCTTTTCTTTCAGTAAACAAATTTTGATAAAACAAACTAGAAGAACTGATCTCCTTGACATGCATCAAAACTCTCCTTATTGGCTTCTAACAATTTTGTTGGAGAGTTATTTTAAAGTTAAAATAAAAGTAATGCTTTACTTACTGTTATAACCATTCTTCTCCGAAGAGGTAGAACAAAAAAAAAGTCACTGTAACCAGTAGAGATAACTGAAAACAGTCAAGTGGGTAATGAAGATAGGAATTACTAAGCTCCTTAGTAAATAAATATTTTGAGATATATATATAAGGATTGTTCCTAAAGTTTTGAGCCCCAAATACAATCCCTTTTACAATGATTCCAAATTGTTTTATAGTCAAATAACTATATCATGTTACTACTGCTTATAGAAGGTTTACAAAATATTTGATTACTAGATATTTTCCATGCAATCCATTTCAGAAATAATTGACACAGATTAATTAAAATCAAAAATTAAAGAATTTCATCATTATTGAATGTTTAAGTCTGAAATACAGGAAATCTATGATTGCCATATAAACTGTCTTTGAAAACTTATATGCAAGAGTCAAACATTGGCCCACTGAGTATTGCTTTGGAGAAGGGTAGATCCCTTTCAGATGAATCAGGGTCAGGAGAGATTATAGAAGCAATCTCGATTGAAAAATAAGATGTTCTTTTCCTGCTATCATTTTATTAAGAATGTTGGGCTCAAAGCTTTTGTAACATTCCTCATATCTATTTATAGAGAACAAAAATTTAAATATGCAAATGAAATCATTCATTCTTCAAATGAAGCAACCATAGATTATGATTATCACAATGAGTAGATGCTATCTTCAATAAAGTATTTCTTCACAACTAAGCAATTTTTAATATAATCTGAAAATGACATACTTGTCAAGTCTCCGTCAAAATTACAGATGGAAAAAGAAAAAAAGCTTCAAGACTAGTTAAAGAAATAAATAATGATTTCTTTCCCACCCAGGAGAAAGTTGGCAACACACACACACACACAAGGCAACATAGACTGTAAAAGAATGTAAAAGAATGTACAGTGCAGCACAAGTGAAGACTGCCAGTCAATAAAAAATAGATTTTTGACTAAAAAATCTTTGAATTGGATCTGAAAGAAATTTAAATAGTACAAGGTTTTATATGTACTACCATTTTCTTTCTTTTTAAGTTGATGATTTATTTGTGTGAAATTTGTTAATGGTAGGCATGATGTCTAGTCTTCATTCCCATTCTTATCACAAAGCATTTTACTTGGATACAAGTCACTTAGACTGTCATCACTATCACACTTTTCATCTTCATTATCCATTGAATTTTTAAGAGAATCATCCAAATCATCTTCAACATGCTGTTTCTGCTTTCTTGAGATGGGAATATATTTCTCTCCTTTCTTTTTACACTCTTCCCCTACAAAAACAAAAGTGAATTATTGAGACGAGAGAGAGAGGAAAAAAAAAGATTTAATTTCTATGGACAAAGATGTGGCTGGACAAAGATGTGGCTTGACAAAGGATAAAGCAAACATTGTGAAGAAGTTAAGGTTATTTGCACTTTCAGACCCATAAATTACAAACACTTAAGTTTAAAAAATAAAGTATGAAAGTATTAATGAAATTATATACGGGCATAAAGATCAACTAAAATTAAAGACTGGGAAAGTGATAAGCTATATATATATATATATATATATATATAAAACAAGGACTAATAGGACAGAATTTAAATAGAACTTTGCATAGGGGAAAATTAAAAAGTAGAAAAAGACAAAACCCTTAGGATCCTTTTGGCCAACACTTAATTGAAGCGTACTGTTGCCAAAAGGTAATTTAAGAGAATAACTTATGAGGACAAATTGGGAAAAACTTGTATAGTTTCTATAATTTACAAGGCCAACATTCATTCTGATGGTGATGTTAAATTTTATTTTGGTTCTACTGAAAAACAAAATGGAAATACTGATTCTAGAACCATAAGTTGACTTTAAATAAATAATAACTACAAGAATAGTGCTGCCCTCTCCAGATATTTTTGGTAGTTAAAATACAACAAAAACTTAATTATTACCTGGGACATCATCGCAAAAAGTCAAATTTCACAACAGAATAGGAAAGAGATGTAACTTATGCTTTTAGAAAAACTTATCTTAAAAGCTCCTTGATAACCTTAATTTATTAAACAAAAGTGAATTGATAACCACTTACAAAAAAGTAAATGTCTGCTATAATAAAAGTAACACTGACATCTCATTCTAACAGATATTTATCAAAATTACACAAAAATATTGAAATACCAATGAGTAAATTTATTCAATAAAATTGTTATTGGCTTCAATCACAGCCTTCAGAAGGCTTTGGAATCTCCTGGAACTATTCTGGATGTTCTCCTTTAAGTTGGTAAAGGAAACCATAAACCTTGCATTCAGCTCACCTTTGATGTTACAAAGAGTTTTGTTGATCTCTCATTCAGTAGCAACCCACACACAATAATCAGGAAGGTTGCAGTCTGGAGAGTGAGGTGGCCAAATGTAAGGAGTGATGTGGTCACAGAAATTGTCTGTCAGCCATGACAGTTCTCTTGCTAGTGTGACATGGTGCAAAGTCCTGTTGCCAGACATAGGGTCTTCCAGTAATTACCCTCTTCACCTAGGGTAGTACTACCTCCTTAAGAAACTTGATGTAGGTCTCTGTGTTGATTCTGAGGTGGTGCAGGAAGATGAATGTAGGCATAACATCAGCAGTGATCTCTCCAAACCAGTAATTAGTAATTACCATTAGACTCACCAATTATTTCCGAATCCTTTGCACTGTTCTCAGATTGACACCCAAACACTAAAATATTCATATTGAAGGTTATTTTGTGTTAATGCCAAGCAGTACAGCATGCCAGTTCCAAAGCTCTTTCTCACTGATGATACCCAACTGACCCCCCCCCCCAAATGCATGTGCAAAATAAAAAATGGCGATAATTTACCTATTGAACCCTGTACATTACAAATAAACTGATAGTTTTGTTTACTCCTAATGAAAAAAAAAAATACTTACATCTTTTGTAGGCATTTTGAAACTTGCGGCCATTGACATGTTTCTCTATATGTGCAGATTGTTTGTTAATGTGTTTCAAGGTGAGCAAGCAGAAAAGTTGATGCCTAAAACAAGATTGTTAAAATATAAATACACAAACTGTGAGAGAAAGTGATTCAAAACTCTCATAAAAAAGATATAGAAACAGTGAGAATTTATCAAGAATGATGTGGGTGGAGTGGGGGTCTGTGAGTAGGTCCATCCTTTAATACTGAAGTCGTTATATTGATGCAACTAATGTGCACAAATTAGGCATGCTGGAAGTTTTTAATGATATATACACACACACACACTGCTATTTACACATTCTTCAGCAATGAATAGAACACTCTTTGTTACTGGTGTTTGTTTACATTATGTATATAACACACTAAAATATATCTTTCTTTGCTGTGTGTTGATAGCATAGGGGTAGAATTGCTAACTGATGTCAAATCGAATTTCAATCCCAGTTTTTAAAGCAATTGGATATCTAGCCACACTGATGAGTTGTGATACAGCGAAACAGGTCTGTACGCAAACAAAATATATATATATATATATATATATATATACACACACACACACATACACAATTTTAAGGTATGCTATAGTTATTGGTAAAAGTGTTCAATGTCAGAGTATGTAAATATGTATGATGGTTTCTTCAGATAAAAACATTTGTACTACAATACTTAAAAATCAAAAACTAAAAATGAATATGAAAATATACACACACACACAGAGCATTATAAAATAAACAAAAAATTCCAATTATATTAAGCAAATAAATTAAGTACAAGTGGACACAAACCTGTACTAATAATGAACAAATAATTAAGTAATCAATAAAAAATAAGGAGTCAAAAGTTAACTTTATAAAATAGCTACAAATGATCCACAATCACTTTTACACAATAGCTTCTAGAATAATTGAAACATAAGTGTTACTGCCCACCCAATAACCATCAGGATAATGTAATAGACATGACTATTCATAATGCACTTCTAACCAGCATATACAGCCAAGCCAAAAAACACAGACTGAAGATTTTGTTCAAGCAGGAAAAAAAAAAAAAATTCTTTTTACATATTACACTGTTATGGAGTAAATACGGCTGGTAGTCTATGGTGTTTGGGTAAACATTACCCTACCAGATACTTAATCTAAGAACTGGTAGATATTTTTGAGCCAGGGGTTGTCACGTGTCATCAGATAAGGTAGATTCTACTTGCAATTTTAGATTTCTATTTTTGAAGGACAAAATATGCATCAGGAAAAGAAAGAAAAAATGACAAAAATCAAATAAATTAAGAGTGAAGAAAGTTAAGAACTACCTTTGGTGAAACTACTAAAAAAATACTTCCCTTTCTGAATTCTGAGAAAATCTGATAAGAGAATTCTGAACTGTAAAAAAGCTATGCATATTAGGTATCCACACTAGACTTGTTTGGAGTACCCACATGTCATTTCCCACCAAGAACTGAGGCCTAACTGTGTTTTTATAAACCCTTTCTCTGGTTTCTAACAATTTTTAAGCTTGACTCCAATAAGGCAAGTAGAGGTGACAGAATTTTAGTCATTGTTCTTAAGAAATGTGCCCTTGAGCTGGCTCCAGTCTTCTTCAAACTATTGCCTCATTTCTTTCTGCTTGTTGGAAGTCTTCTGTGATTCCTGTTTTTAAAAAAACTCTGGAGAGCCATTTGACCCTTATAATTATTGCCCTATTAGCCTCTTACCTCTTTTTGGCAAGGTATTTGATGCTATTATCAATACTGAAATAGTTAGGTATCTCACCTTTTCTCTGACAAACGATATGGCTCCCATTTTGCCAGGTCTACCGCTGATGTGCTAACAACCATCACTGAATATATATACCAAGCTCTTGATAAGAATGGCAAAACTTGAGCTGTTGCTCTTGATATCTCCAAAGCATTTGACAAGATTTGGCATGCTGGCCTTCTGTGCAAGCTCCAGAGATACGGTATTTCTGGCCAATTGATTTAATACGATCATTCCTATCAAATTGTAAAATGAAGGTTGTTTCAAATGGTAAGCTTCCAGATCCTTTATTACAAATGCTGGCATCTCTCAAGGCTCTATCCTAAGTCCTATGCTTTTTCTGATGTTCATCAGTTCCCAAGTTGACATTGATGAAAATGGCACCATCATCCCATCTCAATAAGAAATTTGCCAAGGCTAACAAAGTAAACCTGGCTGCTACACTTCAAAAGGACCTCTGCTCTATGACTGAATGGGGTAGAAAATGGCTTGTGAGTTTTAATACCTGAAAAATGAAACTGCTCTCTTTTAGCCCCCATAGAGAAACATTCCTGCCTACCATCAGAATGAATGATGCTAATGTCCTAGAGAGCAACACACTGTACCTTCTTGGTCTCACTCTTTCAAATGACCTCAAATGAAATGATGATATTGAATCCATAGCTGCATTTATTGTTAGTTCAGTGTCAGGCCAGGAAGTTTCTCTTGTCAGAATCCATTTTGTACATTTATAAATGTGCATTGAATACTATTATCATATCTGGTTGTGTGCTCCTGCTATTCATCTTGAGGTTCTCAACAAAAAAAAAAAAAGGGGGGGGGGGCAGAAAAACTCATATACATAAGCAATCATGTACTTTCTATATGCCTAAATGAAAATACTGATTTTTTACAAATTAATACTTACTTGTGAAATTTCTTTTTGCTGTCAACGAGATGTTCTTTGTATTTAGCAAAATTAGAATTATCATTCAGTTGCTTCAAACGTCGACATTTCTTACCATTTAGGTAAGCAGAAATAATTTCTGCATCACAAGACATTTCATGTCCTGATAAGGAACAGTGAACCTGATTGAAGAAGAAAAGTTTTATTTAAAGCCGTCAATAACAAAGATTTCTGCATAATGACAATGCAATAAGTAATAAAAAATAATAGGTTAGTCTCCAGATACTAAGTTAGGAGATAAGAATTGAAGGTCAGACTCAAACCATGAAGATTTGTACAAGATGACAGTTAACCATTCATAAGCATATGAAATGCAATGTGCATGCATAATAATTCTACATTACAAAAGATGAGTGAATTGACAATTCTAATTCCATTAATGTTGATATTAAATATATTAAGGAAGGTGCTGTAGTTTTTATTTATTTTCATTTTCTCCCCCAAGTACTTTCAATTTCATCAAAGAATTGCTAAGACAGAAAATTATTTTATTTTTAACTGACAGTTGTGAATTTTTTTTTTTTTTTTTTTGCAAACACACATGAACGTGCTGTTATATTTTAAAATGAATGAACTGTTGAAGAGACACCGTTTTTACATGCTTTTGATCTAAGGGAGGTAACTTAATTGTAAGATTATCCGATTTTGTTCAAAAACATTGCTATTACACTAGTTGAGTGGAACATGCCGTATGCAACCCAATGATTTTTTTCTATGCACAGACAATTTGCTGATGTTAATTGACCCCACCACAGCCCAGTGAGAGACCAGCAACTAACATCATGTGCAAATCACTGAGCAAGCGACCACTGGTGGGGATGGGGGGGGGGTGAGAAGAAGAAAGAAAAAAGAGCACAATAATTTCATTTTGCTTTGATCTAAGCCAGAAACACTTCCTCATTGTAGTGTTGTATCAAAATGTTCTTGATTGTTGAAATGTATATTACCAGATTTCACTTCATGGTCAAAACACTGTATTTTGTATCAATATGTATTTAACAAGTTCAAGAGATTTGTCTGGGTCTCTGTACTGACCTGCATAAATTCAAGGATTGAAACCACACCTATGTGTCTTGTCCTTTTAGGACATAGGCGATTATGGCTTTCCACATTTCCCTATCCCTGGTGGCTCTTAGCACACTTTCTCCTGTTACACCACACAACTCCCGTTCTGTCATCTACCTGATCAGGCCCTTCAAATATGTTATCTGCTGCTTTCCTCTGTCTCTTTCACCATCCATCTGGCTTGTTAGTATCAGGTTCTCCAAGCCCTCCTTCCTCATTGCATGTCCCAGGAACTTCAGCTGTCTCTTCTTGATGCTCAGTATTAATTTCATTTTCGTTTCCATTCTTTTATCTCTTTATTTCTACCTGGGTATATCTATGTTTCTCTATCCCCGATTGATGTCAGATTCTCCCCATGTATTATCGCAGATTCTTTTACTATCACTCAATTTAAAAAAAAAAAAACACACACACTGCAATAACTATTTTAAGCCAACACCATTATTGTGAATAAATATTTTAGTCTCTTGTTGACAGTTGTAAATAAGTTTTCAAATTTAAAGAAAAATAAATTATGGTGAACAAATTTCTTCAAAGTTAAGCCATCTTATGTTCTCATTTATTACCAGATTACATGGTAAAAATCTTATATTTACATTATGCTGAGTGGAAAGTATGTTTTTGGGATAGATGGGTCAAAATCCTTTAGTGAGCGACCACCTGCTGTATGCGTCCGTTTAGGGGTTGTCGCACATGACAAGTTCCACTGTATAAACATTTGAAATCATTGCTATACTCATAATTAATAATCATATTAAGTATTTATCATTTGCTCCTTATATAGAGGGGTTCAAGAATTAAATTTTTTTTCTTTATTATTTTCATTGTGTTAGTGTAATCAACAAGTACTTTTCTGTATCTTGCAAGAGGACAGGAATATTTCTTTAATTTAAATGTCATGATAGAGCTTGTATCCAGTATATGGAATGTAAGCCGTTTTGATAATGTTGTAATGAAGCCAACATACTTTTTGTCAAAGATACAATCTCCCAAAAATGTTGGCCTTTTTCAAAACACTAGCTGATGGAGAAGAGTTATTGTGGATGATTAAAGTGGTTGAGTTAATTGATAAACCGGAGTGAGGATTTGAAATAGGATGGAAGGAGAAGTTAAGTTTATTTTCATAGTTTTGTAATCCCATCATTATCAATTAACAAAAAAAAAAAAAAAAAAAAAAAACAAACAAAAAAAACACTAACAAGTCATTACATCATACATACTTAGTAAATAAAACAATCCAAATTAAAAAAAACAAAAAAAACAAACCTAATTATAGCCTTATTTGATGTTGAATATGGTAAATTTTTTATCTGTTCCCCCGAAGGCTTTTACCCCTTCAAATCTTTCCAAAACATCCTTATTTCCATGCAAATGTATATACTGAACTGAAATTGATAATTGTTTAATGAATAAACCTACCTTTATTGATGTTAAGGTCTAGAAAAAAAAAAAGTAACTTCTCTAGCTGTTTATCTCACCCCGCACCGCAATTGAAATCTTGAATGACTTTATGCGTATTAAGCTAATTTTTGCCTATTTACTTCCTTTGTGCAATTACTGTGTGATTTGTTTTGTTTCAGAACTCAATTTTCACTGGAAGTTGCGTGGGCTGTAGAATTTTTTTTAAAAGATAGTTAACTTTCATATTTATGAAAATAAGTGTACTGTAGTTTAATTAACCTTCAAATGCATTGCGTGTGTTTGCGTGTTTTTTACTTTTTTTAATTTCAGAAGAAAGTTAACTTTCGAATATATGAAAATAAGTGATAATTGTAGTTTTACTTAATTTTTTCAATTATATAAAAATATAGAATTTTTTAAAAGTAAACTTTCAAACATATGAAATAAGTGACGAGTGTAGTTTAATTAACCTTCAAATATAAGTAACACAAAAATAGAAAAAAAAACCACGCAATAGCCCAACCCTAACCCAATTATCACTTATTTTCGTATAAAGTTAACTTTCTTCTCAAATTAAGTACACGCAGCTTTCTTAAATTAATTACAAAAACAAAACAAAACGCAATAACCCTAACTCTATATTTATATTTGAAAGTTAACTTTCTTAAAAAAAAATATTATACAGCCCAAAACAAAAAGGAGAGAAAAAAAAAACGCAAATACACGCAAATTTCAGCGGAAATTGAGTTCCGAAACAAAACAAATAGCGTTGTAATTGCACAAAGGAAACAAATAGGCCGAAATAAGAATCCTACGCCTAAAGTCATTCTGCACTAAATCATATGAGAACCGTAGTAAGGGGGTGAGATATAGCTTGATTTTTTTTCTGGTCGTTAAGATAAAAAAAAAGTAGGTTTCTTCTTCAATCGATTTCAGTTCAGCATTTGCACGGAAATAAGGATGTTTTGGAAAGATCTGAAGGGGTAAAGACCTTCGGGGAATAAATCAAAAATTTACCTTGAATATTTATTTATATTATCTGTTAGAGAAACGATTGATATAATTTAATAATTAAAAAGAATAATTACAACAATCAATTTCCCGCCACTAAAAAATTAAACCTAACCTGTAGCCAGAAGAGTTATTGCCCTTGCATAAAGGTTAATTTTCTGGAAGACTTAAGAAAAAAATGAAATCTATAGCTAAACATCCAAACATTTCATACAAACTAACAAAAAATAAAATAAAACGCTGTGTTTAAAAAGCAAGTATATATTTTTATGTTTCATAAAAAGGACTAAACAAAAACTGCGTTTATTTTCGAAACCAATTAAGTCATACCAACCACCAGACTATGTCATTTTTTTTTATCGAAGATTTCAGTTACTGTGAAGTGTGAATCGACACACGAAGACGAAAGAGGCAAAAAAGAAGTTTTTTCGTGATGTAGCAGTTGTAAAAGGATAAATGCTATACTAAGATCATGATAGATTTTTCTTTAAATAATTATTACAAAGCAAGTAAAAATGTTCAACTTTATACGCCAGATACGTAAGAACTGAAATTAACGCGGAGACCGAATTTTATTATCAATTTAATTGATGTCAAATAACATGCGGAATGATTTTTTTTAGCATAAAAAATTAGTGACTAATAACCCAACAACCGTTCAGTGCTACTCATTTAAACTACGAAATAAAGTAAAAGCTTATACATTATGAGTAGTTAAAAAATGAAATCAAAACCTCAGTCATAGATTTATCATTTAAGAACTTTTTAAGCAATGATTTTTAGTCATAAAGAAAAAGCACGTGTGATGCATTAAAAAAAAAAAAAAAAAAAAAAAAACCCTATCGCTAATGGACTTTTTTTTTTTACTGCTTCAACACCAAATACATCGAAAGGAAAACACTAGTTATTACAATGTCCAATTGACATTCTCTTATGAATACTAAAACAAACGTAGTTCGTTTTGAATGGTGATTTAAGTTAATTACTATACATTTTAAAAGTTGGGCTCCTCCTCTCTTAATTGCTTTTAGTGTCAGTTACTATTTCCAATCTCAAATTGTGGTTCTCGAAGTGAAAATGGCATTCAATAAAAATTCACAGCATAAATGTACAATATATTATCAAACTCAAACAAAAGCAATGTTGAGTTACGGTAAATTGTATATTCATTCATCCTGGTTTGTAGGGTAACTGTAACTGTGTTCATTGTGTAAGTAACGGCCAGGTGTTACGGCAATGAATTTTGCATTTTTTTGCAATGTCGTTTAGAAGCTGCGCAATGAGAAAGTAAAGAAGCAGATATTATCTTCAAGAAATTCATAAGTAGTTTTTGTCGTAGGGATCCTAATTAATATACAAGACTGGTAAAGAAAGAGGATACACTGTTTACAGTGTATCCTCTTAGTACTGTTACAATGTTGCTTGATGAAGAACAAGTGTACATTACAATACAGTTATAAAACTACATTTTTGGAATAAGTTAACTGTATTCCAGTAGTTTTGGTAGTTAGAAAAATAAAAATGTAGTTAAAGAAAAAAATAACCTTCATACAAATTACTGAGAGTGAGAAGTATTGAAATTTATAAGAGGAAATTTACACGGCTGTTTTGAGCTAAACAAGAAATTGGAAGTCTTCTTATTAATAGATAGAATCATAATGAAAACCGGCAAATTCGTTGCACTAATTTTTGGGAACTGGCGTAGAGACTGGAATGACACCGTATGTCATTTTAGGGCGACCACCGTCAATGACCAGCATGTAAGAAATTAAGTTTAACACTTCCACGGCTAAAATTTTGAAAAGGTTTATCAGTGTATGATACTTTTAAGAGAGAAGAGATACTAACTATTACCATCATCAAGAAAAAATATTTTGCGATATAAGTAATTCCTAATTAGAAGGACAAGAAGATTCTCCCGAAATTTCTGCAGACTAGTCACTACAAGCTCACCTTGTTCTTATCTGGAAGATATTTCAAATGTGTATTGGTAGACAATATCTGCTGAACTTCTGACGAAAGATTAATTGAATTCTCTTCATTAACTTCCATTTTTCTAAAAATTAAATAAACGTTTTACAAACTCAGTGTTACACGTGGAAAGATATAGTTCATATGAGCGCCATTTTTATTTCAGTGAAATTTTGATTGCAACTTCCGCTTCCGGTCTCCATGGCAACATGCAATCAAAATGATATCGTTGTAGCTATTTTTTTCTTTTTTTTTTAGTCTTTACTTGAAGCCTTCATATTTGTACATAAACATTGGTAGGCAAATTTAAAATGCAATATTGCGTGTGAATTTATTTTCTTTTTACTTTTTCGAATGTTTTCCTCCTTAATGATAGTATTTATGCGAAAACTAGACACTTGTAAAAAGATTTTACGTTTTTAAGTGCACTGAAAAGCTACATTATTTGTTTTAATTTCTCTTCTTCTATTCCACAAGTTTTTTTAAATACATATCTTTTTTCATATTGATAATTCAGTATTAGTAATATTACTCACTTCTTTTATTTTTTCTCGCAGATTGTCTATATTTCATTTGATTAATTTTTAATTGTGTTTATGTTTCAAACATGTAAGTGGTTGTGTAGTCTGTAGTGTTAATGAATTCAATAAAACCCGATGAGTGGAACCTGAGTATCTGTGAAATATAAGTCATTTGAACTTCTATCTCTTTATCTGCATGTCTTGATTTGTTTTAATGTTTTAAAAAGCCATATAAACTTTAAATAAGAAAACAAGTATTCATTTTTAACAAGTTTAAGTTATGAAAATGTTTATTTATTTTCAAAGATGATAAATCGTTAATGAATTCTATAAAACCTGATGAGTGGAACTGCATATCTGTGAAAGATAAGTCATTGGAACTTATCTATCTATCTATCTATCTATCTATCTATCTATCTATCTATCTATCTATCTGTGTTTCTTAATTTATGTTTTAAAGTTGTATAAGATAATGCCATATAAAATTTAAATAAGAAAAGAAAAGCAGTATTGATTTTTAACAAGTTCAATATGAAAATGTTTATTTATTTTTCAAAGTTCATACAGTTTATTGATAATAGCATTATAAAAAACTAGAATAATTTTATCTTTTTAATAGTTTGAATTGAATTTGACATTAATATCAACATTGTTTTAATAATTGAATTCCCTTCATGAAAGCAGTGTTGATGCTTAATATTAATCATGTGTATAATCAGTATTCTTAGAACTATAAAATAGTATTATGATTATCTGTGTGTAAAATAGAATCAGCAAACTATGTTTAAATTTTAACAATTAAAAGCAAAACACTGCACCTCCTTGGGTTAACTTTCACAACAGACCTCAAGTGGAATGACTATATAGAATCCATAGCTAAATCCGCTGCTAAGAAAGTCGGTTCTCTGTGTAGGGCCAGGTCTGAAACAATCCTGCATATATATAAATCTACCATCTGCCTATGCATTGAATATTGCTGCCATATCTGGTCAGGTCCTCCTGCTATCCACCTTGGTGTCCTTGACAAAATCCAATGGAGAATCTGTAATGTGATCAATCCCGACTTGACAGCTCAGATGCAGTCACTTTCTCACTGGCACAATGTGGCTTCCCTGTGTCTCTTCTACAAATACTTTCACAGCTTCTGCTCCGATGAACTTAGTTCACTGGTATCCCCATATATGAATTTACTCGAGCCACCATATTAACAAATAGGTTCCACCATTTTACTGTGAAACCAATAAAATGTAAATGCAAATTCTACTCCATCAGCTTCTTTTCTCACTTTTCCCACCTGTGGAATTCCCTTTCATTTAGTTGCTTCCCCGACATCGACAATCTCCAAGAATTTAAACGTAAAGTCAATAGTCATCTCCTATCTCACTGACTTGCATCCTCTCTCTCATGCTCCCTTCTTCGTCCACTCCACCCTTATCAGTATTTTTATCCTTCTCTTACCCACTTCCTGACACCCCCTATAACCTGTCACACTTTCTCATAACTTTCCTCCTATGTAACCCCCTGCAAAACAGTGGCAGTAAAATGCCTTGCTTGGGGCGATATGATTATAAAAAAAGACTGCTTATATTCTCTTTCTACTTATGCATATGGGAAGAACATGAATTCACCTCTCCCTGTAGTCTATATATGTACTAAATGGAAATGTCTAGTGCTTATCAGCCTCAAAATGGAATCAATGGAGTTCAAGTTAACCAAGCCCACTTGTGCTCTGGGGGAAAGGCATGAGCCCATGCACCCTGCCATGTTGTCAGAGACTATGACAAAAGTTCTCATTGTTAGAAAGCAACAACAGTTGAAAATGAATGCGTGAATAATCACAATGTCAAACCAGTGTTATTGTCTAGGGAAGTAGTCGGAGAGCCAAGTTCACATTCCAGTTGAATTTGTTGCATTCACTTAAATGCAAATACCCTTGGGAAAGGTATTAATCTGTCTCTTCCCTCCAGTTATGGGTCAAATAACTGGATAGATATGGTTCAATGACCTTGATTGGCAACCAGTCAACTACAAAAAGTAATGGCAACTTATGGCAGAAAAATCCAGTAAGTCATGTCTCTTTTGAGATATGATTGCCCATGCATGTATCATGTATGGCACTTAACAGACTGTTATATGTGCTATTTAACCCATAGCTGCAGGAAGATGGATTTATATTTTCTCCAAGAACATTAAAGCAAAATATTACGAAATAGAATTGTCGTGAATTTTAACTCTGCTTGCCAATTCAAATCTAACTTGAAAAATAGTACCTTAGTCCTTCTTTATAGTACACACTGAAAAGGCATGACTTCAATTCTGTCTGTATTTTGTTTTCCTGGCATATGGGTGAAGGAAAAGAATGAGTGAAAAATCCAATAACTTAACAACAGCAAAATGTCTACTATGTCCATTGTCAGCTGTGTGTATGTATTATATATGTATAGGATTAATACAAATATAAAAGGTTTGTCACTTAGCTGATTGATGTCAGCTTCAGCATCCCAGCTCTGGAATTTCATAGACAGACCTTCCAGTATTTACTCCATCAACTATCTGTCTGAATATCAGCAATTGACTGTATATTTTCTCTTTTTCCTTTTATATTGTGTTGAAAAATAATAAAAATGCACTTTTTATTGGTGTAAGGTTGATTTCTATCTATCTATCTATCTATCTATCTATCTATCTATCTATCTATCTATCTATCTATCTATCTATCTAAGATGGAATTGAGTTTTCTGTCCTTTTCAAATGCTTGATGATTGTGTGACTATTGACAAATAAACAGTGTATATATATATATATATATATATATATATATATATATATATATATAGTTACATTAGTTATTATATATATATATATATATATATATATATATATAATTTGGAAACAAATTATTTTGCAACCTTTTGGTGTCTTCAGGCCACTTACGATAACTGATTTTATGGTTAGTTAGTTTTTGGTCATAATTAAATTAGACCAGAACACATTTGTATTAAAAAGTGTTCAATACAAATTTATTGTAAAACTTTTGAATATATATATATATATATATATATGATAGAATATGGAGCAAATAGGAAATGTTTATAAATCTAACATCAAAGAAAAAAAAATATATAGTAGTATCTGAATCTTGCATAACCAAATGAATTATACTCATGAATGCTGCTTGACAAGACAAATGCATGTGAGGTCTACTTAACCAATGAAAAACAACACAAAAATGAAAATAGCAGAATTTTCTTTTTCTTCTCTATATTTCATTCTTTTTTCTCTCTAATGAACTTTTAATAAGAGCAAGACATGTTAGATTTATAAACATTTCCTATTTGTTCCTTATACTATCTTTCTGTTAGATTCCAATCCATATTTGATCCCAATTCATATATATATATATATATATATGGGTAAGTGAATGACAAAATAGATAATTTCTTAAGTGAGTTACTGTTAAGACTTCAGTCAGTCAGTTAAGTGTTATATGTGATACACGCTTTGAGTGATCATGTCTCGAAAGGGACATGACTGACTGGGCAGAAGATTATCCCGCAGTAGGTTGCCATTGCTTTCTGTGGTAGATTGGTTGCCAGCCAAGTCTATAGACTCCAATCTGTCCTATTATTTAACCCATAACTGGAGGGAAGAGATGGATTAATACCTTTCCCAAGGGTATTTGTGTGTAAGTGAATACAAGGAATTCAACTGGAATTCCAACTTGGCTCCTCAATTTGTCGTTCCGAGTCGATATCCATTGCACCACAACTCACATCCTAGTACCAAAATGTACGTCCTGTTAAGACTTCAGTTGAAGCTATGAATCAACACATGAAATCTTTTAATTGTCTATTCTGAAGTTGGCATTTGAAATCAGATTTTGTAATTGATCTCTGGCAGGATTAAAAACTAAGAGTAGAATTTCAAACACTGATTTTCAAATTGAAAAATCCTTTTCTTTTTCTTCTTCAGGTGACTGGCAATACAAAATCTTTTACAGTTTGTCCATGTATATACTTTTAAAATATATAATTATTATACAGCAGAAATATCAATTCCTAGTACCTGAAGAAGGCTGGAGCATACAATGGCCGAAACATCATAAACATGGCAATAAAAATGGGCACAACATTGTAAATACCACTTTATCAGGTCTGAACAGTGTAAATAGTGTAAATACTACCTCATCTCAGAAGTATAGACAAATAATAAATATCCAAGTCTATAATAATTTGTTTTATGAGCAGTAACAGTTATTTAACATGGATTTTTATATTATTTAATTGATGTTTATACTAAAGTCATTTGCTCATAACTGTTAAGACCTTTTTGTTTAAAAATATGCATACCTTTTA
Source organism: Ascarosepion bandense (assembly GCA_037127315.1). Classification (NCBI taxonomy): domain Eukaryota; kingdom Metazoa; phylum Mollusca; class Cephalopoda; order Sepiida; family Sepiidae; genus Ascarosepion; species Ascarosepion bandense. The sequence goes on from JBBBDQ010001389.1 coordinate 2,031,196, forward strand.
GTTTTATTTTTGTTATTACTAGTTGAATGTATCTTGCTTGTTTCAGCCAAAAATGACGACATTAGAGACAAGTCCAAAGGAGAATACTGGTAGGCTTGAATGCCAAGGTAAATTATTAGTTTTTATTTTAAGGATTTACTTCACTCACAATTATGTTTTAAAAATTACTAATTAATTAAAAAAAAAGTAATATATTATATATATTATATTTATATACTGAGTTATCTCCCTTTAGCAACTAAAATCTAAAATTATTGCATGCATTGTATTTATATAAATAATAAAGACATGACACTTTAAAAGATTCATGATAGAACCATAGAATAAATATTTTATTTATTCAAATTTAAAATGTGGTGATGATAATCTGACTAACAACAAACAAACTCACTGAATAGATGTGATATTACAAGTTTAAATCTTTTAGATAAAAAACAAATTATAGTTTAAATTTAAGTGTTAGAAAAAAATTTGGCAAGTGGTATGGAGATATATGAAATTTATAAATTTTGAGTATTATAAAACAAGATAAAAGTTGTAGTATATATAAGCTTACCATAGGTTAAGGTTTGGTGTGGGAGTGGGTGTGTCTACCCTGCTGCCTGACACATGAGTATTCATTTTTTTCAGCTCAGCCATGAAGCTTAATAGGTGTTAGATCATGAAAACTATTTATTATAAAAAAAAACCTACAACTATAATAACAAATGAAATCTGTCCTTGGCACTACTTAAATTGACTGGTCGGCTTGTAAAAAATAAGGAATAATTTTTGTGGAGTAATTTATGTAGATTAGCATTCATTAAGCTTTCCTTGTGAGTGGTGAAATGGATAGTGTCATGGAGTAAATAATATATCCCCGGTAATTAAAATGGACTAGTCTAGACATTTAAGTAAAGAACTAAGTAGTCTAAAAGTGTCGTTAGAGTCAGTCTTTAGAGTATTTCTTACAAAACTCCTATGAGTTATAGTAGGACTGATGAGAAATTGAAACTTATACTGAGTGATCACAAGTAGGGAAAAAACTATGGGTTAAATAGAGTAGCAGACTGACAATTGAAGAATAACAACAACATCAGTAGCACACATCAAAAATGTAAGCACAATTTCTACTTTGATGCTTGGAGATTATGCTAAGCCTAAGAGAAAAATATGTATAGTCACTGACTGTATGTTTGCCTGATTAAGAAATTATAGAAGCCTAAAGTGGAGAAAAAGGAAGTATAAAAGAAAATAAAACCTTATGTTAAGTTTTAACAGTAGAAGTAAAAAAAAACATGATAATTGATATTGCAAATAATTTGTCAAGACATTTTAATCTTTATTATTAGCATGTTGGGTTTTTCAGAATTAGTGGTTTTATTAATTATTTTATTGTAATCTTTATATAGTAACAAATACAATTAAATAACCCTTTATCTGTCCTTACTTGTCAGGGTTCTTGATAGTAAAATTGAATTTATTTACATAAATCATACTTTTATTTCTTTATATATACATTATTTCTTTATATATATATATATATATATATACTGTATATATACTGTAGAGGTCAGAAATAATACTACCTAAACATATTAACCTTGTCTTCTTCTCCCTCCTCTTCTCCAGGTGCTTCCACCTAGGTCACAAACTACTATCCCAGAAATCCCTTCATCTCTCACTCCCTCTCTTTTCTCTCTCTGGCCCATCCCTACTGACCAACAGCTAGTAGCAGTTCAGTTTTTTTTAGTTCTTCAAAAAATTTCACACCAGCCACACATGCTACCCCCGCCAGCAGACATTTTAGCCAGCCACGAGGGACTCACACAATAATGTAGATGAAGTTAAATAAAGTTTGTTTTAAAAGATTAATATTTGTGTCTCTTAATTATTATCCAAAACATACTAGGTACAAATATTTCAATTGGAAGCATCTGGAGAAGAGGAGGGAGAAGAAGACAAGGTTAATATGTTTAGGTAGTATTATTTCTGACCTCTAGTAAGGGGGTACTATAATACTGTTAAATATAACAGCAAATGAATGTCTATTATATTTAATCACGAGCCATTCTAAACATCATATTTTGGCTTTAATTTCAGGTGAAAATAAAGACAAAAATTCTCCAACATTTAGATATTTTTTTATTATGTTGGTTCTAAGCTTTTGGCTCACATGAGCCATCTTCAAAGAGGTTACAGGGACGTTAACATAAAAGCATCCACTATCAAAGATGATTTTTTTTATCTTGTGTTGACATAAAACTTTGCTAAGCAATGATAACAGTTACCAAATAGCAGACGGAGTTTGTAAATTTGTAATGCGGTTCTATGACATCACACAGTGTGAGAGCTCGAAATGTTAACAGAACCATGTATTTAAATGCAATGTAATGTGTTATGACCAGATTTAAATGTGATTTTATTAAGTGTGGGTGGTTTTGATTTAATGTAGATGGCCTCCAATATCTGAAGGTTCTTTTTACTATGTGTATGAGTGAGTATTATTGTCTTGTTGACTAAGATCTGTCTAATATTACCTACATGACTATGTTTTCTAAGAAATGTTGTTTAATTGAACTCTGATCAGAAATGTGACAGGTAAGTCTATGGGAGAGCGTGGTTGTAGTAAAACCAATATATGTAGTGAGTTTATTATTAGTACCAGAGATACAATCTCTGAACGAGCATGTAAATTGATGCACTACATTGGTTTTCTGTAGAGGATTTAGTTGTGCTGTTGTAAGGTTATTAGAGACTATGAGGTCAATTGTTTTAAATCTTTTATAATATATGATGAGCTTAATTTGATTTATTATTATTTATTGGTTTAATATAATAAGAAACATAATTAGAACCAACATAATAAAAAAATATCCAAATGTTGGAGAATTTTTGTTGTTATTTTCACCTAAAATTAAAGCCAAAATACAATGTTTAGAACGGCTCATGATTAAACATAATAGACATTCATTGTCTGTTATTTTAACAGTATATGTTTAGAAAATTATCTGCTGCCTCAATGCACTAAATATATATATATATATATATATATATATATATATATATATATATATACTAGCAGTATAGTCCAGCGTTGCTCAGGTGTAATGAAAGCTTTAAAACTAATTCATGCTCAGACTCTTTGGGCGTTGGCATGAAAGACTAAAAAGCAATAGTTGTTTCCAGCTAAAACAAAACCATAGACCAAAAGAAAAATGAATGGATGTAAGTCAAATTTTGATTTCCTGGTACCGATATCAAATAAGTTTTTTTCGTCGTAAACTGAATTTTGAAGGCTAAATAAATCCTCTGAGTAAATGGTATCATGGCTGAGACTAAGAACTACAATAATACCTACTTAGAGCCAAACCCAAAGCAAAAACTAAAATAAAAGGGCTGAAAAAAATACAGACATACAGGCAGATAAACAGACACACACACAAACATCTTGCCTTATATATATATATATTATCAATTTTCTGCACTATTGTAAGAACTGAAACCTTGAAACTTCTGAATATCGTTTCTTATGTCTTTGTCTATGAGTGTATCAAATTTGATCAAAATCGGACCACTCCTTCTATAACCCGATTTTTTTTTATTATCAATTTTCAATATTTATCGGGGGTACCTCAACACAAAACCTAGCTAAGAACACTCGCAGACGCTTATAGTACAACTGTGTAAATTTTCAAGAAAATTGGTTCAGCCGTTTCGGAGTCTATAGGTAACAGACACACACACACACACACAGACAAAGTTCCATTTATAAATAAGTTTAGATTAGATTATATATATATATATATGGCTGGGCTGAAAGGTTCATAGCCTGACTATGATAGAGTGATGCTAGAGCTGTGAAATCTGGCATTCATTAATTTCAACTCTTCTTATTAATAACTGCATTGTTTATCTCCAGGTAAACTGATATCTGACTTTTCAAAGAAGACTTCAAAAGTAACTAGTATTGCATCTATTGAAAATGGGCAAAATTTGACATCATGGTTTTATCAAGTATCTGCAGAAAAAGTGACATACTGATATAGTTTGCTATATTAGGGGATGAGGCTTCAGCTTTATCAACAGCACAAAGGTGGGTGGCTGAATTTATGGGGCGGGGAGAGTCTTAAAGATGACCCAAGGTTTGGACGTTTTGCAACTTCTACCACTGAGAAAAACATTGATTGTGTTCACCACATAGTGATAGATGACAGGCAACTGAGTATAAATCAAATAGCCAATGCCATTAGCACATTCCGTGAGAGAGTTGGGAATATTCTGCACAATGAATTTTGCATGATGAAGTTTCTGCTCAGCGGGTGCTACGTCTTCTGACATCTATCAAATGTGTACCAAATTGATCATATCATGGGAAATTGTTTGTGGCAAATGCAGCTGGTTTCATTGAGCGTTTCCTAACCCAGGATGAGTGTTCGGATCTTCACTTTGAGCCAGAGATAAAAAGACACTCTGTATAGTGGAAACACTCCACCTCACTTGTTCCAAAGTGGCCAAGGTCATTTTATCTTCAGGGAAGGTGACAGCCTCAGTTTTTTTTAAAACAAAATGCATTGTGCTTATTGACTATTGTAGGACCCTGCTGCATGACAATTTTAACATTGCACCATTGGCAACAATTTTTCAATTGCACGTAATAATATTAAAAGGCTTGTACATTCTAAATGCTTAGTGGATCAATCAAGAATAACCAGCACTGATTAGTCAATATATGTCTAAATGCCTACACAATGTGTTTAGCTTAAAAATTCTGCCAATTTCCGGTGAGCCAGTTATATGACTAATTTTGGATATTTGAGCAAGTCCCACGTGTGTTCAAATGCAGTTCAAGATGAGGAAGTGGTGAACTTCCATGCCATTCATCATGTAACAGACAGCATAAACTACCCGCTTCATTCACCATGCAGCGTGAAATGAAAACCTACCAAAAACACAACTCATTACAACAGATTGAGCAGCGACCTCTGCCCTTCAATAACTCAAGTGAGAAATATGCATTGTACCGGGAACTACATTATCATCAAAAGGACCACACCATCAATGCAGTGTACAATGTGAACTTGTTGAGGCAGTTATGGAAACTGAGGAAAGGGGTCTTGTTTCATCAGGACAATGCTTCAGAACATAATCCCTTGGTTTCAATCGCTGCTGTCTTTGACTGTAGCTTTTAATTGGTTGATCAGTCTCCCTATTCTCCTGATTTGGCCCCATATGACTATCATCTGTTCCTAACATGAATAAGCACTTGACTGGGAACCAGTATTGCAGTAATAATGATGTCACATCTGTTGTTGGTCACTTTTTTAACCAACTGGATGAAAGCTTCTTCACCAATGAGATCCATGTACTGCAACACAAATGGAAGAACTGTGTGGACCGCAAGGGGGACTATGTTGAAAATTAAACCTCATTTGGCTACATTCCATGAGTATCTTGGTCAGCTTATGGACTTTTCAGCTGACCCTTGTGTATATGTATATGTGGTGAATATGAAATAAAAATAACTTTCTTTTTTTCACTGTTTGCAAATTCATGAGCCTGTGGAAAATCTATTTTTGACCAATAGAAAAAAAGATTGCCTCCATGTTTAGAAAAAGACCAAGGCAAATTTTGCGAGCCAGTGTGAATTATTTTCTAATCAATTAAAAGAGAGTGATTTAAAAAAATAACAAATTGAACTTTCATTGATCTGTGTCATGTTTCTTTTTGGCCAAAAATGAGTTTGCATTCTGAGCTGACCATGTGACCGAGTTGGCCTACTTATTAACATGCCGATCAGTCAGTGACAGTTGGAGCTGTTACGTAGGAGTGCATGTTCTTTGTATGTTGGGAGTCACCAGTGTAGTGTGGGGGTGCGTGTTCTTGAACGTCGGGAGTCACCAGTGTAGTGTAGGGAGCTGGTTAATGTTTCTTTCATTTGGCCTTGTGTCAGACTTAACTAAACTCCCTACAGCTTACAAGTTTTATGCAGAGTTATAATCATCAGAAGGTTTTTCCTCATCAGAAGGTTGGTTGTCAGCAGGTTGGAATATGTGGAATTGTGTGGAATAGCATAAGAAGAATAGAATATACATTTTGCATTTTAAAATAGAAATTTATTAAAGGGAAAGACTAACATGAGTTGTAGGAGTTAACAGGCAATTAGAAACATTATTAAGAGGTTAAAGGTAGAGTTCGTAGTAGTAATTGTTGAAATAAGGAGAAAGAGAAAGAGGACAATGTCCGAGTCTGAATCACTTGAAGTTGACTTTACATTTTTTGATGTTTGCTTGGCTACCATCTGACTCTCTGACTGACTGACATTGATGAAGTCCTTTTATTGTTGTAATCTAGATTTTTTCGCACTTACTCGCAAAGTTCTTTTTGATCTTGCAAGTTGCTCCCATTCAGAGGAAAATGGGAGAGAGAGAAAAGCAGAGACTACGAATTTAAGACTCTATTTAATGGTTAAGCTAAGTACCTAAAATATATCTTTTATTTTGGATTCAGTCATATAACTTTTGTGTGAAAAACAAATTCTTTCAATTTGTTTTAAACATTTTGGAAACCTTTGTTTATAATGAATTCAACCATATAACTTCCAGTGAAAAACAAACTCTCTCAATTTGTTTTAAACATTTTGGAAATTTACTTTGTATTTGATGATTTAATATGATAACTAAAATAAAGAAAGAAGAAATTACAAATAAAACAAGAAAAAGAAAAGAAAATGGGCCTATATAGTGGAATATAATTGTACTCATAAATAATTTAAAAGTTAAAAATAGTAATATAGAAAAATAAAGAAGTTTCACAAGGAAAAACATTCACAAAAATAAGAAGGAAGATTCACGAAGATAAAGATTCACAAAAATTATAGAAAGAAACTTCACGAAAGCAAAAATTATATTTTAACTTTAAAATTATTTGTGATTGTTAATTATTTCTGAGTGTAATTATATTCCACTTTATAGGCCCATTTTCTTTTCTTTTTTTCTGTTTTATTTGTAATTTCTTTTTTCTTTATTTTGGTTATTTTTAGTTTTGTGTATATTGCATGTTATTATTGTGTGCATATATGGCCTCTTATAATTGTGTGTTTGTGTGCGTTTGTTTTGTGTGTAGTTATATCTATTGTCGTTTGTTCTTATTGTTTTTCCTTTAAGATTTTTTGTATATGTGTGGGTTAGTGTATATGTTCTTTAATTTTTGTGACATTTCTGGTATGGTTGCTTTTCAATGTTGAACTGTATACACTGATACCCTTCAACTAACTTCTATATTTCCTCTCTGTGCTAATCTAAAATGTTTTGAATATTCTGAGTTAAATTAAACTATTTGATTTTTCTGGTCTGATGAAGCAGCTTGTATTTTTACAACTGCCGAAATAAATTTTGGATTTATAACCGTTTAATTATGTGTTGAATTTTCTGCTCCACCCCCACTCTCTCTCTCTCTCTCTCTCTCTCTGTATATATATATATATATATAGTTGTCAGTCCATAAATGGTGAGGATAATCCAACAAGATTTCCTTAATATAAATTATTAATAGGTAAATCCATATAGAGAGCTCGATGGGTATTAACCAGAGCAATAATGAGATGAGCTGTTTAAGCTCATTGAAATGAACTATAGTTTATAACTAATATGATGTGTTGAGTTTTCCTTTATAAACTTCAAACTCTCTCTCTCTCTCTCTCTCTCTCTCTCTATATATATATATATATATATATATATATATATAAGTCAAAAGGAAAACTCTTCTATACCAATGTGTTTCATTCCTTGAGAAATATCAACTCCATTTTGATCCATTCAAAGTAATAGATTTGTACTTTTGGCATTCTTATTTAATGATTTTATAATTTTTTATTTATTTTTTATTTTCAGATTCTCTACCCAATATTGGAATATCAGCTGAAGACAGTAAAGAATGTGATTATGTACCAAAAGAAGTTCTCTTTGCTTTGACTCGAGTACCTTCTCCCAAACAAGCAGAACCAACCAAAAAACAGGCAGATTTAGATTCAGTGGTTGTATGTATAAAAAGAAAATAAATCCATATAATGACATTTTTAAAGTTAAAAGATAAAATAATAAACACTGTAGGAAAATATTTTCTTTTCATTCAGAGGTTATTTTAAAAAGTGACATTTTATCAGTTTTTTTTTTATTTAAATTATTTAAAATCTCTTTGCTTATCAGTTTCATTCATCACCAGGGTTAGTAAACTTTATTCTCTCCTTTCTCTCATAATTTTATTTATTTTATTACATCATAAATCAGAAAGTTAAATGTAAATTTTTCTCCTTTTTGGCCTGCTTGAGTAATCTTTCTTTCAAAATGAGCTAATAGTTTATATTTGAAATAATTGTGATACTTCAGTCATGCACCACATTTACAAAGATGAAAAAAACTACAAATTGGAATATGCATCTAGCATTTCAGTTTTTGATTGATGAAAACTTAAAATAATTTATTCTCCAAATGGTTAAAAGTTTCCTTGAACTAGAATGCATATATCTGTGTGCATTTGTTAAGTGTGAGTGATTTGCAAGGACTATTCTTGAAAAATGATTTAAAGTGCAACTTAAGGATAATTTTTATTAAAACGATCCTAATTATATTTTTATTAAAAATATTGTATTTATTTTTATTATATTTAAAAATAAAACATCTGCCATATAATCTGAAATGTAAATAACTCTTTTAAACTTACTTCTTTGGCTTCATCTAATCAGTTATTTTAGGTTCTGTTTGAGGGCTTATAAGTGGTATATTTCTCTTTTTTTAAATTTTATGATGTAATCGATTAATTGAGTATGTATAATTGTACTAATGAGAATACATGTACAATTTTTGTATAAGTGGATATGTGTGTGTGTATTGTTTGTTAAGTATTAATATTGTTTACAACTAAATACATGTTCTGATTATTTTAAACTTATATGTGTTTGCATTGTTTGGTTGTATATGGCTAAATTAAAAAAGAAAATACAAACCCCAATTCTTCTAATATGTATATATGTATGTGCATAGGTATATATGTGTGTGTTTGTTTTGCAGTATATCAACTTATGGGTCATTTAATGCCAAAATTTAATTTTCTTGGGAGCATTAGTAATTTATTTTACAAAAAATGTATTGCTGGTAATTTTTTTTTCTATGAAAATGTATTGTGGGTATTTTTACTAGAAAATTTGTTCTTTCATAGTCCTTTGACACCAGTTTGGGAGTTAACTATTTGCCTATAGCTGGGATCTTAACTGGTGCTACCACCCTGGGTCAGGGTGGACCTGAGAACAACAGCAGTTAAGAGGTGGTTCCACATTCCTCAAAACTTCTAAATCAGATACTTTGCTACTGGATATAGTTTATTATCATACACAGGATGGTATATGTATATGTGTATATATATGCATGTGTAAACAAACAGGCAAACAAACCAGGCATCCCAATGGATCCCATAAACCTATAATATCAGGGAAAAACAGTACACCCCACAAAATATAAAAATTGATTTATATATATATATATTAAAAAACAAAATCCAGCCGACAACTTGCCACAAGATCTAACACCATAACCAAGAGAAAATCGTGAAGAAAGGAAAAAAAAAAAAAACCCAACTAAGTACAAACACCTATCTACTGAGTAAAGAAAAGTGCTCAATGCTTAGCTTACCTAAACAGTCAATTTATATATATATATATATATATATACTACCAGCCATAATTATTAGGCCACCCCAGTTTAAAAGAAAATGATGTATTTTATACTATTTTTAGTATTTATTGCCAAGTGGATAATTCTAAATGAAAATAGAATGGTTCTTCTGTTATTATTACTTTTCTAAATTTTACAAGGTGGCCAGGAAACCTTTGCTTTGGCCAGCCAATAAGAAGAGACTAGCATGGGGAAGAGAGCACAAAAACAAGACACCGGAACAGTTCATTTGATGCACATGTTATTGTGTAGTATTAACAAAAGAACCATTCTATTCCATTTTGTTCAAAATTAAAAATATAAATTTAGAATGAAAAAAGTATCATTTTTTTTTTTTTTAACAGGTCCCTGGCAGGAAACGTTCAGGCAATGTATGGTACCATAAGAGACGAGAAAAGTTAAAACATCTCACAGATGATACAATTTGTATTTGTGGAGCTGGAAGGTTTGTACAGACTAATTCATAACAAAAATGTACAAATGCCATTTTGATGAGAATGTCATAACAAAAGGATCTTTGCAAAGTGGCTTCCAATTGTGCTTCATCTTTTGTAATTACTTGTATATAAGTTAAGCTCATTCATTAATGAGTTGTTCTCAATATTTATTCTAAGATTAATTCATGATATGTTAGTTTTTGAGGAGAGTGAAGCAACAAATTTGAGCAAAAATATTCCATACATGTAACTGCTTTTTGGACTTCTGGGAAGTGTTTTAACAGAGGATAGAAAATGTGACACTGAAATCTAATGGGGCATTTCAAAAGTTGCCTTCTAAATGCTAAGTAAAGTATTAAGAAACAGAAAAATTTCATTAGAAACAAAGAAAAGAGTACTGAAATGTTATATAATATCAGTCCTCCTTTTACAGAAGGTTACTGAGAATATCATGGATTGAACATGTAAATAACAATGAAGTTTTAGAAAAAAATGGACACAAAAAAGGACACTTCTACTTAACATCAGGAAGATAAAGTTGAAATTTCTAGAGCACATAATGAGGAAAGAGGGCTTGGAAAATTTGATACTCTACAACAGATTAAGAGCAGGAGGGACAGAGGAAAACAGCGCAATCTATCCAGCAAGCTTGAGTAAATGAATGGTGAAACAAGGTTTAGGAGTGATAACAAAAAGACAAAATTTATTAAAAGCTACAAAAGACAGGAAATTGTGGAGAGCCATGATTGTCAACGTACTGAAAAGACATGGCACAGAGAAGATCAGTCAGAAAGTCTTTTCTAACAATAGTAACAACACCCAACAGCTGATCAGGCATTGTATATTAACGTTAGCAATGTTTGATGTAGATTATGATATTGCCAGTTATTATCTGTCAAATATGTAAGATAATCTTTTTTAAATAAAGAACGTTTTCAAAGATTGCAGAAAATTTCAAATTTAATTTTTCTAAATTTTGAAAGTACTTAATTTAATGTTTTTATTAATAATTTTTTTATTAGAAAAAAATAATATTCTGAGTTTATATGAGAACAGTTTTATTCACATAGCTGTCTTTTTGAAATACAATAAAATGTAATAAAATTTAAAAGACTTAAATTTAGTTTTTGCTACTTTAAATCAAGTTTAATACAACAGTAATTTAAAAAAAAGAAAAATTAACTGAGAAATAATTAAAAACTGTAAACAAGTTAGTATTTCAAAATGCAAGGCTAATTTTATTCAAATACTTTAGTAGCAGCCTATTGTGGATGTGTGTGTAATTTTATGGTTAGTAAGTCAGAAAGAGAAATTAGCAAACCAAGTTTGAATTCATTACAATTTGTTACATTAACTTTCGTACAAATAATTTTGGTTTGAGTTAAATAGCAAGACAGGCTAAGCTCTTTAGCCTTGATTGGCAACCAGTCTTAGAGTAGGACAACTAAATTCAGAAGTGATTGTTATGCTAATGAGCGGAATGAAACTCTTCAGTCTTAGTTGACAGTCCATCTCAAGATGATGACGATAAAAACACCTGTCCTCTGGCAACCTGGGCTGTGATCCCAAAACACCACAATGCTTGGAATTCTTAAGTCATGTGTGTTGTTCAATTTGCCTTTGGTGGAATTAGCATCCTCTTTTTTTTTCTTTTGGTGTGTGGTTTACCAGTTTTTCTCCAGATTTGATGTTTTGAATGAGGGTTCATTTCAGTTTATAGTTTTGTTTCCTTTAGCATGAGAAAGCCAACCAAGTAACAAACAAAAATGACATTCACTTTCATATGTTAAGATACAAAAAAGGTTTTAATTATTTTCAGCAAGGCTATGGCTGCTCACAGACTGTTCAAGATGCGATGGATAAATTGTCGTCTAAATTACACAAAAATGAAAATAACACCAACATCTCATTTTAACAGATATATTTACCAAAATTACACAAAAATATCTTGAAATACTAAAATGTAAAATTATTCAGTATAATCGCCATTGGCTTCAATCACAGACTCCAGACAACTTCAGAATCTCCTGCAACTCTTATGGATGGTCTCCTTGTTTAAGTTGGTGATTGCTGCCATAATCTTTATCTTCAGTTCATCTTTAGTGTTACAAGAAATTCTGTTGGTCTTTTGCTCAACTATGCCCCACACATAATAATCAAGGGGTTGCACTCTGAGAAATTAGGTGCTCATATGTAAGGGGTGATGGGGTTGCAGAAATTGTCTAACAGCCATGACTAGGTTTTCCTACTTGTGTTGAATGGTGCAGAGTCCTGTTGCCAGACATAGAGTTTTTCAGCAGCTACCCTCTCGACCTAAGGCATCACTACCTCCTCAGGGCACTTGATGTAGGCTTCTGTGTTGAGTCTTTGGTCCTTACTAACAAATTCAGGAGTTCTTTTCTTATCAGAACAATCAGAGTTAGTTTTCCGAGCTGTGGTACCTTCGTAATTACCATTAGACACATCCAACTTTTTTTGAATTCTCGGCACTGTTCTCTGATTAACACCCAAACACTGAAATGTTTGTATTGGAGCTTCCGAAGTGAATACCAAGCAGTACAGCATGCTATTTGCAAATTTTTGGTGGAATTAATTATGTCATAGTGCTTTTTTTTTCTCACAGACGTTGCCCAACTAACCCTACTATACTGTGCAGTTGACATAATCAAAAGCAAACAACATGCATGTATGAAATTAAAAATATAAAATGGCGACAATTTACCCATGATAAATTTGACAGTGCTAAGCAGTTTTACATAGACTACTAGAACAAAAGACATTGTTCAGTAAGAAGTTAATAAGATTAATTTTTAAAAAGTATGGCATGCCTTTTCATTACTAAATGGTACATATTTTATGTTTTTGCTTTCATTGTGTACACATTTCAATCTCTGATCCACATGTAGGAGTACCTAAATTTCTTCTTTATCTAAAAGTTAGTCTTAATAAATAGACGTACATGAATAAATGGAGTTTATTTTTCAATCCAACATAATCTTAGTAGTTCAAATATTATTTTTAGTGGATATATAGTGGGTGTAAAACTTCAGGGTTAAAATGAACAGCTGATTTACCCATGCCAAGAAGATTAATGATGAGAAAACACATGGGTAATTTTAACAATTTTTTTTTTATGAATTTACATGCTTGTGTCAGTAGCTTGTTTCAAGAAAATAAATCAGAAATTTTTAAAGTCTGTAGTTTTTATGAATTATCATGATGAGGAAATATTCATTACAACAGATTAAATGATCTGAGATAAAATAATATTAAAAAATATTTAAAACAAAGATAAGAAAATTTGTTGCTCACAGATGGGATATACGGTTGCATACTTTCAAAAGTAAATGAAGAAAGATAGTTTGAGATACTTAGCTTTCTTGGATAGTTGAGAGAAAATCCTTTGAAGTGCTTTGTGCTGGTTAAAATCTGATAATACAATTGGCGAGTACTTCAACACTTTTTAGAGCTATAAACATTGCCAAAGAGTGAAGGTAGTTAAAACAAAAATAATAGTGTCAAGGGGAAAACTTTCCTTTTGATACTCTATTTTTTTTTTTTTTGTGAGCACAAAAGTCCAACTTGCCACGAAATCAATTTATCTGTATGTCAAGAAGTTACTATTTGTTTGTTTGTATAAATATTTAAAATTTGTTTACATTTTGCCTTTACTGATTTTAGGGATATTTCCTTCCTTTATGATGTTCCCAAAAGTGACAAAAAAATTGAAAAACCCGGTAATTTTGATGTGGGCGTTATTAGAAAAAAAAGTGAGAAAAGAGATTCAAAGGTAAACAAATGTTTTCATATAAGCAATAATTAATGCTTTTCTTTCAGTTATAGGATCAACTTAGAATCTACTAAATAAGGGAAGTTTAGTGATATTCTATGCAGTGAATAGCAAATTAATTATTATTGAAGAATTTATCTTGATGTATATGTAAAGAAAGAAAATTGTGGCTTTTAAATCGATGATTTCACAGTGATTCTTGGTCAAAGTGTAGGATCTCTCAGCTACCTCCTGACAAGCAGGGTACTTAAAATAATTAAAAACTTTATGCATGTGATTAAAAACCAAGAAAATATACTTGTATTGATTAATTCATTTGTTTTTTTTTACAGCTTACCTACTTTTGCAGGTTATTTTTCCAACTTATCTACCTTTTGCATATTATTTATTTTGTAAGAACTTTTTGAAGATATTGATGATTTTACTGATACAAGTCCTACTAATTAACCTCTTGCTGAGGGGAAAAACGGTGGATTCATATGTTTCCAAAGGGTATTTGTATGTAAGTGAATATAACGAACCTGGCTGGAATTGAAACTCAGCTCTTTGACTTCCAATTCTGAGCCATTATTCATTACTCCACTCACACATCTAACCTTACAGCACTCAGTATTTCCAAGCAGTTACCTATCTAGGTACTGACCAGGTTTGATATTGCTTAACTTTAGTAATTGTACAAGATATTGCAATCAGTCTAATATACTTGTAAATGAGTTGGATATTATATGATCATTATAGTGAACAGGAAATTAAAAGCAACTCTCTTCTCATCTTCACTTTTTACAAAAGTTCACAATTACGTGTGAAATCTTAATTTTGACAAATAGGAAAAGGATTGATTTTGTACTGAAAGAAAAAGACAAAGCCGAATTTTGCAATCCAATGTTAAATAAATTTTTTAACCAATGGAAGGAAGCGATTTGTAAAACTGAGAGAAAAGTTAGCAATGTAAAAACTATAGGAAAAACTAAATGGCTATAAAAACATAGAGAAAGTTAGAATCAGTCAGTCAGATGGGAGCAGAAATTAGAGATAACATGCTAAAATGTGACAAAGGAAACTTCAAGCCTCTGACCTGGACATATAAGGTCCCATCACACATTCGTTCTTCTTCATTCATGTTATTTTCTTTTACTTCTTCTTCTCCATCCTCAACATTCTCGCAGTCAACAAAGAAGACAACAACAACAAGATATTTCAACTGACTCTTAAAATTAACGTCCTTTAAGTACAATTTCCTTTATTGCTTTAACTTCTTTTTCACTTTCTTGCTGGCCGTAAAATAAAGGAAAGGAAGACAGACTTTATTAGTAACCTGTTAATCCTTCTATATACACACATTCTGCTACTTACGACTACAAGCTCTGGATGCACTTAACTCCTTACTACTATTTCTTTTGGAACATTTAACTATGTACTATACTTTCTCATTGAACATTTAACTCTTACAAATGGATTAACTATGTACATTTTCTCTTTGAACATTTAACTCCTACAGTTGATGCTATTCTGTTCTGTTAATAAAATTCCATTTGAAACATACAAACGAAACACTTTTATTCTTCCACACTTCAACCTTTTGATAATTATGATAATTTTGATAACCTTTTGATAAGCCCTTAAGTTGTGGGGAGTGTCGGCTATGTTTTTGAATTGGTCTTGTACCAGACATGGCTGACCGTCCCTACTACAATATAAGTGACTATTAATATTCTATAAAATTGCATTAAAAATTCAAGGATGTGTGGGTTGTGTAATAGATAGCAGCTCAAAACAAGAAAACAGATAACTGAGTTTTAATTTCTGTTGGGTTCTTACATGCAAATACCCTTGAGAAAGGTATGAATCTATCTCTTCAACCTACCAGCTGTTATATCTCTGAGGTGGCAGTATGATACCAGATAATATGTGCTAAAATATCTACAACACAATATCTGTGCTAATGGATATTAGGTACAAACAAGACAAACACAGATAAGACAGAACAACAATAATCAGAAGAGTGAAGAGGTTAAGTTGCAGAAGTTGCAGAAAGCACAGTCTGATAATAATCAATGACATTAATTTTTATTTATATAGCAATTCCGGTCCAAAGACCATTCCATCTTTGAGAGTGCTAGAGGGGTTTCAGCTGCTCTACAATACCAGCTATCGGTTAAATAGTAGAATTTGTATCTGGAAAAATTATTGTTATCTCTCAAAAAAATTATTAATGCAATTTTAATTTGTAAAAACAAAGATAAAATAATTATTCTTACAATCCAAAATAGGTTTTGGCTTTAAATTACCCACAAAGAGTTGATAAAACAAAAAACAAACCAATCAATCAACAAAGCATTCAAAATTCAAACCAACTAATCACTATAGAACTACTAAAATCAAAAAAATAATTAGTTACTTATTGTATTTTACATTGATTATATAACTATATAACAACTATATATATTTTATACTGTATAAGAGGTTTCTAATATTCTGTATAACTACACTTGCCTCTTGAATAAATCAGTGGGTATCAAATAAGAGGTGGGTGTCTTTCAGTTTCAAAAAGTATAATAAATGAGGTCAGGTTCAAATAAAAGCAGGGAGTACATTGTTACCAAAATTTCAATCAACTCAATTGATAGGTTAAGTTTGTCACTAAGAAGTAGTTAAAATGTTTCCATAAGTATGTATAAAGCTGAACGGGTTGTGTTGTGATATCTAAGATAATAGAATATACTATTAATACACTATTAAAATACTGCTTAGATCAATAAACATTAATTTTTCATGACATTATATTTAACCTGGCATTTATCAGATAATAACTTCTATTAAATTATATATAATCAACTAACATAGCAAAAGAATAAATCCATCAAATCTTTACCAATGACTCCAAAATGCTATATAACATTAACTGCTGAAAAACAACCACATGTATCTGAAGCATTAAAAAACAAACAGCTGAATATCAATAAAATGATATCAAATTTAAGAATAAACATGTTAAAAAGTTTTTATAATGGCTAAAGATAACTGAGAGTACTCAGACACTGGATAATTTATATTTAAATATGTACCAGGAAAATGGTCTGAAATATAGAAAAAATAAATAAAAATCCTTAACAAAGAAATTTTTTGGTCTTTAACTAAATAATTGCTGTCCAAATACACCATATATATGTGTGTGTGTGTGTGTGTGTGTGTGTGTGTGTGTGTGTCTTTAAAGAATTAATAGATTTATTTTTAATCCTACATTTTTATTACTTTAGATGCTATCATTTAGTTGATACTTATATTTGAAATAGATGTCTCATTTTTTAATTTTTTTATTTTATTTTAAAATTTAACATGTTCTTCAACAGAGATTCAACTTGCATCACTCTGATCTCTGCCACAAAACACATTTTCTTTATTAATATTTAAAATATAGACTTCTTCAAATAAAAAATAAAAATGGGGTGTCTATTTCAAATATGAATATCCTCTATAATAACCTTTGAAGTCATGTGTGTGTGTATGTGTGTGTACTTTAGCAATAAAACCAACAATGTATAATTTACCAGCTATTAGAAGTTATTTATTTTAGTACAATGGTTAGTAGTGCTTTATAAAATGTGTTCCTGTTAGACAAAGTTAATCTTTGGAAAAATTTATTTATATACATATAGAAATGCAGACAAAGTTTGTAGCAGATTGTTGTATAGTCATTTTATCAATGTTTCCATTGCAGGCAATTCAACTTCCAAATACATTAATACCAGAGGAGTTTCATTTGGTAAGGAACCAGGGTGTAAGGAATTTGGAATTTAAAGATGAGTATGTATTTTTGCAGATTATTTCAAATACAATGTTATTCATTTGAAAATATTCCAATTTTAAATAACAGAATTTGGAAAAATATTCAGTACATTAATGATAACGTATTACAATTTTTCAGTAGTATTTTTTTTTTATATTTGTCTGAAAATTGTATAGATTTTTCATTTAATACTGTAAATGTTTAAAAAAGAAATTTTTAATTTTATTGGTAAATAGAATAACTTTGTAAATTAAAGATTGTAAAGAAAACTTGTCAACCCTTTGTGAAAAACAATGAGAATTGAATTGTTATGTTAATATACTTGCTTACCTCCCTTGCTATATGATATATGTAGTAGAATTGTCAGAGACGATTTATATTGGCTAAAATATATTCAGCTTTAATGAACTCAGTATTTATTTTCCTCTCCGCTGAAGCAGAATGTGGTACAAGGCCTTTTTATAATGGGAAATCCGAGCCCTTAAGCTAGGGCAAATATTTCCCATCGACCCCACATAAGGCAAAGTTAGTCTATTTTCCCCAGACAAGACTCTGCCTTTCAGCAGAGCCTCATCTGGGTTCTTCTCTGTCCAAAAGCAAAGAATCTGACAAAGTCATGTTAGTGCAACAAAATAAAGTTGATGAACTCTGAATACAAGCAGAGTTCTCCTGAATATATGTATGCAGGATAGATCCATTAATGGGGGGAATGGATCATATCACATCCTTGAACTGAGCAGGCATTCTTTGTTGTCTGCAAGGCCATGATGGATTGCCAGAAGCATCATGAGGTTCTTCTTAGTTCTTGCTTGATTTAAAGTGGGCTATCTTTTGAGAAATCCGTTTGTTGCCACTTGAGGGATAAGTACTCAAGGATTTTTCATAGAAGTGTTCTGAGGACATCCTTTATTTATGCCTGATGGGCCCAATTCATCTCCTGCTGGAGCCAGGTCTCTTAGTGAGACTGTGCCTTCCTGTGCATCTAGTTAACAGATGCATGCATACTGGGGGTTGCCATCTAATAGCTTCATTTTATCTACTAGTGGTTATTCGGTTACATGTGTCTTTTCAGTGATATCATAACTTTATCTGGGTTTCTCTCTGCCTTCAGGCAGAGATTCCACAACAAAATCAAAGTTTTGCTGAACTCGGTATTTACAAGCAGAATTCACCTAAATATATATATGTTCAGGACAGATCCATTAATAGGGAAAATGGATCATGACACAATACATATTTTGTTTTTTGCATTAAAACTTTTGTGCATGCAAAACATCAAAAAACAAAACAAAAAATCCCCAAAAAACAAACAAAACAAAAACAAAAAAAAGAAACTTGATTTCATGGTAACATTAAGATTACTTTCACAGTCTATCCCAGAAAACTGAAAAATGCCAACTGAAGAAAATTTCTAAATTTTCAGTTAGCAAGAAAGAATATATAATACTAAAAACAAAGCAATATATATTTTTAAATATATAATAATATATAATATGAAATCCCAAAATAAAACAAAAGAGATATATGTTCTAAAACTGATTGTTTTAGTTGTATTTTATTTCCAATTTGGCATAGTTTTTGTTGTCATTGGATAAAGTCTATTAAATTGTTAGATAATATATTTTCCATGGTATATTCTTTTGAAGAATAATTGTTAAAATACTAATAACATCTAAAATGCTAAAATGTTGTTCATATCTAAAATGTAGATTAGAAATGCAGTTTATGAAAATGATAAATGTAAATGTTATTCTTATTTAGTCTGTGCTTAAAACTGATTTATAAGTCAATTCTTAGTTGTGTAATAATGTATGTATATGAACAGCAAATATTTTTTAATTTATGTAACTATATAGATTATATTATAGTAAATAGATAAGTAAAAGGTTATCTTGTAGTTTGGCAGATACATATATACTCATCAGGGTGAGAAAAATCTGTCCTGCAATTATTATTCTGAGACAATGTATGTAAATGAAAAGAAAAATTTTAAGCACCTTTTATAACTCTTTACAAATGTAATATTACCAAAATAAATTCAAATCTAGAATAAAAATAGTAAATATTTTAGTATTTCATATCAAAATTTTTAATGCATTGAGTAATAAAATAAGTCAGGAGCCTTTTGGTATTGTGCATACAAAACTGTCATGCAGATGTTCAAGAGGCAAAAATATTGAAGTAGTCAAAAAGTGAGAAAATGGAGTGCACATATATAAAAGTAAAAAAATTCTGGTTTATTCAATTTTTGCCAATTAGTTCTGAAATTCATGTTTTCTCTTAATTTGAATTTAGCTCATATCTGCTTATTGAAAAACTTATATAATTATAAATTGGTGAGAAAATATTTCTTTATAAAATATATAAATTGTGTAAATTTAATTGCTTAAAACACAATGAGAATCATGTCTGTCGCTACAAAACATGGAAAACAATAGAAAAAGTTTATTTTTGATATATACAATTGCATATTGTAGTATTGTAATGTTCAGCCAAGTAAAAGTTTAAATGGGTTAACCTTTCGCATAAATTTAGATACTTATCAAGTCTAAATACAGTTCGGACTGACTTTTTGCTGATGAATATTTATATATTTGGTCAAAAAATAAAGGTAAACAAAGAAACATCATAAATTTGAATTTATATTCACTATCTCATGAATCAGAGTTCCAAAACAAAGAAAGTAATTCCTCATTCAAATAGCATAAAGTTATTTTCAGAACTACTCTTTTAAACACTGTGCACCCAGTGATTATCAAAATTGGCAGCAGTGATGATATATAACCACAAACATATTTAAGAAGTATAACATCTTTATTTTCCAATAAACAAATTTTATTTTTTTTTATCTCTTTGACTTCCAGATCAGTATTTTTAACATTCCCTAATTGAAATTTCTATTTTATTTCCATCATTTTTCAACAGGGAATACAGCACATATTTGCAAGAACATGAAAAACATTTGGTTCAGTTTCCTTCATTGTAAGTCTGATTTTCCTTAGTCAAAGATGAATGGTAAAGTATATATAATAAACATTTGTATCTATTTAGAAGTGTATAAAAACATTCTGTCATGCCTCTAAGTTTGTGAAAAGTGACAAAAAAGACAGTCATACAGTTGTAAAAAAAACATTTTCTATGCAAAATGAAATAATATCTGGTTTTATTTGACCAATTCAGATGTTAGTATGCTTCTTTTTAAGATACTTTAATGAAAACTGTTATAGTTTATATGTTTATTCATTGCACAATATATTTTAATTACTCATTTGACTTTAGATAGAAAAAATCAGTATAAGTCTGCATAATTGAAGAACAGTTTGATAGATTGTGACAAAATTAAATACTTGAAAGTGATTAGACTTTGAGATTGGTATTTTTTTTGCTTTAATTTTTGGCAAGGATTCATCTTCAACAAATTATAACACTGCAAAAAGCTCAAATTCTAATCCTCATTTTGTCATTTTTTTAAAAAATAAGAGTATTTCCTGCTCTGTATTTAATTTAATCTTTGGTTGTGAATATTTATTCAGATCCACAAACCCTGTGATAATAGCTTTTATTCAACACCTACATGAAATGGGTAAATTGTTGCATTTTATATTTTTAATTGCATGCATATGCTCTTTTGATTTTGTTGACTGCCCAGTATAGCAGGGTCAGTTGGGCATCATCTGTGAGCAAAAGAGAACCATGACACAATTTATTCCATCAGAAATTTGGAAACAGCATGCTGTACTGCCAATATGAACATTTCAGATTCATGTCAATCTGAGGACAGTGCAGAGAATTTGGAAAGAGTTGGAGGAGTTTAATGGCGATTACAAAGGTATTGCAGTTTGGAAAACTCACTTTGATCATTCAGATAAGGAAAGAACTCCTAAATTTGTTTGTGGGGGCCTCAGACTCAACATAGAGGTCTACAGCAAGTGCCTTGAGAAGGTAGTGCTGCCTTGGGTCAAGAGAGTGCCTGCTTGCAGACCCAGTGTCTGGCCGCAGGACTCTGCACCATGCCACACAATCAGGGGAACCCAGTCATGACTGTCAGACAATTTCTGCAACCACGTCACCCCTTAGATCTGGCAACCTAACTCCTCAAGCTGCAATTCCCTTGATTATTATGTGTGGGGCACAATTGAGTGAAAAACCAACAAAACTTCTTGTAACACCAAAGATAAACTGAAGGCAAGGATTATGGCAGCATTTACTAACTTGAACAAGAAGACCATCCATAAGAGTTGCAGAGGATTTCAATGTTGTCTGGAGGTTGTGATTGAAGCCAATGTTGATTTTATAGAAATAATTTACTCTTTAGTATTTCAAGATATTTTTGTATAGGTTTAATAAATATATCTGTTAAAATGAGATGTAAGTGTTATTTTCATGTTTGCCTAAGTTAAACGACAATTTATCCATCGCAACCTGTATAAAGAAATTTAAGGTGTTTGGAAAACCTGATGATTTTTATGACTATAATTAGTCAACCTGATATTTCTGGTTTTTATTGATATGATAATTAATAGCAGCTGATTTTGTTCACACCTTGCCAAAGGAAAGTCCTGGTAAAAAGGCACAAGCAATCCTAAGGCAAAGAATTTCCAGAGATAGGGTGAAAGGGAGATAACTGCAGATCTGAAGTCAGAACATGATCATTGATAACTCTCTCTGCCAATATGCAGACCCTATTTACTATATTCTTAATACTTGATATACTGCAAAAATATCACAGTGATAAAATTGGCCAATAATTATTTATGTCTATTATTATGTTCTCATGTATTCACTCCTAATCAACACTGTACTAAAAGGACATACTGTCAATAAAGTATCACCCTTTCTTTCACTCTCTAACTGTAACATTTATCTTCTCTCTCTGGTGCCCTTATGAAATCAGCAGTCAAATCAACATAAGCAAGACAATGACCCTTAGAAATGGGATTGGCTGATGGCTAAAATATCACATTATACGCATGTGGAGTCACGTGACTTAGTATAAAAGATTGCACGTAAAAAATACTTGAGAACCAGTTAGACAGCGGACTTTGAGGAATCAACACTCCTTTTCATGTTTTCAACATATGAAGAGATTGCTTAATGAAGAAATCGAATATTGCATCCAACTCACCAACATTAATCTCATGCAGACATTTACTAGATTGACTAAATAGTCATAAGCCAAAAAGCGACAGTTGTGTTAATCACCAAACATAAGGGCATGTGTGATTTTTCCAGTTAAGGAAAACTGAGGATGCATCAGTCAACTCAGCATTAAATATTTATGTCTGAGAAAAAGCGTTTATGCAGTTCAGGCTGCAAAAAAGAAATGAACATCATTTGGCAATAGAAACTTGCAACTTTGAAAAGAAAGTAAAGAACTGAACTAAAAAGTAAAATATAAAGAAAGAGAGAGAGAGAGAGTGTTTATTTTTTTATTTCAGACTATGGACAAAAGTTGTTTTATCCTCATATCCACAGATATGTTTCCCTGTATTATTGTTGCTTTATATTAAATTTTGTTAAATTATAATCCCAGCTTTTGTTGTTTGCCTCTGTTGGTTATTTTCTTTATCCATGTATCAAACCCTGTGAGAGAACCATCCACTACTGGAGTTGAAAACCTTGGCCGTACATCTTGGCAACAAGATTAACTTTTTTACTTTTCTTTTTATATTTCATGCTGTGACAATTATTATGTGTATTATTATACACTATTTATACTGAAACTCATGCATACAATTTCAAGTAATCCATAATAATATTTTAAATTTTGAAATTATATTTATTTTTGGCATATGAGTTTTTTTAAACGGTTTCTAAATTTTTGGTTGTCTTTCAATCATTCCAACTCACCTGCTATTCTCTTTTGCCATACTGATGAGGTGTTCTGCACTGTTTGGAAACCATACATTAGCCATGTAACCTGAAGGTCAATTCAGTGGAAGAAATTTGGAGCCTTAAACCTAATGTCCCTTTAACTGAACTAAAATAAACAATTTTTACAATACTTTTAGTATAATTAAGTAGTGGAATTTTTTAGTCTTTGGCCAAATGTTCTTTTTTAGTTAAGTGGATAAGTGTATAATATTGGTGCCAACAGTGACAACCAAAAGCAATTAACTGCTTAACCTCAAATCAGTCAGACTGTTTCAATGGGAATGTGACAATGAGTACTATAATCTTGAATGTCTACAGATACTACTCCATCTTTTTTCTTTTGTTCACCAAAATTGCATGAATTTCTGAGATAGTTCATCATTATTTTTAGCAACTCCTGGAATGATGATAATGGATTTTTTAAAGCAATATTTATCAGATCAAACCATGGTGAAAGCAGTATTCAATTTATAGTGCCAGAGTAGATATTTTTGTTTGATCACAAATCTTAAAAATTATCAAAAAAATCTTTGACTTGTTGCTGACTTTGTTAAGATGACTATAACTGAAATCTGAAGCAGATCCCAAGTAGGCATGTATGCCAATGACACCACATGTCATTGGCATACATGCCTACTTGAGATCTACTCTCGTCTCGGTCAATAACCCGGTGTGGGTGACAAAGCGAACCTCACTGCCGAGCTTGAAAAAGACCTCCAATCTGTAGTAGCCTGGGCTAGTAAATTTCAATGCTTCGAAAACGAAGCTGTTATCAACTAACCACCTTAGAAAATCGCATCTACCTCCCATTAACATGGAACAGGCTTGCCTCCCAGAGAGTAAAACACTACGCCTTCTTGGCCTTACCCTTTCGGCGGACCTCAAATGGAATGACTATATCGAATCCATTGCCAAATCTGCTGCTATGAAAGTCGGCTCTCTCTGCAGGGCCCAGAAGTTTTTCCCGCCTGAATCTATCCTGCATATATACAAATCTACCATCCGCCCATGTATTGAATACTGCTGCCACATCTGGTCGGGTGCCCCTGCTACTCTCCTTAGGCTTCTTGACAAAATACAAAGGAGAATCTGTGACGTGGTTGATACTGACTTGGCAGACTGGCTGCAACCACTCTCTCACCGGTGTGATGTGGCTTTCCTGTGCCTCTTTTACAAGTACTTTTATGGCTTCTGCTCTGATGAACTTAGATCATTGGTGCCGCCTAAGCACGAATTTACATGAGATACTAGATTAGCAACTAGGTCCCACCCTTTTACAGTTAAACAGATCATATGTAACCATAATTTCTACTCCAACAGCTTCTTTTCTCGCGCTTCCTGCTTGTGGAATTCCCTTCCACATGTCTGCTTTCCCGACAGCTACAATCTCCAGGTGTTTAAATGTAGGGTCAATAGACACCTCCTATCACACTAACTTCCAATTATTCTCCCAACACTCTCATCTACCCAACCCTCATTCTCGGTATCCTGACCCGCCTATCACCCACCTCTGACATTTCCTATATTTAACCATCCTTTCTCCACTCTATGTAACCCCCTGTGCAGTAGTGGCAGTGAAATGCCTTGCTCAGGGTGAAATGCTTATAAAAAAAAAAAATGTGCTGTTCTTCTGGATTTTAGCACACACCCATAGGTAGGTGTAGCTCAGTGGTACAAATGTTTTGTTTAAGAAATATTTTTCATTCACATTTTGATAGAACATTAGTGACAGTTTCAATGCACATTTAATATATGATGGAATAAAGTTTGTTAATGGTTTAATATATATTTGATTTCTTGTCTTTTCTACCACTGTTTGTTTATGTTCAAAACTAGAAGCTTTATAATTCCTTCATTATTGTTTTTTGAACTTATCACTTAACTGACACATTTTGATGAGAGAAGTGTAAAATTAAATTTGTGTTTCTTAGATTTCTTAGAAGTGAATATAAATATAAAATAAAATAAAAACTTTTCTGCAGGAATGTGTACATTTTATTAAACCCTGTCAAATTTGTTTGATTTATTTTCATTTTTTAATACTTTTATTTTCCTTTAATTTAAACAATACTAAATAGCCTTGTGAGTAATGAATAGTCATTAATGATAATGTTTCGAGGTTAAACAATAGACTCTGTATTGAGAAAACCAACAGTGTGATATTGTGTTCTATTTCAGGAAACCTAATAGTCGATATGAAGTGGTTCAACTGAAGAATACAATGCTTGACATGTTGGACAAAGCAGGAATCAATAATTTGAAAATGGAAATCAAAGGTCCAACGCAGGTAGGTCAAGATAACCTGTAAGTCTTATAATAAAAATGAATAATCTTCTTTGGTCTTTTATCTGTATATCGTTTCACTTGTAAGTTTTTAAGCTATGATTGACATAGTCAGCGATATCAGCCATACCAGATATATCCAAGAGATGCTAGCCAGATTAAATATTTTGTAATAATAGAAGACAAAGTGCTAATGACTACACAAATCAAAGTTGAAATTTCATTTGGAATAAATATGATGTTGAGTGATTTTTCTGACTATTTAATATGAGTGATATTTGTGTAAGAGTCGCAGAAAGAATTCCTTTAAGTTCCGATTTCGAATCACGCTCGCCCCGCCATCAGGTCTTTTTCTGTTCCTCAGTCTTGAGCGATGCTGAGTTATATCACATCAGGTCGTTTTTGATTGGTTGGTTTCTAAGTGGCAGGTCAAGCCAATCAGCACGAGCAGCCACTCATAGATGAAACATGTCTCTGCAAACCTCTTTTTGTCACGGCTAGTCTTGTGAGAGGCAGCCATGTCCCTTTCTCTACCATCTTGGCAACACTCACCTAAATTCTGGACCTACACATGAGACAAGTTCTTGCATGCTTTGCTCTACGAGGTAAAGCTCTTCTTTTGCCGCAATTTGATCAAAAGATAAAATGATATTATTCACACTGAGTAATTGCTCATTATTTTTGTTATCAATTTTCAAGAACAAAGAAAATGTATAAATTCGCATTCATATGCTTATGTTTTATTAAAATTCTAATCATGGTTTTTAAAGCAATAAACATTACTGACGAGTGAAAGTAGTTAAAAAATAATAGTGGTGTCAAGGGAAAACTGTCCTTTTGACACTGTCTTTTTGTGCTATAAAAGTTAAAGATTACCCAATTTTTTTCTGTTAAATCATGTGATACCAAAACATCATAGCAATTCATATATCTAAATCTTTTCAAATGCTTTACAGTGCTCAAATAAGATATGTGGATTATCTCTGTGATGTCTTATGTTATGTGATTGGATTTATTTATAATCAATTTTGATTTGGTTTTCATCAATAACTGCAGGTCTGTTGAAATGACTTTGGTCTTCTAGATCAAATTTCTCCTTCTGAACCTTGTGAACACTTACAAACATTACTCTCAGCTATGACACCATCTTTATAAATGGCACATATCTTTTTGCTATTTTTCCCATTTCATTGTGATATGTTCATTATTATCACACATTTATTTATTAATTTTTTTGATTTCAAAGGGTTTTGAAACTATTAAATAAACCATTTTTTAAACTCACAGTGCTGATAGCAGACACAGAAAGGAAAATGCAGAACCTCCTACAGAAGGTAGCAAAAGAAAGCGAGAAGAAAGGATTGAGCATAAACTTAAAGAAAACTGAATGTATGGACATCAGCAAAAAGATGAGCCCAATATGTCAACTACAAGTCAGAGAAACTAAAATAAAACAAGTAAAAAAATTCATATACCTGGGAAGTATTTTGACAGAGGATGGAAAGTGTGACACGGAGATCCAAAGACGCATTGGTATGGCCAAAGACGCATTTCAGAAGCTAACCAGAGTACCGAAAGACAGGAAAATCTCATTAGAAACAAAGAAAAGAGTGCTGGATTGCTATGTGATATTTGTTCTTCTGTATGGAAGTGAATGCTTGATGATCTCATCAAGGATGAAGGAGAGGCTAAGGCAGCAGAAACATGGTATTACAGAAGGATGCTGAGGATTCCATGGATGGAGCATGTGTGAAATAATGATGTGTTGGAAAGGATGCAAATGAGAAGAAAACTCATACTAAATATCAGGAAGAGACAAATAAGGTTCCTGGGAGACATAATGAGAAAGGAGGGCCTGGAGAATTTAATACTCACAGGTCAGATAAAGGGAAGGAGCGACGGGGAAAGCAGCATGAGACGTACTTGTTAGGTCTGAGTAAATGGATAGCGGAGCGGGGCTTAGAAGAGATAGCAAGAGAAAAAAATATTGAGAGCAACAAGAGACAGAGCCAAGTGGAAGTCCATGATCACCTATGTCCTGAAAGGACATGGCACATGAAGAGGAAGAAGAATTTGAAATAACATATTTACTTTTAAGTAAATATTTTATTTTAAATTATTTTCAATATTTTAAAATATTTCTTGATCAATTATTTGTAATTATTTAGCAATTATGCCCATGTATGAGATTTCATAAACTTGATCAGAAAGTCCCTCAAATCTCAGCCAATTCTTGTCATACAAGAAAAACAGTTTGAATGCCAGTGACTGTATAAATAGATTGATATAGATTAGTTGATTTGTCTTCAGATAGTGTTACTCCTAAGATTGTATTTCTTTTGATATTCCCTTTCAATTCTATTAACAGTTTTGTTAATAAGTATATATTTCTTCTTTTGAATCTAGATTCACAACCTTCTGGAGATGATAAAAAAAGAACAGAACATTTACAACGTTATCTTCCATGAATTGATACGGCAGGTCAGAACCATCAGCTACTTTTTTTTTACTTTTATATAGTTCTCACAAAACATTTTAATTTTTATGGAGACATTCAATTGTCCAGTTAGAAAGCCTTTACTGAATTATGAATAAGAAGCACAAAAATTATACGAAATGAGTGTACCTCTGCTGTCAAAAATAACCGTAAAATATATATATACAAATAAATACACAATGACCTATATTATAATAGGATATATATATATATATATATATATATATATATATATATATATATATATTCTTCACTACTCGATGACATAATTATTGCAAAAAAAAAAATAAGAAAGCACTATTAGACCAAACACATGGCAAGAGCTTTCATAACTGGTAGTAAAGTTTAACAACTTGTGGTAAAGAGATTGAACTGAGCTGATGCTGCATTGCTATTGTCTTTCTAATGAACTTAGCCAATGCTGCCTCATCTCTCTATCATCTGTCTATCTCTCCATGAGCCTGACAGGAGGGAAATATATACATATGTATGTATATGTATATATAAATACACAACAGTCTTTATTATAATAAAGAGGATAAACAAATGAAATTCAGTGAGTGTACATCTCATAAAATTAACCTCATTTTCCAACATTAATATAAACTTGTTTCTCACATGATTCAGTAGATTGCTTTATTTCCTGACACTATTGAAAGCTAAGAAATTAGCTGTAATTAGTTGATTTAAAGTAATTGTAAATGACTTTCTATTATTGTTGGAATTGATAAAACACTCTGAAATTAGTTTTCAAATCTTTTTATTGGCTAATCTTATAGCCTTGTAATTCTCTACATGAAGATTCTATGACTTGAGTTGGTGTTAGTTTTTTAAATAGTTCAAAATTTTCCATGAAACTTAAAAAGAATCTCTATAAAAAAAATTTACAATATGCAAGACTACCGGAGAACAAAAACATTTTTAACTTGTTGTAAACATGATGCCATATTGGTGAAATATTTTGTTAGTTGCTCCAGAACAATCATTGCTTTCACTACTTTCATTACCATTTATGAAATATCTTGCATTATTATCAAATTCAATGCTTGATTTCTTGCAAAATATGTCATCAAATGCTTCCAAATGTTTAAATAAAAATGATAATTTTAGAATAAAATTTAACTAAAAAGAGCTGATAGTAAGTCCTATGACCAGCTATGCTCAAAGGGTTCCTGCAGAGTTGAGTACCTGACCAGCTCCCTTCACATCTCAGTCGCATGCCAAGGTCTGAATCTCTGTGAAGGATCTACTTAGTGGCATTGTCAGCCCATTTTTTCTTTTAACTCTCTCTGGTGGTACCTTGTAAGATTGCAGTGAAAAGATTGTTGGCTCTTGTGATGCGGCCATACCATTTCAACTTCCTCTTCTTGGCAATGGTTATAACATTTTCACAATGCGTCTGTTTCTTGTTTGATGTTGTCTCACACTATGTCATTTAAGATCTGAGCATTTAGAAAGAAGATTTTTTCCTTAATTAAAAAAGCTAACTAAAATCACAATTCAAAAACATCTTATATATTTATTTCTTAATTAGTGGTTTTGATTCAACTTGTTTACTGGAGCTACTGTTCATAGGATGATGATTCTTAAAAGAAGGTAAGAGTCTTTCAGATTGGGATTGCATTTACTGATCAAATATTTTTTTTTATTGTTTCTGTTTTTTTTACATTGAAGGTCAGTGTGGATTGTCTTGAACGTGGAGATCTTCTGGCAGAAATCAGAAAACGTTACAGCAATCTTTTGAACCGGGTCCCCAACCAAATAAAAAGGTAAAGAGAAATATGTGCTATAATTCTTTGGACACTTTGAGCCATATTCTAATTATAATAATTAAAGTATTTATATGTATAAATCTCATGTTTTTTTCATTTTAAAATATGGCATACACATAAACATATGGTGATCCTTCACTTAAACAGTGTAAAATAAACTGCTATTCCTTAAACAGCATAAAGTCAATAAGCCCATGGTGTTTACATTTATTACAATTAAACGTTATTACAATGGGTATGCAGCAAATAAATTGCTGAAAATATGGAACATTTGAAACTTCAGCAAAAGACATAACAGATCAGTTGCTTTAGTGACAACCTGCTGTTAGCAAAGAATGAATCTTCTATGACACTTTGATGATGTTTACAAGATTTGCAATACTAGTGATAACCGTCTGTTGCATCTTGATAGGCATTTAGCCCAAATGTTCGATTGCACTGGTTGCAAGGTAGGCTGTTTAGAATGAGCTGTTGTTGTGATAACCAACACAGTACAGTTACAAGGTTGCTAAGATGATTGCTAAGTTTCAATAAGCACCAATCTTCTTGCAAAATATCTTGTGATAATTCATTTGGATTAATTATTGATTGTGGGGCACTTAGCTATTCATGTGACATTAAATTACTTTAAGCAAAGACTGTTTATATAATTAAAACACTTAAAAATGTAAAATTTATATTCAAGTTTATTTTCTGGCATTAAGTAAAGTAGAAGATTCTTTTATATTGCTTATGTGAAGGGGATTATCAACATACCATTACATTTATAGCAAATGGGACCATCTTTACATGCAGATAATTATATATATATATATATATATATGTATAGGAACTATTTCATTTTTCACATTAGACAAGACAGTTTGTGTTTTCACAATATATTGAGTAGTTTTCTTTTCTATTTATTGCTCTGGATAATATCCATTGAGCTCTCTATTTTTATCTATTTAATATCTTATATTAATTAGATAAATTTTTGGGATTATATATATATATATTGTATGTGTGTATGTATGTATATATATATATATATATATATATATATATATATATATATATGTTATAATGAATGTTTGGTTGCAAAGGAAAGGGACAAACAAGGATTGAATTTTCAAATATGTTATCAACGAGATGAGGTGATGATGGTGATGATGAAGGAGGCCTGGGGTGGGTCAAGTGGAGTATCTCTGTTGGATTCTTGTTGAATGTGGTATAGGATCACAGAGGGTAATGATATTGAGATGTTAGAAATCATGGTGGTTGGCATTGGGAGCCTGATGGTGTCAAAGCTGGCTCATTAGCTGCATTCTGTGTGTAAAGAGTTGGGTGAGATTAATGAAGCTTGGGTGAGGTCACAGTTGTGATGAGAGAATCAATCATAGTGGTGACTACATGTTTCCATGTGGCTTTTGTCCTGCAACTGTGTTGGTCATCAAGAGAGGTTTGCTTTTAAGCAAATCTTGTGGTCTCCAGAATCTTCTTTTTTTTCTGGTGGGGACATTCGGGATTTGTTTTGTGGACCAGATGTAATACTCAGAGCCCCTGTGTAAAAAATGACTATTTTATTTTGTGTTTCGCTTTCTTAGCATTTGCATCCAGCCAACATGTAAAGTGAATCATGATATATATATATATATATATATGTGTGTGTGTGTGTTTGACAGTGTATGTGTATAAACATATTACATTTCTTGTATCTAAACTTATTTATAAATGGAACTTTGTGTGTGTGTGTGTGTGTGTGTGTGTGTGTGTGTGTGTGTGTGTTCATTACCTATAGACTCTGAACTGATTTTCTTGAAAATTTATACAGTTGTAGTATAAGTGTCTGCGAGTGTTCTTAGCTAGGTTTTGTGTCGAGGTACCCCCGATAAATATCAAAAATTGATTTTCAACTAATGAAAGTTGAATTTAACTGACTGGCAACAGAATTAGGATGTTTTGTAAACATGTGAAGAGAAAATTTTTCTGTAAGTAAAGAAAGGAGGTCTCACTCTTTCTCAACTCACTACTAGCTATAAACTATCTCACAAGAAGGATACAAGTTTACGTTTGTATTTAAAAAAACTCCCAAAACAATGATCACCAAGTATTCATTCATTTTGAATATAAAAACCAATATTTTGTGCCAACCTCCACAATTACAATGAATTAAGCTACTCTTCTAATCATACAAAAATATGATCCAACTTCTACTTCAAATTTATAAAAATATAAATAAATAAAACCTACCAAACGTACCTTGTGGTAAAAGCCTGATATTTTTGTTGTATTGTTCTACATTTTTTATCATGACATGCATTCTTGTGGTTTCTGACAATGTCCTTGCCCCACAAAAACTGATGACTGCACTGACAAATATGTAAGGTTTTCCAAGGCACATTTTGAAAATGTATTATATATATTATATATACAAACACATTCACTATAAATAATGTATATATAAGATATACAATAAATGTAATATCTGTTTATACGCATACACTGTCAAACACACACACACACACACACACACACACACACACACACACACACACACATATATATATATATATACTAGCAGTATAGCCCAGCGTTGCTCGGGTATAATGAAAGCTTTAAAACTAATCCATGGTCTTTGGATGCTGGCACGAAAGACTAAAAAAAGCAATAGTTGTTTCCAGTTAAAGCAAAACCGTAGACTAAAAGAAAAATGAATGGATGTAAGTCAAATTTTGATTTCCTGGTATCGATATCAAATAAATTTTTTTCGTCGTAAACTGAATTTTGAAGGCTAAATAAGTCCTCTGAATAAATGGTATCATGGCTGAGACTAAGAACTACAATTATATCTACTTAGAGCCAAACTCGAAGCAAAAACTAAAAAATAAAAGGGCTGAAAAAATACAGACATACAGGCAGATAAACAGACACACACACAAACATCTTGCCTTATACATATATATATATTATCGATTTTCTGCTCTATTGTAAGAACTGCAACCTTGAAACTTCTGAATATCGTTTCTTATGTCTTTGTCTATGAGTGTATCAAATTTGATTAAAACTCCTTCTATAACCCGATTTTTTCGATTATTGATTTTCGATATTTATCGAGGGTACCTCAACGCAAAACCTAGCTAAGAACATTTGTAGATGCTTATGGTACAGCTGTGTAAATTTTCAAGAAAATCGGTTCAGCCATTTTGGAGTCTATAGGTAACGGACACACACACACACAGACACACACAGACACACACACACACACAGACAAAGTTCCATTTATAAATAAGTTTAGATACTGTACATGTATGTGATAATAAAGAAAAGGAATCTGTTCTGAAGTTGTATGGCATTAAAATAAAAAATATTTTTGTCATATCTCTGATTTTGAAATCTGTTTTTCAGTCTGCACCAAGAAGTTATTGCACAAAGAGCACTTGACCGAAGACTTACAGAGGAACTGTTCAGTTTTAAGATTTCTCTTAAAAACCTGACATTGTGAGTAATGTTATTGATTCTTTAGAATATTTTTTATCCATTTTATATACATCTGTTGTTGGCTAATTGTCAGTCAGTCAAGTGCCATACGTGAAACACGCTTAGGCGATCATGTCTCGAAAGAGACATCACTGACTGGACAGAAGATTATCCCGCAGTAGGTTGCCATTGCTTTCTGCGGTAAACTGGTTGCCAGCTAAGGCTATAGAACCCAATCTGTCATGCTATTTAACCCATAACTGGAAGGAAGAAACAAATTAATACCTTTCCCAAGGGTATTTGTGCATAAGTGAATACAAGGAATTCAACTGGAATTCAAACTCGGCTCCCCGATTTGTCATTCTGAATCACTGCACCACAATAATTATACTTTTCATTAACATTGTTGCTAAAGAATCATAATGAGAATGAGAAAAAAGAAAGAGATCAGGAAAAGATGCAAATATATTCTAAGAATTAGTGATTTAATTTTATTTTAAAAAAAGTGACAAAATGACAATAAATGCCATTAAGTCTGCTAAGTATTGTTTTATTTCTTTAGAAAATTTTATTTGAATACTTTAAGGTGGAGATTTCCAAGTTGGTGGTATCTTGCCCTTGGGAGCATTGGAAGGAACTAGATTTTGGTGAGGGAAAAATGGAGATATTAGGGGGTGGTAGGATGGCATTAAAATCAAATAATAATTTTTTATTCTCTTATTTACAAAATCTATATGACAAAATCTTGGTTATATTTAATGGACCCATATGTATAATATTAACATTAGTGAGATGTAAGTTCCACGTGAGTAGCTTCTTTCCACTGCTTTGTGGAACCAACTCTCAAGAGAATGCTTCCTTGATCACTACAATCTTAACTTCTTCAAATCTAGGGTTAACCATTATCTTCCTCACATATCCTTATAAACTGTGCCTCTTACTCTGTAACCCTCTACCTCATGTGGCTCTTGGGCCTTGTACAGAATAAACATCATTATAAAAACAAAAAGTAATGTACAAAAACACATTCTATTTTTTGTTTGAAGTATTTGGACAGGATGTACCACACCCTACTGATGTGAGTAGGAACAATAATCTAGGTTTGTAGCTATAGCTATGGATGTTCATTTGGCAATATCTTATTTAAGAAAAGCTGAAATGTACATAGGTATTTATAGTATTAGATTAGTTGTTTTGCAATATACATAATACCAAAAAAGAAGTATCTCCATATAGGTAGCACTAGGGATATAGCCTGGGTGTCAAGGGGGTAACAGCTATAAGAAGTTTTAGAACATGTTTGACCAAGTCTGATACAAGACATTGTTAATTAATGTAAAACTATCTAGTGCCAAACATAGGAAAATCTTAGAAGTGTCTTTGAAGTTTACTCAGCATTTTATTGCTTGCATAATGAGTCAACCACAGAAGAAAAGAGACAAAGTTCCAGAGCCGTTGTTCTACTGATGAATGCTGAGAAAATCATGGCCAGAACATGTGAAACATAAGGAAATTTTAAGGAAAATAAGAGCAACAAGGAAACTGATAATTATAATAATAAAAAGACAACTTAAATTTCTAAGCCACATAATAAAGAAAGCCTGGAAAGTTTAACATTCATAAGATATAGTGAAAGCAAAAGAAGCAAAGGGAAACAGTAACCTACTTGATTGGTTTGAGTGAATGAAACAAAGACAAATTTGGAGGGTAAAAGGTCAAAAGTTATTTAGAACCACAAGAAGTTGTGAAGAACTATGAACACCCATGTCCTGAAAAGACATGGCCTATGAAAGAAGCATATAGATGGTAGAACAAGGACAAATAGGGATGGCATAGAGTCAAAGGTTACTCAGAGCAACACAAAATGGAGGGTGCAGAGGGCTATAATCACCCATATCCTGAAAATACATCTATGAAGAATCAGTTAAATTTTATAGACTATTTACAAGCCTGAAAAATTCTGAAGCTTGAAAAATAGGTTTAAACACTTTATCTTCTTGCCTCACAGAAAAAATTACTTTTGGGTAATAGAAATTAATTCATTACAAGAATAAAAAACAAAGAAAATCATGGCTAAGTACAACTTCAATGAAAACAATTGTAAAAAATTTAATCAGAAATTATTTATAATAAATTACTGAAATTTGATTAAACTATTTCTATACTATCACCCTGGTTCACAATCCACTCACGTCTTTTGAACAGGTGAAGAGGCTCATCCCTTGTTCCCTGTTTAGGATGTGGTTTCTGGCTTTCTTTTTTCCAATCCTCTTACACTTTTCTTCTTTTTTTTTTCTTCTCAATTGGAGTAGATAGACTAAACTCTTACCCGGTTCACACTCCACTCACGTCTTTTGAACAGGTGAAGAGGCTCATCCCTTGTTCCCTGTTTAGGATGTGGTTTTCGGCTTTCTTTTTTCCAATCCTCTTACGCTTTTCTTTTTTTTTTTTTTTTCTTCTCAATTGGAGTAGATAGACTAAACTATTACTCGGTTCACACTCCACTCACGTCTTTTGAACAGGTGAAGAGGCTCATCCCTTGTTCCCTGTTTAGGATGTGGTTTCTGGCTTTCTTTTTTCCAATCCTCTTACGCTTTTCTTCTTTTTTTTTCTTCTCAATTGGAGTGTATAGACTGAACTATTACCCGGTTCACACTCCACTCACGTCTTTTGAACAGGTGAAGAGGCTCATCCCTTGTTCCCTGTTTAGGATGTGGTTTCCAGCTTTCTCTTTTCCAATCTTTTTACTCTTAAGTAGCTCCCTGCGCATCAGTGGCGTTACCACCTTGCTTGGGGTGATATGATTAAAAAAAAAATAATGCTACAATGAGCAATTTTCTTGCTTGAATGATGCATTGGAAGGTAAAAGATTTTTTTGTGGAGCAATTGAAGTTGATTAGAGTTTTTTCACTTTGCAATATCTGTTTTTACGCAACCAAGATGAAGAGGAGCAAAGTGTAGTATCTGCTCAAGCAACTGTCAGCCAGTCCATGGCTCCAGTCATCAGCAACAGCAGACCTTCAGCCAGCCAGCCATCATCATCATCAGCAACAGCAGCCCTTCAGCCAGCCAGCCATCATCATCATCAGCCATAGCTCAAGCTCACTATCAACTTTTACTCTAGCAGACCTTCAGCCAACCATACTAATCAACAGCAACAATATGCAATAAACTGTCCTTTTCAGGATGACACTTTTCAACAACTACAAAACTGTCCTTCATGAACATGCAGAGATATTTTTTACTTAGTGTACTGTAACCTTATTTTTGTCAATGTATTTTTTCTAACAAAAATGAACTTGGCAATATATTTTTTACTAAAGTCTTTATTTTGTTTGTTTTTGTCTTGCATCATTCAATATCTGTTTGTGGACCAATATACCATCTGCAACAGATGGTATATAACCTCATAAAAAAGCCAAAGAATATACTTTGATGATTGTATAACGATACAATGAATTTATATAAATAAAAGACTTTGTCAAAAATGCCAGAAACTTTTGCCTATTGCCATTTCTCTTCATTTATTTTACCTTTTATAGTTCCTATTCACTTATTCTTTATTTTTGATTGAACTTGGAACTAGTAATTGCACATTCCCTGTTAATGTAATTCTTAATTTTTCCCCAATGTAACCCGGATATAAGAGAGTCTATGGGATATCGTTTCTCTTATATCCGGGTTTGATTTATTTTATATCCATTACCACAGGCTCTAATTTGGGACCAGAGAAAATCCCTTATATCCGGGTTTCTTATATCCGGGTCTCTCATATCTGGGTTATACTGTTCATATTCAATTATTTTGCAGGTTACTGATTTGAGACTGAAAATTTTAATTTAATACTTTTTCTGAATTATTTTTATTACTATAAGTTTCCAAAATAATTTAATATAGAATCAATATTCTGATGCTAAAATGAATGAATAAACAAATATAAAGGAATAAAATCGTGTAATTTTCTATAATGAGTCAGCAATTTCTCAAACTTT
Organism: Ascarosepion bandense; assembly: GCA_037127315.1. Classification (NCBI taxonomy): domain Eukaryota; kingdom Metazoa; phylum Mollusca; class Cephalopoda; order Sepiida; family Sepiidae; genus Ascarosepion; species Ascarosepion bandense. The sequence goes on from JBBBDQ010001389.1 coordinate 2,068,794, forward strand.
AGAATTTACTGTAATTAAAAAAATTAATCTTAATCAATAAGAAGTCCTAAGCTGCTTTTGCTTGGCAAATCCTGCTGAACAACTAAATACAGATTTAGACAACACTTTCTACTATGTCGATATTTTTTTATATCTTTAAGTATTTTCAGTAATATTCCTGTTAATTCTTTCTTTTTTTTTTTAATCCTGTAGGGAATTGGCCAAAGTAAAAGAGCATGATTCTCAACTTGCAAGAGAAGTAGACAACACCAGAAAAGCTGTAAGTTGCATCAGATTGTAGTAATCTGGAATTCACCAAAATGGGGGTACTGTTTAAACTGACTGGCCGACTTGTAAAAAATGGAGAGGAATTTTTGTTAACAATTTTTGTAGGTTAGCATTCATTAGACCTTCTTCAAGCCATGGCATTTGTTAGAATAAAAAATATTGATTTTATCATTTTTGAAGATGAGGTAATGTTCATAATATAAATACAGTGTTTTAAAGAGTTATCTGTAATTTGGCTTTTATTTACAAACAGCTGGCTGACCACCTGTTGTATACTAGCACTCTCTCAAGTCTTTTAGTCTACCAGTTGGTGTGTCTACTTACATTTATATCTTGGTCATACTATGAAATTTCTAGCTGACTCACGTACAAGGTGTTACCAAAAATTTTATGGAATTCAAATAATGCACAAATACCAAATATTGCACAGACTTTTACTGCTCTCTTTTCTGAGCAGTATCCTTTAAGATTGAGTATGCATATGCAAACATTCAGAAGGACTACTTAAAAGAGATGGTGAAAACTAGGTGTTAGAATAAGCATTCTTTCAAAACATTTTTTTTTGGGGGGGAGTCTCTGACCTCTGTCAAGGTTGGCAATGCTTTAAACATCTTTTGACTGTATTATTTGAGCATTAATGCTCATTCATCTACTCTATTCTCTGACAGTTACCCTACTATGTTTCCCAAGAATGCATAGAATAAGGCCAAATGACAGGAAATTGAAGGAAAATAATTATGCTGCACCAATATTCTCTTCAAGACATGCTTGCAATGAGAATCAGTATGCAAAATATTGTTCTTTTTCGAAGAGAAGTAGAAATTTAAAAAAAGGCAAATCTTTCTCATATCCAAAACAATTTTTTCTTATTCTTTTAAGATAAAAACAAAGTCATATTTTCATAGAAAAATTTTTTCATCAAATTTCCACATAAATATATAAATATTATTTCTTTGGTGAAAATATAGAATTTATCTGAGTAATTATGCTAATCTCTCCATCTTCGATTTATATTTTCATTGTTTTCTTTCCCTTTTTTAAATTCTTTATGAAGTAACAGTCATGTGGGTTTCCCCCACTTGGCTTTGTCAGGTTTGCCAAGATGCTGTTAAATAACTATAAAAACGAGATACTTCCTGTTTCTGGCCCTTTTTTTCTCGTTTTCTTTCTACCAAGTGGTAGTGACAATATCAGCACTAGACCTTGCCTAAGGTATGGAGATATCTTTCCCCTGAGTGACTGAACTCTTTCATACATACACATGTATATCATTCACACATACAGACACACACAATTCCTAATTGCTAACTTTTAATGCCTTTCTTTTCAGTTATATTTGCATATAGACTAGTGTATTTTCTCTCCTATGTAAATTAATGGTTATATAAAAACATGAAACTATCACCTTGTTGAAATTTATTCCATTTCTTTTCACCCCCTGCTAATAAAGACAACCCATCGTTTAGATGTGTAAATTTTGTTTGCCACTGTTTTCAGTTAAACTAAGAACAGTATTGCATCATCTGAAATCTTCATGCAAAGAAAATTTGCTCTTTGAAGTATCTATAAATGAGATTAAATGCTGGGGTACATTTAACAGTAGACAACAGTGATAATCACCTTTTTAAAATGTATGATCTAAACTTATTTATAAATGGAACTTTGTCCCTGTGTGTGTGTGTGTGTGTGTGTGTGTCCGTTAACTATAGACTTCAAAACGGCTGAACCGATTTTCTTGAAAATTTACACAGTTGTACTATAAGCATCTGCAAGTGTTCTTAGCAAGGTTTTGTGTTGAGGTACCCTCGATAAATATTGAAAATCAATAATCAAAAAAATCGGATTATAGAAGGAGTGGTCCGATTTTAATCAAATTTGATACACTCGTAGACAAAGACATAAGAAATGATATTCAGAAGTTTCAATGTTGCAGTTCATACAATAGTGCAGAAAATCAATAATATATATATATAAAAGGGAAGATGTTTGTGTGTGTGTCTGTTTATCTGGCTGTATGTCTATTTTTTCAGCCCTTTTATTTTAGTTTTTACTTCACGTTTGGCTCTAAGTAGGTATAATTGTAGTTCTTAGTCTCAGCCATGATACCATTTACTCAGAGGACTTATTTAGCCTTCAAAATTCAGTTTATGACAAAAAAAACTTATTTGATATCAATACCAGGAAATCAAAATTTGACTTACATCCATTCATTTTTCGTTTAGTCTACAGTTTCGCTTTAAATGGAGAAAATTGGTTCAGCAGTTTTGGAGTCTATAGGTAACACACACACACACACACACACACACACACACACAGAGTTCCATTTATACATAAGCTTAGATTAGATAATAATTGCATTGGAGTTAGTTCACATACATTTATCATCTTTTAACTATAAAATTATTAATGTAAATAACTTATAAATAATGTTTAACATTTTTGTTGTCAATTCTAAAGAAAAAAGAAAATGTATGAATACAGTTTCATATGTTTGGGTTTTATTAAAATTCTAAAAGTAGCTTTTTAAAGCAATAAAAACTACCAATTGATATGGCAATAGCAAGGTCAAGAGAAAAATCTATCATTTTGATACACCATATTTTTGTGAATGTTAAACTTTGCCAAGATCTTTTATTAGTAAGTCAGTCAACTCAGAAATGCCAGCTAGAGTCTACACCAAGTCACTATGACTTAAGTTTGTTTACATGACATGATGGCTTCTCTTGGCCCTTTGAAATTAATTTTTGTCCAAAATTTATTTTCTTTTATAAAATTCAACTTTGACAAATCAGCTAATCCATTCATGTATAGCATTTTGCAAGACTTTCCAGCTACAGTGACATAATAATACCCAGATTTTGGGAAGTGGGTTGAACTGAGAACTTTTCAGCACCCCCTCATAATGCAAATGCCTAAGTTCTCTAGTTTCTATTAGTGAGACTGCCATGACCTTTAGCTTTTAAAATAGTAAAGGCACAAAATGTCATGGCACCAAAGTAATTTTGCAAGTGGTAGTTACGATTATTAAACATCTTTATCAAATTTTGTGATATGTAATTTTATTTTATCAATTTCTAAGTCGTTGACTATTGTATCAACAATCATTATTTAAAAACTGTGTGTTTTTTCTTGGTTGAATAAATAGTAAGAGTTTTTCGCATACATTTGTGCTAAATATATTTATGCTAGTTAACCTCCATGGAGATATTTTTTAAAAACCATTTCACCCTGAGTAAGGCAATAAAGGCACTAAGCTACAAGTGTGAGATGTGAGTGTTAGAGACTATGAGAAAAATTCTATTAAGGAGAGTGAACAAAAAAAGAACAATAATTAAGAAGACAGATGATAAGGATTAACATTGCATTTACATTTTTGAAGATCAAAGCTGACTTGGAAGCAAGAAGAAAAATTCCACAAATGAGAAGTGCGTCAGAAGAAACTGTCAAGCTGTATAACTTAACATTTTTATATACTGAAATAATTATATGTTCATACCTTATTCAACTCTGAAATTATTTTAAAAATTATTTTTCATTTCTAATTCATTAAAATTATGTTATAATTATAAAATGAAATGCCATATCCTTTTTAGGCATATGTGGTCATTCGCGTTCTCCAAAAATTTCTTTTTTTGTGAATTGCTATAACTTCTTGGGAAAGATTGTGGAGTAGTTTCCCAGTGGTAGGTTATATACATATATGTCACAATTTCTAATTATTGTTAGATTATAAGACTAAAAGAGAAATAGCAAAAAGTTAGATAAAGAAAAACAAGATCAAACTTTTTCAGCTGGCACCTTAGTTATGATAAGATCGCACAGTCAGATTGTGTTAGATAAGCCAAACTTCAGTTATTTTATGAGATTTTGTAGCTATCACATTAAAGGAATATTTAAATTGAAGTTTTGTTAGTTCAGGCTTCACATAAAAAAAGCATGTCAACAGCTACATTGTTTGAGCTGGAGTTTTTGATTTTGTAACTTGTTGGGGAAACTAGTTTCAGTTAATCAAAAAATAAAAGGAGATATATAGTTGGTTGAGGATATTTGATATCTTAAGAAATCAGAACATATATTCCTTCATTAAGAGATTGCAAGATTATGATGGAAATTTCTGAGGACATTCTTGAGAAAGGTTCCCTTGTGGAATCATAGAAATAGACTTAATGTTGTCTACATTTTTTTCTGATAATAAAATATTTCAAAATTTTTCTTTAGTAATTTAAAATAAATCCTGCATTTATTATACTTTTTAAAATTATTCTTTCCTCCCATTTTCTTAATATATATTAATTAAAATAAATAAAACATCAAAAAGTTCCAATAGTTTTATTTTAAGATCATTGAATGGAAATCTGTTTTTCTTGATATTATGTATATAATTCTTAAAATTTTTACATGTTATTCTTTTTTTATATTCTGTATATAATTCTTTCAGCATATTCTACATATAATAGTCCTATTTTGTCAGCAAGTCTTACCTAAATTCCTGAAAATCAACCATCCTGTACTTCCTAAGTGCCAAAACATAAGTTTTAGTTGATGAAAAAAGAACAAGAAAGTTTTTAATCATCTGTTTTTTCCATCGCTAGAAATATTTAGTTTGTTAATGCAGAAAATTACTAAAAATAAGAAGGGAGTATCAGTAAAGTCAGTGGGAAGCAAGAAAAATGGCAAAAATCATGCCTATATACACTGGATTCAAATGAAGTTAATGATAAATACAAATGTCATTAATTAATATTTCTCTGATTGCCAGAATCTTCTGTATGTATATAACTATAAGCGTGAATGAAAGTTTCAACATGCTTGTTTAATAAATAATTTCTATGAGTTGCATAAACAGTTAATTTATAGTATTTCTATAAGTTTAAATACCTGCTTGCAAACTGTTTTATGGAAATTAAATTCTTTTAGTTGAAGGTAGCCCTAAGTGAAGCTGCTAGAAATTCAAATATACTGGCTGAATATCATGAACTGTACGAATTGCAACGTCGACGTTTAGAAAAGCAGGTGACATCTCAAATGAAAGAAAAAGAAATTTGGTGTACAGCAACTTGTAATTTGGCTATTAAGGTAAGCAGTAAATTTTTGATAAAAAATGTCTGTTACTGAAATATTAAATTTCTTGATAAATGTAAGTGGTTGTGGTCATAAGTAAAAAAAGTTTATATTTAAAAAAAAAATATATATATATTTTTAAAATATATATATATATATATATTTAAAATATATATATATATTTTTAAAAAGCACATTCAGCACAGGTGTTTTGTTGCAAGCATACATTAATCATGGAAATATATATGGAATTAGTAAGTATTAAACACTACAAATACCTCAGTGTATGGATCAGTTACAACAAATTTATATGGCAAAGTTTAACCTTTGTATCAGCAAACAGTGTATTAAAAGGATGCTTTTTCCTTTGGCACCACTATTATTTTAACTACCTTCACTCCTTGGCAATAATATCTAAATGCATGATAAAAGTGAATGTTCAACCTATCTATGTAATAATAACAAGGAAGGAAATTATGTCGAAAAATAAACATTTATTATATAAACCATGCATTTTATAATTATTTGAATTTGGACTTATTGATGTACCTGGATGTGTGTGCTTGAGTTTGAGTTTTGTTGAATGGCATATCAACACCTCTGTGGGTTATTTAATGCCAAAAAGATGGGGTTCTAAGGTATTTTTTTTAATGTTTGGTTATAGTACGATGTGCGTTGTGGTGTAGTAGATATTGGCTTGGAACGAGAAATCGGGGAGCTGAGTTCGAATTCCAGTTGAATTCATTGTATTCACTTGGGAAAGGTATTAATCCATCTCTTTGCTCCAGTTATGGGTTAAATAACAGAACAGACTGGGTTCTATAGCCTTAGCTAGCAACCAGCCTACCGCAGAAAGTAATGGCAACCTACTGCAGAATAATCTTCTGCCCAGTCAGTCATGTCTCTTTTGAGACATGATCGCCCAAGTGTGTATCATTTGTGGCACTTAACTGACTGACTGCAGTAGGAAGGTTGATTTAGTCGGATTTTTTAGATTTTTTAGATCATATTTTAGAAAATTGAAAATGTCTTCTAGTTTTGTATTCAAAAATATATTGCTGGCAATAATTTTTTTCCTTAAAAATGTGTTATGATAATAATTTTTTTTTCCTTTAAAAATGTATTGTTGGTAATATTTCTCCTTTAAAAATGTATATTTTTCTATAAAAGTTTATTTTTTTATGTATATATTTATATAAAAGTCTATTTTTATACTTTCATAGCGTTTTGACCCCAGTTTGGGGGTTTACTATTTGCATATAGCTGGTACCCTAACAGGTTCTACTACTCTGGGTCAGGGTGGACCTGAGAACAACAATTAAGAGGTGGTTGGAGAATTTTTGTCTTTATTTTCAACTGAAATTAAAGCCAAAATATGATGTTTAGAATGGCTCATGATTAAACATAATAGACATTCATTGTCTCTTATATTTAACGGTATATATTTAGAAAATTATTTGCTGCCTCAATACACTATATATATATATATATATATATATATATATATATATATATATATATATATATATCAGTTGTGCCATATGACCGACTGGGCAGGACATTATCTCACAGTAGGTTGCCATTGCTTTCTGGGATAGACTGGTTGGCATTCAAGGCTATAGAACCCAATCTGTCCTATTATTTAACCCATAACTGGAAATAAGAGACAGATTAATACCTTTCTCAAGGGTATTTGTGTGTAAGTGAATGCAAGGAATTCAAGTCGAATTCAAATTTGGCATCCCAGTCTCTTGTTCCGAGTCAATATCCACTGCACCACAATGCATATTATATATATAATTGTATATTTGAGCAGCAATCACAGGAGTTTCATTAAAAATGACAAGGTACTGAAATTAAGCTTTTTATTTAATTTTTCTTGTATTTATATAAGTGTTTTCTTTTCTGAATATAATGTGTATAAATGTTGTTCAAATGTTCTATAAACCTGAGCACTTCTGAATATTCTATTAGCTATTAGCAATGATGTTTCAATGATGTTTTTTATTTTTTTTTATTTCTAACTGAATGTGTAGAATTTTATATACGTTTCTAGAGTGATAAGAATGTTTTTTATTTTTCAAACATGGTCATAACAGTGTGGTGGCCATGTTCGTAATTGGCATTATTTAGTGTTGGCTTGTTCTTTTTTATTATTAGTGCTTCCATAATTTTTTATTTTTTTTACATGTGGATTATTATATTTATATTTTCTACAAATATGCTGTGGATGTTGTTTGTTAGGTTTCTGTGTGTGTTTCAATGAGACCTAATTGAGCTTCAAGCCATGTCTAGGTAATGTAGTATAAATGTGTTTTTATGCTTGCATTTTGAGTTCCAATCATTTGTTGTCATTCTTGTTGGTCTAGGAAAGTAATTATGGCTATTTTTTCCTTGCACACACACACACACACACACACACACACACACACACATATGTCTTTTCATGTGTGGTGATAAAATATAGAACCTAAAAGAAATAAAAATTACAAATACATTATTACAATTATTAATATAATAATAATAATAATGATGATGATGATGATGATGACTACAAGTTTTTTGTTTCTCAGTACACCCATCTGTTTGGTGTGGCTAGTCAATATCTGTTGGAGATTCCTGCCAAAGCACATTTGTGTTTGTTCAACTCCCTATTGGCCACCTGTGTTTTCTGCTGTAACTATGCTGACCAGACTTTAGTTACACTTTTTGGGAGAGACCACGTAATCTGGCATAATCAACAGTTTTGAATAAGTCTGGTATGCTCAGTCATAATGACTTGTGATTTTGTCTACCAGTTGGTTTGACCTGTGGTATGATTCTCAGGCACTTTTCAATGATATTGCATGCTAGGATTGCCCTTCTAGACTGATGGCATCAAGAAGTTACCTTCCTGACAAATTGACCATAAGGAAATTCAAACTCATGTCTTAGGTTCAGAAAGCAAATGTTCTAACTACTTGGCCATGCACCATATATATAGAAACAATGAGTGATATGGTTATTGTCTCTTATCTAATCTAAATCTAAACTTATTTATAAATGGAACTTTGTCTCTGTGTGTGTGTGTGTGTATCCGTTACCTATAGACTCCGAAACGGCTGAATCAATTTTCTTGAAAATTTACACAATTGTACTATTAGTGTCTGCGAGTGTTCTTAGATAGGTTTTGTGTCAAGGTACCCCTGATAAATATTGAAAATTGATAATCGAAAAAATCGGGTTATAGAAGGAGTGGTCCGATTTTAATCAAATTTGATACACTCATAGACAAAGATATAAGAAACAATATTCAGAAGTTTCAAGGTTGCAGTTCTTACAATAGTGCAGAAAATTTGATATTGATACCAGGAAATCAAAATCTGATTTACATCCATTCATTTTTCTTTCAGTTTACGGTTTCGCCTTAACTGGAAACAACTATTGCTTTTTAGTCTGTCATGCCAACACCCAACAATTTTTATCTGATTCTCACCAAAATTCACAAAAATATTCTTTAGGCTGAGTCTGAGCTCCAGGATCATGGATTAGTTTTAAAGCTTTCATTACACCCGAGTAACGCCGGGCTATACTGCTAGTGAAGAATAGTTGCAACTCAGTAAAAATTAAAACTGAACATTTTCAGGTTGAGAAATGAATTAAAAACCAAATACTATTCCATTTTATACTGCAGATCATTGAGGAAAGTAATTTGACCACAGCCAAGTTACTAGTTATAAGTGAAAAGATGTGGGCTAAGATTGCACAGCATTGCACCATTCTTGTCAGTGACCAGGACACAGTGATGTTAGTCAAAATACAAGAAATGGTAAACACTTGGAAGCACAGCATGGAAAAGTTCTACCTGGACATTTCTGAATGGGAGGAGAATTCCAAGGCAGCATTTCATAAACTAAAAGCTGATATCCTGTTATGCTTTGGAAATTTCAAAGAACAAATTTGGTAATTAAAAGAAATCTGTTTTTTCTTCACACTTCAAATCTACACTTTTTCTTTTGTACTTTGAAGTTTTATATTTAATTTATAGACGTTTAATCACCTTTCAATAATTTAATTATTTTATTATATCAAAATCATATCATAGTATTTTATTGTAACAAATAGAATTGATCAGAAAAAATAAGGAATGAAGACTTATTTGTTAACACTTGCCTTTCTGTAGCTGTTATTAAGGCAGCTGTTATACTAAGCTTTTTTTCCATGAGGAAAAAGTGACACAAGCTTGAATCTTACTAGAGGCTTGTGCATCATTTCTGATTCATGAAAGTATCATGACTTTTAGATTTCAAGATATTAAAAAGCGTGAACTGTCATGTCTTAAGTAATTATATAATTGGATGTTAGAATTATTTAAAGAAATCACCAAATTGTGTTATACACAGCAGTTCATGTAATTTTATTATAGCAAATTCTTAGTTGTTGATTTTTGTCTCTACAGTTGACAGCTTTAAGATAATGCTATAAAAAGTTGCAGTAAAAACTAACTGAAATCAAAATGAAAGAAACACTAGTAAAAGATTAATAATACATATTGAGGTTATTTTTAATAATTTAACTATTCCATCGATGAAACATTGCCAGTCTTTCACTATTATATTGCTATTACTATGACATTTCTTAGTTCACCAGCTCAGACCTTCACAGCTTGGACCCATGATGCCATGTTCACAGTGGCAAACCAATCCCATTTCTTTTGTGTTCTTTTGATAAAAAAACAATTTTCACTCAGACATCTTCTTTAGCAAAACTGTTACTTTGTGGAACAAACTCCCAAGACAATGTTTCCTTGATTACAATCTTGGTCTCTTTAAATCCAGGGTCAACCAATATCTATTCTACTCATCTTCATAATACTTTATTAAATTCCACTTTTCCTTCCTTACAATGTCACTAAATAACCCTCTGCCTTGAGTGTCCCTTGAGATTTGTATTGTGTGAACTAACAGTGCCCCTCCCCCCCCACACACAGAGTGCGATAGATAAATTGTCGTCTATATTACATAAAAATTTAAAATAACACTGATGTTCCGTTTTAGCAGATATATTTACCAAAATCACACAAAAATATTTTGAAAACTAAAGACTAAATTTATTCAATAAAATCGTCATTGGCTTCAACCATGACTTCCATACGACTTTTGAATCTCCTGGATCTCTTCTGAATGGTCTCCTTGTTTAAGTTGGTGAATGCTGCCATAATCCTTGCCTTCAGTTCATCTTTGCAAGGAGTTTTGTTGGCCTCTTGCTCAACTGTGCCTCATACCTAATAACCAAGGGGATTGTAGTCTGTTAGGTGGCCAGATGTAAGGGGTGATGTGGTTGCAAAAATTGTTTAAAACACATGACTTGATTCTCCTGCTTGTGTGGCATTGTACAGAGTCCTAATGCGAGACATTGGGTCTCTTAGCTGCCACACTCTTGACCCAGGGCAGCACTACCTCCTCAAGGCACTTGATGCAGGAAGATGAATGAAGGTATAACATCACCGTCACTAGTGAGTACTCCAAATACCTTCGTAATCACCATTAGATTCATTCAACTCTTTCAAAATCTTCTGCACTGTTCTCAGATTGACATCCAAATACTCTGAAATGTTTGTATTGGAGCTTCTGGCACGAATGCCAAGCAGTACAGCATGCCATTTCCAAATTTCTGGCAGAGTGAATTGTGTCATGTTGCTCTTTTTCTCACAGATGGTGCCCAATTGAACTTACTGTCCTGTGCAGTTGACAAAATCAAAAGCAAACAACATGTATATGTGAAATTAAAAGTATAAAATGTTGACAATTTACCTATCACGCTCTGGTGATACATCTTTGAAGCATATACATCTTAATATAGTGACCTCTCTTCTCAGTAACAACCATCAGTCCATTGATTTTGTTAAATTTTCTATTTCAGATGGTTCAATTTTCAACATTGTGGTTTTAATTGCTTCTCATAGGTTTACTTTGCTGTCATAATGCTTGACACCTTTTTATAATTTCATCTACACAATTGGACATATATTTTCAATCAGATTCAAATCGGAATTTGATGGTGACCATTTCATTATCTTCTCTCATGTAAACCTTTTACACTCAAAAAAATTCATGGGTAAATTGTCATGCATAAATACACGCTTCATCTTGAAACTGTAACGATGGAACATGTACCATTCAAAGACAGTCTTGTCCATGAAATTGCAATAGTTAGCACTATTCAGTTTAACTCCATCAACCTTGAATAGTTCAATAATAGCTTGATCAACAAAATCCCATCCCATATCATATGTCACCTCCTTGCTTGCCTTCTTTTAGCTACAGGCACATTTGCATTGGATAAAAGCCATCCTTTGGTCCATCCATCAGGTCAATTAAATATCTTCTGAGATTTATCCATAAAATTATTTTAGAAAAATCAATTTTCAAGTATTTCTTGGCCCAGTTTTGATGCTTTAAAATAATTGTTTTACTGAGATGAGTTTGATGATGAGATTTCTTGACAGATTCCAGTTTGCAAAGTAGTCTACACCTTTTGTCCTTCTTGACTCCCTAACTTCAAGCCTGTTCAAAGATGGGAGAGCACTGATCAAAAGTGGTTGTTTCACTATAACTCAATTCAGCTTATGTTCTCCTCAAGGAATCAAGTTCTTAAAACCCTAAAACTTAGTTATTTTTTCAACAGCCCTCTTTATTGTTCAATGATATCTGTGAAGCTCCTTTGATATCTCTAATGTAGATATTCTCTTATTCAATAACTTTGTTATTTTCTGTTTTTCAGCATTTGTTAGATCTTTTCCATTACCCTTGTTTCAGCATATATTATGACAAAAAATTTAAAAAAACAGTTTTTATTAGATTTCAGAGGTCATAAACTAATATTATTTTAATCTGCATAACTTTAGACTGCTGCTTTTATAACAAATCCAATAACTTTAATAAAGCATGTTGAAATTGCTTAAACGTTTAATTCAAGCTTTGTTTTAATGTCTAAATTGTTTAAAATTTGACATAAATTGTTCAAAGCAAATTTGAGTTATTGAGGTTTTTGTGATTTGCATAATAACTTCAGATGGTCTGCTTGTCAGATTTTATTATGCAAATTAATATTTTCAAATTAAATTTGCTTTATGTAAATATGCTGATGCTGTAGACTTCTCTGGAGAGTATAGGGCCACAGCTTCACCATATTGATGCTTTGATTTCAGTAGCAAATAGGTTTCATAGGGCTAAATTGCTGGCATCCCATCTATCTGCTTTTGAATTCAAAGTTGTCCTTCTAGGTTCATTGAGAAACAAAGATAGAGAGCCCAGCTTGCTATTAACCCTTAAATAGTGATGAGAAGAGATGGATTCATACTTTTCTCAAAGTATAAACCCATCCTTGCACGAATGTCTTTGAGAAAAGTGAATACAACAGCTTTTATTGGAATTTGAATTCAACCCACCATTTCCATGTTAGTAATTGCTACATTATGTGCACATCCAAATTTGTATTAACAAAACAAAATTGGTAAAATTTTCAGGATGTTCTCATATTTTTATGATAAATATACAATGTGAATGTAGGGTTATGATATCTGTTTAATTAGAAATATTTATAATAAATTACTTGGTGATGTGAGTTTTTATTATACATCTTGGGGGTTGTTCATCATATTGGAAATAAATAAATATATATATATATATATATATATATACTATAAATGCTACACTCTGTGCAGACATTTAAGCTAGCTACTGCAGAGGGGTAATTGGGTCTCTAGCCCCAAACTAAAAGGACCTCTGGTTCAGCTTAAAAACATCAATGATAATTTTGAAGAAATAATTTTGAATTCCTCAATTCATTCCATAGAATTTCAAAACCTCACTTTAACTCTGATTCAAGCTATAAGTCCAATTCTGAACAAAAGAATGATTTAGGTTGAAACTCCAATTCAGGATGAAAATTGAGTTCTTCAAATCACAAACTCTGTGGAACTTCAACTAAGTTGAGTTCTTCAAATCAAAAGCTCTATGAAACTTCAAAGTCTCACACCACAAAACCTTTCATTTTAATTCTGATTCCTTGGTATCTTGAAGAAATAAAATTGGCAGTGACAGACTGGAGAGACCTGGTGAAGACATGACACACGAGAGAGGGTGCAGACAGAGAGGGTTTGTAGACCAGAGAAAGAGAGATAAAACCACTGCTCCACCTGATCTGATATGATTTGCTGCCCTGAAGAAAAGCTTCCAACTTAAAACCTTGTTCCAGAAGTCTTGTTAAAAACCAAAACAACAAACACTATGTCACTATAATCAGGAAGGGTCGATAGTTATTGCATGGAGAATATAGAGCTGTTTGAGCTGTCAATAATTGTACTAGCAACTTTGTATCCAGGAATTGCATCTAAATACTTTTTTTTTTATCAAAGTTATTGTTTTTTTTGTGTGACTTCACTCTAACCAAGTCATCGATTCCAGTCAACTATTTGGACCAAGCCAGTCTTGCGTTCATTTAACACGAGATGGGGTGAGACAGGATTTGGGTTGAAGTGATCAACTTCATGATCAGCTGAGGCAACCTAGCTTGAGTGCAGACCAGCCATGGGGTGGATGTCATGATATTAGCTATTTCCTTACAAGGAAACATTTGACATTCATTGACTGAGCAGCCAGTACTGCTGTCAGTTGAAATTTTCAAAATCTTAATCTTAAAGCAATTTTTCAGGAAAATAAATTTCTCAAGTTTAGTAGCTGTTATAGCTTTTTTCAGTAATGATGGAAGTTTCTTTCCTAACCTTTTGAAGTAGTGTGGAGCCTTAATTTAAGCTTCATCAAAATAAAAATAAGAATATCAAAAGAACGGAATCATAGTTCTGCTATTTTTTCAAGTTTATATTGTACTTTATAAGCACAGTCTGACTTAGATCATAATAGAAATATTAGAAAATAAGAGTATGTCTTCTTCTCTATGCCATGTTTCTTCAGGATCTTGACAATCATTGTTCTCCATAGCTTTCTGTCCTTTGTAGCTCTTAATAAATTTTGTCCTGTTGCTATCTCTCCCAGACCATGAAGAGAAAGAAATAACTTGATAAAACTAGACACCATTACAAATTTGGATATTTAGGAAACATTATTTTAATACTTATCACCTCATTTCAGATAAAATTTTGGCTTACAGTTTATCTTAACCTTTAGTACTCTGCATTATTAATATTACTTCCTCTTCTACTACATTCTTTTTCAGTGCCTCTCAAGTGCAGTATCCTTATTGATAATTTTTCAGAGTTGGTTTCTGTTACTATAGCAGGATATGACAACACAACTATGAAATTCATGCAAATTCAAATTTGAGGATCATAGTCACCTTCAGTGGAAGGATAAAATTTTTGTCCAGCAAGTCACATACAGAATGATAAAGGTTAAATATAAGCTCTTGTTTCTAATGAATGTTGTTCCCTAAATGTTATAAGATTTGTTAAATTTTTACCTTTCTATTTTTTTTCTGTTATTCCTCTTAAGAAAAGTATTTTTATTCTTTTAAAATTAAAAATTGGAGCTGGCACTTGTAGCATTATATTTTAAATATGTAGCTCAATATCAAAAGATTATTAATTTTTTTTTTCAGGAAGGATCAAGGCTCTTACAAAGTACTTCCATGCTCACTGAAGAAAGAAATATATGACACATTTTACAGCTGGGATGAAGTCAGTACAGCAATTCAATATATTTTCATGACATCATAAACATCACACCACCATCATTATCAATAATACTTTCAGCATAATTTTCTTACTAAACATATTTGTGAACTTTTATATCATCATCGTCATCAACAACAACAACACTTCCATTATTAAGCTTACGACCATATCATGTTGAAACATTAGTTGCTGTATAATCACTGAAGTTAAGTAAAGTTGAGCTTAGTCAGTACATAGCTGGGAGACTGATTAGGAATACTAGGTGTTGTAAGCTTGGGTGTGTGGGTGGTGTAATAGATAATCACTCAGAATTGTTAATTAAAGAGCAGTGTTTTAATTTCAATTGTATTCACTATATTCAAACTTGGGCAAATGTGAAACTTCAGACCTGCAAAAAACAGTGTGTTAAAAGGACAGTTTTTTCTTTGAAACCAATATTACTGTCTACTCCCTTGACTCTCTCAGGAATGTTTATTGTAAAAAGTTATGTTTAGAATTTTAATAAGAACAAAAATGTTGCACAATATTTAGATATTAGATTGTTTATTTACAAAATTTTATATTTACAAGAATATAAAAATATGTGAAGCAACTACAATGCAATATTTATTATTTACCTTTTCATAAAGAAATAAATATGAAATTTTTTATTCATAAATTTATAAAAATTTACAAAATTATAAAAATATGTGAGGCAACTATAGAGAAATATTTATTATTTACAAACTATTTATAAACATTTATTATTTCACATTTTATTAAAAAATAAATACAAAAAGAGATTTTTTTTATTCATAAACCTATAAAAATGTGTGTGAACAAGAAAATTTAATTAAGTACATAACGAGTAACTATAATTATAAATTTTGAAAAAAATGTATTTTCCAGGCATTTCTTTCATTTGCTCTCACCACATAAATTCACTAAAATAAGTTGAGGCCATGTGTTTCTCTAAACCAGTGATTCTCAACATTTTTTTTACCCTTGAACCACTTTTACTCTTAATTTGTTTTGGTGGACCACCATAACTTTTTTGATGAAAAAATAGCTTATTTCATTTTTTACTAATAGGTAAGTTAAGGAATTTTTATATAATTTTCCTTTATACATATAATATTTCCTTTATATATCTTTCTCAGTTTTCATTCAACTTTTACAATTAAAACATCCGGTAGAGTAAAAAGGAACACTGAACAAAATTAATACATTTGTTTTAGTTTTTGCTTATATATTTACATTTTTACATGCATTTGAAGCATTGCAATATTTCTATAGATGAAAAATCTGCAAACTAAAGAACAACAGCTTTGATTGTTGAGTATAGTGATTGCTGTTTATGCTGTTCTTACCATAGCTTACTTCAAGGATTGTTTCTGTTCTAACACAGTAGTATATTAACATATGGCATAAACTATGTTACCTTAACTCTGCTCCCTTTACCAGTGCAATATTAACACAGAGGCTACCAGCCAATGTAAATATCTGAAAAGGAGAAGAACAGCTTAAGAACTTCTGTGCTAAATGAAGATAACAGTTCAAACAACTCTTCTCAAAATTAGAGATGAAGATTTAATTGGGTAGACAGAATTTTCAAATTGGATATTCTTAGAAATGTAATGGATATTGATAATATCAGACTGAAGTCAAAGAACAAGAAACCTATCCTCGACAAATTTCCTAATAGGTTTCTCAGTCTTTGACTTAAGTCTGATATCAGTAATATTTATTCCATTTTTAAGTAAATAAAAGTTGAACATTCTAGTTCACCAATTAGTTCTTCATCTATAATTTTAAGAAGTGTCATATGAACTACTAACTCATTATTTACTCAACAAGAAAGAAACTGAAAATCGTCTTCAGGTATAAATATAGAATCACTTCTATTACAGAGATTGCTGAAAATGTTATTGTCTGTGGAACTAACATTAACTTGAAATGAGCCAACCTGGTTGTCCATCTTTTCTTTTATATTTTATTTAACTCTTGTTTCTGTAGTTAAGATACCTCTTTCTTTATTTCTATCCATGAAAGTAGCCATTAAATAGATTGGCCAAAATATTGTTAACAGAAAAATGATGAGTCCAGCAGTCTAAATAAATCATTGAAAGATATAAAATCCAATATGGAGAAATTATTGTTTGCAGGAGAAGAAAGCAGAATATTTATGCACATTTCCCCATCCTTTGATTAACATAGAATTTTTCAATGTATATTTTGAGAAAACTGGAAACCACATCCTAAACAGGGAACAAGGGATGAGCCTCTTCACGTCTATTGAACAGGTGAAGAGGCTCATCCCTTGTTCCCTGTTTCGGATGTGGTTTCTGGTTTTCTCTTTTCCAATCTTTTCACTCTTTTTTTTTTCAATTGGAGTAGATAGACTAAACTATCACCCGGTTCACACTCCACCCACATCTATTAAACAGGTGAAGAGGCTCATCCCTTGTTCCCTGTTTAGGATGTGGTTTCTGGTTTTCTCTTTTCCAATCTTTTCACTCGTTTTTTTTCAATTGGAGTAGATAGACTAAACTATCGCCCAGTTCACACTCCACCCATGTCTATTGAACAGGTGAAGAGGCTCATCCCTTGTTCCCTGTTTAGGACATGGTTTTCGGTTTTCTCTTTTCCAATCTTTTCACTCTTACGTAGCCCCCTACACATCAGTGGCATTACCGCCTTGCTCGGGGTGATATGATTAAAAAAAAAAGGTTAGTAGTAGCAAAATTCTAAATGTAATTCATTCTATATTTTGTGCATTAAAAAAGTTTCACTTTATTCTTTCAATTAATTTTCTACAACTTTAAAGCATATATTTGTTCTCTTGAGAGAAAGGGTTTTGCAAATAGGAACACAGGTAAAAAAGAAGTAATTTCTATCTTTGAAGATATTTTTCTGGATTACTTTTTTGTTTTCATTTTTTTAGATATTAACAGCAGAGAACCAGAATTATGATGGGAGCATTTCCCTGAGCAGATTAGAGGATGTTGACAATATGATGAAACTCCAGAGTGAATGGGAAGAGTTATCTTTTGTATTGCTTGATCGACATACACTTTCAGAGAACCAAAAGGGCATGTTCACAACCTGTACAACCCATATGAATGAAGTGAGTCTGCAATATTCTTATCAGTACTGATTATTTATTTACAAGTCATATTCCTCCAGGGCATAGCTGCATGACCTGCCATCAGACCCCTTTACATTATTATTTGTGAATTGCCATGAATTCTTGGGAATGATCATTGAGTGCATTCCAGTAGCCTCCTTCAGTTTGGAATTCAGAGTTTTCCTTCTCTTAAACTGGTTGTTATCTAAAGCTAGGGATCCCAGTCTACCTTGTTATTTAGCATATATTTGGGGTGAGGAGAAACTGATTCATGTCTTTCTCAAAGGCGTGAAATTTGAATTTAGCTCTCTGACTCCATCTGCATTTAAAACTGATACACTAACTACACTTCTCTTTTAATATAGCTACTAATTTTTAAAAATTCTTTGTTAAACTAGTAAAATAATCATTGTTTAGAACAAAATATTTTGAACAAGTATTATTCTTATCTTTAGCTTGTCTCAATTTTGGAGGTACATACTCATGACTAAGTGATGACCTCAAAAGAAATTTATTGATTTAAGGGAATCCTTCTACACTATATCTTTGGGTAGTTAAAACTTATTGCTGAAAAAAATAGACATTTTGTATAGTTAGTTTTCCCTGCATTGAGCATTCATACAAGGTCCAAGAGTCACTCACTGTAGTGCGTTACTGAGTGAGGTTGCTTTATGGCTGTAATAGGAGAAAGTAAGTGCAGATTATGAGGATATACAGGATAGATAATGACCCCAGACTTGAAGAGGTTAAGATTGTAGTGACTGAAGTAGCATCATCTTAGGAGTCTGTTCCACAAAGTTGTGATACTTGGTAAGCTATCTGAGTGAAATTTAACTCTTACTAACAGAATATGAAATAAATGAGGGTGATACTACCCTGTGGATGTGGTATAGTAATTCCTAACTGTACAGGTCTACCTTCTTTGAGACATACAGGGTGTGATAGGTAAATTGTTGCCATTTTATATTTTTCATTTTGCACATGTGCATTGGTTGTTTTTAATTTCATTGACTGCACAGTATAGTAGGGTCAGTTGGGCACTGTCTGTGAAAAAAGATGAGCACTATAACACAGTTCACTTCACCAGAAATTTGGAAACAGCATGTTGTATTGTTTGGCATTCATTCCAGAAACTCTAATATGAACATTTCACAGTATTTGGGTGTCAATCTAAGGATAGTGCTGAGGATTCGGAAAGAGTTATATGAGTCTAATGGTGGTTATGAAAGTACAGCTACTTGGAAAATTCACTCTGATCATTTTGATAAGAAAAAAACTCCTGTATTTGTGGTTGAAGCCAATGGCAATTTTATTGAATAAATTTACTCTTTAGTATTTCAAGATTTTTTTGTGTAATTTTGGTAAATATACCTGTTAAAATGAGATGTCAGTGTTGCGTTCATTTTTGCATAATTTAAACAATTTATCCAACATAACCTAAGCATTGTTCCTCCAGCTATTGCACAGCAAAGGGCCATGATTTTCCTCCACAGATTGAACTTGGTCAAGTTGCAGAGCCTGGAACCAACTGGTGCTTCTTTTCCTCAGTTCTTTAACTATAGTGTGCCATATCCTTTTAGAATGCCTCCTTGGTTTTTTGCATCTTAGAGGTATCCAGTTTAGAGAAAATTTGGCTGGCTGGCTGTCAAGTAATCAAAGGATATGGTTGGCAAACTGTATCCACCTCTATGCCATCATTATACGAAAGTTTCTAGAAATGTCTGAACTGGTGAAAATATTACTTGCCCGAAATTTTGCCATGAAAATAGCAATAGAGTAAGCAATAGGCCTAGAACATTTCATCTGTGGGATGTAGAGTTAAAAATAGTTCATTATTCACAATCCTGCATAAATTCCTCTGAACTCTGTCCAGTGAGGATTAGTCAGCTCCAGCCAAGATATGGCAGCAATACTCCATTTTTGGTCAGATCTGATTCCTGCAAAGATAGAGCATGGCAGGAAGAGTCATGTACTTTCTGGAGCAGTGCAAGGAACTGACAGTTTTCCAGTATCTTTAATAATAAATCATAAATGAGTTTTACTTGAGGTTTGGAGTGAGCTTGAGTGCTTGAATTTTAACAATCAAACACACATTTGATATAGTTTCTCTTTATTTATTAATGGCTCCCATATTGTATTTATTTCTACACTAGGCCTACTGAAGTTAAGCATTTACACTTGTAGCTAAGCATTTACACTGATTTCTTCAGACCTCTGAGTCAATAGTGTTCTATTTTGTCTAATATTTTTACTTCATTCCATAGTAGTCTTGTTACATACATTATAAGCCATGACTGATCTGTCTTTCCCTTAATTTTGACTTTTGATGTTCCTCCAATCTTACTTTTAGGAGGTGGTTAGTTTCATCTTCATATTCTTTTCCACAACTACAAGAGATGGAATACACGCAGTTCTTGGTCATTTTCTTTATTAGGCTTCATTAGCAGAGATCTTCACTTATTTATAAATGGAACTTTGTCTGTGTGTGTGTGTGTGTGTGTGTGTGTGTGCGTGTGTGTGTGTGTGTCCATTACCTATAGACTCCGAAATGGCTGAACCAATTTTCTTGAAAATTTACACAACTGTACTATAAGCATCTGTGAGTGATCTTAGCTAGGTTTTGTGTCGTGGTACCTCCAATATATATCGAAAATCGATAATCGAAAATATCGGGTTATAGAAGGAGTGGTTCAATTTTAATCAAATTTGATACACTCATAGACAAAGACATAAGAAATGATATTCAGAAGTTTCAAGGTTGCAGTTCTCACAATAGTGCAGAAAATTGATAATATATATATATATATATATATATATATATATATATATAAAAGGCAAGATGTTTGTGTGTGTGTCTGTTTATCTGCCTGTATGTTTGTATTTTTTCAGCCCTTTTATTTTAGTTTTTGCTTCGGGTTTGGCTCTAAGTAGGTATAATTGTAGTTCTTAGTCTCAGCCATGATACCATTTACTCAGAGGACTTATTTAGCCTTCAAAATTCAGTTTATGACGAAAAAAACTTATTTGATATCAATAGCAGGAAATCAAAATTTGACTTACATCCATTCATTTTTCTTTCAGTCTACGGTTTCGCTTTAACTGGAAACAACTATTGCTTTTTAGTCTTTCGTGCTAACGTCCAAAGAATCTGAGCTCCAGGACCATGGATTAGTTTTAAAGCTTTCATTACACCCGAGCAACGCCGGCCTATACTGCTAACTTATCCAAAAGATCAAGTGTTTCTGAATATTGTCTTACTGTTATATGCACTACCGATGTTCTGAATCTTTTCCAATAAGCTCTTTATGCAAAGTAGACAGACTGTGAGAGTTTGAGATATTATCTTATTAAGAATGAAGAGGAAGTCATTAGTCCAAATGAAATAACGTAAATAATAATAATGTTGCATCCCAGAAATTCAAACTGAAATTACTGAAATACTAATTTTTAGGAATCTACTAAAACAATACCAACATATAATAGCATCAGTAGTAGCATGTATGGTACCACGGTAATCAATGTGCAAGGTATTAAGTGCCTAAATTTTACTAACTGCTTGTCTAGAAATATATTACCATAGTTGATTTAGCTTAACAAATATATTTAATAACAATATATATTTACAAACCCATATAGAATTCAGTTTCTGTCGCAATATATAGGCGTTTAACTAATGAAATATAGGTAGCACAATGTTTGATTAAAATTCAGTCCTTTTAGTGTTGTGACTGGAGTGACCTCTCCAGAGAACAGGCCTGATAAATGGTATATAGAGGTTTTGTACTGTTCAGAACACATATCCTCCACCTCTTGAACATATCAATAAGATCCATAGAAATACAGAGCATTGCATTTGGGACTGGCTTGGCTGCTGAAGTTGCTAGAAGTGTTTCAGTATTGACAGCCAATTGTATATGAAACTTCACTTTTCTTAATGAATTTTCTTCCATATCCTTTTCTATGTTTGTATATAACTGCAAAGCAGTGGAGGTTTAAAATTAGGGTTTTACTTCTCAATGGATGACCTTCCTGGGCTGATGAGCTCCATATAAATCAATATTTGAGGATAATATTATAAAAAAATAACAAAGAGGAGAAATTTAGAAAAAATTGTAAGAAATTCATGATTGGATGATTTTAATATTTCCCCTTTAAAATTATTATCTTTTATGGATAAAATTTAGTTTTTAATTTTTGCCTTTTATTATAATATTTTCTCTATAGTTTTCTTTATAATTATTATCTTTCCTGTTAGTGTTTTATTTTATGTTGTTGCAGGCTTCAACATTTTTGATAAGATTTTATAAGCTCCTGGTACATTTGACCCACAAACAATTTTTGGTGGACTTGTGTGAGTCCAAAGAAAAAAATAAGACATGGAATTTGAACAAGAAAAATATATTGATAAGACATTTTACTAAAGGAAAATGAGAAAATGAAATGAAATGTAAAAAGTTCAAAGCAACTTTCAGTGTTTGTAGTTGAGTACTCACATTTTTTTTTTTTTTGCGAGAGCAAAAAAAATATGTTTTTTTTACTATGAAAAGTCATTGAAAAAAATTGGTTCTTTCAAATCTCACACTACCTGTTATTTTTATCAGAGTAGTAATTCAAAGTCGCACTGCCTGTAATTATCATCAGAGGGTGGTAAACCAACAATGTTTATATATTTTTATTATTTATGTTAACTCATTTAAATCTAAAATTTTGCTAGATATTTTTCAATAAGATTAGAATCATTTTATTTATATCTGTATCTGAAATCAGTCTAACATTTTGTTCATTCTTACAAAGAAATATCACTTTGTCAATACAAAATCATTCTGGTGAAATTTAAGTCATGTGTTTTATAATTATTCTATTGGATTAAAATTTTTGATGAAACTTAAATTGTAATATCTTATTAGTAGAATCAAACTGACTTCAGAAATAGTCTCTCTCAGTCTTCTCTACTTCAGAGGTGAATTTATGCAGACTCTTGCTTTATTATATTAGGATTATTCTTATACATTTCTCCATTTCAAATAGAAATCTGTCTTAAAATTGAGTTCGTTTGTATCTGTGTGTGTGTGTGTGTGAGAGAGAGAGAGAGAGAGAGAGAGACTTCTATGGAATTATTCCTCGCTGCATTTATTTACAGCTTTTGTAAAATCTTTAATGTTTGGGAATCCATGTTGTGATCTAAGGAGATTTGCAAAATTTACAAAGAAAGGACATTTCACTTGAGACATTTTTGTAGACTTGCATTTCATAATGAAATTGTTTATTAAACTTGTTTCTGTTTGCTCTTGCAGGTCTTGAACAGAATGAAGAATCAGTACAAGATTTTAATTAATGGAGACAATGGTAAGTCATTTCTGCAGCTCACCTTTTGTCAATAAATTTGTTCTCTACAAATAGCAGGTAAATCTTTTGAAATATGAGTGATTTTGCTAACAAGATCTTTTTGTGTTAGTATATTTTAGATGGATATTAAAGGAGTAATATTTTTAGATGGATGTTAAAGGAGTAATATTTTTAAATGGATATTAAAGGAGTAATATTTTTAGATGGATATTAAAGGAGTAATATTCTGAAGTGATTATATTGTGTCATGTGTGTAAAGGAAATTTGTTATTCTTGCAGGATATGAACATATTATTCAACTAAACGAACTTCATTAGTATGTGAGCAATGTAAACAAAAATCAAAAGTAATTTTTATTTATTTATTCAATTGGCATAATTCCAAGAAAGGCAGTAAAGTCACTAAAGTGCAAGGGGTTACAGGGTGTGGAAGAATTAGAAAGAGAAACATTAATAATGAGCAGAAAGAGAAAAGAGTAATCATGAGGACAGTAGATAGGGATTGATACTGCATTTAAATTTTGTAGATTAAAGTTGGCTGAAAAGCATGGACTGGAAGAGAGTTTAACAGGTGAGGAATGTGGGAAAAGAAACTGTTAGCATAGAATTTATGGTTACATCTAGCCAGCTCAACTGTAAATGGGTGAGATCTTGATGCCAGTCTAGTGAAGAGGGATTACCATGAAAGTATTTATAAAAAGGCACAGAGAGACAACCTTACCATGGTGGGTAAGTGACTGAAGCCAAGCTGCCAGATCAGGACTAATAACATTGCTGATTCTTCTTTGGATTTTATCAAGGAGCTCAAGGTAAATAGCAGAGGCACTGGACCATATGTGGCAGCAATATTGTAAGCATGTGTGAATGGTAGATTTATAGATATGTAAGATATATTCTGGAGATTAAATGTCTTGGCCGACACATTGAACTGACGTTTTTAGCATCTGACCTAGCAATGAACTCAATATAGTCTTTCCACTTCATGCCAGCTGAGAATGTTAGTCCAAGAAGGTACAATGAGTCACTTTCCTGGAGGTTAGCATTAGTCTATGCTGATGGAAGGCAGAGAGAGGTCTCTCAGACAATTAATGGAAAGAAGTTTATTTTTGGAGGTATTAAAAGTGACAAGACATTTTTATCCTCAGTTAACCAAAGTACTGAGGTCAATTTGAACATCAGTTCCCGTTTCAACCTTGTTGGACTGATCAGCCTTACTATCAAGACAGGTGTAAATGGTTGTGTTGTCAATGTAGATGCCATCAGGAAGGTTGTTAAGGAAAATTAAAAACAGCATAGAACCAAAGATGGAGCCCTGGGGCACACCCACATTATTACAAAAAGGTCTAGAGGAGTGGCCATTTAGGATAACTTTCATTTCCAAATTTGAGAGGAAAGACTG
The DNA here is from genome assembly GCA_037127315.1 of Ascarosepion bandense. Taxonomy (NCBI): domain Eukaryota; kingdom Metazoa; phylum Mollusca; class Cephalopoda; order Sepiida; family Sepiidae; genus Ascarosepion; species Ascarosepion bandense. Next base: position 2,093,645 of record JBBBDQ010001389.1, read on the forward strand.
GATCAGCTTAAAAATATGTCTAGAGACACTGTAATTTTTCAGCTTGTGGAGAAGACCTGTATACCAGACCCTGTCAAATGCTTTTGAGATGTCCAATCCTACAGCTTGGACTTCATCATTTTTATCTCAAGCATGATAGGCTCTTTTTGCAATTATTGTCAGTACATAAGCAGTTGACCTGGAAAAACAAAAACTGTATTGCTTGTCTGAGAAAAAACCCTGTGATGAGAGATGATGAATCAATTCAGTATTAATTAAGACCTCTAGGAGTTTGCCAACAAAAAGTAGAAGATTAATAGGCTTATATTTGGAAGGATGAATGTCTCATGAGAGTTCTTAAAAACTGGACCAACAGATGATAACTTCCAGTTGGCAGGAAAGCAGGAGGTAGTGAGACATTCATTATACAGTTTAGAGAGAACAAGAGCCAGTTGTAACCTGGTAATTTCACAATGGAAAGTCACAGCCACTGGCTAGTCTGATCACCAAAAAGTTAAGACAGTTAAATCATTGTGACACTGGTAGAAGTAAAAAAGAGTAAATCATATCCTGAACAGGGAACTAGGGATGAACCTCTGCTCCTGTTCAATAGACATGGAAGGAGTTCAGGCTTGACTATAGATGAGCCTATTTACTTCTGACCTGTTAAAAAAATAAATTAAATTAAGTTATTAAGTTTTAACTTATGGTAGGAGAGAATAAATTGATGCTCAAACAGAAAAAAAGAATAAATTTAATATTTTATTTTAGTTATCAGAAGAAATATAAAGCTAAGATCATCAATAAAAGGATAAAAAAAGTCATTGCAGACAAAAAGAATTGAGGTAGTATTAAGTGAACTGAAGAGTTTTTAGGAATAGTTGTTTCTTTTATTTTTCATAAGTTGATCATTGGCAATTTTTTTTATTTTTGATTTTCAGGACATTTCTAAATGAAACTCATTACTATCCAGTTTTATAGTACAATTATTTGTCATGTTTTTTTTATATGTTTAATATTAACAATTCATTTACATTATATACAGGGTGCGATGGGTAAATTTTCACCATTTTATATTTTTAATTTTGCATGTGTGCATTGTTTGCTTTTGAGTTTGTCAACTGCACAGTATAGTAGGGTCAGTTGGGCACCATCTCTGAGAATAAGAGCACTATAACACAATTAACTCTATCAGAAATTTGGAAACAACATGCTGTACTGTTTGGCATTCCTGCTTAGAACTCCAATACAAACATTTAATTGTGTTTAGGTGTCAATCTGAGGACATGCAGAGGATTCAGAAAAAGTTGGAAGAGTCTAATGGTGATTACAAAGGTTTTCAGGGCCTCAGAATCAACATGGAGGCCTACATCAAGTACCCTGACGAGGTAGTGTTGAGGGTGGGTGCAGGAAGACCCTGACTACAGGACTCTGCACCATGCCACACAAGCAGGAGAACCCAGTCATGGCTGTCAGACAATTTCTGTAACCACATTACTCCTTACATTTGGCCCCTAACTCCCCAAATTGCAACACCCTTGATTATTATGTATGGGGTGCAATTGAGGAAGAGACCAACAAAACTCCTTGTAATACCAAAGATGTACTGAAGGCAAGGATTATTACAGCATTCACCAACTTAAACAAGAACGTCCAGAAAAGTTGCAGGAGATTCCAAAGTTTGCCTGGAGGTCATGGTTGAAGTCAGTAACTATTTTATTGAATGTCCACATTTACAATTTAGAGAAATATTTATTGACAATACAAGTATAGTCTACCATGAAAATAAAATCAAACTTCAAATTCTTGAAGCCCTCTAGATAAAAAGAATTGCAAACAAACACTAAATAAAATTATGAATAGAGCAGCAATGTTTTAAAATGTCTGTAACAAGGTTTTAAAATATCTAAATTGTAATTTTTTAATAAAAAAAAGATTACAATTATAACAGAATGTTTTAAAATGCATAAATTGTAATTTCTTGAAAAATTTTTTACAAACATAAACTATATATTTCACAATTTTTGAATTATTGAATGCACAGAAAAAAAAATTCATAACTATCAGTTACATTAAATTTTGGTTTTCATCATTGAAAATGATCTTGGATGATATTGAAAGTACTTGGGGAAAATAAAAAAAATGAGGAAAATTATGACACCTTCCTTGATTGTTTTAATTAGAGCATGAAAAAATTAATCTGTGAATATGAGAGGATTAGAATAAAATAAATAGACATAATATATCTAAATTATTCAACCAAACATGCTTGAATGAAGATATACTGCCTATATATATATATATAGAGAGAGAGAGAGAGCGAGAAAGAGAGAGAGTGTGTGTGTGTATGTGTACATTATATTATAATGTTCTGTCAGTAATACTTGTTTTAATTGGTGACCATTAACAATTCCTTCCTTCCTTCTTAATTCTTAATGCATTTCTACCCTAAAATCATTTTTAATATATTTCTATAGTAACATGAATAGCAATGCATGTATATTATATTTATAATAGTTCTATTCTGTCAGTAGTAATGTTTGCAATTGTTATTGACTACTGAGGACCCTTTATTCCTGATTTGCAATTAATTTTTATTGTTAAATTATTAGCAATGCATTTACATTATGAATGTAATAGTCCTATTATATTAATGAATAATAGATGTGATTTGTTATCAATGCAGAAAGTGGTATCAGCAAGCCCAGTTCAAATTCTCACTTAGTCTGTTTTCACTGTTACAAAAATGTTTTTGGGAAAGGTATGAATATTATTAAATATAATTGGGATTGCTGTTATAATAATCTCACTCTGAAGCAAATTTAATCATCTCAGAGGTCACTTTGAAGTAGTAACGGATACCATCGCTATTTATTATTATAGCTTTGCTTTGCTTACTAAGACATTGGGAATGCTTCCATGTCTGTTTCAGGTTTTCAGATGGGCTGTGATATCTACATGGGTGAGGCATGCTTTTGCAACCAAAGACCTCGGCCTTGTGAAACTGTCTCTTTTCTTTCATACATATGCTTGTTTTGCAGCTTGATTCTGCAGTATAGATTGTCTAACACATCTTGGACCTCCATGTCACTCTCTTGTTTGGATCTGTGTTCCACTGGTGATTGAATACATAAAAGATGATGATTCTTTACAAAGGACCCTTGTATCTCTTCAGTGGAATCTCACACTTCTGTTTACCAGAGACTAGTTCCCTAAATTGGAGGGTTTAGATGATAGTTTTCTATCCTTGCCACATAGCCGATCTATTGCAGTAAGGCTTCAACATTTGTGGCCCTAATTGTTCACGTGACAAATGAATTATAGAAATTTTAGCATCTGCATGCTGCTTATCATTTTAGTATTGTGTCACCATATATACAAATATTACAGGTTTGGCATATTTGTTTCTTAAATACTAATTGTGATGTCATAGCTTATATAAATTGCTAGTTTGATAGTATTTTGAATTATGAAAAAATATTATCATTGTATTTAATGTAATACATCAACCATTCTCTCTGACTAATAAAGAAATCTACATGATAATAACCAGTATTACTTTAATTATATAGAAACTGTTCTATGTATACTTAAGATTGATTAATTTTATAGATTAAAATCAATTCATTCATATCGGGGAAAAAGGATTGTCAGGAATTAATGTGAGTATTGTTACTTGCAGAATTATAGTTAATAAATGTATAATGAGGAATTTGTAGTTTTATCTATATCCCAAATTGCCAAGGCTTTCTATGACAAACTAAATAAGCAGGAGGAAATGTCATATTTTACAACCAGACAAATTTTATCAATTTTATCATTTTATCAATTTAAGAATGAAGGTTCAATTAAAATAGTCATTTGAAGAGTTGTTGACTTTTGCGTTATTAATACTTTAAGGTTGAAAGTACCCAAATGTGTCTGCAAGTTTCACACACTTCTAGTTCAGGAGTACCTAAACACACCAACATTCAGGTAGCATTGTGTTTAACATCAGTCACATGATCAATTAGAGACATCAGGACTCTAAAACTTTGTAAAAGTTGTAGATTTCCAAAGTTATATCACATAAACAGTAATATCAAGGAGGCTGAATTTGGTATAATTTGAAAGAGAAATCGGATTGCTTTTGTACAAAACCAACTTGTAATATTTGATTTTCAATAGTTTTTGAGATATATCAATTTAATAGCACTAATATAACACATTAAAATATTTGAATAATTTGGTTAGAACTGCAGAGATTTAATAGTTGAAATCCTTTGAGGGTTGATAGAGTTAACTTAATCATAAGGATTGAATAATTTAGTAAATATTTTTTGCTTAGAATTAATGCATATTCTTTGTGAACCTTGCCTTTAAGGTTGGCCAGATTTGCTTAAAAGAAAGCCCTTCATAAACGACAGGCACAGAACCCAACCAATAGGCCAGCTGTTGACAATGTCTCTCATCATCACCACCATCTCTAGCCCTCTCATTATTAACACCATGACCTAAGTCAATCCAATGTAATGACAACCAGATTTATTACACCACCTGACTCTTTACACACAAAATGTGACCAACAAGCCAGCTGTTGACACTGGCAGGTTCTTGATGTCACTACCATAATTTCTAATACCTTGATGACTTCATTATCACATTTTAGGCCTCTCCCATCATTACCATCATGATCTTGATCAACCAACTCAACAAATACATGAACTCTCAGCTTTGTTACGGCCATCTAGCATTGGTAGTGTGTTTAAAAGGAATGACGAAAGCCACATAATATGTAAAAAACATTTATTTCACATATAAATGCAGCCTTGTGAAAACTGCAAGAAATTAAAACAAACATAAAATAAAATACAAAACAATACATTTTGAAGGTACAAAAAAACATTTAAGAGAATAAAACTTTTAGGAAAATTTTATACTTAATATATGATGACTGAGGGTTTTTATAAACAGGAAAATCAGCAAAAAAGCTTTGGGTTTTAACATTTACGAAGAAGGGTAGAAAATATTCTTAGAAACAATAGCAAAGCTTTAAAAAATACGTTTATAAGGTGCTAAAAAATACTTAGCTTAAACTCAACTTTAGAGAATAAACAAAGAAAAAATTTACCTTGTCTAGCACACTGCTAGTGGCCATTAACTGAAGTCAGTGTCTAGTAGCAGGGAGAAAAACTAGGGTGTGACCATCCTCTTTGCCATCCAGAGCTGAAAAGGCCATTTTAGGCATTTGGCCTGAGAAAAATGACTGTGTATTCCTATGCCAGAGGTATAATGGAGCAATCAACCATTTATAGCAGTATAGAGCAAGAAAGAGTACTAATTTGTCTGGCAATATTATCCTCAGGGGTGACAAAGCCACTGGTAATGGAATACAGGGATGGCTTTTGCCGAGAAACAAACCAGCTGATTTTACAAAATGGGATCTGGTCACAACAAGAATTTAGGCCTATTTTCTAGGATAACTTGGCAGCAGCCACAAGCTTTACCAACCACACTCTTACACCTAATTGCTTCTCTTACGAATGTCAACTCAAGAACCACTTAACAAAAATTTTGTTACCTTTTTACACAAATATGTATGCTGGCATTCTGAAATTTGTTCAATACACATTTGTTAAACTTTTCATATGTTCTTTCTTTTGCAGCCATATGCTGGTTATAACAACTGGTATCAGAATTGGGGCCACAAGGGATATAACAACACTATAAAATATCTTTTTGCAATATTCGTCTCCACAGTGAAATAATCACAGTTCTTGCTACTAAAAACAGATCCCATTTTTGACAACTTAGGTGATAATTGATGTTAAGAAATAAATATACTGCAGAATATACATTTGTTAATTATTATGTTTATTCACATTACTGTAAAAATAAAGCATTAATCTTATTGCAACACAAATCTTTATCACTCAGATTTGTGAATTCTTTTAATTGGAGTGATGGCAAATGCTAATAAATAAAAAAAAAATCAAAGTTTAAATGGGATAAGGAATTTGATTCAAAGATGATCAAATGTGACATAAACATAAAGAAGAACCACCAGCTAAAATGAAGTAATCAAAACAACAATGATGATGATACTCATTAAAATAATTCATATATTAATGCAGGTTTAACTTCAAATTATGCTTGATTATATTAGATAATTTTAATTATCATTTTAAACAATTGATAATATTTTTCTGGTTACTAAATTTTTCATTTTATCTGGAACCATATTCTGAAATTTCCTCTCTGTTTAAAGTTTCCTTACTTTCATGAAGTGACTTATCCTATAATTTTCAATATGTGCATGTAGTTTAACCTTTAGCAGCTAAAAAAGAAAGAAGGATGAACCAAGTTTGAATTTTGGCCATTCACTTAAACGCAAATGTTCTTGAGAAAAGTATGACTCTATTTTTTCAACTCCTTCTCACTATAAGGTAGAGGAAGATCTCTAACCATAGTTGGCAACTAGTCTAGAAGAAAGGACAACTCTAAATTTAAAACCATAGGTAGTTCTGATGAGGAGCATATACATTCATTGAAAAATTATAGAATTCACATTTCTATAATTTTTATAAAATGAATGGGGAAGATGTTGTGAATTCAGTGATGTTAACTAAGGTTGAATAAAAAAGAAATTGATTTAAAATGATAACTCAAAGCTGATGATTAAAAGCCATTCTCATATTTTTTTATAATAGGTGCTTCCAATGCATTGTTAGTGATGACCCAGAAAATGAGTTCTTGGCTGCCAATATTAAATGCAAGCATATTAGGCAGGAAAGAACTGACTAATCTTGAAATGGACCAGTTTTTACAACTTGACCAGGAATTGCTGATAGCTTTGGATAAATTAATAGAATGTTTTGGGATGCCTGACACAGAAGAAATGAGACAATCAGGTGAAGTGGAAACCAGGTAAAATTAACATCTGAACTCATTGTCTTTTTGAAAGCATCCAATTTCAAATATAACATTGGGCTATGCTTAATAAAGAATAATGTCAGGCTTTACAGAACCTGTAGGTAGTGTAATACTTATGTTGTGGAACTATGACCTCTGTGATAATTCCACAACAGATAGATTTAAAAGAACACAGAGAAAAGATATAACATTCAATAGCAATGATTTTATAAAATGACATTTTACAACAATTTAGGTATTTGATGAGTGACAAAAGATTCTAATGTTCAAAAATGTCTGTATGAGTATTAGTAAGAAATATCAAATTAATTTATGTGTGTTCTGTTTTTTTTATGCTTATGTGAAAGAAAAGTAGTGTATAAATTTCTGTAGTTGTGTGTATGAGAGAAAAGTATATTTTTATCAGTTGAGAAAAATCAAGTCGTATGTGTTGGGTACTTGAAAATGTATTAACATTAGCAGTGGTGGCACTTCAAGTAGCAGTGTTTGATAAAAAGACTGACATGGCTTCCGGTAGCAGTAGTGAAGAAAAAAACTCTGAAGCTAATTCTGCTTTCCTTTATATACACTTTGTTGAAATAAGTGCTGGATCAAATAGTGATCCAATCTTTTAGGCAGGCAGTTCTCTGTTTGGCTGAAATGTAATCCTAATTTCTTATTTTTTTAAGTTGAAAAAAAAAATGGTTCTGTGTTGAGACTAACTGCGTTCAAACATGTATTTGTCATTCACATTTTTAACCCTGAAGAATTAACTTCCTGTTTGATTAGGTTTGTGTTTCCGCAAGTTATTGGCTTGGAAAATAGAATTGGTGAGTTGAGCCTTGCTTGTTATGTTCATTTCTTTCAATAACTCCCTCGGAAAAGATATGAATCAATGCCTTCTCTTTAAATTATGAGGTAAATAATAGGGTAGACTGAGCTCTTTAGTGTTGAGCAGCAGCCAGTAAAGAATAAAGAAAACTTTGAATTCAAAATCATGGAGAAGGAAACCACTCCATCATCTTTCTCAAGAGATAATGACAATTCATAAATAAAGGAAAGAAGATAATGATAGAACAAAATTCAAAAGATGAGAATTAACAATGTGCTGTGCTTAAATTTTTTAAGATCAAAGTTGATTGGACACCAAGAAACTGGAAGACTGTTCTACAAGCAAGAGGTGTGAAAGAAGAAACTGTTCTCATAGAACCTATGGTTACATGTAACAATTTAAATAAATACATTTTATTATTAGATTTATTTTATTGTTTTTTAGATTAAATGCTTTTTTTACAAATTTTCTTCATCTTGTTGCATTTTATTGCAATGTTCTCAATTGAATGCTCTGTATAACGTCAGACTTTTCATGGCATTTTCATAATTCGAGAGATAATTGATCTAAAGGATTATGATAACAAAGCAATTTTCTTTTGCCATGTTCCTTCAAGACATAGGCGATCATGGCTCTCCACAATTTTCTGTCTTTTGTAACCCTTAGTAAAGTTTGTCTTTTTGCTATATCTCATAATCCCTGTTCTGTCTAACTGTTTACACAAGCTTGTTATGTAGGTTATGCTTTGCTTTCCTCTGTGCCTTCAATATGACCTGTAAGTATCAAACTTTCCAAGTTCTCTTCCCTCATTATGTGCCCTAGAAATTTAAACTGTCTTTTTAAGTATAAGGGACCTTTTTTATTTTCATTTTTTCTAGAACTTTGTCATTTCTCATATGTTCTTCTATGATATTCTCAGCATTGTTCTACAGAAACATATTTCTGTTGCCCCAAAGTCTCTTTTTCATCTACAATGAGATTATCCAAACTCTTAATTCAACCTGCCAAACTGTGATCCTTTAGAGATGTTTTATTCAATTTCAGTTTTTTAATCTTATAGTTTTGTAATTTTACTCATTTTTCTTCTGCTAATTTTGGAAAAAAAGAGGAAAGAAAGAAACCATAGAAACTTCTAAAAATTTTGACATGGTTGCATGCATAAGGATTCAACCCACCACCTCCCAGTCCCAAGAAAAAAAAGCAATACCAAGATGAAAAATCTGGTCAAAAATTAATAATGAAAATAATTTTTACAACAAATGCTGTGCTGCTTCATGTGTTTCAGTTTGTTGGAGATGTTATTCTGTAATTGCTATTTTTAAGAACACAGGTCTGATCATTTGAAGCATAGACTGGGATCTCTGGTCTTGAATAACAAACAACTTCAGAGAAGGACTACTCTGAATTCAATACCATAGAGAAACCAACAAGAAATCACTCCATTATCCTTCCCAAGAACTCATGGCAATTAACAGATAATTAAAACAAAAAAGAAGGAATCTGTGAGGAACTGTGATTGATTATGTCCTGAAAGGATATAGCATTAATATATATATATATATATTGATTATTTAATTACTTAGTTTCTGATCATAAGAAGGTTAGACCAGTGCACATTTGTATTAAAAAATTTTCAATACAATTATATTGTAGAACTTTTGAATATTTTCCATTTGTAAACAAGTTATTACCCGACCTAGGTCTCTATCATAAGTGGTGTCTTCAGGCGATTTGTAAATTGCCTGAAGACACCACTCATGATAGAAACCTAGGTCACATAATAACTTGTTTACAAATGGAAAATATATATATATATATATATATATATATATATATATATATATATACAGAAGTTAAGCATATTGTCTTTTTATAGATATACTCTATCTTAAATTTTACACACACACACACAAAACCTTTTTCAAAAACTCATTTAGAAAATGACCTTTCTTAATTTAAATTTTTAATTACATATAAACAAACTTCATCTCTGCCATAAATTAAATCTCTTATTTTTTTAGGGTGTCTGTGTTTGATGTAGTGCATGCTGGTGAACACTGGTTCACTGTCATATCAAATATCATTGACAGTCAAGATGCCAAATTAATAGAAAACGTATGTATTTTGGTTGTTATGTTTTCTTTGTTTCTGTATATGTCCTGTAGTCTAATGGATACCAGCTTGAAATGAGAAATTATGGAACTGAATTCAAATTCCAGTCTAGTTTATTCTATTCACTTATATGTAAAAACCCATCTTTTCTCCTCCCCTCTATCAGCCATGAGTAAATAACAGGATAAACTGTGCTCTATAGTCTTGGTTGGCATCCAGCCTTGGAGAGTTCCAGCCAGCCTGAAGAGGGTTGGGCACTGTCTGGCTATCTTACCCAAGTTGCATCACTGCTACTACAATTGCAGTTCATGTGGTGTTCCTACAACCCTAATGAGTTATTGGACTTGTGATCATTATTTTTTGTTAAGTAAATTTGATGAAAATTTCAGATACTGTGTAATTGATGTCCTAAGTTGATAATTATATATTTTTTCTTTGAATGAAAAGAGATTAATGTTTATTTGAATTCATATTGAAAATTTATATCCATAAGTTTGATTTAAAAGAAAGCTTTGCAACATTAACTGTATTGTCTTAAATGTTTTTCTTTTTTTTGCTTTCCTTGCTTTTCTTTTTCTCATCCTACTTCTTTCCTCTATTTTTGTTTGTTTTGTGCCGTTCATTCATTCTTTTTTCTTCTTCTCTACTCCTTTATCCTTTTTCTCTAATTACTTTCTCTTTTTCATTCTTATTTTTAGAAGAAATAAATATTTTTCTCTCTGTTTTCTTTCTTTGCTTTCTCATTCCCTCCTTTTTCTTTCCTTTTATATTTCTCTTTTAATTTTTATCTTTTTTACTTCCTCTCTTTTCAATTCTACAAATGCAAAACATTTCTTGAAAATTTTACATTCCAATATCAATTGCAAACAAGAATTTGACTAAAAGAATAGTGGGCCTACCATTGGGCATCTCTTCTTATTTTCTATCCATTGTCCACAGGAATCACTTCTTCCAGCTTTACCAGAGTAATGCATCTGACTATAATATGCACCTTTTTGCCTCTGTTCGTAGTCAGTGCAAGAAGGTTCTAAATGATGCTAAGCTGTTGTTTGCTGATAGAATGAAACAGCATATAGCATTCCTCAAGTTTGACTCCAAAGATTACTGGCATCTCTGCAAAAGTGTGCTAAACAACAGCAAACCCTTGATCCCTCCTCCATTCACTAATTTTGAGATCCTCACATCCACAGTGGAAAAAGCTGAGTGCTTTGCTCGCAAATTCTATTCCAACTTCACACTTGACTCATCTGAAGTTTCCACACCCAACTTCCCACCTAGAACTGAGGCCCATCTGAGTGGTATATATATAACTCTGTCTCTGGTCTCTAACATTATTTCTAAGCTTGATTTCCATAAAGCAAGTGGAGGTGATAAAATTCTAGTCATCATTTGAAAGAAATGTGCCCCCAAACTCACTTGTGGGCTCACCAAAGTCTATAACAATTGCCTTGCTGCCTCTTGCTTCCCTGCTTGTTGGATGTCCTCTGTAGTTTCTGTTTTTAAAACTCCTCTGACCCCTCTATTGCCCTGTCAGCCTCTTACTGCATTTTGGCAAAGTGTTTAAGGCTATTATTAATGCTGAAATGATTCATCATCTCACATCCAACAATCTCTTCTCTGACAAGCAGTATGGCTTCTACTTTGCCAGGTCTACTGCTGATGTGCTAATGGCCATCACCGAATATATATATATCAGGTTCTTCAAAAGAATGGCAAAGCTCAAGCCATTGCCCTAGATATCTCAAAAGTGTTTGACAGGGTTTGGCATGCTGGCCTTCTATGCAAGGTATACAGCTATGGCATAACTGGATGATTGTTCAATTTAATTCAGTTGTTCCTGTCAAATCATAAAATGAAGGTCATTTTAAACAGACATGCTTCCAAATCTTTTCATGTAAATGCGGGTGTTCCTCAAGGCTCTATCCTAGGTCCTACACTTTTCCTGTTCTTCATCAATAATCTTCCTGATATGATCAGTTCCCAAGTAAGCATCTATGCAGGTGACACCACCATCTACTCCTATCTCAATGAAAAATCTGCCAGGACTGACAAAGTAAACCTTGCATTTACTCTTACAAAAAACCTACAATTTGTAACGGATTGGGGTAAAAAATGGCTTGTAAATTTTAATGCTTCCAAAACGAACCTGCTCTCCTTTAAATGCCATAGAGAAGCTATCATACAATCCATCTGTATGGATCCAACTAGTCTCCCAGAAATCAATGCACTGTGCTCCCTCTCAGCTGATCTCAAGTGGAATGACTACATTAAATCAGTAGCTACATCTACTGTTAAGAATGTTGGGTCACTGTGCCAATCCAGGATGTTTCCTTGTCAGAATCCATCTTGTACATTTAGAAATCTACCATTTGTCTGTGCATCAAATACTGTTATCATATCTGGTCGGATGCTTCTGCTATTAATCTCAGGATTTTTAACTAAATCTAAATGAGGATCTGCAATGTAATTAATTCTGATTTGGCTGCTTGACTTCAGTTACTTTCTCACTAACAAGATGTGGCATCCCTCTATCTTTTTTACAAATAATTTAATGGCTTCTGCTCTGATGAACTTCCTTCCTGGTGCCCTTCCCACATAAATTTACTTATGTTACTAGATTGGCAACTAGGTCCCAACCTTTTACCCTCAAAATAGGCAAATGTAATTGTCACTTCTACTCTATCAATTTTTTTTCTTGCACTTTTCACCTGTGGAACTTATTTCAATATATTTGCTTCCATTATAGCTACAATCTCCAAAAGTTTAAGTGTAATGTCAATTGTATTTTTTATCTCCTTGATACCCATCTTACTCTTATTCTTTCTTTATCCCCTGTACTTTTTTTCCCCTACATCTTCTCTCGTGCTTACGGCCTATCACGTTGAATACACCGGTTCTCGCTCGATTATCAAAGTAAAGCAACATTGAGCCTGGTCAGTACTTAGATGGGTGACTGCTTGCGAATACCAGGTGCTGTAAGCATATAGTGATGGATGTACGTTGTGGTGCAGTGGATATTGGCTCGGAAAGAGAAATTGGTGAGCTGAGTTTGAATTCCAGTTGAATACCCTGCATTCACTTAAGCCCTGGTACTCTTGGGAAAGGTATTAATCTGTCCCTTCCCTCCAGTTATGGGTTAAATAACAAGGGTAGGACTTGGAGACCCTGCCCTTAAAAAACAAATCCCAATGAATCTTGATACTCAAAAAGAAAAATGTATTACTAGACACAAAAACTTATATAATAAATTGTTGAAAGAAAAAGGTATTACCAGCAATAAAATAAATAAACTCTCACTGTAACCCTCTGTGCATCAGTGGCAGTACTGCTTTACTTGGGGTGAAATGGTTATTAAAAAACAAAACTTTCCCCAGTAATCTTACTTTTATTTTCCCTTTCAACAGGTGAACAATCTTCACTTTCAAATGGTCATGTGGAGCTGCAATATTCTCCTTCGTCTCTGTCCTGATCATCCCAGCAGCATGCAGGAGACAAAGGAGGCCCTCTATGCCACCTGTCCAACTCCAGAGGACTTATTACAAGAATTCACTTCAATGTTTCCTCAAGTGAAAGAGATGTCAGACAAAATTGTAAGGTAAAAATAACTCTTTCATTTTTACTATTTGCTTTTAACATTGCTTTTTGGCTTAGAGAAGAAAAACTGCTTTTCTTAAACAAAATTATTTTTTGGGTGAGGGTGTATGGGGCAAATTTTTCTAAGGAAGTTGTTCATAAATAGTTTTTCTTTTTTTAGGGATTTTCTTTTTATATTAATTTGGTAAATATATTTATGAACCAGTTTTATATTTGTAGCTCTCAAGATAAATATAAAACTGAGGCAAGAAGATAGCATTAGCTTTTTTAAAGGCAAGCGGAGCAGAAAAAAATGCATTAGATACCTAGTAAGCTTGAGTAAAAAAATTGCAAAACAAGGTTTGTGAGAGATACAAAAAGACAAAATTTATTAAGAAGTACAAAGAACAGGAAGTTTTGGATAGCCATGATCACCCGCATCCTAAAGGGATATAACAAGTAGAAGAATACCTAATTATAAAATACTAGCAATATAACCTGGCATTGCTCGGGTGTAATAGAAGCTTTAAAACTAATCCATGGTCCTGGAGCTCAGACTCTTTGGACGTTGGCATGAAAGACTAAAAAGCAATAGTTGTTTTCCAGTTAAAGTGAAACCGTAGACTGAAAGAAAAATGAATGGATGTTAGTCAAATTTTGATTTCCTGGTGTCGATATCAAATTTTCTGCACTATTGTAAGAACTGCAACCTTGAAACCTCTGAATATCGTTTCTTATGTCTTTGTCTATAAGTGTATCGAATTTGATTAAAATCAGACCACTCCTTCTATAACCCGATTTTTTCGATTATCGATTTTCGATATTTATCGAGGGTACCTCATCACAAAACCTAGCTAAGAACACTCGCAGACGCTTATAGTACAACTGTGTAAATTTTCAAGAAAATCGGTTCAGCTTTTTCGGAGTCTATAGGTAATGGACAGACACACACACACACACACACACACACACACAAATATCCATTTATAAATAAGTTTAGATTTTTTGTTGAAAAGTATCTCACACTAAAAAGAATCCTATTTCATGAATGACACTATTAGAGACTCATCATAACATTTTTCACTAAATCTTCTAAGACTTTTTTCATGGGATTCATTGACCAATTGAAAACTGCTTTTATCATCAAAATCATTTGGGAAAACTAGTTTTTATCTTTAGTGTTGCTGGTCATTAACATTTTAAGACTGAAGAAGGTTTTTAAAACACCTTTCAAATTAATAACCTTTCAAACAATCTTCTAGCCATCATCCATGTTAATATTTATGACAGTTTTAAATTCCTTGTCAAGTTGATTTTAACTTGAGAGTTTGATCCAAGTGTCACTTTGTTCATATGCATTAATGAGATTCTGTATATTTTATGTGTGTTTATGTATACATATATATCTGAAAGAAATAAAATGCTGTTAACACCAATATTTATAAAAAGACTTTTTATTTATCTCAGATAAGTTTACATGAGTGTTAGCCTGACTAAAGTAGCCCAAATTTCGATTCACATCGACAGGGTTTGGCACCCTGGCCTCCTATGCAAACTACGCGGTTATGGTATTACCGGTCGCCTGCTTGACCTAATCCAATCTTTCTTAAATAACCGCAAAATGAAGGTCGTTCTGAATGGGCGTGCCTCTTCGTCCTACAGCACGAATGCTGGTGTCCCACAAGGCTCTATCCTGGGCCCAACGCTCTTCCTTATTTTCATCAACGACCTCCCAGATGAGATCAGGTCCCAAGTAGGCATCTACGCAGATGACACTACAATATACTCCCGCTCCAGTAAGAAACCTGTCGTGGCGGACAGACATAATCTCGCTGCTGACCTTGAGCGGGATCTACACTCTGTGGTGAACTGGGGCAAGAAGTGGCTTGTCAACTTCAATTCCTCGAAGACCAAGCTGTTGTCTGTCAACCATTACAGGCAACCTCTTCTGCCTCCCATAAGCATGGACCAGATGATTCTCCCGGAGAGTAATACACTACGCCTCCTCGGACTTACCCTGTCCTCAGACCTCAAATGGAAGCACTATATTGAATCCATAGCAAAATCTACTGCTAAGAAGATTGGGTCACTATGTCGATCCAGGATGTTTTTTCCACCTGAATCCATCCTGCATATATACAAGTCAACCATCCGTCCGTGCATGGAGTACTGCTGCCATTTATGGTCAGGTGCCCCTGCCGTTCTCCTCAGTGTTCTTGACAAGCTCCAAAGGAGAGTCTGTAATGTGATAGGTTCTGATCTGGCGACTCGTCTGCAGCCACTTTCCCATCGTCGAAATGTGGCCTCCCTCTGTCTCTTCTATAAATACTTTCATGGCTTCTGCTCGGATGAGCTTAAGTCACTGATGCCTCCTCAACAGGTGTTTACCCGTTCAACCAGACTGGCAACTGGGTCCCACCCATTCACAGTCAGGTTAGCCAAACGCAGACGACAATTCTACTCCAGCAGCTTCCTCTCTCGCACTTCCCGCCTGTGGAACTCACTCCCGTATTCTTGCTTTCCTGACGGCTACGACCTCCAGAAATTTAAAAGCAAAGTTAATACTCACCTACTAACCACTGGCCTCTAGCTCTCTCCCCTCCCCTGTATAACCTTCCCTTTCTCTCCGCCCATGTACCTGTCATTGCACCTGCTTTCTCAGTTTTCTATTGTTCCTTTCTAACTAGCTTGTACTCCTCACTCTTTTCTAATTAATCTTTCTACATTTATGTAACCCCCTGCACATCAGTGGCGTTTCTGCCTTGTTCGGGGTGAAATGATTAAAAAAAAAAAAAAAAAAAAAAAAAAAAAATTTTAAGTAACCCTTTTTATAAAGATTATAGTTAAATCTCAAAAAGTTAAACAAATAAGCAAAAAAAAAAAACTATAGGATAGAAAATCTTGAAATTGGAGAATGTCAGTTTTAGTGAGAGTATTAATAATGAGTTGTTATGAACAAACCTAAGTTAAAGTTGACAGTTTTTATGAAAGAAACTAAGTCAATAGTTTTTATGAATGAGATTAAGTAATCTGCTTTTATGAATGATATGAAGTCAAAGTTGGCAATTTTTATTAATGAAACTAAATCAGTATTTTCTCATGATTTATTAAGTGCTGGTGACTCTGTGGCCAAAATTATACTGATACAACATTTTTGATTATTGGAATAAATGCCTTTTTTATATATCTCATTCAAGTTCTTTCATTGCAGAGATATATATATCTTGAACCAATTATAAAATGATAAGCAGCATTAGTATTCATCAAAAGATTTTAATATGGAAGATATTATTGTGATCTTTGTATTATTAAACTCTGGAACAATTCTCATACTTTTAATCTTCTTGATTGTATCATATTAACTTTAAGATTATTTCTTCAATTTCAAAATATTTAAAAGTGACCATCATATCAAATTAAGACCAAAAACACGACACAAGTCTTTCTTACAATCCTTGATCAGACCCTATAGACTGGTGCTACAAAATCCTCAAAGAGCTTTAACAAAAATTGTATCCAAAACTTGGAGACTTCCAACAGCAACTTCTCACACTAACTTTAACAAAAAGTTTGGAAGGAAACTTCTAGCAATACTAGAAAGAGTGATAACATTTAGTGGACTTAAGGAGTTTAATTTTCTGAGAAACTATTTTAAGAAAAAGATGTTATAAATTTCAACTGACAGTAACACTAGTTGCTTGGTCAACGAATGTTGAATGTTTCCTGTATAAAAACAGCTAACTTTACCATTGCCATTACCATTACACAGAAAGCATGAATGAGTGAAAATGAAAAGGAATCTTGAAGTGTTTGCCAGATGTTATTAAAAGAAACACATGTTAGAGACGGAAGGGAAAGTAGTTATTTAATTTTGAACTCCAAATCGTTTTTGTATGAAGCAAGATCAACTAGCACATATATATCAATTTGTCCTTTTTTTCTATTGGTAAAGTCATTGTATTCCTGCCTATAATTGTTCCTATTGGAAAAGTCATTGTGTTTGTAATAACATAAAGAAATAAATAAGGCCATATGTTGAGCTCTTTGAATTCATTCAGTGCTCTTCTTTGACCTGAAATTCTCAATGATTTATCGTCTAATGTAAACACATTCCTTTCTTTACACTTGTGGTTATGGCTGAATGACGGAGTTAGAAACACAGGTCTGCCTGCAAGAAAAAACACATTTTGTAAAAATTTTGTATTGTCTTAATACACTAAATTCAATAATTTAAATTTCTAAATAGGTTAACAATTTTGGGTTTATTTTATTGATTAAAGAGTTTAATAAAGAGCATAGAAAAAAAATCAATATAGTATGGAATTGATATCTCTCCTCACAAAACTTTAAATAAATAAAAGAAAAATCAATTATCTAATAAAGAGATGTTAATCATGTATCCCATGATTCTACTGCCTTTCAATCATTTACATATTCATTATCATAACCAGTAAATTTAAGTTACAATAAATATTTGCTAATAACTATAAATATATTCACAAATATATCTAGGAAATGCGTTTGATATTCTTACTGAAAATTGAAAATAGAAAATGTAAAAATGAATTGAATTTATAATTAATTAATTTAAAAATAAGCAAATAAATAATTGATAAATTTGAACATTGTGAATTATATGATAATTAAAAATTTACAATAATGACATAATTATATATATATATATATATATATATATATAATTTCAAATTTGAAAATTATTTAATAATAATAAGTTTAATAGATTTATCAGACATCTGACTCTGATAAGTGATTTGATATGAAACTAATGAGTTGGCAAACCAGATAAGTCACTTGATCTTTTGCTGATTTATTGAATATTATAGCTCTAGTTATCTATTGAGCATTTTTTGTCAGAGGTTCTGCTTGTCTGCAAAACCACATTAAATTCTCATAATTTTAATGTTTTTCATTTGTAATTTCATTGTTGTCATCATAGAATTAAATTTGATTTAAGATTTATTTAGTGTTTTTATGTAGAAATTTGGTTTTTCTTTCAAGAAAGACATTTTGAAATGATTTTTGAAACCTTTTAACTCAAGGCTCCAATAGACTGAAATCATTTTTATAAGAATCAATGAAGCTGGCTAATACATTGAAATTATAAACTTCACATTTCTATGAGATCACACTTTAAATAATATTTAACTATTTCTAAATCAGTTGTCCATATTTTTTAATTATTTTTATACATCTATAAAATGTGCAAAAAGTATTTAATTCAGTGTAATAATTTTATCAAAATCTTGAGGATATTATTCTATGTATCTGAAGCCTTGGAATTTAAGAAATACCTCTTTCCATTATGGAAATGATAAAACAAAATGCTTTGCTTGGAAATTCTCTTCCAATTCCACTCTCAAATTTTCAGATGTATATTTGCCTGATTTTTCCACTAGAACAGAATTTTTACAGAGTGATATGTATATAATGCCATCCATGGTCTCTACTTTTACCTCCAGACTAGATCCCACAAAGTATGTAGACTTGACGTTATTCCTACAATTCTCCCAAGGAAATGTGCTCCTGAACTGTCTCCTGTTTTGTCTAAATACTACAATAAATGTTTCGCTACTTCTTATTTTCCAACTTGTTGGAAATTCTTCTTTATATTTCCTGTCTTTAAGAACTCTGATGAACCTTCTGATCACTTGAATTATCATCCTATTAGTCTTTTTGGCAAACTATTAAAGGATGTGCATTGTGGTGCATTGGAACGAGAAATTGGGGAGCCGAGTTCGAATTCCAGCCGAATTCATTGCATTCACTTATGCGCAAATACCCTCGGGAAAGGTATTAATCTGTCTATTTCTTCCAGTTATGGGTTAAATAACAGGACAGATTGGGTTCTATAGCTTTGGTCGGCAACCAGTCTACCGCAGATAGCAATGGCAACCTACTGCAGCATAATCTTCTGCCCAGTCAGTCATGTCTCAAAAGAGAAAAAAATTGGGCTGTGTCTTCAGATATCTTGAAAGCTATTTGACAGGATTTGGAATAATGAAAATGAAGGGCTGTGGTGTCTCTGGCCAGATATTTAGCTTAATCTATTTGCTCTTAAATCATGTAATGAATGTTCTGTTGAATGGCTACACTTCTATATTCCTTTCACATTAATGCAGGGGTTCCCCAGGGCTCTATTCTTGGACTTATATTGTTTCTTATGTTCATCAATGACATTCCTGATGTCCTCAGTTCTCAACTTGGTATTTATGCTGATGAGACAGATATTTTTCTCATGTCTTAATAATAAGTCTGTTCGATTTGATAAAATGAAACAGGCATCTGGTCTTGAAAATAACCTCTAGTCTGTTGTTAACTGGGGTAAGGAATAGCTTGTAAAGTTTAATGCCTCTAAAACAAAACTGTTATCTTTTAATTGCCATAGAGAACTTTTTTTGCTTTCCATCAGTCATACTGATATTAACTTCCTGGAGAGCAACTCATTGTGCCTTCTTGGTCTGACATTTGCCACTGACATAAAGTGGCGGGATTATATTGAATCAAATGTTAGGGCTGTAAAGGAAAATTGATTCTCTTTGTCATACCAAACAATTTTTTTTTATTTTAAACCATCTTACACATTTCTAAATGTACCATTTGTCCATTCATTGAATATTACTGCCATATGTGGCCTGCTGCTTCTGCTATATATCTTCAGATTCTTGACAAAATCCAAAGAAGGGCCTGTAGTATTACTGATCTTGATCTAGCATCTAAACTTCACTTTCTCAATAAGATGAGATTGGCTTTCCTTTGTTTTTTTCTATAAATATTTTAATGGCAGGTATTCTAATGAGTTTGTTGCAGCCTCCTGCTCTTGCTGGTTATAATTTTTAAGAAATGGGTGACCTTGACCTTATATGCAAAAATTAGCAACCAGGAGATATTGCTAACTGGTGAATTGGGTTTCCATGGCTCGTTGGGCAAGATCAAAGTGTAGTATCTATTCTCAGATACTCGTTTCCTGTTCTCCTGCTGCCTGCAGCACTCACCACCTTGTGGCAGGTTTGGAAGCAATGACCAGCTAATACTAGCTTTTGACCAGCTTTGACAAGCAATGACCAGTTTTGACAAGCGAAGACCTGCTAAAACTTGCTATGACCAGCTAAGACTAGCTTTGTACCCAGTTACTGCATAATTCGAGGGCAGGTAATCCTTGACCAATGGTCTGAGCGTATGTGCTCAGGTTACTCACGTTATTTGTGTCGCATCTCACTCCAGTGGGGGAGTAGGGTAAATAGCGACCTGGAGAGTAGGACTAAAGTGCAGTATCTGTTTTTAAATACTCGCTAGGTGTATACTTTGTTTGTGATCCCACTACTCATGGTAGATTCCTGGAGTGCATTACGTCTTAGTTAGCAGTTGGTCTCGCTTTAGGTTCGACTCTGCTTCGGAAATGGAGCAGTCTAGTCCACTTGTGATCCCACTATCCGTGACTGATCTGTCAAATGTGAGGACAACTGTTCAAGTCTGATTGACTTAGCTTTCATGCATACTAGCTTGCAGTGATCCCATTTAACCACGGTCAAATCCTACAAAGGAAGCGAAACACAAACCTGCCTATGAACACAACTTGCCCACCTGCCTGGGTATGTAACTGTGCTAGGCTGCAACCAAACCTGTTCTCCTCAGATTATGTTTAATTGCAGCCGATACTCAACCTTGATGATCCAGCCTGCGCCATTCCTGCCAACAATGATGATGATGTTACAGCTTAAGCCAATCCTGCCAGATGCTGATAACTCTCCAGTCTGTACCTTTCATACCAGAAGCTGAAGAAGTCCTTGTTGACTCAATCTGAACATTCCAGCCTGCATCGTTTCCTGCCATATGCTGATGGCTTTTCTGCTTGTGTCTTTCCTACTGACTGACACTGACAATGTTCCAGCATGTGCCATTCCAGCCAAATGCTGTTAATGTTCCAGCCTGTACCAATCCTGCCAGACTCTGGCGGCATTCTTATCGATGACAACGTTGTTCCATCCTGTGCCAATTTTGCCAGACGCTGACATCATTCCAGCCTGTGCCGATCATACAAGATGTTGACGATGTTCCTGTTTATGATGACAATGTTCCAGCCTGTGTTGATTCTGCCAGACACTAATGATGTTTCAGCCTATGGCGATCTTGCTAGATGTCAACAACATTCCCGATGATAACCTTTTCCGATTTTTACTACTTGTTTATTTGTCAATTTTATCTCCACAAAATTGACATTGAAACTCAACATTTTTGCCTCCATCTCCTCATTGTCTTTGCTGTTTTCACACATACAATAATTTTGCAGAGTTGATATGCACATCTTATATCAGTTCCGCAACAAGCTCTCTCCCTTGGTACCTTGACTACATGAATTTAAATATACTATTAGATTGGCAACTAAGTCCCATCATTTTACTGTTGAATTGACTAGATCTAGACTAGTTCTAGTTTAATAGTGTTTTTTATCTTCATTTTTTCCCTGTGGAACTCTCTTCTGGTTTCTTGCTTCCCTGCTATCTAAAATCTTCAAAAATGTAAATGTGATGTAAATCATAATCTTTTGTCTTCCTGAACCTTGTTCTTTTATTGTCTTTTCTCCTCGCTAAAGTCTTCTCATTTTCTTTTATTCCCAGTCACCTCTTGCACCTTAGTTGCATTATCATTTTGCTTGGAGTGAAATGATTTAAAAGAAAAAAAGAAAAGAAAAAGATTAGTGAGCATTCAGTTACAGATATATTTATTTTCTGGGATATCAAAAAGGTTAAAGAGGCTGATGAAAATTATGAAATATTTTTTCAACAAATAAGGGTTAATGAAAAGAAAAAGAACTGGAAATTGTTTTATGCCATACCTTACACTTAATTTGTTTAAAAGTAAAAACTTCCTTAAGAACAGACATTTTTTTTTCACTCCAAGCCTTAATTAAAATGCATGAAATGCTTTTCTAAACAAACAGTTTTCCTGCTTCTATTTTCTGTAATTCTTCAATTCATTATCTAATACTTTTTCTTCATTTTCTTCATCTAAAATTATAAACACCTAGTGATTTTTATCATTTACCATCCTAGGATTATCTCTCATTTTAGATTCTGGATCAAATTAATCATCTTGTAGCAAGAAATTAAAAAAAATTGAATAAATAAAAGGAAATAAAATAAAACATTTAAAAAATTTAAAAATGGTTAAATGTATTCATTATAAATTATCTAGAAGAATTACTGAAGCAGCTATGACTGTGATTCAATTTTATTAATCAAAAAGTGGGATTTTACAACACCTTTTCTAGCTAAGATAAGACTTAAAGAAAATAATATTTAAATATAAATATGGTTAAACATCTTAATAAAAAAATTGATTAAATTCTACACTTTCTTTAATACCTAAATAATATTATCATAAATTATATATTTTGAATTTTAATAAAATACAAAGATGAATCTGCAATGTTCAAACATCTCAGGTTCAGTCACATTTCCACCACCATAACATAACTTTTCTGTGCTTTTTCTATAAATATTTTCATGATAATTTTTCTAATGGACTTTCTTCTTGGTACCTAGACTTTATGAATTTAAGTAAAGTACTAGATTGGATGTGCGTTGCGGAGCATTGTATATCAGCTCGGAACGAGAAATCGGGGGGCCGAGTTCAAATTCCAGCCAAATTCATTGCATTCACTTACACGCAAATACCCTTGGGAAAGGTATTAATCCATCTATTCCTTCCAGTTATGGGTTAAATAACAGGACAGATTGGGTTCTATAGCCTTGGTCGGCAACTAGTCTACCACAAAAAGCAATGGCAACCTACTGCGGGATAATCTTCTGCCTAGTCAGTCATGTCTCTTTCGAGACATGATCACCCAAGCGTGTATCATGTATGGCACTTAACTGACTGACTAGATTGGTGAACATCTTACAATTGAAATGGTTAGATGTAACCATAATTTTTATTCTAATAATTTCTTCTGTCACAATTCTTGCCTATGGAACTCTCTTCAGACTTCTTGCCTTCCAGTCAAGTTTGATCTTAAAAATTTAAATGCAGTGTCAATTGTTATCTTCTTTCTTCTTACTTCCTGTTCTTTTATTGTTCTCTCTCTTTAATAATGTTTGTTTTTTGTATTTTCTCACACTTAGTAACCTCTTGCATCATAGTGACCTTACCATGCTTGGGGTGAAATATTCACTATTTACTCTGAAAATACACACTTTATTGTTCTCACCATAGCTTTCTATCATTTTCTTTTCATCTAACAAATCACCATATTTACATTTTCTTTAAACATTTTCTATGCACAATTTTATTGATTTGCTTAAAGATATTTATTTTTGAATTTTATTGTTAAAAATATTTCAAATTAACCACAACATTTCTAAGTAGCAGGGTTGCATTGGTAGTAGGACTATTTTTAAAACAAAAAATGAAACTTTCATTTGGTTTTTACAAATTCCATTTTACATAAATAATGGTGTAATTTTATATGTAAATGAAGTGGAAAGACTATATTGAATCCATTGCAATGTTCATTTCTAAAATATTTGTAAGATTAAACCTTGAAATTTAATACTTTGAAAAATTTTTTAGGTTAAACTTACTTGCAATATGATACTTGGTAAAAAAGGAAACAACCAAACTAATATTGGTATTGGGTGTCTTTTGGCTATTATTTTTGCAACTAACCTCTTGCTTGTGTGCTGTTTGCTTCATTTGTTTTAGGCACCTTTCTAACATCACCCAAATGACAAATTTCTTTGGCTATGATAACAAAAATCCAACGAGGTAAGCTTCTTTCTTTTTCAGTTAAATATTTGTAAATTTTTCTTCCTTTTTTACAGGCTGAGCTTGACATGAGGGACAAAGTGAAAAAGCAAAACAAAACAAAACAAAACAAAACAAATTGGGTTAATGTTCAATGTGTGTTAATGTCATTCAGTATGTGTTCTCTTTCAGCACTACCCCCACAGCCACTGACTCCACCCAGTTGAACTAGTGAGAGAAAGAAATGATTGCTTTGGGTACTTCATAAGGAATAACCAAGATTTTGCAAGGGAATCTACAGTATTAGAGACTTCAAATGTAACAAAAAAGGAAGTGCACAAAATACATAAAAGTTATTTACTATTGAAAATTGATTTGATATAAGAAAACATTTACTTAAAATATTAATTTACTTATAATGAAATTAGTAAATTCTTTTTTCTTTGTGAATGCTTGCCTTTTTCTAAAAATGGAGGATTGATTTCAACTTTTTTTTTAAAATAATCTTTGTCTTTTACAATTTTTTTTAAATGATGTGCTTTCTACAGACTAAATTATTTTCAGAAGTGCAACACAATGAAATTATGTTTTTAAAAAATAAAGAAAAATCAAAAAAGCTTTTTTAAAATAATTGAGCATATTTACTTTATTGACTCAGATTGATTCAGTGTCAGATAATTAAAAAAAGAATTATTTCACAGATTTTATTGCAATAAGCACACACACACACACACACACACACACACACACACATATATATATATATATATATATCATATATATAAAGGTAAGTTAAAAATTATCAACACATTTGCCATAACATATCTTTTGGTTTGTCACACTACCTTCTGCTCATGTGGGCTTATCGTTGTTACTATTGTGGTCATGTGATTCAGGTTTGAGTCTGATCATGCTATTTTTCTTTTCACTGTTACAGTGTAAACATGACTGCTCCACTAGCAGTGTGCACCAAGGAGGAAAAAAGAGTAGTGATCTGAATCTACAGAGGACATGCTACCTCATCAAAGATAACTTACCAGTTCATCATTACCATTATCATTTCTCAAACTTGCTGAAATTTTGCATGAGTGGTTGAAGTTCATGCATCACACTTCTCTGGCCACTTTTAAACTCCACTCATATACACTTCTACATTGTAGTGCACCGATGCTGGATTGTGTTAAAAGATTCCAATTAATTTCAGTCCATGACATATTATTTGACTAGAGAAATTGGATTGTAGTGAGTCCCAATAAAAATAAAATAAATTATGAAAATAAAATATAAAAACAAAAGTAAAAAGAATTCAAGTTAAAATAAGGCAAGTGCTTTTTTAAAAACCTTTATGTTTTTTCTCTCTTTCTATCCTTCTCTTTCCATACTTTTCTCTCAACTAATGAGAAGGCAACCCTCAAATAAAAAGAGAAGAAAAGACTGAACCTGAATGAAAAACAACAGAAGTTTGCAGGATTAGAATCTACTTATTTATGACTATAAATCTACCAAAATAAGACAGGCTCTACATGTAATTCCTGCTATATACAAAGAAAAGAATGTCAGAGATTAAAATAATTTTGTCCAGTCAAAAATATTAACATAAAGAGACTTTTGATATTAACCAAAACCAAGAAATGTGCCAGAGTCTTGGAGACTCGGCAAAAAGATATAAGCTCATAGCACTGAGCTAGCTGAAAAGAAGGGATGGCAAGAGAAACTATGGAACAAGATATGCTACTGCCAGAGAAACCTGCAATGTGTGACACATGAAGTAGTTAAGAGGTCATCTACTAATGATATCTCCTGCCATTCTAGGAGCTGAGAAACACAGAGTAGATTAATGCTGACCTATTTCTAACATGGCTACTACTCTCAAGTTCTGATTTCTCAACTGTCAAAGCTACTATGACCGAGCTGAAACAAACTTTCTCAGGGCTGCTACTAAGATCAGTCATCCAAACCCAAATATCAAAGGACTAACTCTAATCTAAATCAAAGAAATAAAATATTTATTGTTGATTTTTGTTTATTCCTAAGTTTTCAATAAAATAAATACCAAGAATATCCTGGCAAAATAACATACGATCACTACTCTTTGTTCCTCCTAAGTGCATACAGCAGCAGAGTGGCCATGTTTTCACTGAAACAGCAGCAAGAAAGATGGTATGATCAAGCTCAAACTTTGATCATATGACCATAACAGTACCAACTATAAGCATGCATAAACAGAAAGCAGTGTGACAACTCTAAAGATATGTTATAGTAAAGGTGCGGATATTTTTTTTCTTTACTTACCCTCCTATATGGCCAGTACATATCAGTTGCACAAACTTCTTGATGTACTGTATGATGGATAAATGGTTGTCTAAATTACTCAAAAATGAAAATAACATTGACCTCTCATTTAATATATATATTTACCAAAATTATGAAAAAATTTCTAGAAATACTAAAGAGTAAATTTATTCAATATAATTGCCATTGGCTTCGAACACAGCCTCCAGATGATTTTGGAATCTCCTGCATCTCTTCTGGAAAGTCTCCTTGTTTAAGTTGGTAAATGCTGTCATAATCTTTGCTTTCAGTTTATCTTTGGTATTACAAGAAGTTTTGTTGATTTCTCATTCAACTGTGCCCCACACATAATAATCAATGGGGTTGCAGTCTGGGGAGTTAGGTGGTCAGATGTAATGGGTGATGTTATCACAGAAATTGTCTGATAGCCATGACTGAGTTCTCCTGCTGGTGTGGCATGGTGCTGAGTCCTGTTATCAGACATAGGGTCTTCCAGCAGCCACTCTCTTGACCTAGTATATTGTATTATTCTAACAGCTAATACATAAGAATAGTTAAAGGCAGGAAAATGATTATTTCCTGTTTATTGTGTTTTCTTGATGACTCTTATGTAGATTGATAGAGAGATGAATTGTAAGTTTAATGCTTTCATGAATCTTTATTTTCTTAGTATTTTTATTATAAATATATAATTTGCAATTTTAATTCCATATTTTTAAAAAATAATTTCTTTTCTAAATAAATCTTATTAAAAAGAATAAACATTTTATATTTATTAAATTTGTGAATAACTTTTTCCAAAATGTCAATAAATTTTTTGTAATTTTTGCTGTTGCCAATAGCAAAAATATCCAAAATTCACACTAAGTCCAAGCATTCAACTCACATTTCATTGGTGACATGACTTTTTGCTTTCTAATTTCTTAGATTTGACTTTCAAGCCAAAATCTGCCATCACTTTTAAAATAATTCACTGCTTAAAATAGATTTTTTTTTCTCATTGCTTTGTGAGACCCTTGAAGATGACTCACATGAGTTGAAACTTTAAACCTAGCATGAATTTTGGATAATTTTACATCTGCAATAACCATTTTTTTTACAAATGTGTAATAAGGGATTTTCAGTTTAGAAAAAAATAGTTTATGAACTCAAGAGATGTAAAATGTTTATTCTTTTTAATAAGAAATTTTGTGGATAATACAAATAAAAAAATATTTATATGCATTTCATCAATTTTAGCTTTTTGCATAAAATATCTTAATCTATAATTTGTAGAATATTTTTATTTAAGTGTTTTTCATGCATTTCTCATATATTAAATTTTAATTTTCTTGTTCAATTGACAATTCTTAACTAAAAATATTGATGGCTGAGATATTTGTATTTCACTTGCCAATGCCTGTTACTGATATTCAGTTCATGTTGGCAGGTCTTCTTCTTTTGTGAGATTAATATAATATAATCCTTTTACCATAATTTATTATCATTTGGCTTTGTGCCACTCAAAGCTACAGCAAAACCTAATTCTAGTCTTCAGGAATTCAGTAATACTTCTTTTCTTTCTCAATCATTCTTAATATCAATTGCTTGTCTCTTTCTCTAAAATGCTTAGCTCCTTATACAAAACCATTACTGTTTTGTTGATAAAGCAATATGTAACGGCCATATTAACAAACAGAATATGCCTAATGGAAGAGAGATATGAGAGAAATATTTATTCTCCCATATGTATTTCCTCCATTATTAGCATTATTATATCCATGATATAGTAACACCATAGTTAATGGATAGAATAGAATGACTGAAAAAAAAAAAAGAATGACAAACATGCTTTGTTCTCAGAGAGAATTTTATACTACTAAGACATACAGAAAACTATATGTACATATATACACCTGTACCGTGTGAAGAATATATTACATATATCTACACAGCAAAGCAGAGTGTACGAAGAAACAAAAAGGAAGGATCTTACATATAATATAGAAATACCTCTGTGTCTGGAGAAGCCATGTTTAGGATTCCAGATTCAAATGCAATGAATTCATCTGTTGGCAAGCGCTTATTCCATGAATTGGAAACACCGAGTTTTAGATTACCCCAAATTGAAGACTGTGAGCTGGGATTTCTTTCTATATCAGGGAATGTTATATTCATAAAAGGAAACAGCACCATGGACTTGTAGCTGCTGAGAAGGCCGATTCTGCCTCTGCCCAGGCTATGGGCACCCTGGCTAAAGAAAGCAATCTTTTGCTTTAGCTGCTGTAAACAAACTGAATTTGACTGCTGCTTTTGTCACTGTATTAAGTGACATCACCAAGCAGCTGTCATGTGACCCATGTTACTTATCTCCACCAAAGGAAGATAAACACATTCTGTATCCCTACACATTCTTTACATTGCAAAATAGAGAAAGATCAAAGACAGGTGATATATAAGCACATATACATATCAAAGTTTATTCATTTAACTCAAGTTTATTCATTTAAAACAAGTCATGCAAAAAGAGACTAGCATAGACTAGTTAAACTTTTTTCTTGGGTTATTCATATTTTTTTGCATTCATTTTTGTCATTTTTTGTCTACATCCTTTATTTTTTTCATTTTTTTCTTTACGCAAAACTTAACTTTTATCTTCTCCAGTTTCTAACTATACTGAAGGATACTGTCTGAAAATTTTATTCTACTCTTCTTAATTATTTGATATACCTTGTTAATTTTATATATATTTAGCATCTATATTTACTAAGCTTCACTTAGTGGGGCAAAAGGTTATATGTGTGGGATACATAAGGAGTATTGAATATTGCTAGTTAAAGCTTTTTAACCATTACACTATGAGGAATTACTTAGAATATTTATTAAAATTTGCTTAGTACAACAGTACAAGTAAAGGAATCCAATGAGGATTGAACTCATTGTAGTGGTATTGATCAGCTTGCTTACCTCTTCTTGATGGTGACACACTAGAAAATCCCCATCAAGAGAGTAGGAATAGTCTGCAATACAAGCACAGTAACTTCAATACTACACAAAGTGATCTAATAATTTTTAGACAAATAATTATATATATACAACACATTCTGATTCCATGCACCTATGGCTTAGGGGGTAGCGACTCCGACTGACACTAAATTGGTTAGGTTTCAATCCCGGCCAGAAGCAAGTGGATGTGTCTAGCCACACTGATGAGCTGTGATACAGTGAAACTGGCTTGTATGTGGATGACTAATATATATATATATATATATATATATATATATATATATATATATATATAATTATTTGTTTAAATTTATTTTTAATGTCTACTTGTGTTTGTGTAGATACTCTTTTTTTTTTATAATCAAACAGTATATTTATTTATATCTACTGGCCTGAATAATCAAGAAATCTTGTTAGAAAAATATGCGTCCTCCGGCAGGATACAAACCTGCGTCCACTAGGAGAAACCGTCAATTCATCTGACATGTCTTAGACCACTCAACCATGAAGGACTTACAATCAAACAAAGTTCAAAATAATGTTTTAAACACACATTTTCCTGGTATTTTGAAGAATTCATATCTGGTCTGTTTTCATCTCTTAATGTAAACAAAGGCAATTTATTTACAAAATCCATTACAAAATGAATTAACTCCAGCATATTTTTAATTTATTTGTCTAAACATTATTTTTAATGGATAATTATGTTTGAGTAGATACTCTATTTTTGGTTTTTTTAATTAAACAGTATTCTTATTTATATTTGAGAAATTTTATTAAGAAAATATGCATCCTCTAGCAGATTTCAAACCTGTGTTCACCATTTTGTAATGGATTTTATAAAATGTTGTGTATATATATATATATATATATATATATATATATATATATATATACACACAACATTTTAAGTTTGTCACTTAACTGAGCAGGTTCATGCTGCCTTTGAAGTTTTGTGAGGATACCGTTTTGATGTCATTATTCATCAAATCAGTTAGTTTCCCAAATCTGACCAAATCACTAAACATCAGTATTTTGTGGGTGGGTAATCACTTTTGGTTAGGCTGAGAACTTCTGAACATCTCTCTGAACATATATATGATAACTGTCAACATATTAAATGTGTATGGTCATCACTATCATGTATTAGTCAGACTGACAGCAGCAACTCTTGAAGCTGGCAAGTGATTTGAAAGATTTATTGCATAGACAGCAGATTTAGGCCATTGATTGTTGGAGAGTTTGTGGCTCCTGTGTTCACTGGTTACTGATTTTCAAATGTATGATCAGTCCAGATTGACTGAAATATGACTTACCACAATATGTGCTGTTAAGATTATTGTTAACCTCACAATCTTGGGTGTTCCAGTTAGTTCTCACTATGTGATGATTCATATGACATATTTCATGTGGCCTTTTTGGATCCTGAAGATGGATTATATATATATATATATATATATATATATATATATATATTATTCAGGTAGACAACCAGATAATAATAAATTGTAATAAAACCTGAATAAATGATTTAAATACCTTTTATTCTTTTTAGGTGTTCATTGTATCTGGTAACAATCTCAAAAGGTGACCAACTATAACAGGCACCTTTAGAAGGCAAGAAGGTACAGCACCCAAGATGAGTCCAATTAAATCAGTACATAACAAAACCAGAATAGTCATAATGCAACTCTATAATCCATAGTGTTTTTTTCTAATTTTCTTTTTATCATCATTTTAGTTTTAATGCACTGTATCTTATCTTTTCCTTTGTCTCTGTTGCCATGTCATATTGAACGTTTATTTGAAATATCACATTTCTCTGCAGTGCACGTATCAAACTAATAGAACAAGGCTATGGAGATGGAAGTGCCGACATGGATCGAATGCAGGTAAGTATAGTCCAGCATCATTCAAGTTTATTTAGTAACACTGTTGTCTTGTAGCATATCCAACTTTGTTCATAAAAATTAATACAATCTTTCTATTATTGTTAGCAATTTAGCTAATCTATTGTTCAGTCCTTTTCAGGTGCAGTCCATGGCTAAAAAAGAAGTCTTTCAACTCCCAAAAGTAAACAAACAGGGGATTTGAACATCCAAAAAATGTTGGATATTATAGTGACTATTCTTAAAATTGTAGACAATACTCTTGCAGTAGATCTTGCTGTTGGATAGTCTTAGCAGAATGTAGCTGTCAAAAACAGATAATTACATCAATCAACATAACAATTATCAATGTGTATTTATTTATGTATTTCCTGTCTCATTTGATAAAGGGAGATAACTTTATATTTTCTTCATAAAGGGAGATTTTCTTGATAACATTAGATAAAAATTTTGTCATCAATCAAACTATATAATAATCATTAATGTGTATTTTTTTATATATTTCCTGTTCCATCCGAGGCCTAACAAAACACTGAAATGCAAG
Organism: Ascarosepion bandense; assembly: GCA_037127315.1. Taxonomy (NCBI): domain Eukaryota; kingdom Metazoa; phylum Mollusca; class Cephalopoda; order Sepiida; family Sepiidae; genus Ascarosepion; species Ascarosepion bandense. The sequence goes on from JBBBDQ010001389.1 coordinate 2,125,506, forward strand.
CAGTAAGAATAAGCATTTATTTACAAGTGACAATCACTTTCAAATATATCACAGAGCTTTATCAACACTGTCACAGAAAATACATCGTTCACTATATATTTTATCTGAATATGTGAATTATGATATCCTAGATTCAACACATTTTTACCTTTGAAATATATCATTGAATAACTATTATGAGATTTTTTTTTATCATTTCACCCCAAGCAAGGCATTCCACTGCCACTATAGCGCAGGGGGTTACATAGAGCTATTGGATATAGGAAATGTCAGAAGGAGGGTGATAGACGAGTAAGGAGGTACATAGGAAGAGTGTTTGAGAGAATGGGTGTGAGTTAGTGTGTTAGGAGGTGTCTATTGACCTTACATTTAAACTCCTGGAGGTTGTAGCCGTCGGGGAAGCAAGTATGTGGAAGGGAATTCCACAGGCAGGAAGTGCGAGAAAAGAAGCTGTTGGAGTAGAAATTGCGGTTACATTTTATCGGTTTCACTGTAAATTGGTGGGACCTAGTTGCTAATCTAGTATCTTGTGCAAATTTGTACCTAGGGGGCATCAGTGATCTAAGTTCATCGGAGCAGAAGCCGTGAAAGTATTTATAGAAGAGGCACAGGGAAGCCACATCACGCTGGTGAGAGAGTGTCTGCAGGCGGTCAGCCAAGTCAGTATCAATCACATTACAAATTCTTCGTTGTATTTTGTCAAGAACCCCGAGGAGAATAGCAGGGGCACCCGACCAGATGTGACAGCAGTATTCAATACATGGGCGGATGGTAGATTTATGTGCAGGATAGATTCAGACAGAAAGAACTTCCGGGCCCTGCACAGAGAACCGACTTTCATAGTAGCGGATTTAGCAATGGATTCGATGTAGTCATTCCACTTGAGGTCCACTGAGAGTGTCAGGCCAAGCAGGCGTAGTGCTTTACTCTCTGGGAGGCAAGCCTGTTCCATTCTAATGGGAGGTAGATGAATTTAGTATTAATATTTTAGGTTTAATTACATGTTCTCATATTATTTAAATACCTTTTAGTTTTGTATTGACACCCAAAACAAATTTACTCTGTAAATGTAGAATTAAATTTAAGTGATTTCTTATGTTTTATATTGTTTTGGGCATTTAAGAAAATTTTGTCTAGTGAATATCATAAAATTGAAAAATGAAGGCAGTGATTATGCCTATCTCAAGATCAGATACCGGCATGGCAGGAGGCTAATAGGCAAAGCTATTCACAGGCATTGCAGGAATGTCATAAAACAATAAGAGCACAAGTCAGGAGACACGAGGCTCAGATACAAAGTAATAAGAGAAGAAGAGGGTAATATGAGGAAAGCAGAACTGCAAGAGAGGGTGGTGCAAAGAAGACAAAATAAAACAGATGAAAAATTTAATGCAAGAAGAGAAAATATGAGAATGTGAATGGAAGAACATCTTCAACAAGAAACTAAAGAGCAATGCAACAGAAAGAGGAATGAAAATACTGGTGCCATGAGAAATGCATAAAATAGAGTTCATAGTGTAAATAATCTCATGTTCACTGAAGCCAATTATCAACAAAATAATTGTTTGATAAAAAATAAGTCATCATTTATGAGGACACATGTACACTAGTTTATAATAAAAAATAAAGACAGCTCGGGAGAAGTTAGAAGTGTGTAAATGAAGTTTGTATTTTCTAGAAAGAGAACATGCTAATAATATAAAGAAATGTGGTATATATCTTCTCTCTAACCCTGAAAAGGAAAACTAGCCTTTCTGCAAAACCTCTTTACTCACAAGTTCAGCACATCATGTTGGAAAAGGCTGTCTGTACTTATGAATCCTTGGGTACATCTTGAGTTAGTGGTATCTACTAGAAGACCATACCTCTAGAGAGGAGCTTTGCTGACTGGTTGTTAAGAATCATATGACCAGTCAAGCACAGTACATACTAATTGGGGAAGAGGAAGAAAATTAACCCCAGAAATGCTATTAACTCTTTAAAATTAAAAGTCAACATTTTAAAACTTTAATTTGGCTGGACACTTCAAGAAATTTACTAGCTATATCGATTTTATATTATGAGTTATAAAATGTATTTTTCTTCAATTTATTGTTTTTTATTTCAACACTTTCCAGGTAGAGCACACATGGTTTAATGCCTTGTACATGTGTTAATAGATTCTCTAGGTTTTGCCATGTTTTGAAACAGTATTTCATCCCAATATGTACCAATGTGCAAATGTGTGTGTTTGTATGAATATGAGTATAATGATTCAATATTGTCATTGCATTTGCTGATAGCCAACAAAGATTATTTGGAGGACATGGAGAACTGGTTATCAGGGTTTGGGTAACTTGACAATGCTCATTTCTTTTCAAACAATAATAGGTTACATGGTATCAGGAGCATAAGAGAATGCCTGACCAGAAGTGCAGCATGTTAGGAAATGGACTCAGCAAACCAACTTCAAATTTCAGTCAAGATTACTTATGTGGCACTACTGAATTTATCTAATCTGCTTGTAAAAAGTAGGGATAAATTTAGGGGTGAGAAATAATTTTTGTAGATTAGCATTTTTAGACCTTCTTTTACCCATGAAATTTGTCAGAATTTAAAAATATAGATTTTTATTATTTTAGAAAGGGGGTCCTTTTCATAATATAAATACAATGTCAATCAATCCCCGACAAAGTACAGATAGCTCTTTACTATCTGTACTTTGTCTTTATTTACAGATGTCAAGTTTGAAACTATGCTTACATCATTGATAACTCTACTACTGATGGTGTACTTTTTCCCAATTCATAGTCGTACACAGTTATTAATAACATAAACACAGTTCCAAGCTTGGCATTTATAAATAATAACAAAGTGCATATAATTCTTTAAGAAGTCAGAGATTAATTTGAAACTGTGTTTATATTAGAAACAAGATCTCTCCTTTTTAAAATGATGAATATCAATATTTTTTGTTCCTGACAAATTTTGTGGCTTGAGGAAACGCTAATGAATTCTAATCCACGAAAATTATTTTTAAAAATTCCATATTTTTTACAAATGGGCCAGTCACTGTAAGTACTAAACATTATACTTGTACATCCATTCTTGATAGTCATCTTGTTATGGTCAAGTTACTGACATGTCATAATAGTAGTCAAAGAAAAATATTTTTTTAGATCTCTGTCAGATCAGGGATTCTTTCTTGCTATCTGATTGGTAGAAGTCAGTGTTTTTTGCTGAATGATACTTAGAGAAGAAATGACAGCTGCCAATTCTCTTTACTTACTAAAATATCAAAGAGGGCAATCAATCAGATCTAAAGTGAGCCTTATAAGCTAAAAGTATATAAGGGAAGATAAAACTATACAAATCAATTTAAAAACTATTTTGTTAGAATGTGACCATCAAATTGCCATAAAACTAGATTATGTACCTCCACTAATTTGCTGAAAAAACAGCATAGTATGAAGAAAAAAGGTTCCAAATTTAATAAAAACAAAGTTTTTTCATCAAAATGTTTATGTTATTATTAAGAGGAAAGATCAAATTATTTTTTAGTTATTTAAAAAAAACTTTTTAATCCTTTCTAACACATTCAAAATTTTCTTGTTTTTTCGAGTATTTTTTTGTCAGCGGGTGACCAAATTTTTACCAGAGTTTACTATGGGTAATGTAATATTATGAAACTCATTTTTTCCCCAGTGAAAAATGGATTAATTTTGAAATTCTTGCAAAAATTAAATAATCATCGGATTTTAATGAAACTTTCAGAACTTATTTGCAAATGAATTAAATTATTTTTGAAATTATTATTGTAAGAAAATGTTAATAAAAATATTTTTTTTTACATTTGTTACCTCCCCTCCATGTAAAGACATGAAATTTCAAGAAATTAAATTCCATTTCAAAAATTTGTTTTTGAGTTAAACACAGGACTCCTTGAGGAATGTAAATCATCTATTTTTTTTCAGTTAGTTTTTTCTTCAAAAATTTGCTCCAAATAGTAAGATAAAAAATAAAACTATGACATTATTTAATTAGATAAGCTATTAATTGCTTATATATATATATATATATATATATATATATATATATATATATATATAAAGGATATTTTAATCTAAAGACAAAATGTTTTTGATGAATAATGAATTTTTATAAAAATTGTTTCATTTTTTCATTTTTAATTATAATAATTTATAAAGTTTTAAAATATTTTAAAATTTTTCAAAGCCTTGTTGCAGTCAGGCTATTAGTGAAGACTATATCTACTAATTGAAAATTGAAAAGCTTTATACAAATCTTCGAGTGAAGAGATATCTAAAATAATTAAAAAAAAACTTTTGGTTGTAGGAAGGTTATATTTTTAAGTATGATATTTTATATGTGGCATTAAAAGGTTGTGTGCTTCATGGTTTCTTCCCCTTACAGAAAAAAATTTGGACAACTATCTCAATCCTGTTTAACCATAGTTAGCTTATCACCACATTTTGCTGTCATCACTCACTTCACAATTCAGAAAGATAAGACCTCTGTAATTAAGAAGTACTTTTATTCTAAATTTCAAGTTATAAACAAGTAATACTTGTTTCAAATCAGATTAATTTAACTTGAAATTTTCTAATTTTTCAAAAATAATATGTCACAGATGTATATTTTATTTTTGCAATATTTTTAAAACCAAGAATGAAATTTTGTTTACAAACTTGTCAAAATGGATGAAAAAAAATGATAACTTTTGAAAATTTTGAAAAGTTGAGATTAAAATCAATATTATTTCTATTTGAAATATACCAGTGTATTTTGCTTACTGGAAATAGTAAATTTAATCATTTAGCTTTCAATTCAAATTTAAAATGAAAGCTGTTTTATTTTCAAAAATTCACTTTAAAACTTAGATATTGAAAATGAGTGGAGGTACCTAAAATAGATTTATGATATTTGCTGAACAATGCCAAATTTGGCACAAAAGTAATAATTATTTAATATCCAAATTTATAACTAGTGTCTTTTGTGATGAAGATGTTATCCATACTGGATGTATCCATTATTTTTTTCCCAAAGTTATTCAGCAAGTGGTGATAAATGTATTTACAATAAGACATACAGTTAAAGGATAGTTTTTACAATGACGATGCTTTTTTAACTTCCTTCAGTCTTTGGCACTGTTTATTGTTTAAAAAAAATGATGATTAGAATTGGAATTAAACCTAAGCTTATGATGAAAGTGAATTTATATATTTTTTTTGTTCTTCAGACTTCACAGCCAAAATATTAAACATTATTTATTACATTGTTTATTCACAACAATATTTTATATTTATAACATTCTAAAAACTAATACTATTGAATTAAAACTAATGCAATTCAATATTAATCATTTACCAATTTATAAAGAAATAAATGTGAAAATAATATTTTATTCATAAATTCATAAACATTTACTAAATTATTAGGATGTGTGAACCAATTATAAGGAAATCTTTATTATATATCATTTGATATAGTTTGAATCAATTGGCAATTAGCTGATGTCTTGCCAACCATTCCAATAAATAATGTAAATAAGCAATTTAATAAATAGCGTTTATTATTTTTGTTGTCAGTTTTCAAGAACAAAGAAAATGTATAAATTTACTTTCATATGTTGAGGCTTTATTCCAATTCTATTAATCAATTTTAAAAAACATTAATCATTGCCGAAGAGTAAAGGTAGTTAAGAAAAAGTTGTGTCATGGGAAAAATCATCCTTTTAACATTATGTCTTATTGCAGGCACGTTTATCCATGTTTACCAAATATTCTTTTTGTGATGTTATATTTACATTTTATGAAAATATTTTTCTTAGATGGAATGTAGTAAATGGATGGATACAGCTCAGTTACTCGTTGCCAAAGTCCTCCAAAAATCAGTATCAGAAGTTTTCCCTGACTCTAAACCATCTTATACAGATGAAGTGAGGACTGCAATCAAAGATGCACAATTAGAACAAGAACCTCCAATCTCCAGTACTGACCAAGAGAAACCGGTGAGATATTTGTTGAATTAAAAATGGATTAATTCATTAATCTACCTTGCTTTATTGGCATTTCATACCTGAGTAGAAAGTGGACAGGTGAAGTTATTTTATTCAATAATAGAACTTAGGACTAAACCCACATTTAGAAGGTTACTTTATGGCTTTTTACTTTTTTTTTTTTAACTTCTGTATTGTACATTTTTGAAAATTGTTAATATAAATAACAGATTTTAGATGTTTATGGTCATAACATGCTGAAAGCTCCTGTTAAGCCAATTGGTAAGTACTTATTTTGAAAGCTATTTAGGGACACAGAATCCGGTAAGCTTTGCAGGAGTAAATACTGAAAAAATCCCACCTTTGGAATGCCAGGATTTGGTAAAAGATGGTAGTGTTTACAATGACAGACTGTGGTTTCTAATAACATCTTTCATCTGCCTGATAGAGGAATGTCAATCTCAACATCAAGAAGATACCATCTGTAAAAATGAGACACTATAATCTTTAGTAGAAGTTGTGACTGCTAATTTTACTGGATTCAATGGAAGATAACTGAAAAACAATACAATTACTGAATCTAACCATTCAAAAGTCTGTTCATTTGAGGTTAATTTGATGAGGTACAAGGAAGAGAGATGACAGATTTTTTACATGGAAAACAAATATCTGGCACATATATTTGACATTATAAAAGACAGTCAGTCAGTTAAGTGATACATGCTTTAGCGATCATGTTTCTTTTGATCTATGTCTGACGAGGCCAAAGACTTTCCCGTAGTAGGCTGCCATTTCTTTCTGTGGTAGACTAGTTGTCAATCAAGGCTAAAGAACTTAAACTGTCTTGATATTCAACCCATAATTGGAGGGAAAAGAGATGGATTAATACCTTTCTTAAGGATATCTATGCATAAGTGAATACAACTAATTCAACTGTAATATAAACTCGGCTCTACCGATTTCTCATTCCGAGCTGACATCCATTACATTACAATGCACTCACAGGATATTAGACGCCCCATTATTTCAACATTTTATGTTTGAGAAAAGAGGATTTTTTTTATATATATTGTTCAATAGTACATCAAATGTTAGTGAAACTTTGTCCATGTTCCCTATTTGGCCCAGTTCAAATCAATTTTGCTTTCATGCATTTAGAACAAATATATGAAATCATAATCATAATCAGCTGGCATTTCCTGTGCAACAGATGTTTTTTATATGCATTGATAAACCCTGCTGCTTTATAAACTGGTAAGAAAAACTTTCTGATCCTGCAAAGCTCTGAATCTTTTCTTTTTCGAATCTCCTTGAAGAAACATGCCTCCCTGAATTCCTCTGATCTATCACCCACGTTTTATGTGATCTGAAAGTTTGGGCCAATGCAGGTTTAGACAATGAAGATCATTAGTTTTGTTTTTCTTGCTGTTGTCAGCCAAAGTTGGACCAAAAACCCTTGTTGCTGCTCTGTTCCTATGCTCCTTAGGACTGTCTGGGAGATATACTTAGGCATGATGGATCAGCTGGTACTAACAAGCGTCATTGGTATTTTGTTAAAATAATTCCTTTTACAATACTGAGACAATGATAATGATATTTATGATGATGGAGGAAGAGTAAATAATATTATTACAGTGTTGGACTAAGCATAAATTATAGCCTAGAGTAGTGAATGTTGGAGGATGTAGTTAGAGATAGGGTGATTTTTAAGCCATTTTTGTTTCAGAAAACATGCATCTTATATGCTGTCAAATATGCTAAATCAGTTTTACCAGTTGATCAAAAGAAAGCTTTTATTTGCAATTTAATTAAATTTCCTACTTGAGATTTAATATAATACTGATTATTATTATGCTAATTTTAGGAGTGTTCAAAGTCAGAGAGAGGGAACAGGGTTTCTTTTGACTGGGGAGATACTGACTACCTAGAAAATTAGTATTTAAAATTTTTTTTTCTAATTTTATTTTACTGATAGTTCACCTAATACAAGGCCCAAAGGCCATCCGAGGTAGAGAATTACTGAGTGAGATTATAAGAAAGTAGAGTGAAATAAGAGTATTATGAAAATGAGTAGGATGCTTGAATAGTGACCATCGGTATTGGCAGGAACTATCTCAGGTGTAAAGCAGGCCCTCTGATGTAATATTTATACTAGACACTTTACCTTCTTTTTGAGTAGATAAGACTGCAAAGAATAGATCTGACAATTTTTTGAATTTAATTGGTCATCTATTGATTACTTTAGGCTTATGGCCACATTGAAACACTATTTCCCATACAATCACTGAAGTTAAGCAAAATTGAACATGGCCAATACCTAGGTGGGTGACTGTTTGGGATTACCAGATACTGTCAACTTGGATGTCCAAATGGTGTCATGGATAATAGCTCAGAATTGTTAACTGGGAAGCTTTCTAATTCCAGTTCGGTTTGTTATATTCACTTACACACAAATACCTTTGAGAAAGGTAGGAATCCACCTCTTCTTTCCCCTGCTATAGGTTAATTAGTAAGACTTGTATCACTAAATCATTATTATTGAAAAAAAATTCTTACAGTCTAAAATATTTTCTGACTTTAAATAACCTGCAAAGAGTTGATAAGCCATAGAAAATGAATCAATCAATCAATATTGATTAATTTCATGTTAAACTGAGAAAGATACATAAAGATTCTTGTCAGCCATTTTGATATTCTTGTAAATATGCTGCACTTGGAAATTTGGGAAGCACAAATGAAGATAATTTCTGCTTAAACTTAACATAATTTCCAACCTGCAAATCAAGACATTTTTCAGTTTTTATTATAGGTTTAGGCTCTTTCATAATATAGTGTTTTGACCAAACAATTTTTAAGATTCAGGAATGGCACAAAGAAAAGTTAGTAACAAGTGCTATAATTTGTATTAGATAAGAGTGCTCTGTTAGCCACCAGTTTGCAATGTGAAGAGTTACTGTTTGTTATAGCTGAGGAGGAAAACTTGCAAAGAAATTGAATTCAACATTTTTAAAAGAAAGAAATTTTAACACATGGAGAAATTTCACATACCTATTTTTATATTAAGAATAATTCTAGAACAGAGAAAATTTACTTGTGAATACTAAAAAAGGGAAAAGTATTAATAGGATTTGCTGTTAGAAAATGTGTGTGTGTGTGAGTGAGAGAGAGAGACAGACAGACAGACAGACAGACAGACAGACAGACAGACCGACAGACAGACAGAGAGAAAGAGAGATGATATCATATGGATGGCTGAAATTAAGAAGAAATCTACCCTAATGGAGAGAAGTCCTGTTTTTGCTACTACATTCTGGAGCAAAAGAGAGGATGGGGTTTTATTGGTCCATCCTTTTATAGTCTTGAGCAGTGACACCTCGCAGGTGTCTTGGCAGATAAGGTAAAGGTAGTCTCTACAAAAACAAAAACAAAATATTATAGTTTATATTTCTAGCAGGATACTGAAACAGACTCAACCAAACTGGGACATATGGTAAGCCTAATCTGATACAAATCTTTATCCCTACAATTGATATAAGTATCAATCACTAAAAACAAAAGGTAAAATATTATTTTTAGAATATTCAACGTCTATCATATTTACTCCTGTAAAATACAGGAAAATTTATTTCAGAATCAAATGTCAAAATGAAAGGCTCATATTGGACATGTCAAAATGAGAAGGTTCACAATGGACATTATTAAACTTCTAGTAGATCTCTTTTTGATAAAGTTCAAAATTATTTACATGGAGATGACTTATTTTCTACTCTGCAGCCTCTTCTCATGGATACAATATCACAAACCTATTATTACTCTATCATTATTTCCATGGCAGATTTACACTAGTTCATCTTCTCCAGTTAAGACTGACCATCCCATTTCCATGGAGTCAACTCACCTTAATTTCCCCCATATTCTAATTTTAAGGAGGAAGTTCTACTCAGACAGTTTTTTTTCTTAAAGACTGCTACCTTGTATCACAGACTCCCATGCGAATGCTTTCCTGGACACTTTAAGTTAAAGGTCAGTCATCATCTATTCCCAGTATCTTCATAATTTTCATTTCCTACCACCACCTCTTACATTCATATCATATATCTAGTTCAATAAGTGTCTGCTTTGAGTTAATCATGAGCCTTGCATTGGGTGAACTTTTAATATTGGGGGAAAAAGAAAATCTTTATTTTTTCTTAAGTAGCAATATATCTATGTCTGAAGTTTAACTGTTTTTTAAAATAATTTTTATGTAAAGAATAATATATTGTGCAAACTGAAAACTGATTATTTCATACCTAAATTGAGGATTAGTTTAAATGCATAAATAGGAGCTTGTATAATACACAAGATCATATTTTAATGAAAGTTAGTAATTTAGTGTCATTTTATAAATTTCAGGTAGAGATTATCATCAGCCAAGAAGAGAGCATTTCAAGTACAACCTTAAAAGAAGACATCCAATCAAAATCTGGGGAAAGTCTAGAAGAGAAAATTACAGAAAAGTTATCAGCGACAGATGAGAGTCTAACACTTGAAGAGGAAGAAGCAGAAGAAGAAGGAGAAGAAGAAGCAGAGGTGGAAGAGGGACAGATATCGACTGGTTCATCAGAACCAGAAGAAGCTGATGAGCAAATGGCAGTTGCTTTATCTGAAAAAGAAGATTCTAAAACTCAATCACTAGTGATGTCTGAGGTAAGACTGGAAGGAAAACATACTTACACAAAAATACTAAATATTTATTTTTGCACATATTGTGTTATTACAATAAATTCATTGCATGGTATTCATAATATAATTCCTGGTTATTTAGAGGAAGATTTATGAAGGTCTTCCATATCTGTTGAAGGTTCTTAGATAGTTGGTGAGGCCCATGTGGGTAAAGTATGCTTTACCATGTTGGTTGCAGAAGAAGGCCTGGCAGCCAATAGAGACTCCAAATTTATGGAGCTGCTTTTCTTATGTTCTTTATTTGTGACTGGATTCTGTGAGGAATGTTGCACTACCATGTCGTTCTGGCAATTGCTCCTGTTTTCCTACTGATGGTGGTTGAGTCCACTGGAGACAACTGGCTTTTTTCAAAAGGTCCTTATATCTTTTAAGTAATGTCACACTTACTTAATCACCTTAATCAGAAAAATATGATCATTATATAAGAATCATATTTGTAATATTTCTATTCTACCAGTAATGTTTGAATTAATTCCTTCACACTGACAATCTCTTTCTTTCTAATTTCAGGGCATTTCTATAGTATACATTATTTGCAATACATCTCTATAGTAAAATTATTTGTAATGTAATAAGATTATTAATAATTTTTTTTGCAATACAGTCAGTCAGTTAAGTGCCATACATGATACATGCTTAGGCAATCATGTCTCTTTTGATCCATGACTGACGAGACAGAAGATTTTCCCACAGTAAGTTGCGATTTTTTCTGTGGTAGACTATAGAACCCAATCTTTCCTGCTCTTCAACTCATAGCTATAGGAAGAAGAGATGGATTTATACCTTTCCCAAGAGTATTTGTATGTAAGTGAATGCAACGAATTCAACTGAAATTGAAACTTGTCTCTCCAATTTCTCAGAAAAAAATTATAAATACAAATTATATTTATTTTATCAATCTCTTTTTTACCCACTGTTTTTTTTCAATATACAAAGTTCTTTTTGTTTGTTGGCTGGCTGATTGTTTTTATAACATGTCAACACTTACTGAGTTATTTAATGTTAAATCATGTATGGGGCACCTAGTGAAGATCAACCTCACTACTCAGAAAGGTCTTATTAACCATTACGCCGTGTCAAGGTGCCTTTTTCAATTTGAATGAAAAAAATGCTGATAAAACAAATTTGAAATCAAAATCATAAAATTCAATGCTTAATCATAAATCTTTATTCTTACTTTCTGAAATATTTAGTCTGGTAGTGTAGAAAATTACTAAATCTAAGTGAGGAAGTGTTGAAGTAGCAGTAAAGTCAGTGGGCAGTGATAAAAAAATCAAATCTTGTCTATATATTCCTGGTTAAAATAAAGTTATTACTGAAAAACAACCATGACTAGTGTATCAATTAAAAAGATTTTTCTTTGTTATCAGAATTTTTCTATTAATTTTATAATTGTTAGAATGAAAATTCTGATGTACATTACATTACATTTTATTATGTAAGTCAATGTTTTCACAATAGAGTTAATATTAGGTAACTGATATTGTTAAAATTTTCAGGATATTTTCATATGAGTTAAGTATCATGTGTAAGTTTCAACTTATCTATCCTTATCAAAATATTGATAATAACATGTTTTAGGAGTGTCAGGTGCAACATTAAGTTTTATTTAAAAATTAAATCCAAAGGATATTGGCCATAGAAACACATACTTGATTAACACAATATCCCATATACCTGAATAAATTATTAACTTATTATTTTACATGTTTATATGGCTTTCTTCATATTCTATAACCTTCATCAGTCTTTCATTCATTGATTTTATCAACTTTTCTAACTTTGCTGTAAGGAAACATGGGGAAACAATCTCAGCGTACAACACCATTGGAAGATATATCTAACACAGCATCCCATATAACTAAATAAATTATTATTTTATGATGTAGCTGTGTATATAGTACTAATATAGTAATATATTATAATTATAGTAATAATATAGTAATGGTTATCAAGATGAAAAATGGGAATGGCATGCCAAGTTCAAATTCCAGTGAAGGCTGTTGAATCTACTTTTGCTTTTGAAAAAGCTTCCATCCCAGCAAGGATTGATATTAAGCAAGGTAGATTGTGTTCTCTAGCCTTGGGTGGCAAAAATTTAAAAGGAAAAAATTCTGAATTTAAAACCAGTCTGAAGAAGATTGGGTTCCATCAGGATGTCTTGCCCAAGACACACCACTGCTGCTGTGACTGCAGTGGTGCTCTTACAACCCTGATGGGTTATAGGGTGTGATGTGATGTGACGATAAGTTCTTTGACGTTCTATAATATTAATCAATCTTTCATTCATTGTTTTTCTTAACTTTTCTACTCTTTCAACATTACTTGTACTAGTTTTTATTGCTTCTCAAAAATCATCTTTGCTTGAATATTTTTTCCATTCTCATATGAATGATTGATTACAAATTTTCTATTTTTCACATTAATATCTGGAGAGGTTATTTCACTATTTTGTTTTTGAAACATTTTTTGGGGGGCAAGGTGGATGTGCGTTGTGGTGCGTTGGATATCGGCTCGGAACGAGAAATCGAGGAGCCGAGTTTGAATTCCAGCCGAATTCATTGCATTCACTTATGTGCAAATACCCTTGGGAAAGGTATTAATCCATCTCTTCCTTCTAGTTATAGGTTAAATAACAGGATAGATTGGGTTCTATAGCCTTGGTCGGCAACCAGTCTACCGCAGAAAGCAATGGCAACCTACTGCGGGATGATCTTCTGCCCAGTCAGTCATGTCTCTTTCGAGACATGATCGCCCAAAGTGTGTATCATGTATGGCACTTAACTGACTGGATAATAGCTTAGCAGAAAGCAAGGAAGCACTATCTTCTCTGAATATATTCTAAATATATTGAATTAATTCCTAGATCTGCTGTTAGGAAAATTGCTTTATTGTGTTTTGCTAGAAATTTTTTCTTGCTAGAATCTATCTTACATATTTACAAGTTTACCATTCATCCATGAATTGAATATGGCTGCCACATGTGTTTCATGCTTCTACTATATATTTAGAGATTCTTAATAGAATATAAAGAAGAATCGGCAGTGTTATCTGGCATTTTGGCTTCAATCACTTTTTCGCTGTCATAATGTAGATTGCTTGTGCCTTTTCTATAAATACTTTCATGGTAATAGTTCCAAAGACATTTCCTCTTTGGGACTTAGTCTTTATGAATTTTAGTGCAGCACTAAATTAGTGACAGGTCTCATCATTTTTCAGCTGAAATAGCTCAATGTCACTGTACGTTCTATGCTAACAGCTTCTTCTTTAGTATTTCTTACTTGTTTAACTTTCTTCCAACTTCTTGCTTTCCAACTTTGATCTTCAAAAATTTAAATGCAATGTCAATCATTTTCTTCTATTTCACCATTTATTATGCAACCTGATATCCCCTACTTACTCATGTGATATTCTATTAGTGTAAACACTTTTGACACTGACCTATATAAAAGGCAAAACAATGGATATGCGTTTATAGCAATCAGAAACAAAACTTTTCTAATTCTACTATTGGAAAGATATAGCAATTATTAACCAGAAAGATGTTACTCTATGCAACGCTTAAACTAGTTCAAGTTGTTTAGGATAGTTGTTGCTGATATCTTAAATAATTCCTGTATTAAGTAATTCTTGTTTTTCTATCTTTCTAGGAACTGGCCATTCCAGACATTATGCAGATTATTGGTGATGATGGTAATACACATATGCAAAAGCTGGAATATGACAAATACTATGTAAGCAGGAAGTTTTTTTTAGGGTATTTATTTTAATATTCAAGTTGAATGTGTGTAGACATCACATAAACATATGTTTTGATATTTTTATGGAACATTAAAAATTATTCCCATGGTTTTAACACTATTACTGCTGCTATCTTCCCACTACCAAGTAACAAAGTCTCTAAGCTTGGGAATGTATATGCCAGTCCTTCCAGTAACCATTTCACTGTTTAAAAAAATGACTCAAGTTTTTAGGCTAATGTTTTGCTATTGAGCAAAACTACCTATAGTGGAACCTATTCTATGTTCAATTTCATATTTTCTATACTAATTTTGTTATAACTGATCCATACATCAATGCAAGGTCTCATCATTTTTCAGTTCAAACTACTTCTAGTTCAACTTATTCTATATTCAATTTCCTTATCTTCTATAATAAATTTGTTGTAAATGAACCATACATCAATGCAAGGTTTCATCATTTTGCAGCTCAAATTAATTCTAGCTCAGCCTGTTCAGTACTCAATTTCCTCATCTCCGAAACTAATTTTTTTATAACTGATTCATATATCAATACAAGGTCTCATCATTTTCCTGTTCAAATTACCTCTAGGGTAGCCTATTCTATGTTAAATTTCCTTATCTTCTATACTAAATTTGTTATAATTGATTCATACACCAAGGTAGTTTAAGTGTTTAGCATTTATTAATTCCACATGCTGAATTTTTGAATTTTTATGATGGATTCAAAGGTGGATCCCATCACTTCTTTCATTCCAAATTCATATCATAGTTTGTATTTTTGCAAAAGTTTATTTTCTGTCCTATTTCTTGGAATATGTAGGAGAGGATGTTGCTTTTTTCCTTCAAGATCATTCTTATCGCAACTATAAATATAACCTCTCCCCAACGTCAGTAAATTGGCCTTAGCATAAAAAGTAAGCCTGCTGTTTTCTATTTGTAGATGTGTTTGGAATGTGCAGTGGAATGCTTAAACGATCTGTGCTCATGTCTTCACATCTGTGTTTGTATATGTGCAGGGCATTATTGAGGAAATTATTAAATAAACTGGCTTTCATTTATTCTTGATTGTATTTCTGATGAGGTCTGAAATGTTTCCATATCAGGGGACTTACAAGACATGATTTTGAGGACCAATATAATTCTTCTATCAGATGTAGACATTTTTTTTTTTAAAAATCATTTCACCCCAAGCAAGGCATTCCACTGCCACTATTGCGCTTGGGGCTACATAGGGGAAGGTAAATAGAAAGAGTGGTTAGATATAGGAAATGTCAGAAGGGGGGTGATAGGTAGTTGGGAGGATGGGAAGAGTGTTTGAAAGAATGGAAGCGAGTTATTGTGTTAGGAGGTGTCTATTGACCTTACATTTAAACTCCTGGAGATTGTAGCCGTCGGGGAAGCAGTCATGTGGAAGGGAATTCCACAGTCGGGAGGTACAAGAAAAGAAACTGTTGGAGTATTGAGTCAGAGTTTAGAAAGCAGTTTCTTTTTATGAATGAGATGAAGTTGTCTCTATAGAAGGGGTTATATGTTGCTGTGAAGTTGACATAGCAGATTTTCTATTAGAGAGGTAAGCAATCTCCTGGAATGGTTTGATGACATATATGCCTTATTACCTCGCTAATCAGAATGAAAACCAAACTGGGTTATGAGGAGTTGACTTTCATAAACTGATAAGAACCTAGTTAATACAATATTCATTAGTACTTAATTGATCCAATTGAGATAATTGTGTATGTGTTAAGTTCTTGAGAGCTACCTTTTGTTTCCATATTGTGTTAATTTTTAAATTATCCCCACATTTTTGGAATGTGTTTTTGATTCCAGACACCCTTCGTGAAAATTGAGAAACTTGTTATTGAATTCAGGGAGAAGTTAAGCTATTTTCAAAAATTCAACTTCACAATATTAAATGATGCTTTATTATTTTTTAGTTTATTTTATAGCTTTCTTAACTTCCTCATCAGTAGGTTTATTATTATTTAGGTTTGGAGACAACTTTGTAATGATTGAATGTATATTGGTATATGTTCTATTTCTGCAGGCATCTTTAGTTTAGTATGGTCAGTGTTGAAATGCAGCTCAATTTTTTTTTTTTTAACCAGGATATTTCTTCTGTACTGGTTTTGATTTTATGATATTATTGTGATTTTTCAGTTTTCTCCAAATTTTGACACGTTGTCTATGCTGTTTGGTATCATTAATTTGGTTTCTAATTTTTTAGAGATACTGATTTCTCAGAGCATTAATTAGTTCTATTATTTTATTTGTTAATTTTTTGCTTCATGTTTCTTCCTCTTGTTTGTTTCTTTAATATATCAATCTTTTCAACTCAGGATTATTGTCCCACAGGAGTATCTTTTTTCATCAGGGTATCCTTGGAATAGTCTCATGTGCTTCAGCTAATGATGATATGATATTATGTGGTTCCTCTCTGCTGTTTTGGTCAAGATTTAAGGATATCAATTTGGACTCTAGTTTATCACAGAATTGTTTGAACAATGAGGGTCATGTCATGCAACCCCACTTACTCTTTCAGGGTCATTGCCACAGCTTACATTGAGATGCTTGACACAGTGGTCAAGCTTTGTAGTGAGATGATTGCTGTTCATATTCCAACAGGACTTTGCTCCCTCCCACTTGACCCATATGATCCAAGAGTGTCTGGTCAACAATTTTCATGATTATGGCAATGAAAACAGACATAATTAAAAGTCAAGTACTGAAAAATCACAACGACTGTAGTTAGTATGAAAAGAAAAACATTAAAAGCAAGAAAAAAAAGGGAGAGAGAAAACAAAATGGAATAAATTACTGGGGAGGTCGTGATGCCTGACTCTTTAGAGCTTGATAAAAAAAAACTTACAGAAAATACATCCACCTCCTTTTGTTCACTGCAAAACCTGTCCAAGTGCTGATTGCAGAAACAATCACCTCTCTGTTATATGTAAACGAAGAATGAAACTGTGAAACTGAAGAAGCTTAATGCAGCACCCAAATTGCAATACAACAGACTCCTGATCAACCTGAACCTGTAGGAAAAATATATAGACAGTGTGAAAAGATATGAAGTACAAAATGCAAATGGAAACTTAAGTGAGACATACTAAGAGAATCTTTAGTGACATCAGCAAATGACATCATTCAGAAGATAAATGGATGAAGAAGAAAAAAACGATTGGATCACAAATGAGATTCTTGACATGTTATAAAGAAGACAGAAAACAATACCAACATATGGATCGGAATACAGAAAACTACACAAAGAAATATGGAACAAATGCAGACTGGCTGAAGAAGAATAGCAATAGTATTGTATCATAGCAGTAAACTCTAAGTGTCTCCTACTCCAGCCTGTTGGCATAGAGGAAGCAGGGAAATATATTTCACTAAGCAAACTGTTTCTCTGTATCTTCTATTTACTTGCTTCAGTCTTTCTTTCACTTGCTTTACTCTCTCTTTCTTTCAGTATCCCTTTCTATCCCTTTTTGGTGTCTCCTTCCCTTCATGGTACAATGATGCAAATCCCAAGACATGACTTGAAAAAAGGGAGAAAAGCATTTTATTGAGGACACATTTAGCAGTCGGAGCTATGTCTCAGAAAAGACATATCCTGAATCGATATTCAGAGAATGAATCGAAAATTATACTAAATGACCTAAGCAGATCAATTTTCATAGCACTGCCTAAGAAATCAGATGCAAACAAATGTGAACTCCACCAGACAATGAGTCTAATGAGCCACATAACAAAACTCACCATGTGAATTCTGATGAATAGAGTGCACAGCAGAATCAGGCCAGAGATAGGATGAGAACAATGTGTGTTCATCAAAGACAATGAAACAAGGAATGCAATATTTATGCTCATAATGTTATCAGAAAGAACAATACAAACACAGAAGGATGTGTACCTGTCTTTTATAGATGATGCAAAGGCGTTCAACAAAGTATGCTACAAAGATCTGTTAGAGCTGTTCAGCAACCTTGACATATTCAGGAAAAACATTAGAATAATTAAGAATCTATAATGACAGCAAATTGTCTGCATATGGACAGAAAATGAGTTCAGCAGGAATGCAGAAATAAAAAGGGTTGTAAGAAAAGGATAGTTTGAAAAGGACCTCCAATCTGTGGTGGACCGAGGTAAGAAACAGCTTGTGAATTTTAATGCTTTCAAAACAAAGCTGCTATTAACCACCATAGACAATCGCTTCTACCCCTCATTAGCATGGACCAAGCTAGTCTCCCTGAAAGCAAAACACTGCACCTCCTCAGTCTAACTCTATCAGCTGACCTCAAGTGGAATGACTACATTGAATCCATAGCTAAGTCTGCTGCTAGAAAGGTCGGTTCACTGTGTAGGGCCAGGAATTTTTTTTCCGTCTGAATCCATTCTGCACATACATAAATCTACCATCTGCCTGTGCATTGAATATTGCTGTCACATCTGATTAGGTGTCCCTGCTATTAAATCTCAGACTTCTTGACAAAATTAAATGGAGAATCTGCAATGTGATCAATTCTGACCTGGTAGCTCAGCTCCAGTCACTTTCTCACTGATGTAATGTGGCTTCCCCCTGTCTCTTCTACAAATACTTTTACGACTTCTGCTCCGATGAGCTTAGCTCCTTGGTGCTCTTTCTGCATGAATTTACTTGAGCTACTAGATTAGTAACTAGGTCCCACCCTTTTACAGTGAAACCAATCAAATGTAACTGCAACTTCTACTCTAGCAGCTTCTTTTCTTGCACTTCCCACCTCTGGAATTTCCTTCTGTATACTTGTTTCATTGATAGCTACAATATCCAAGAATTTAAATGCAAGGTCAATTGCCATCTCTTATCTCCTTGACTTGTATCCTTTCCCTGACAACCCTTATATCAGGTTCTTTTCTCTATCCATTCTACTCTCATGCCACTCTCTTTACACCAGTGTTCTCATCCTTCTCTTATTTATTTTCTGTCACCCCCTATAACTTGTTCCTCTTTCTCATCACTCTCCTCTTATGTAACCCCCTGTGCACCAGTGGCAGTACTGCCTTGTTTGGGGTGCAACGATTATAAAAAAAAGATCTTCTCACCAGATTTATTCAACATATCCAGTGAAGCAATTCTGAGAGAATTAGAAATCTTTCAAGGATTTATTATTGATGGTCACAATCTTAACAATATAAAATATCGAGATGGCACAGTACTGATAACAGACACAGAAATGAAATTACAAAACCTCCTACAGACAATAGCAAAGGAAAGCAAGTAGAAAAGACAGAGCATAAACTACAAGAAGACAGAATGCTTGGTTATCAGCAAAAAGATGAGCCCAAAATGCAAATTATAGATCAGGGATACTAAAATGAAGGAGGTACAGAAATTCAAATACCTGGGAAGTGTTCTAACAGAGGATGAAAAATGCAACACTGAGAATTTGAAGATGTATTGGGATGGCAAAGACACATTCTAAAAGCTAAGGGGAGAATTAAGAGACAGGAAAATTTTGTTGGAAACAAAGAAAATAGTACTGAACTGTTACATGATATCTGTCACCCTGCATGGCAGTGAATGCTTGACAATCTTCTCAAAGATGAAGAAGAGACTTGAAGCAAGGGAAATGTAGTTCTACAGAAGGATGCTGAGGATAATACGGGCCGAACATGTAAGCAACGACAAAACTTTGGAGAGGATGAAAACAAAAAAGAAACTTATATTCAACATCAGGAAGAGAGCTGAAATTTCTGGGATACCTAATGAAGAAGGAGAGCTTGGAAAATCTGATACTCACAGGATAGAGGAAAGCAGCAGATGACATACTTGATGGGCTTTTTGGGGAAAATTAACAAAAAGACAAAACTTATTAAGAGCTACAAGGAACAAGATGATGATGAGAGTCATGATGGCCTGAAGGGATACAGCACACAAAACAATAAAGAAGATACCTTTTCATTGGCAGATCACACAACCCCACTCTATTTATGCAGGAATGGCTGATTTATATTATCAGTTGTCCCCAGATGAGTTGCATGTGCTATCACATGGTTTTGACTTTTCTATTCCACCCTTCTCAGCACAATAGGAGGTTATTTTTCTGAGTTTGAAGTTTTCTTTACTCATCTCAGCAGTTTATCTTCCATTTTGGCAGGTAATATAATTGCACTTAGGATTAAATGGAGTGATTTGTCCCATGCTTTTATGGAAACTTTCATGGACTGATTTTCTATGGTAAATTGATAAGTTTTGGTTATTAATAAGTTTATATTGCATTAAATCCATTGTGATTAGTAGACCTGGTAAAAGGTTGAAGGTGATAATTTTAGATTATGATGATTACATCAATAAGGTATTGTTAATATTGAGTGATGAAGAGAAATTTCCTAAATTACGCCTTTTGAGTCATTTGATAATACTAAGAGTATTGAACTCAATTTTCAGAAATGTCTGCTCAAATTAGCAAAGGAAGAGCTACTTCCAGCTGATATTTATGACATCGTCAGGCCCATTGGTTTGTTTCAGCACTGGTTATATGGATTACCCTATAAGGATTATGGAATTTGCATAGATTGCACAATTTTGTGTATTATATGTGGGTGCATGTTCAGTATATAAACAAAAAAGATAGATGCATACAAAAACTTAGATTTCTACTATGAACCATTTGTTTTTTTTTTTTGTTTTTTTGGTGATTATAGTGATTATAGTGGTGATTAGGATGTGCGTTGTGGTGCAGTGGATATCGGCTCGGAACAAGAAATCGGGGAGCCGAGTTCGAATTCCAGTTGAATTCATTGCATTCACTTACGCGCAAATACCCTTGGGAAAGGTATTAATCCGTCTCTTCCTTCCAGTTATGGGTTAAATAAAAGGACAGATTCGGTTCTATAGCCTTGGCTGGCAACCAGTCTACCACAGAAAGCAATGACAACCCACTGCGGGATAATCTTCTGCCCAGTCAGTCATGTCTCTTTCGAGACATGATTGTTAGGGCGCCGCTCCTATTTGACTACAAATGGACTGTTCCCATTGCTATATATAGCAATGGTGGATTCTCTACAGGGAGGAGTCATAGAGAGTCACTTGAGAGTCTTTAATGAGTTACTGAAGAGTCAGTGCGAGTCAGTGAAGAGTTAGTCACACTTCCGGTGGCGTACCGGAAGTAATCACGTATACACACGTCTTACGACGGATTGGACTCTTGTATCTTTTCTATTGTAAATATTACTAATCACTTCTGTACATACTAACCGTCTTTCCGTGGAATACAACTTATATTCTGATTCTGTTGTTGAGTTATTCATTTATACTTGGCGACATAACAATGATCACCCAAGCTTGTTTCACGTATGGCACTTAACTGACTGATAGTGAAACAAAGTTTCCAATGTCTCTTGGCAAAATCCATTTTCCTTTTGGTGCAGAGGTTAAGTTAATTAAGTATAAAATCGCAATTTCTACTCTATTTCTACTCCAACAGCTTCTTTTCTCACACTTCCCACCTGTGGAATTCCCTTCCACATGATTGCTTCCCTGACAGCTACAATATCCAGGAGTTTAAATGTAAGGTCAATAGATACCTCCTAACACACTAACGCGCACACATTCTCTCAAACACTCTTCCCATCTATGCAACCCTCATCCTCGGTATCCTTACCCATCTATCACCCTCCTTCTGACATTTCCTATATCTAACCTCTCTTTCTCATCACTTTCCCCTATGTAACCCCCAACCACTCTTTCTCATCATTTTCCCCTATGTAACCCCCTGCGCAACAATGGCAGTGAAATGCCTTGCTTGGGTTGAAATGATTAAAAAAAAAAGCATTGTATTAATGATCAAGCTCAAGTTAGCCTTGTGCAGAGATGGAGTAACCAAATGAAGGTTTGTACTTCATTTATTCTTGGAAAGTTTAAATTTGATTATGGAATATGTTTTTTTTTCTTGGTTCAGAAGTTAGGTCAAGTTTGTATAAACATTGTTACAATGGTTGTGCTTAAGTCAGCCTTGTACTGGGTTGGCAAGAGCAAAGAGAAAGCTTGACCCACTTTATAAGTGGAGGTTTTGGAAGACACTTGTGAGTGCCATGCATTGGAAAGTGAAAAGAATGTTCAGTTGTTAGTGGACCAGGGAAACTAACATTCCCCAGTAGGAATGTCATTACCATGTGGTTCCACATCTTGAAGCAAAAAAGAGAAAGATGAATGAGTGAGGAAATATTTGCCCTTTTATAGACTTCAACAGTGTCACCTAACAGTGTTTGACAAAACCAAGTGGGGCACTTATATTTCCGGTTCCTTTACTCTTAGCCTCATGGGAAAATACATATATATTTTTTTATTATTCCTTATTATTATTTTATTTATTGATTTATTTCATATTCTCACAAGACAATGTTCTAGTCCATTCTATTCTGTCAGTGATTGGGTCAGTTCAACATAAGTTGGTGAAATGCTTAGCTGAATTATTTTTACTTGTGTTGGATATGTATTTGAAATACACTATTAAGGACATGTTTACATTTGCTAACTATATACAAAACTGGTCTTTTATATGGTTATATGGATTACCTAAGCCCCATAAGGACTATGGAATTTGCATAGGTTGCATGATTTTGTGTATTATATGTGGGTGAAAAGAGTGTTCAGTTGTGAGTGGACCAGTAGGAATGTAATTACCATGTGGTTCTACATCTTGAAACAAAAGGAAAAAGATGAATGAGAGGAAATATTTGCCTTTTGATAGACTTCAACAGTGCCACCTAACAGTGTTTGACAAAACTGGTCTTTTAAGTTTGATGGAACATGTATTTGTTCTTTTGACATCAATAGTTTTAATTACTTGTGCTTTACTTCCAGAAACAATACATAGATATATGTACTGATGTTCTGCACATTAAATGTACTGACAGATTGATGGGATATCAATGGATATCCCTTTAGGACAAGCAATAGCCAATATTCTTGTGGAATTTCAGGAGCAAAGATTGTTTGCTATTGCCAGTCAACCAAACTGCTGGGTTAAGTTGATGACAAATTTTGTGTGTTCAATAGCAAGTTAGAGGTGAAGGGTTTATGAAGTTTTAAATTGTTTGCATCTGGCTTTCCATTTCATTTGTGAAAAAGAAAACAATGGTGCCTGACAATTCTGGGATGTTGAGGTGCATAGAAAAAAATTTACTTTTACATCTATGTACTGAAAACCCATGTTAACGGGATTGTATACTTGTTGGGACTCATTTTGTCCTAGAGGATATGAAATTAATTCTTTTGAAAACTCTAATGAATCAGGCTTTGTTGATTTGAATTAGAGCAGGAATTGGAAACCATTAGAAAAACCTTGTGTAATAATGGTTATACTCTGGATGTTGAGCAATCCAAGATTGCACAGTATCATAAGGCTAGAATATTTGGTTCCAAGAAATATGCGGTTATATCTCAGATTACCATGGATTAGTAAAGTTGGTGTGAGATTTGCTTAGTAAATCTCAATTAGTATTAGAAATTACTTTTTCTAGGCTATTTCACATATTATGTTCTCTTCTCAATCTATCAGTCAGTCAGTTAAGTGCCATACATGATACACATTTGGGCGATCAGGTCTCAAAAGAGACATGACTGACTGGGCAGAGGTTTTTCCTGCAGTAGGTTGCCATTACTTTCTGTGATAGACTGGTTGCAAACCAAGGCTATAAAACCCAATCTATCTTGCTATTTAACCCATAGCTGGAGGGAAATTGATGAATTAATACCTTTCCTTTTGTGTGTTAGTGAATACAATAAATTCGACTGAAATTTGAAATTGGCTTTTCAGTTTCTCATTCCAAGCCGATATCCACTGCACTACAATGCACTGAGATCAATTAAAAATTATGTCTTATCTATCTTTAAAACTATATTTGTTATACATGAATTTAAATGTCAGAACATCTCAACTTTTAGAGAAGTGAATTAATCAACATGTCTTGTCATTTATTAGGATTCAACTTAATGATTTGCATAGGTGTGCTGAAACATCTTAGTCTGCAATTCATAAACATCTTATAAAAAACTGAGTTTGTGCCACATCCTTCAGTATTAACATGTTTTCAATCATATGCTGAACATACTCTAGCTTCCATCTGAAAACCCTAGAAATAATCTTTATTAAAACAAAACAGCAATCCTTGTGTAAACAGAAGAAGTTGTTGTGTAGGCTTAACATGATTTACCTCTGTAAAAGTATACTTATCCCAATATAGTATTGAGAAGAGTGTATTTTCTGTCTGTGTTTTTATTATTTATTTTAATCATTGTACATATTAATTTTATTTACTGTGATCAAGCTCTGAAGAGTGAGGCATGGAACCATTTAGCTTATTCCATTTTTTTCTCTCTCGTTTTTCTTCCTTTCTTTTAGAGTGTTTCTAGCTTCATACCAACTATAGTAGTTGCCATTTTTATGTGCTTGACTTTTAATTATGTACGTTTTTTTATTACAATAATGTTCTGTACCACTAACAAGATTTTAAAAATTTCATGATCATGTCACTCTAAATGCAACCTTTGAATCTACTTGACACTACATCTGAGCCATCATCAAGAAGGAAGCAAATCAGTGACCTCATAATATGGAAAACTTGATAAAGGCCTGTATCCTTGAAAACCACCTGATCCAGGCATGCAGTTACTGTTGAGACTTTATTGATGCTGTCTTTAAAACTGACTGTGGTTTTATTCAATAGCTTTTTTCTGTACTTCTAAGTTGAACATGTATAACATTTTTTAGATTTTTTAGAATATATACTGAGTTTTTCTGTTGTATATCTTTTCTTTACCCTGGGGATATATATATATATATATATATATATATATATATATATATATATATTTTATTAAAATACTTTAATCCAAATGGAAAAGTAGGAAGGTAAATCCCAAAAACCTGATCCTAATTAATATTACATTTTAATATTAAAAAATGGTACAGGAGGAGAGCTCAATGTAATTAAAATTACAGAGCTAATATAAAATAAAATAAATTTTCAATATTCAAAATTGTTGAATGAACATTTCAACATGAAATCTCTAAGAGAGATTTCACGTCTCCTCAGCAACGGTATATATTTCAAAATGGAAATGTTGAAATGTTCATTCAACAATTTTGAATATTGAAAATTTATTTTATATATATATATATATCTATATATATATATATATGTATACTAGGGGAAAACTATGACAAATTGAAAAAGTTTTTGTGTAATACGTTTCATCCATTACAATTTCATCAGACTAAAATTTTCCTTTCACCCAGTCTTCTTTCCATTTTTTTATGTTGTTTTCTTACTTTTCTTTTCCTCATTCGCACCCTATTTTTTTTTTTATTCCTCTCCTTTACTTCTTACTTAATATTGTTGTGTCAGTTTCTCAGTATGGAAACATGAAATATTCCAGCTCATCAAGGATAGTGATTGTATAAATATACACATATCCTTTGTAAATTTTTCTTATACAAATATATACTCTTTAGATTGTTAATATATAAAATGAGAGTTACTTGATAAATAAGGTCTTTTATCTTATAACAGAATAATGTTAGTGGTATCAAAAGGAAGTAAAATTTGTCTTCAAAATGATGAGGATTGATAAGTAAGGTCTCCAATCATATTAAAATGTTTTTGAACAAATAAAATAATGAAACTGGTATCAAAATGAAAGAAATTTATTTCTCTTCAAAATTACAATGGTTGGCTGTCAAGTAAGATTTCCAATCCTAAAAAACAAGTTTTAGACCGAATAGAATAATGAAATTGGTATTAAAATGAAATAAAATTCATTTCTTGTCAAAATTATGGAAGTTGAATTTTCAAATCATCATTCAATGTTTTCAAAACTTTTATCAGTTTTTTCAATCCATCTATGTAGAATGTTTCTGGATTACTTTTGAATTATTTGTGAACATTAACTTCAACTTTTTTATTGAATGAAGAATATACCTATTTCATCTTTGAGGACAGCCAAAATTTTGGTGGAACCAAATGAAGGCTCTACAGAAGGTTTGCATGAACTGTGACTTTCATGCTTTTTACCATTTGTCCCATTTGCTGAATGCAATGCAGCACAAAATTGTTTTCTTTTCAAGCCTTATTCTCTAGATATGTTGTTTGAATATTCAAAATATTTTATCATTTTCCCTGTCAGAAATGTTTATCTTCCATCAGCATGGCTGATGTTAACTTCCAGAAGAGTGACTCATTATGCCATCTCAAACTAATGTTTTCAGTTGACATTAAGTAAAAAGAGTATATTGTTAAGTCAGCAGCTAAGAAAATTGGTTCACTATGTCATGCTAGACAATTTTTCTTGCCAGAATTTTACACATTTATAAGTCTACCATTCACCCATGCTTTGAATATTGCTTCCACATCAAGTCTGGTGCTTCTGCTATATATTTAGAAATTCTTGATAAAATCCAAAAGAAGAATCTACAATGTTATCTGACATCTCAGCTTCAGTTCCTTTCCCATCAGAGTAATGTAGCTTCTCTGTGCCTTTTCTATGGAAACTCTCATGGTAATTGTTATGAACTTTCCTCTATGCTGACCAGACTTTATGAACTTAAGTGCAAGTCTAGACTGGCAGAAAGGTCTCATCAATTGATAGTTTAAATGATTAAGTGTAACCATAAGTTCTCTGAGAACAGTTTTTTCTCTTGCACTTATTTGTGGAACCATCTTCTGGCTTCTTACTTCCCAGTCAACTCTGATCTTCAAAAATTTAAATGCAATGTCAATCATTATTTATCTTCTTAATTCTTGTTCTTCTGTTGCCCTCTTTCTTTAATAGAAGTTTTTCTTATATTCTCTCACTCTCAGTAACTTCTTGCATCCTAGTGGCTTTATTGCTTTGCTTGGGATGAAATGATTAAAAAAATGACTACTTCAATACGAATTTATACATAACTTGATTTTCCTGTTTGTATTTACATTTTTATTTCCATCAGGTTTCACTTGGATTCTGTGTGCATGTATGTACTGATAATTTGAAAGATTTTAGGGTATTTGCTATCTGAAAGATTCAAACAAAAAATTGTTGCATTCAGTATGTTGAAAATGATTTAAGAGTTATCTCCTCTTTAGTGTTAAACTCTTCTGACAATTCCATATCTAAGTGTACCTGTTATAGAGTAAAAGTTACCAATTTAGTCTCACAAGCCATTATCAGTAACTTTGATTCTTCCTTGATGGATCTTTTGTAATATTATTCCAAACTGACTTGTTAGTAAATAATACACAACAAGATATTCATGAAAACCTTGCTTTGTTCACATATTCACTGTTATATATTTCCGGTTATACTGGCTTTAATCCATATTCTCATGCTGTCAGTTTAAACTGATGCCTACCTTTTCCCTATATTGGGACCATTTTTGATCAAAAGTCATATTTTCTTGATTTCATATAAAAACTTATGATTTTCTAACATATTTCAATTAAATTTTCATCTGTCAAAATTAAAGTTTATAATTATAGTTTGGATATATGGAAAAATGAAAGTGTCTGATTAAACTGACACTAGGAGAATATAGGTCTAGCAAAGTAGTTGTTAGATTCAAAACAGAAACACAAAATCTATCTGCTAACATATTCATAGCAGAACAATCAAAATTCTTTTCATTATCCTTAATTTACAAAATTGCCTTTTGTTGTTAATGATTTCAATGGTAATTTTAATCAATTAACATCAAAAGATTCTTACAGTAAATAAATAATTGTAATAGTTTTTAGAAGTTGTGTCAAGATGATTAGTTTGTTTAAGCCTGTCATTGTGCTCAATAACTTTTACTTATTTATTTTTTCAATTCATTTTATTTCCTTCTTGGTCATTTAGAGTTATTGTAGTTTCTGGTGATGCGTTGGCCTTGTCTGAATGTAATTACGTTATATATGTATTTTTGGAGGATTAAAATAGCATCAATAGCAATAGGATTATAAAATTATAAACAAAATCATATACAAGGTAAGCATCAACAAATGCTTCAGTATACGTTTCAGAGAAATGATTGTATATTTCGAAGTACATTTATGTGTACAGAAATAAAGAAGTTTTGGTGGTGACATGTTTTATCAGAAAACTGTTTAGGACATCTGCTTTCTCTGGTGGTTGGAAAAAAGAGAGAAAATTCTTAGTTTTATTTCATTTGGTGGTATAACGCTTGTTTTGATGCACCATAGGAGTATTCTATATTTATTAAACTATTTTTTTATAATCTAACTTTTTCTTTCTTTCTTGTTAATTACCATTTTTGTCTGTATTTTAAAGTATTTTTATTTCTTAAGTTTAAATTTTTCTTTTATTATTAATTATTTTGGTTTCAGACTACTACAGAAGGGTTGGGAGCCATTCAGTAATTTAGTTGTTGCTATCACGACAAAGCTATTCCTTCTTGACAGAAAAATTTTTTCCTCTTCTAATACTATAAGTTAATTAATTCTTTGTTTACAAATAATATCATTTTATGAAACAGTTATTTCTTAACAACTCTAATTATTGATGCAGATCCCAGATGATTCAGCTAATTTTAAACTTGAAGATACTCCTGATGTCAGGAAAGCTTATATAGCCTTGGCTCATGTGAGGAAACTGCAAAAACAACTTTTGTAAGTATGTTATTTATTCATTGTCAGTTCAGTGTCTCATAAAAGAGGGATAATTATAATTAAATGCATACAAACTCCATATCCACTGAAACATGAACTTAACAGAAAGAACTTATAGCACTCTTGACAGTTATTGGAATGTGAACCTATAAAGCTGAAATGATTTAACAAATACAGGGTGCGAAGGGTAAATTGTCGCCCCCTTTAAAAAAAAAAATTTTTTTTTTAATCATTTCACCCCAAGCAAGGCATTCCACTGCCACTATAGCGCAGGGGGTTACATAGGGGAAGGTGCTGAGAGAGTGATTGGATATAGGAAATATCAGAAGGAGGGTGATAGACAAGTAAGGCGGTACATAGGAAGAGTGTTTGAGAGAATGGGTGCGAGTTAGTGTGTTAGGAGGTGTCTATTGACCTTACATTTAAACTCCTGGAGATTGTAGCTGTTGGGGAAGCAAGTATGCGGAAGGGAATTCCACAGGTGGGAAGTGCGAGAAAAGAAGCTGTTGGAGTAGAAATTGCAGTTACATTTTATCAGTTTCACTGTAAAAGGGTGGGACCTAGTTGCTAATCTAGTATCTTGTGCAAATTCATACGTAGGGGGCATCAGTGATCTAAGTTCATCGGAGCAGAAGCAGTGAAAGTATTTATAGAAGAGGCACAGGGAAGCCACGTCATGCTGGTGAGTGTGCAAGCATGTTGTTTGTTTACGATTTTATTGATAGCACAGTGTAGTAGGGTCAGTTGGGCACTACATGTGAGCAAAAGAGCACCATGATGCATTTCACTTCACCAGAAAATTTGGAAACAGCATGCTTTACTGCTTGGCATTTGTGCTGGAACCTCCTCTAAGAACATTTAAGAGTGTTGGTATGTCAATTTGAGGACAGTCCAGAGAATTTGGAAATGATAATTACAAAGGTGTTTGGCATGAACACTGGTGATGGTGATATTATGCCTCCATTCATCTTCCCACAATGCCTCAGAGTCAACATTAAGACCTACGTGCACTGAAGAGGTAGTTTGCCCTTGGTTAAACAGGCGACTGCTGGAAGATCCTTTGTCTGACAACAGGACTCTGCACCATGCCACACAAACAGCAGGACCCAGTCATGGCTGTCAGACAATTTCTTCAATCACATCACCCCTTACATCTGGCCACCTAACTCCTCAGATTGTAACCCCCATGATTATTATGCATGAGGTGCAGTTAAGCAAGAGACCAACAAAACCCGTTGCAATACCAAAAATGTACTGATGACAAGGATTATGACAGCATTCACTAACTTAGACAAGGAGACTATCTAGAAGAGATTCAGGAGATTCCAAAAATGTATGGAGGCTGTGGTTGAAGCCAATGGTGATTTTATTGAATAAATTTACTCTTTTAGTATTACAAGATATTTTTATGTAATTTTGGTAAATATATCTGTTAAAATGAGATTTCAGTGTTATTTTCATTTTTGTGTAATTTAGAAGACAATCCATTCATTGCACCCTGTTTTTGTACCATATTTAAAAATATTTTTGTGTAATTTTAGTAAATATATCTGTTAAAATGAGATTTCAGTGTTATTTTCATTTTTGTGCAATTTAGATGACAGTTTATCTATTGCACCCTCTATATATGTATAAAAAGACATCATCGACATCAGCACCCGGGCCATGTGTTTTATGCTGTTGCTTGACTATTTACATATATATATATATATATATATATATATATATATATATAGGAAACCAACTAGCATAAATTTGTGTCTTCTTAATTATAATAGTGAATGCCCCCAATGATATAAGTTAGCTGTTATAAAAAACTTACTTCAACGCACACAAATGATATCTTCTTCCAAATCTATATTTTATAAAGAATTACACAACATTAAGCAAACACTAGTCAATAATGGATTTCCTAACTCCGTTATTGATCAACAAATTAAAATGTATCTCAACAAACTTAACAATAGCTCTAACAATAATGATAATATTAATAATAATGGTTTACATCAAAATAAACATAACACTATTAACTTATACTATTGCAACCAAATACATAATAATTATAAACAAGATGAAAAAACTCTCAAAAACATAATACATAGAAATGTTAAACCAGTTGAAAGTAATAATCAAATTAAACTCATTATATATTGTTATATATTGCCGTACGACGACAAAATAACGAGAACACGCATATATAAAAATATAAGGTTATATTTTTATTCTTGACGACGAACCCGTGTGGAATAGAGAATGGAAGAGTGAGAGCGCACATAGAATGGGTCGATGGGAGTGTAGTCTTGCCTGAGGTGTCTCTCTGCTTCCACTGGCCGTTCTCTGCTGCCGAATCCGTGTGTCGAGGTCTTTTTATAGTCTTCTAGAACCGGGACTTTCCTTCCGGTTTTGCCTCGCCCACGCAACGCCCACGTAATTCCAAGAGACACCTGTTCTGTTTGCCTCCGTAGTCATTTCCGCCGCTGTCGGAAATAAGGTCAAACGAGCCTGACTTCATAACCCTGCGACATCCGCTCTAGGCCCCAACAGGATGTATTTCTCAAACACCTGTCTTGTCGTTCGCCGACCCCTTCACCGACGGGAAACACCATCGATTGCATCAACCTTCCTCGGGTGGGGCCAGATTGTTATATTACACTCCTCGCCCTCCCATTTTCCAAAATGTTCACCTAAGAACATTTTAAGTGCAACACCCTCACCCCCCCCCCCATGCCACACAAGCCCGACAATTGTACAAAACATGTGCACGCCGAAACAAACAAAACAACAAAAAAAAAAATATATAGGGGAGCCTACATCGGCAACCCAACAATGTTTGTGTCCATTGTGGAATTCATAATGTTCTTTTTTTTTCTTTTTTTTTTTTTTAAGTTTCTGTAACTTTCAATGTTCGTTTCCTTTCTCGACTCTGTCCATACGCGTAGACGCCTCGATGCACGACCATATGATCATAGGCGGTAACCGCGCCCCAGTTTCCAAACTGACATCGAGTAAATGACCTTTGACCAACACCATGCGTGTTTCCGCTCGAGTTTATTGTTACACATGTAACTTCATTTAATTTAATTTAATTTCAAACATACTATGTTTGAACACAGAAAAACTGCCATTATCTGCAGTACATATCATTCATAGTCTGACCGAGAAATGTTCAATAGAAAACGAAGAAAATTACCCTGATTCCAACGTTAATCCGCATGCAATTTACTTGTGGAGGATTAGAGGTTTCATCTATCTTAATTTAGTCTAAAAAAAATGGACCCGTGACTCGTAATTCCTTAGTTTGTATCTTCCGCATGTTTTGCTATAAGGAAGGTGACCTAACTATTTCACTTAAACTATCGTTAATCCTCCCACTGCTTTCTTTCCCAATCCTATAGCATATCAGCCAATAAGTCTACAAGACTTTTCAGTTGTTCTTTCTTTTTGTTCCGATCAACTGTGGAATCTGCAGGTCTATCCGTGCTTTTTGCCCCAACAGACATTTGCCTCATTTGGACATCTTCGCTGCTAGGTGATTCCCTAGAAAAACCCTGATCTACATGAGTAGATCCAGACGTTTCGCACTTTGAGCAATCATCCTCGAACGTGGATGAAACATTATTTATACCACCGATTCTATCATCACTATCAATAGTTGACACGTTTTTATTCGCCATTTTACGTCGCGTCATGATGCGACGCTCCATTAATGGAACATCAGACTCATCGTCTGATTCCACACGTTGGTGTCGATTTTTGTGCACTGGAAAGTCGGTCTGTTCCGCTCCGGATTCGTCATCCGAATCACTGGATTCTACTGGAGCAGCCAATACAATCTTTCGTAACGGCCTATCGGAAGTAGGGATTTTCCATTCATCAATGGACGCTGCCCAAAGATGCTCAGCATGCGTCTTAATGACTGAGCCGGTTAACTGATCTCTAATTCTATAAGAGACCGGGCCAGTCTTTTCAACGATCACATAATATGGCCGCCAGCGCACATCTAACTTCCCTTTCTTTTGGTGATTCTTATAGTACACCAAATCACCAACCTCAAAAGTTGTATTTTCCGTCTTACCACGCGACTTATCTATCGCGGCTCTCCTCGCTTTTCTTATATTATTCCTAACTAAAGTGAAGCTACGATGCATTTCCTGTAGTGCAATTTGGTGATGCTCATCACCATAATATATGCGACGAGGCCTCAGTATATTGTCCAAGGGCAAAATAACATCCCTGTTGTAGAGCAAGTAATACGGTGAAAACTTAGTGGTTTCGCTCACATGAAACTGGATAGCCGCCAACATTTGGTTAATGTAAATATCCCACGACTGTTCGTTGTTGCCGATTTTTTTTTTGCTAGAACATCATGCATTGTTCTGTGAAACCTCTCAACCTTACCGTTGCTCTGGGGGTGATAAAAAGAAGTTGTCACATGGTGTATATTTAGGTCTTCTAATGTCTTTTTCATTACCCTGTTGACATTTTCTGGCCCATTATCAGTTAAAAGCTGAAGTGGTGTCCCAAATCTGGGGAAGATTTCGTCAACTAAGAGATGTACCACTGTTTCTGCCTTCTTGTTAGGAACCGCAAATGCCTCCGGCCAACCACTGTACATATCTATGAATGTAACTATGTATTAGTTACCTGAATGGGTCTTTGGGTAGGGTCCTGAGACATCTAAAGCAACCTTTGTGAAAGGAAAAGGAGG
Organism: Ascarosepion bandense; assembly: GCA_037127315.1. Taxonomy (NCBI): domain Eukaryota; kingdom Metazoa; phylum Mollusca; class Cephalopoda; order Sepiida; family Sepiidae; genus Ascarosepion; species Ascarosepion bandense. The sequence continues at coordinate 2,159,308 of JBBBDQ010001389.1, forward strand.
GAAGTCACATTCCTGTATGTGGCGTTGCTGCCTCTTTAGGTTTCTTGTCTGACACGGGATACATTTACCTACGAAATCATTTATTTCTCTAAGTAAACAAGGCCAGAAATACTTTTGTTTTATTGAGTGGAATGTCTTATCCACCCCCATATGGCCACTGTCATCATGGTATTGAACTAGCACCCTTTTTCTAAGGTGAGATGGTACATACAGCCTGATGAGGGGTTCATCATCAGGTTGAGACAAATAGTACACCACCTCATCCATTACTATATATCTCTTCTGTTCTGCTTTGGTAGCCCTACCATTTCGTAATCTAATCTTCAGGTCTAAGATGTTTTTGTCTGATTCTTGCTCCCTGATTATGTCTATTCCTTTCAATGTGGGCCGTTCGGGTGCCTCTGATGAATTTCCGACATTTTTATGGGCTGCTAATTCTTCCGGCTTCATTAGGTTGGAGTTTATAACACTAACCAAGTAATTTCTATCATCTATATCTACTGGAGAAGCAATATGGTCTTCGTTCACATCAACAGCGCGTGATAAGAGATCCGCGCAAACATTATCCTTACCCTTAAGATACTGTATGCTGCAATTGTAGCCAGACATGCTCAGAGCCCAAGTCTGTATCTTCTTATTTTGTATGGGCGAGTTAAGTAAGTGCTCCAGGGGCCTATGATCAGTGTATATTGTGAATGTTGCGCCATGCAGGTAGTGATTCAGTTTTTGAAGAGCATAGTGTATGGCATAAGCCTCTTTCTCTATAGTTGACCACCTCGTTTGTGTGTCACTTAATTTATCGGACAATAAATAAATTGGTTTTTCTACATCCTTCCTATTTTCCTTATCGTACACCACCTGGGATAGGCATGCGCCAATCGATTGATCGGATGCGTCAGTATATAACCTATACGCCTTATTTGGGTTGGGATAGGCTAGTGTTACCATCTCCGTGAGCTTCGTTTTTAGTGTATCGAAAGCGGTTTGGCAAGCATCGTCCCATTGGAATCATGCATATTTCCTTGTCAAATTGACCAGCGGTTCGGCTATATCAGAGAAATTTCTAATAAAGCGGCGATAGTATGAGGTCATCCCAATAAAAGCTCTTACTTGCCTAACAGTGGTTGGAGTAGAAACTGACTTTATAGCCTTGACTTTATTGAGGTCTGGTTGTATTCCCTCTTCACTTATCTTGAACCCCAGGTATTGGGTCTCTTTCTTAAAGAACTCACACTTAGCTGGCTTCAGTTTAAGGTTGTGCTTACGTAGACTACTCAAGACTGTGTCTATATGTCTTAAATGATCTTCCACCGTATTTGAAAATATCAGAATATCATCTAAATATGCCAGAGCAAAATCTTCCTGTCCCTGTAAAACAACTGACATTAATTCTTGGAAGATGCCGGGTGCGTTTGCAAGTCCAAATGGCATAACATTAAAATGAAACAGACCCTTGTGGCAGGTGAATGCACTTTTTTCTTTGTCATCATCATGAAGCTTAACTTGCCAGTACCCTGATTTTAAATCAAGCTTCGAAAAGTACCTTGCCGAACCAAGTGATGCCAGTATATCATCGATGACAGGAAGAGGTCGAGCATATTTCTTTGTAATCTTATTAAGTGCTCTAAAGTCTACACAAAATCTCTTACCACCGTCTTTCTTCTCTACTAGAACTACTGGGAAACCCCACGGGCTATTGGATCTCTCAATTACACCTGCCTGCATCATTTCGTCGATTGCTGAATGCATTGTCTTTCTTTGTTTGAGGGGTGTGCGATATGGGCGTTTTCTTATGGGCTCATGCGTTCCAGTATCGATACGCATCTCCACAGTATCGGTTCTGCCCAGGTTTTTGTCGTCACTAACGAACATGTCCCTATTTCTTTTTAGCAATTTGTTAATTTCAGGCTTGAATTCCTCCGGTACATGTACCTGTTCCAAATCTACATCAGGACTTTTATTATTTTGTTTATCGGGCATAGTAATTTCAGTAATATTACCTGCCCTTTCCAATTTAGCCAGCGGACACCCCCGTCTCTAAGTGATTGTCTGGTTAGTGTTATTCATTATCAGCAACTGAAACTTACGAGACTTTGGCATTTTTACAACTGCATTGGCTACTGATATACCACATAAGTTGCTAACATATCCACTACTCAGCTGTTCGATTTCATATTCTTTGCCATGTCCATTTCTCAGCCTGGTTAATCCCAGACAAGCATGCAGGTGTTGAGGTCTTAATGTTACTTTTTGAGCTAACCTAACAATAGAGGAAATATGAACATCCTCCTCTAATGCCACATATTCTTCACCAATCTTCAATGCCCCCAAATCGAAATACATTCTCACCCCGTTCTGCATCAGCCAATCTCGGCCAAGTATAACGTTTCTATTGAGATTTTTCACGACTAAAAAATCATGGGGTATGGACTTACTTCCTATCTGAACCTGTAGACGACAAAGGCCTTCAACGTATAACGGGGATCCATTTGCAGTTCGAAGTTTAATGTCCCTCTTTTGCAGTTCAAGTCCCAGTCGCAATTTTTTAAATACCCTACAGCTTATAACCGATACCTCTGCTCCCGTATCTACCAATGCCCTATAAGGTCTACATTCTATTCTAATAAAGATGGAATTTGGCGCGCCCATATTACCAACTATGTGCGTTGGTACCGCCTTGTTCCGTTCGTTGGGCGTCGCACGAACGGACCTCTGCCGTTTCCCGGGGCACGTCTACAAAATTTCGCTATGTGGCCTTCTTTCCCACAATTCCAACACCTAACAACGCTCCCGTTCCTCTCCCGCTCACGAGTCTTGTATTTAGTTCCCCTATTACCAACTTTTCTATTGTTCTTATTCCTATTATTATTAGTATTAGATTCAGCGGGGCTTACGGCTTCTATCGGTACCCGTCTCCGAGAGTGGCAAATTTCCATAGGCTCCTCTTCGTAATCAGAGTTTGCATCGAGTCGAATTTTCCATCTCAACTCAGATAACGCTTTCTGATAGGCAGCCTCTAGTGTGGCTCATCCTTCATAACTGCCATCTTTATTTCCCGATCCCTTAGACCTTTTATGAAAAATCCTAGAACTTGTTTTATCACAACTTCATTCCTCCCGTCAACCCCAACATATGCGCTCTCCACTAGGCGTACTACTCTCTGCATGTAGTCCTGCACCCCCTCTGTTCTACCCTGCTTAATGTTCACTAATTCAACTAACCGTGCGTCAGGGTCTAAAACCAATCCGTAATATTCCTTTAAAGAAGTTTTGAACTCCTTCCATGTGAGTTGTGGGTTATTAGAGATTAGTCTATATACATAGTGTCCAACAGCTCCCCTTGTTGTGAGAAGAGCTGCCTGACACTTGTCTTCTTCTGCCACGCGCACAACTTTAAAATACCTCTCCATATCCTCCAACCAAGCACTACAACCACCATCTTCTTTGCACGCTAATGGTTGTATATTCTTTAAAAAAGATTCTCCCCTTAAAGTGTTCGACACCGAACAAGCCACATTTCTCAATTCTAGGGTCAGACCTTGAACAAAATCGGCAAAAGTATGCTGTTCCATTTTTTTTTTTTTTTTTTTAATTAGACTTATTATAAACTTATGAACAAGAGCAGAACACACACAAGATCGAATCAAAAGTCACCTACCTTTCGTTGATGTTGTCTATGGTCATCCGGTTGCTTTCTATTTTCGTCTTCTATCTGGTAGTTTTAATTCCGTTGAATTTCAATTGTCGCCGTGGTAACCAAGTTCGCATCTATCTGTTTTGTTGTTGTTGTTGTCTTAAAACAGCAAGTCACTAGGCACCAATTTGTGTATGTTATATATCGCCGTACGACGACAAAATAATGAGAACCCGCATATATAAAAATATAAGGTTATATTTTTATTCTTGACGACGAACCCGTGTGGAATAGAGAATGGAAGAGTGAGAGCGCACATAGAATGGGTCGACGGGAGTGTAGTCTTGCCTGAGGTGTCTCTCTGCTTCCACTGGCCGTTCTCTGCTGCCGAATCCGTGTGTCGAGGTCTTTTTATAGTCTTCTAGAACCGGGACTTTCCTTCCGGTTTTGCCTCGCCCACGCAACGCCCACGTAATTCCAAGAGTCACCTGTTCTGTTTGCCTCCGTAGTCATTTCCGCCGCTGTCGGAAATAAGGTCAAACGAGCCTGACTCATAACCCTGCGACATCCGCTCTAGGCCCCGACAGGATGTATTTCTCAAACACCTGTCTTGTCGTTCGCCGACCCCTTCACCGACGGGAAACACCATCGATTGCATCAACCTTCCTCGGGTGGGGCCAGATTGTTATATTACAATATTATAAAAAGTTTAAAACAATTGACCTCATAGTCTATAATAACCCAACAGGCACTAAACTAAATTCTTTACAAAAAACCAATGTAGTGTACCAATTTACATGCCCATTCAGAGATTGCATCTCTGATACTAATCAAAAACCTAGTACATATATTGGTTTTACCACAACCACGCTCTCCTGTAGACTTACATGTCATCTTTCTGATCAGAGTACTATTAAACAACATTTCTCTGAAAAACATAAACATGTAGGTAATATCAGACAGATTTTGGTCAACAATACGGTGATCCTTACTCATACACACAGTGAGAGGAACCTGCAGATATTGGAGGCCATGTACATCAAATCAAAACAACCAACACTCAATAAAATCAACTTTAAAACAGGAAATAACATATTACATTGCATTTGACTAGATGGTTTTGTCATTTCGCGCTATCCCGCAGTGTGACGTCATAAAACTGCATCGCAAACTTAAGAACTGCGTTTATTATTTTTGGTAACTATTGCCGTTGCCAAGCGGAGTTTTATGTCAACACAAAATAAAATCGTCGGTGATGGTGGATTTTATAATATTTCAGTTTAAACTACCTCTCTGAAGATGGCTCATGTGAGCTGAAAGCTTAGAAGAAAACCAATAAATAATTATCTAAATGTTGGAGAATTTTTGTCTTTATTTTCAACTGAAATTAAAGCAAAAATACGACGTTTAGAACGGCTCATGATCAAACATAATAGACATTCATTGTCTCTTATATTTAATAGCATATGTCTAGAAAATATATATATATATATATATATATATATAGTCAAGCAAAAACATGCATGACCTGACAATTGCATTTTGCGTGAAATAGATTGTTGCTTCAATGTTCACTTCAATATTTACATATGCTCTATCCAGTCGGAGTTATGCAATTTTATTTTCTATAAATGTATCAATAAATTAATAAGATACATAATTAATATAAATAATAATATTTATTACTTGCACATTTATATATATTTTTCTTTCTCTTTTGCAATGTATAATGTTTGAAGATTTTTTATCATAAGCACTTGATGAATCAATGAGTAATTCATTAGTAGTAATATAACTTGTGACAACATGGTCATTTTGATTTAGAGGAGTGTATGCTTATTGAAAATGATTAATTACACTGTAGTTAGCAGCACATAAATTTATAGACATATATAATTTTTATAGATTTATATTCTAACTTATATACCAACTTTAATGCTTCACATACATATGAGCCATTTATTACCCCATTTCTTACCCCAGTCCATTACAGATTGGAGGTTTTTTTCAGGATTAGTAGTGAAGTTTGCTTTGTCAGCTTTGGCAGATTTCTTATAAAGGCAGGAGTAAATGGTGGTGTCGTAAGCATAGATGACTACTTGGGATCTGATTAAATTGGGGGATCATTGATGAAGATCAGAAAAAGCGTAGGACCTAGAATAGAGCCTTGAGGGACACCCACATTCATATGATAGTATCTGGAAGCATGCCCATTCAATACGACTTTCATTATGCGATTTGAAAAGAAAGACTGGATGAGGTCAAATCTTAGGTCAGTACCGTTATACCATAGCCATGTAGCTTGCGTAGAAGGCTAGCATGCCAGATTGTGTCAAATGCTTTGGAGATATCTAGTGCAACAGCTCGTGCTTTGCCATTCTTATCGAGTACCTGGGATATATACTCTGTGATGATCATTAACATATGATCAGTAGACCTGGTGAAGCGGAAACCATACTGTTTATTGGAGAAGAGGCTGTGAGCTGTGAGATGTTAAACCCCTTCAGCATTAATAATAGCCTCGAGCACTTTGCCAAAAATCATTAGGAAGCAGATAGGATGATAATTAGAGAGGTCTGAGGGTTCTCCAGCGTTCTTAAATACAGGAACCACAGAGGAGAACCTCCAGCAGGCAGGGAAGCAAGAATCAGAGAGGTAGTAGTTGTAGAGTTTGGGGGGGACAGAGGAGAGTTCACGGTCACATTTCTTCAGAACAATGATTAGGATTCTGTCACCTTCACTTGCCCTATAGGGCTCAAGCTTTGAACTTGTGTTAGAGACCAGCAAAGAAGTAATGTGAATGTCACTCAGTTGAGCCTCAGTTCTAGGTGGGAAGTCAGATATGGATACCCAAGATGAATCAAATGTTGAGTTGGTGTAGAATCTGCGAGCAAAGCATTCAGCCTCGTCTGCTGAAGATATGAGAACCTCAGATTCATTGATTAAATAGGGATTGAGGGCTTGCTGCTGTTATTTAACACATTTTTACAGAACCACCAGTAGCCTTTGGAGCCAAACTTGCGAGATGCTATACGCTGTTTCATTCTTTCAGCAAACAACAGCTTAGCATCATTTAGGACCTTCTTGCACTGACTACGAGCAGAGGTAAAAAGATACCTATTATGGTCAGACATGTGTCTCCAATAAAGCCGAAAGAAGTGATTCCTGTGGGCAATAGCAGCTGAACAACCAGGGGAGAACCAAGGGGATAAATGGGGTTTAAGTCATAACTTCCTGGCTGGGATGAAAGCATTGATGCCAACCATGAAGAAACCTTGGATCCACAATCTTCTATGGGAAGACTAAAAACTTTGTTCCAAGGGATATCACACAGGAAATTGCGGAACAACTGCAAGAAAAGTAAAAAAGCACCATTAACAAGATTTCAAGTTCCTACAGCTTCAAAGGAAAATTAAAATCAGCCCTTACAGTCCAGACGCCTAAAAGAACTAACTGCAATTTTAACTGACACAAGTCTATTTGAAAATTTATCCAACGCTATATGTAACAAAACAGAAATAAATAAATAAATAAATATTATCAAAATTAAAAGCTTAAAATTAATACCTACCGATATCTTTTTCTAATATAAAATGAACCTCTTTCTCTGATAAAAGAAAAATTTCTAAAGTGCTTCAATTAACTGCATTCAAAAAATAATATGAAGACTGAACCTTTTATATTCAGATTTTATGCTTTTCATGTTGCATAATATTTTTGTGTGAAAGTGCTTCCTGCTAAATTTCATCTTTAGTGAAAAAAATCACACTTGAAATTACAAAACTGTAGCCTATTTTCACCCTTTCAAATATGCATATACAACACAAGTAGAGAAACATGACCTAAAGTAAGTTATAAACAAAGTAAAAAAAATTGAAATGTCCATGTAACTCTGTATGCCTTGGTTCAAACTGTGGGAGTGGTTAAAGCAGCTGCTGTTTACCATTTTTCCAAGCATTGACTGGAGAAAGCATTTAAGTGTTGACCTTTGTTCTCTGTGGATTTGGGGAATGTAAATCCTGAGAATTCATACCTTTGATTCTAGATAGCTTTTCTCAACTATTTTTACTGCTTGAACTTCTGGTTATTATTTTTTGGGGTGGGTGGAATGGATTGTCTGTTAAATACATTGGATCTTTTACGTGCAAGACAAGAGATCAGCAGTATACCATCATTACATGGACTTGTTTCATGTATAAATATTTATTCTCTAACAGCGGGATACCTTTTTGAAAATTTGCTCCCTTCAGTTGGGTTGGGCATAATGCCCCAGTTTATTAAGAGGTTTTCATAAGTCTTATTTGTAGAAACATCAATTCCAGATAATATTTTAGCCTAAAGCATGTCTTTTAACCCATTTTTATAGAATGATCCAGTCATACTATTTTAATTTTGGAAATACTCTACTAAATGACAAAATGGAAAAAGTCCTGTGTGACATGTTTCATCTTACGAAAGTTCTTCAGACTTAATAATATTTTTATACTAAATAATGTTATTATTGGTTGAATCATCTATATGTAGGATAAGAACAAAATACAATAAATGCTAGCTATGATTTATTGTGGATGATTTAAGGTTAACTTATGGTGTATTCCATCATATATAAAAGAGGCCTTGTGTAAAGATTGAAGGAAAATCAAAACAAAGAGTTAATGTGGGCAAGATAAAATATTATACAGCATAATATATCTGTCTATATTTCTTAGATGGGGTATTGTAACTATTTACACTATTTACATCATTCAGATTGTTGTCCTTATCTTAATTGCCATATTTACAACATTTTGTATTCTCCAGCCTTCTTCAGGTGATATATATTGGAATTTCAAACCAAAATTTTCATGTTTTATGCCTTTTCTAGCTATCTCAGTTTCAGTTCTTTACTTTTTAGTATCTCAACTCTTCAAGCTTTTGTTATTCTCTCCTGTGGCCAGGTATTGAACTCACAACCCTTTGGGTCAAGTCAGTTTTTGAATTATTTTGAACTAAACCATTATTTAGTCCATAGGGATAGATTGTTCTAATTCCATGTGTCATGCCTCTTCTGGATTTCTGAGTTTCAGTTATTTCCCTTTAGTAACTCAACTCTCCAAGCTTTTGTTCTTCTCTGCTGTGGCCAGGTATTGAACTCATAATTCAAGCCACAATGCTTTTTATCCACTTGGCCATGTGTCCTTGGGAATTGTTGTGGTGTCCTCCCTCTAAAGAGTCTATGTTGGACTCTTCTGCCTACTATAAGAGGCCTTGGGGGAACTGTTGAATCAATTGAACGCTAGACAAACAACACATGCACTAGTCATGAAATACTTTTCTTTTGTATTTACTGTTAAATATACACTATTTCTATAAGACATGTTTTGTTATTTCTTAACCCATTCACTTGGTCACAACAAGAATAAAGATGAGAATAATAGTCTAAATGATATATATAGTGTAAGCATAATATATTGACAGAAGGATGGAGTGATTAAGTTTTAAGATCAAAGTCCTTATATATAAGAAAAGTGTCCTGGTGTGTATATAGAAGCATGTATACATAAAGGCATAATAGTCCCTTATGTAAATTGGTCAATGAAAAATATATATGGGTTTATTTTTAATCTAACCTTTTTATTACTTGAAACAAATTTTTTAGTGAATACCTGTATTTGAATAGGCACTCTTTTTTTTAAACAATGTGTATTACATTTATTAGTCTGTGCACTCCAGACTTAATAAAGAAACTGTCTTCTCTGATAGGGTTTTAAGCTGTATTTTTATCTGTATTTTTAACTGTATTGTTCTAAGCTGTAATTTTAGTGGATACTTGTATTTGAATAGACACATTTTCAACAGTGTATATCATATCTATTGGTCTGCACACTTGTGAAAATTTAAAGAAAAATGTTCTCTCTGGCAGTGTTCAAACCTGTGTCCTAATTTGTAGGAGAAACCATCATTTGATCTAGCATGCTTTAGACCACTCAGCTTTCGAAAGCCTCATAGTGCAGCAAGGTTCTATTTACTCTTTTAAGAAATGCACATTAAGCTACTTAATGCTATTTTTTTAATAAAAAAAATAAAATAGGGTTATTCTTTATTATTTACAATTAACTAACATTATTATCCTGGGCCTTGTACAAGATGAACCTCACTGTTAAAAAAAACAAAAAAACAAGACAAAAAACACCAAACCACCAACATTTTGGTTGTTGTACCCTCTGGACTGCTTGTTGTGCTTTTCAATCCAGGTAACTTTCAGGGAATTTCAAACTCTCTCCTTTCAAAATTTAAATTTCCCTAAACATTACCTCTGTTGACAAGCACTTGAAGGGAATCAGAGAGTATAATGGCTGAAATGTTGTAATAATTAATACTAACAGCAACAAAGATGAAGATATTACTTTGACTGTAAATAATGAAAATAATAACAATTTCTTGTCCCAGAAATTTCGAGATCTTCTTGTTTTATATGTCATATTTCTTCAGGATGTGGGCAATCACTGTTTTCCTCAACTTCCTATCCTTTGTAGTGCTTAGCAATGTTTGTCTCCCTTCCAGTTCCTGTTTTTGCCATCTATTTAAATAAGCTTATTGGGCAGATTACTCACTGTTTCTCTCTGCTGCTCTTGCCTTTAATATCTAAATATCAATCTGTTCAAGTAAGGCAGAGTTATTTAAAATTTCTACTTATAACCATTAATAGTGTAGTGATATCAGTGTTACCGAATATCTTGTTAAAGGAAAAAACATTTGGAAGATGTTACAGAAATAGTTATTTCAATAGTTATTGTCTGGAGGATTATCATCTAAGTGGAGTGGACCTAACAAGAACCATGTCAAGCAATCCTGACAAAAAAGGTCACTGAGGACCTGACGGCTTGATGAATTACTTTTTTTTGATGAAAGATGACACCACCTCTCAACCTGCCTCATCTCTGCCTCATTCATCTACAGCAGAAGGGTACAATCTGAAAAATATTTGCCTACTGTTACAACTTTATCTAATGGATTTATTTCATGGGTAATGACCTGGTCAGAAAGCTACTATTCAAGCCACAAGCATTTAATTGGAAAAAGCTGCACCTTGAGTATAAACCTGGTATCTGGTCTGAGATAAAATGGTATTGTAGTTTATTCTGTAGAATTTGTATTTCAATTTTCTGTTTGGTAAAAGGAAAAGTTAACTACCTGTTAAGAAGAGCTTTGAAGGACTACTTAGATTAGAAGTGGTAGGTGTTAGCATCTTGTCTATAAGCAAAGGAATAAATACACAGATTTCCAATAGGTTGCCATAAACAAAAGCATAGCAATATATATGGTACATCAGCCAATCCAAGGGCATGTGTTTGAAATGTGAAATTGAAGATTAGTAGGATTTGAATTTGAATTCTTACATATTACTTGGATGTTTATGACAGAAAATGAAAAATAAAAATTGCTATGAATGTTTTTTAATTCAGGAAACCCCACTGTAAAGAGGCAGGAAAGAGAAGTAAAATGATACCCCAGTGGGGGTTCTACAACATTAATTTTTGGATATTTGAATAGATGAGAAGAGATGCATGCAGTTAGCTGATAGAATCAAATTCTGTTAAATCCATTATTTAAAATGGTAACTGAATGCAAGAAAAAATCTATCTTAATCATAGTCCATCTATTTATCTCTATAGCTATCTATCTATCTATCTTGTATATGAGTGATATAATTGATATCAGTATGAAATAAGCAGGCTGAGTTCAAATACAAAATTAAAAAAAATGAATATTATATTAATAAAATAAAATAAACCCGTACAATACTAAAGAAGGAGTGAGAGGTTGCAGGGGGTGTCAGAAAGAGAATAGGAGAAGGAAGAGAATACTGATGAGAGTGGGGTGGATGAAGAAAAAAGCATGAGAGAGAGGATGTAAGTTAGTGAGACAGGAGATGACTATTGACTTTACATTTAAATTCTTAGAGATTATAGCTGTCGCGAAAGCAAGTATATGGAAGTGAATTCCACAAGTGGGAAGTGCGAGAAAAGAAGCTGATGGAGTAGAATTTACATTTACAATTTATTGGTTTCACAGTAAAAGGGTGGGACCTAGTTGCTAATTTTGTGGTTCGAGGAAATTCATATATAGGGGCTACCAGTGAGCTAAGTTCATCGGAGCAGAAGCCGTAAAAATATTTGTAGAAGAGACACAGGGAAGCCACACTGCGTCAGTGAGAAAGTGACTGTATCCTAGCTGCCAAGTCGGGATCGATCACATTACAGATTCTCCATTGGATTTGGTTGAGGAAACTTAAGTGGATAGCAGGAGCACCTGACCAGATATGGCAGCAATATTCAATGCACAGGTGGATAGTAGATTTGTATATATGCAGGATTGTTTCGGGCGGGAAAAACTTCCTGGCCGTACACAGAGAACCGACTTTCTTAGCTATGAATTCTATATAGTTATTCCACTTGAGGTCTGATGTGAGAGTTAATCTGAGGAGACGCAGTGTTTTACTTTCAGGGAGAGAAGCCTGATCCATGTTAATGGGTGGGAGGAACGATTGTCTGTGGTGGTTATTAGATAGCAGCTTTGTTTTGGAAGCATTAAATTTAATGAGCCATTTCTTACCCCAGTCCACCATGGATTGGAGATCATTTTCAAGCTCAGCAGCGAGGTTTGCTTTGTCAGCCTCGGTAGATTTTTGATCGTGATGAGAGTAAATCGTAGTGTCGTCAGCATATATGCCCACTTGGGATCTTATTACATCAGGGAGATCGTTAATATAGATAAGGAAAAGCGTAGGACCTAGAATAGAGCCTTGAGGGACACCCACATTCATATTATAGTATTGGGAGGCTTGTCCATTCAATACTACCCTCATTGTATGGTTTGAAAGGAAGGACTGGATTAGGTCAAAAAACTGTCCAGTTATACCATAGCTCTGCAGCTCCTAGAAAGAAATTGTTATTTATTTTTATTAAAAAAATAAACTAAGTACAGTGGCTCAATTATTGCTTGCTTCTCAGGCAAGCAATAAGTGAATCTAAATAGTGTATATAATTGAATTATTGGAAATGATACCTTGTTTTAAGGATAACAATTGTCTAATGCTTAACTTCAAACATCTGTTTTTTGAATCAATCTCAATATATATGCATACATATGTGTTTAATTACGTTAGAATTTTGTAGAAAGTCTGAAATTTAAAAAATCTGTTTATATTTCTATTAGAATTACAGAAGAACGGGCACAGATGTTCGAGGCCAGAATGCGTACAGCAGAAAAAGAGTTGATATTTAGTGAGGAGAGGATCCGCGCATTGGAGAAGCAACTACGTATTTACAACAATGATCCTGCATTTGGATATATGCCTACCGGAAAGTCTTCTGCGGCAAATCGGGATTCAGGTTTGAATGTTCCAAAGTCTTCAGCAGGTGTCAAGTCAGGCAAGAAATCTCCTGCAAAAAATGTGAAATCTAAGAAGAAATAAAACTAACAACAGTTGTAAAGAGATTTTTATTTGACAGCTGATGCAAATAGAAAAAAAAAATTGTTGAACTGATGATTTTCTACTTTGAGAGAAATAATTTATAGTGCACTGAGTTCATCAGAATAGAAAATAAAGTGAGTTTGTTGAATGCATCTAATGTTATATTATATATGAGGGGGCGCTGAAAAGTTTTTATCTGACTAAGGAGGGATTCCAAAATTTCTTTGTTCTTTGGTCATTTTGGGAAATGGGTCAGGCTAAATACTTTTCAGCACTTTCTCATATAATATATATTATATTAATATACCATTTTAATATACCTCATCAACCATTGTGAGTTCACTGGGCAAAGGCCGCCCGGTTCACACTCCACCCACGTTTATTGAACAGGTGAAGAGGCTCATCCCTTGTTTCCTGTTTAAGATGCAGTTTCCGGTTTTCTCTTTTCCAATCTTCTCACTTTTTTTTTTTTTTCAATTGGAGTAGATAGACTAAACTATCGCCTGGTTCACACTCTACCCACATCTATTGAACAGGTGAAGAGGCTCATCCCTTGTTTCCTGCTTAGGATGCAGTTTCCGGTTTTCTCTTTTCCAATCTTTTCACTTCTATGTAGCCCCCTGCACATCAGTGGCGTTACCGCCTTGCTCGGGGTGATATGATTAAAAAAAAAACAAATCCTTCCATGACAACGGTAACTATGGTAATTTTTGCCAGGTCATATGAGCTAACTCCTCTATCTTCTGTTTTTTTTCCACTATGTTTTCTATCATCAGTAAAAAAATCTTTTGCTTCATCTGTTATCCTTATTTTTTTATATGTGTCCTGTTCATTTCCATTCCTCGTGCTTAATCACTTTTATGATATGTTTTTTCACAGTTTATTCTCTGATTCATGATAGTAATTTTCCTATGTCATAGAGTTATCATCAGGATTGCCCTTTTCATTGATCTTCCTTCATCTCTAAGTTTGTTTTCAAGTGTTTTTCATATGAGTACATTATAGCTGGCATTATACATTTATCATATAATTTACATCATAATCATATTGGAAAGTTGCTTTTTTACTATACCTTTATTTTTATTAAATGCATTCCAATCAATTGTTATATTTGTTATATATTATTTTTATTACATCCTTGTGATTTTGGTTTAATATTATCACTTACCCTAAGTAGATGTATTCCTGGACTTCTTCCAGCTCTTCATCCTCTATTCTTATCTTTTTTTTTAGAACATTACATTGGAACATTACTTTTGTATTTTTTTCATTTTTAAAGTTTGAGATTTAAAGTTTTGAGATTTTATAGACCATTTAGCATTTCTTGACATTCACCTGACAAGTCTGATATGAGTATTTGTGTATTTGAATTATTACTGAACTGCTAAGGTAAATGTTCTCAATAACTTTTCATTAATACTCTGCTCACATAGTGAGTTAAAAACTGCTAAATGTCCTACTAATTCAAATGTCTTTTCATATTCAGCTAAAGCAAAAATGTTTGTTTTTTATCATTTCATCTATTGTTTTTACATATCAAATTGTTGAATAAGCACTTTTAAAATTTGCCTGTTTACATGGCAGATTCTCAACTAGGATGTTTATTAATATATTTGTAATTTTATCTGTGATTTATGGCAGAAACTACTGGATGGATTAAATCAAATTTAATGTTGATATTCAACCTTTGCTTTAAGAGAAATTGATGTTGAGTGATCCCAATATGCACAAGGCTTATCATAAGAGATAGTAGATTTTGCACTCAGTGTCCTACCAGAGCATCAAAGGAGTCAGGTGCATTAAATGGTTGACATGGAAAGTAGCCTCATAACCATCATGTACAGATTTATGCCTCACAGGATGTCAGTGGCTGTACCCATCATATAAACAGGTGATTAAACCAGCTGCACTTAGGATGTGCACATGTGGGACAAGTAAATGACAAGAAGATATATAAGTTTCCCACAAGAAGATTCATGTTTAGAGAAAGCTACTAAAGCAGCACACCCATACACTATTATTAATTGACAAAGGTTGGAGATCAATAAACAGTAATTTTATATATAACAGATTTAGTGTTTCTGCTAGTCTTTACAATGATAACATTACAGTAAATACTTTTAATAATAGTTTATATATATATATATATATATATATATAACATAGTGATGATCCACATATACTTTCTTAATATGTATAGGAAAAACTACTAAAAAGTTGTAAGTTTAAAAATGTATTTTTTTGACAGTATTTATTTATTTCTATTATTATATTTAATATTTCAGACCGTCCTCAGCCCTTCATCAGAAACAAATGATTTTAAAATTTAAATTAAAAGCATTTTCGCGAGGAGCGTTCATCAAGAGAGATTGTTTACATCACGTGACGCAGAAAGCGACAGATTTTTTTAATATTTGTAAACATAAACCTATCTTTAATAATACTTATAAATGTTGTTTTAAAGAAAATGTTTTAAGTGTATATATATATATATATATATATATATATATATATATATATATGATTGTAATGTAATTGAACTGTACATGCCAAAGTATTTATTATCTTCTTATTGGATTACTCTGAGTGTCTAAGTTGGCCTTGTAAAACCTTACCTCACATCCTTATGACAAATCCCTTGTCAGACCCACCTTTCTTTGTGCAAGATTAATCCTGGTTCCTGCCTCAACAAAAAGTATGGCTATGTATGTATGTATATTTTTATAAAGGCGATATACTATTCCTATTGAAGTTTTAAAAGGTATGTTAATATGCTATTTTTGCTTGGTGCTTTTCCTTGTTTGTATTTTGAAACACAAACATTATTTCTTTTCTTGCTACCTCTAGAATGTTATGAGAATCTGCCAAAGCAGTTTTATTTTCAAAGTGTACATGTTTGCACAGTACTTCTTAGTTCTTGTCTCAACATTTGGTAACTTCTCCATTTCTTTCTTTGAATGTACTGTATATTGTAGGAGCAAGCATTTTCTGTTTATCTATGTGTACTGTAGAGTTTTGAGGTCTATATATTTTTGATAGTTTCTTCTTTACTTTTCATGCAAATCTTTTCATTTTCTTCACTAATTTTTTTGTTGATTCATTTAATTAGTAAGTTTCAAGCTCCTTCATTTTGGATAGCTTCCTTTGTCAATCTTTTTTCTTCTCTAATTCTTCTGTTTACTAATCTACCATATATACTTCAGTATAGTGCAAGTTTTTATGATCTGTATTTTTTTATGCAAAAAAAAAAAAAAATAGGGGGTTGCATTATACACAGGGCAATTTTTTTTTTTTTGAAGAAGTAAAAAATCATGCATTTTCAGTGACCAGTCGCACTATACACAGATAAATTTTTTTGGAAGGATTAAAATTCATTAAAAAAATTCAAGGGTTGCACTATACATGAAGTTGGCTTATACATTATTATATATGGTAATTAGTTTGTCTAATGTTACTTTCTAGAACACACTAGTATCTACCAGAGTGATTGTTGGTGATATTTTTATTTTCAAAGCATACTATTTCACATAGTAGTCAATAGTTATTCTTACCATCTTGGTCCTACATTGTTTCTATGCAAACTCTTGTTTATCTATGGCAACATAGATCATCCATGTTTCAAGACTTTCCTTCTTTATTTTGGATAGCTTCTTCTATTCTTTCTTTGTTTCTCTTTTTTTCTTCTTTATTTCCTTTGTTTAATTCTGTAGTTTTAATTTTATATCTTTTGGAGTTTTATTTTTCATGTTTATATTTGATTTTCCTTAAGAAATAAAGTTCAGTTGTTGCTGACTTTGAACATTTCTCTTCTACAAGGTTATTTCTATATCACCTTTTGCCCCTTTTATTATTATTGTTTCTCTGCTGCTTCCTTAATTGTCAGTTTGCTATTCACATTTTTATGATATTTTCATTATTCCACAAAGCCTAGAACCTTTTTGATTTCTACCTGAAATTTAGTGATCTCATTAGAACATGTTTTCTTTTTCAGAGCCATTTTGTTTTTCTTAATTTTAAAGTCAAACTCTGCCACCTACCATCTTTTGATCACTTCCTATATTGACTTAAATTATATTGATTACATCTTAAATATTACTGGCTTTGTCAGCAATTATGAAATCATGATTTTTTGTGTGTGAATATTTTTGGCTCTTGTCTTTAGGTTTTTATTATCAAAGTCCTTAACTAAAAGAAGACTAAAATCTCATTCCCAATTAAAAGAAAAATAATAGAACTTTTTTTTTTTTCTGAACAGATTCAGTGAATTAATAATAGAGACTTTATTTGTTTTAATATGGTTGCAAGTGATAATGTTCAAAATTATTTTTCACAAGATTGCCTGGAATCAAAAACATAACATCTGTTCTTTTTGGTTCAATACGATTTTCAACCACAATGCCAAAATTTCAGTTTTTTCAAATATAATGTTTTCTATAATAAAATGCTATGATAAATCAACTTGAAAAACTTTCATGAATAATAATGCATTGATTTTTTTTTTATCATTATTGTGTTAAGTTTGATAGCTTGTTGAGTAACTTAGCTCAACTTAAGTAAATGACTTCATCTGTGAAAAAATTCTTCCACAAACAGAAAATCCATATGCAAAATAATATACAAATATCTTGAGAAAACTTTCAAGAATGTTTTTTTTAAGAACTGACTCTTACAGGTAAAATTTTAAAAAATTAGGTGCACATTAGATATTCATATTGATTCTTGTGAATTCTACCAAAATGTCTTATTTAGATACTTGTAATTGTCAGACTTATGAAGTATTTTATTAGATCTATATGCTTATTTTTCAGCTCCAGCCAGACTTCTGTATTAGTAAATAAAATATAACTATCTGTCAACTGACATCTTTGAAACTCTTATGATGCCTTTCATTTGGGGTTATTAGACATTTGATAAGACGGTTGTTTACATGCTGAAGAAGTAAATTGTATGATGAGTAATTTGTACATTTAGCATTACTGTATCAGTCACGTTGAACATCTTTATTTCTATTGCCTGATTGTACAAGGCAAAAAGAAGGAGTTATTTAAAGATGGTCAAAATAAAGTTGTTCCTGATTTTTTAGGAATTATACCAAAACAAACTGAATAAACTTGAACTGATTTTGATGTCCTTATTATAATTTATATTCTCCTATTTAGTTTTCTTAAAATTCTGGGAAAATAAGACAATGTCTCTGTATCAGAAATATAGCCCAGAAGTAATAACAGAGATCAGAAAGTATCACAAATTTATGATATCAATAGATGAATAAAAAAATGATTATTCGTCAAAAATAATGAAGTTTTTGATTTTTTGAAAGTCAGTCACTGAGCCAATCCATATTTTTATTATATGCTTGAGAGGAGTAAATATACTTGTTCAGTAGATCAAAATGAACACCAATAAAGATTTAAAAGAAAAAAAATTAACAAAATACTTTTGTTGTAAGTTTTTTTTTATTTATTACGACTTTTCTGATTCATTATTAACTGTGTAGAATTTAAATCTTGTTGATATCTGCTTTTCCAGAATGGCAGACTAGCTTTGACTTCCATAACAGGAAAACATTGATGTCTTATTTTCGATAAATAATCATTTTATTTACACTCTTGTTTGGACTGTTGCCATATTCACAATGTTTCAGCCATTGTATGCCCTCACCTTCTTCAGGTGATTGGAATTTCAAACTAGACCCTTTATTTTGTTCACCAGGATAGATTGTTCTAGTTTCACAAGTTATGCTTCTTCCAGGTGTCTCAGTATTAGTTATCTTAAACTCCCTTTAACTCAACTCACTAAGTTTTTGTTCACCTCTGCTGTAGCCAGGTATTGAACTCACAACTTTTGGGGCCAAGTCACTGGATCCAACCAACCCTTTTATCCACCGAGCCATGTGTCTGTGAGGAAATATAGACAAACGATAATAAGTGATGTCTCTTATAGTATTCTACCTTGTCAGTAGAGTCTGAATACACTGATTGCATCTTCTGCAGAGGGGTAACCTCCACTCTGAAAAAAGAGCTTCAAGGCGGATACTTGCAGACACATGTATAAATTGAAGTAATGACTACATTTTTAATTCCAATGTAAACTGAACATATGTTTACCTTTTCAACTCCACTGTAAACTAGGCATATGTCTATATTTTTTATTCTCATGTAAACTGGACTGATGTTTACTTAACTATTAAATACTTATGACTTTTGCCCTATAATACTTATATTCAACATTAAATAACCCAACTAACAGTATTATTGTTTTGTTTTTTGGTTTTATTACTGATGTTGAGGTATTGTCTCATTTTACCAAATTCTAAATCACTATCTTATGGAACTTTTAGAACTTTGACCTGTTCTTGTTGCAAAGATTGTAATGTCTACTTTTAGAATGTATATGCAAAAAATTTGTGAAAAGTAAACAACTATGAAGTTGATGCACAACTGATAAGAAAAAACAGTGAAAATAACTGATAGTTCCTTGTAAAATATTTCAAAATAGAAGAGTGGACCAAATCAAAAATACATTGTTCTATCCACCAACTATATCACAACTACAATTAAAAGTAATTTATCATAACTTAACATAAAATATGTTACAACTACTTCTAAAACAATAAATGTCTTAATACAAAACAAAATAATAAACTAAATCTTGAAAGAGGAATTTACTCTATCACCTGAAATAATTTCCACAAGGAATACATAGGAGAAACCTCAAGAAATAATTTATTATAGCTTAAAATAAAATACGTTACAAGTACTTCTAAAATAATAAATGATTTAATATAAAACAAAATAAGCTAAAAACAAAATAAGCTGAAACTTGAAGCATGAATTTACACTATCATCTGTAATGATTGCCACAAGGAATACATAGAAGAAACCTCAAGAAATTTAAATAAAAGATTATATGAACACAAAAGGGATCTTTTACAAAACAACACACTCTGTGCATTAGTTGCTCATCATAATCAATCTACAATTTACTAAGGCAAAAATGTATAGAAAATGCTTTAATCATTCGATCATCTAAATCTAACCTTATTTATAAATGGAACTTTGTGTGTGTGTGTGTGTGTGTGTTCGTTACCTATAGACTCCGAAACGGCTGAACTGATTCTCTTGAAAACTTACACATTTGTACTATAAGCATCTGCGAGTGCTTTAGCTAGGTTTTGTGTCGCGGTACCCCCGATAAATAATGAAAATCGATAATCAAAAAAATTGGGTTATAGAAGGAGTGGTCTGATTTTA
The DNA here is from genome assembly GCA_037127315.1 of Ascarosepion bandense. Classification (NCBI taxonomy): domain Eukaryota; kingdom Metazoa; phylum Mollusca; class Cephalopoda; order Sepiida; family Sepiidae; genus Ascarosepion; species Ascarosepion bandense. Next base: position 2,179,651 of record JBBBDQ010001389.1, read on the forward strand.
ATCAAATTTGATACACTCATAGACAAAGACATAAGAAATGATATTCAGAAGTTTCAAGGTTGCAGTTCTTACAATAGTGCAGAAAATTGATAATATATATATATATATATATAAAAGGCAAGATGTTTGTGTGTGTGTGTCTGTTTATCTGCCTGTATGTCTGTATTTTTTTCAGCCCTTTTATTTTAGTTTTTGCTTCGGGTTTGGCTCTAAGTAAGTACAATTGTGGTTCTTAGTCTCATCCATGATACCATTTACTGAGAGGACTTAGCCTTCAAAATTTGGTTTACAATGAAAAAAACTTATTTGATATTGATACCAGGAAATCAAAATTTGACTTACATCCATTCATTTTTCTTTCTGTCTGTGGTCTTGCTTTAACTGGAAACAACTATTGCTTTTTAGTCTTTCGTGCCAACGTTCAAAGAATCTGAGCTCCAGGACCATGGATTAGTTTTAAAGCTTTCATTACACCCGAGCAACGTTCATAGTAAATTTAAGTCCAAGTTCTTACATGTCGCCTTTCTTGTCAGATTTTCTATTATCATATTGTGTGATATTTAACGACAAAAAAATAAAGTTTACCTGTAATGTAAATTAAATCTTTAAAAGTACTTGGACTATTCATTATGAGTCCATTTTTTGAAAGTTGGTAAATAAATAATTTGATGTGAAAAATAAAGTTTATTAAAGACAATAAGATACAACATACAAAAGTAACTGTAAAGAAGAAATTGTTTGGATCATCATAACATTAGGATGATATACATGATAAATTATAGGATAAATATACATGTATATTTTATGATCTCTCAAAAGTCATAACACAAATGAACACACTTACAGGTGAGATGATCATGTGTTCAACCATAATACCCACTTTTAAATATGTTTGTTGAAAAATGAATTCAGATTTATAAACAAAGCTAGTTAAAGGATTAAAATAATTATGAACTCAAGATCAATTCTTCTGGTGATTTTTTTTAGTGAGTTTTTATTAACTAATGAATGAAAATGATTGCCAACTGAAATATTTCATGAGCAAAAGAGAAAAGAAAAAAATCCTGCTTGTATAAGTAACAAAGAAATGAACAAAACTTTATTGTACAATTAGAAATAATTTCTGTCTGAATTTCTGGGATGAGGAGTTATTATTTACACTTGGATTATTATCTGAGTCTTTGTTGTTTTTATCACAATGTTTTGGTCATTGTGCCTTCCAGCCTTTATCAGGTGTATATTGATTCAGATAACCTACAAGAAATTCCAAACAGAACCCTTTATTTAATCTATGAGGGTTGACTGTTCTTGTTCCACTGCCCACATCTAGTTCTAATTTTTAGTACTGTTCAGTTATTGCTCACTCTGAGTCCAAGTATGCACTATCCATCCCAGGAATTGAACTCACAATTACTATGTCATCAAATTCAGGAGCCAATGCTTTAATTTACTAGGCTATTGCCCTCATTTGGTTACCACGATCACTATACACCTGTTAAAGGTTAGAGAGTACAATGGCTGAAATGTGATAACCACAACAAAGATGAGGACAATAGTTTTAATGTGAATAATGTAAATAATTAGAAATCATTTATTTTTTCTCTCCTGGATATAATGTAAGCATTTTATCTATTGATTTAAAATTACAAGTACAAACATTTTATTTTAAGTGATTCTATATTTCTGTATTTAAAGATCTATCCCTAAAATATTCTTCAACATATCAGAACAGCTAAAAATTAACAATTTTTTTTCCCAATATGACAACATTTAATCATTGAGTGTATATATATATATATAAATTGTTCATAGAATGTCATACATTTGAATTATCCTTACATTTGTAAATTATTTTTTATTTAGATAATAAAAAGAAAAGACGTTAAAAGAACAGAATGAATATCTTTGGGTATAGTGAACCCACTTTACAAAGAAAAGATTATCAGTGTTGTAATTATAAATTTTCAGAAATGTTTAAAATAAGAATAAATCAATAGAAATAATGCTGAGCATGTTTGGTTGTTATAAACATAAAATTATAATAATAAATGCAAGTATTGCAAATATACAATATTGATATGTATTAAATACAGTAATATACATATATACAAAATGTATTTAAAAAGTGGTATACATTTAAATATACGTTTGAAATGCCAAAAAATTAATGAGGTTATATAAAAAGTAAAGACAGATTTCCATGATCAATATAATTAAGAAACAGAATGACTATACATTGGCTTTTTTAAAGAATGTTAAATTTTTGTAATATGCATAAATAAAAAAAACATGTTATGCACATACTCGTTCATATGCATGCCAACATATGCACGCATTTGTATGTCTACAAAATTGAATTAAAAAAGAATGTAAAAACAGAAACAATAATGGATATATTTGCACTTTTTATGAAGACTATTTTAAAAAATATTTTTACAATGTGTCATGGTTGATAATTTTCACTAAACTTTTAACTTCCAGTTTTGCTCCCTTCTCACTATGCTGTCATTTGGAACAAGATTTAGAAAATGAATGTTACATATTGAATATTAATTATTGAATGGTCTTTTATTTCTTATTACTGAAAACATAACTTTTTAGCGTGTACACATATTTGGGTTGCTTATCAGATATTATATACTGTCGGAGGCACAATCTTTATTTACTAGGACTTCTTAATTGTTAATAATTTCACTGTTTGATAAAATTTAAAAAAAACAGGAATAACAACTCAAACATGTGTATCCACTAAAAATTAACGTTTATAATAATAAAAGAGATATGATTGTACAAGACTTATTATTAAAGTTAATTTTTTTTTTCAAATGAATTATGGTTAACACACTTTCACTTAGTTATGTGACATACATAATACACACTTGGGCGATCATGTCTCTAAAGAGACATGATTGACTGGAAAGAAGATTATCTTGCAGTAGGTTGTCATTACTTTCTGTGGTAGACTGGTTGCCAACCAAGGCTGTAGAATCCAATCCGTCCTGTTATTTAACCCATAACTGAAGGGAAGAGATGGATTAATACTTTTCCAAAGGGTATTTTGCACATAAGTGAATGCAAGGAATTCAACTGGTATTCGAACTCGGATCCCTGATTTCTCATTCCAAGCTGATATTTACTGCACCACCCACGCACATCCAGACTTTACCTTTCCAAAAATCAATAGTAGTTTTTACATTTCACACATATTTCATATAACAAAATGTAACAACTATTATCGGACAGAGTAGTATAATAACAATGCCTCGTCTAAAAAAAACTAAATGATAGCATTTGAGTTTAAGATAAATTTTATAAGGCTCATTAATCATGCTAATCAAATATTATGTTTTTCAAACTTAACAGTGACAATTGGCACAAAAAATACCATTATTAGAAGTTCCTGATTAACTGATTAACCCAATGATTTTTTTAAAAGTGTCATGCTAATCAAAGTTAAATTAATTGAAATTAAAAGTCTTTGGAGAATCGTGTAATCATGAACTTCAAATATGAAAAGAAACTAAAAACGATTTTTAATAAAACGTTTTAAAATAGTTAAAAAATATTGATTTAATTAAATTTTCAAAAATAAACCTTTTGCAAAAATAATTTTTCTACAGATATTTTTTCTCTAAAAGCCAAAATGTTTATGTTATATTTTCATAAGAAACTAAAAACTTTCGAAGCAAAAGTATGTTTTAGTTTTATTGCTTTTTATATTTTCTGATTCAGGGTAGATTTTCTACATCTCTGGTTGAAGTTTCAAATAAAATTTCAACCGATTTAATTTCCTAAGGAACTATCCAAATGATTATAAAATATAATTTGACTAGGTTTATGATAAATATTGCATCAAATTAAACAAAGTGGAGTTGAAAATATTTTTTTTTTTTTTTTAATCATTTCACCCCGAGCAAGGCAGAAACGCCACTGATGTGCAGGGGGTTACATAAATGTAGAAAGATTAATTAGAAAAGAGTGAAGAGTACAAGCTAGTTAGAAAGGAACAATAGAAAGCTGAGAAAGCAGGTGCAATGACAGATACATGGGCGGAGAGAAAGTGAAGATTATACAGGGGAGGGGAGAGAGCTAGAGTCCAGTGGTTAGTAGGTGAGTATTAACTTTGCTTTTAAATTTCTGGAGGTCGTAGCCGTCAGGAAAGCAAGAATACGGGAGCAAGTTCCACAGGCGGGAAGTGCGAGAGAGGAAGCTGCAGGAGTAGCCCAAAACTTTTTTTTATTTATGAAAATATATTATTTTCATAAATAAATCTAATTATAAAACACTGAAAATTTTACTGAAATTCAATAATGATATGATTTTTGGTAGATTTTATTTAAAATTCTTGGTGTGGTTAGCCCTTTGATATAAAAAATGTGCACACAAGCTTCAGTGGTCCCTAAACGTTAAAAAAAGTTTTGGATGGAAACAGAGTATGATAGAAAAAATATTTTATTAAAACTAATTAATTTTGAATTAGTTTTTAATAAGCATGCTAATTGGAATTTTGGACATGCTATTTGATTTTTTGTGGATAAAAAATTATGAACAAATTAACTGAAGACATGCTAATTGGTAGTACATTCATCAGAGATTTAGTCCACCAATGGAAATTATTTTATCATTCATTAAAACTGGCATTTGAATATAACTGGCATTTGAATATTGAAACCCCCACAATAAACACAACACTTAAAAACAAATGCACTTTAAACACACACACACACACACACATTACAAACAGAAATAGAGGTTGTTTCCAACGAGGGAAATTGGTATAGAAGAAAATGTGCGAGAAGCCATGATAGTTTTGTTTAAAGTGTAAATTTATTGTTGCTATTATTATAATTATTACTTGCTTTTTGTATGATATATTAAGTGTCTATAATGGTATTTGTATCGCTACATGTGTTTCAATTCTAAAGTTGACTCTTTTCAGGCGAATAAACTTGTGACTTCACATGTCGAGATCCATCCATGGGATGTCTTAAAAATATGTACACACATTTTGAAGCATTCTCAAGGAACAATTCAAACAACTAGAACCTAGAGACTATATAGTCTTTCAGAATGGGTCTTGTACACATTGTTTACAATACCATCAGCTTCAAACTTATTTCTAATTCATGATATTGTAAGTTGTATGAGTGGCTTTGAATGAAACTATCTTTGATATTGCCTTTGAACTTCAACTGGATTTTCATAGTTCCAGTAACATTTCAGGATGAACTTTTTTCATTCAAAGCTAAGCTTGAATCACATTAGTAATACTAACATGTAAAATCTAAAAAGAAAGAAGGTTGACTTGAGTTATATACACTGTAAAAGTGTGTATACATTTTTTAAATACCCTATATATATATATATATATATATATATATATATATATATATATATATAGGGTATTTTAAAAAAAATATATATATATATATATTATTTTATTAATTCGTTCTTGTTTATTTTCAGTTTTCGATTAAGTAGCATAATAAAAATTTGTTTCCATGCCTGCATAAAATAGATAAACGAAAGCAAGTAAAATAAATTAATCCGAACAAATAAGTAAATAAACTAAGTAAATAATAAACAAATTAATAAATCATGCCCATCAAAATAACCATTAGAATAATACAACCGGCTATCCACAATCCTTCACTGACCTGTACATATAAAAAGTCAAGCAAAAAAACAAACAAGCAAAAACACAATGCATATAGCCTGTTGATTGCATTTAGCATGAAACTGCTTGTTGCATCTGAGTGTTGACTTCAATGTTCACTTTTATATATATATATATATATATATATATATATATATAAACAAATGAATATCAACAAACTCCAGCAACATGAAAATAGTCAACAAAAATAAAAAAATATAAGAATCAACACTAAGAAATAGTGGTTATTTGAACAAACTTGAATACACTAACAAAAACAAACTAAACAAAAACAACAAAAAAAGAAAGGAAAATCTGGTTCAACCCACCCTAGAATAACAGAATAAAAACAAAAATAAGAACAATATTCGGTAAATTTTCGTTTTATGTCCCAAAGGCTTTTCCCCCTTCAAATTTATCCAAAATAGCATTATTTCTGTGCAAATATATATGCTGAACTCAAATCAACAATTAGTTATTGAAGAAACCTACCTTTGTTGATCTGAACATCCAGAAAAAATCAAACTACATCTCACTCATTTTGTCTCTCGTAACTCTAACGCAGTCATGTAATTACTGCTGAATGACTTTCGGTGTAGGCAACAAATTTCAGCCTATTTTCAGCCTATTTACTTCCTTTACTGAAATTTCCGCCTATTTACTTCCTGTAATGAAAGCAATATGCGTAGAAAAAAAAATCGCATATTACTTTCATTACAAGAAGTAAATAGGCGGAATTTTCAGTAAAGGAAGTAAATAGCCCAAAATTTGTTGCCTACGCCGAAAGTCATTCTGCAGTTAATTACATGACTTCGTGAGAGTTACGGGAGACAAAAATGCAAGATGAAGTTCAATTTCTTTTGGTCGTTAAAATCAATAAAGGTAAATTTCTTCAATAACTAATTGTTGATTTGCGTTCAGCACATACATTTGCATAGAAATAATACTATTTTGGATAAATTTGAAGGGGGAAAAGCCTTTGGGACCTAAAACAAAAATTACCAAATATTCTTCAAAATAATTGAAAAACATTTCCTCAAACACAGAAAACTTAAAAAAATAAACACCAAAAAACACAGTCAAAATCAGTTACAGCTGCATGGTTAACATGGAGAAAATAACCAAACACAACAAAAAATACTTAACAAAACCAATAACAACTACAACAACATGAACTAACAAAACAATACCAATAAATGCAATTGTCAAATAAAAAACAACTGTCCACTTAGCAACAAATGTTACTGTAACAAAAAACATAGAAAAAAAAAATTACACAGGAGCCACAGAAACAATCTTTTAAGAAAGATTTAGCAATCATAAAATGTCATTCAAAACAGAAAAATAAACAACACAAAATTATCAAACTATATATAGAGCCAAAAAAATAATTTCACCAGCAAAATTAAATGAGAAATCATAAAAAGAGTGATCTTGCCCTCCTCCCAAATACCAAATAAAATCAATTAGAAAAGAATAACCACAATATCATTGTCATTAACAAATAAACACTCATTTCCTCCCACTAAATCCTTTCACAAAAATACACACATAAAGCTAATACATACACCTACCTCAATATAAAAACTAACATGCAGTTAATCTCATTTACAACACAAAAATACACATAAGCATATACATAGGAGTGGACATACATGCACACACATGTATACATAATATACATTATAATACCAATAACAGTACAATAAAAAATAATAAACAACAAAGTTGCATACAAAGAATTGCAACAAATAGACCCAATTAATCTACCATGAAAAAATGAAACATTTACATTAAAACATCACAACACCCACAACCATGCATGTGTGTGTGTGTGAAGTGTCTACACAGGCATGTGAGTTCATGCATATATATACGTGCATGCACACACACATAAACATTCAACCATCACTCTTAAAGCCAAGCAGGCAACATACCATAAAATAATTAATAACAGAAAATCTAACACTCTTTGAAAATCAACAGAAAACCAGAACGTAATGGAAGAAGAAAGAAATAAGAAAAAGAAAAAACCAAATACCATGCCATTCACCAAGAGAAAAAAATCACACACTCACAGAGTTATACACACAAGTAACAAATAACACCAATTCCACAATAGTATATAAACATAAAAATCTTTTAAAATATCAATAAAAAAAACCCGGACAAGCCATGATGAGTGAGTGCATTCACATGCGCTCAAAAGACTTTGAAGTTGGCATAACAGAAATGATGCCAATTATCAAAGTGACAATTTTTCTATATTATTCTATTAATCCTCTATCTCCATCTCTGATATTGAGCACTTTATTGTAAAACCTACTTGCCTTAAATGCTTTTCTACCAGTAAACTAATGAAAGTCAGCTGTTTTGACTTTAAACAGTCTTCCAACTTAGCACTATACACACACACACACACACACATACACACATTGTAATTTTGTTATTACAATGGTTTATAAAAGCATAATATCACTACACAAAAATTTTCATACTTCAGAACAATACTGTTCTTCTTCAGGTTATATTTTAAAATAAATGGTGAAAATGATTTATTGAGAAAATTAAAGAGTGGTAATTGGAGGAAGTTAAAAATATATGCTTGTATCTGTGTCAATATTGCTCAATCAAAACTAAAAATTAGGTTGAAGTATAGAGTTGAATATTTAGTTCATGAAAGGGAACAAAGTAGTGTAATGTCAAAGCATGACACTTTAATTTTGTCTGGGTAAGACACATACTTGGGACCATACATTACTTAAATGGGTAGATAATAATTTTTAACATCAGGTTGAATTTTAGGTTTTTTGTCTCAAAATTTAATTAATTACAATTGTTTATTTATAACTTATGCTCTAATATTACTGAAAAGTTACTTTACTAAAACAAATGACCGACAATACTTATTTGGTTCTTTTAACTCTAATTTATCTTTGTATACTCAATTCTAATTCTAACCTAAACAATCCAGCGTAGTACAAAATCAAATTTTATATATATATATATATGCATGTATGTATGTATGCATGTATGCATATATATATATGTATGTATGTATGTATGTATGCATGTATGCATATATATATATATATGTATATGTATGTATGTATGCATATATATATATATATATATATATATGGATATATATGGATATATGTATATATATATATATATATATATATATATATATATGTACATATGTATATGTGTATATATACATATTTATGTATATATATATATATATATATATATATTGCAGTCATAGTGTAAACATTAATAATTGAAAAAATAGCCAAAATTCGATAATATCAACTATGAACACAGCCACAATATGGTGTGTTTGAAAATTTAAAAAAAACACTCCCATCACTGTAGATATACATATATAAAAATCTACATAGTGAGTTAAAATTTAAAATAACTTCTTCAATATTAGAATTGCCAAAAGCATTTAGATATATAGAGAATTTGGACAGTTTTTACACATTTTATGTCCAGAATGGAAAACACTTATACAAACATAAGAAAAATTGAATAAAAAGCTTCATCACAGTACCTTGTCAGTCATCTTTAATGAAACGTGCATAAAAGTGGTATTGCAGAAATAGACTATATATATATATATATATATATATATATATATATATATATATAACATCCACATGGGAAATGTAAATTTATATTTTGCATAAAAATGACACATGAAATTAAATATAAATTATTATTAAAATAATAATTTGCCTTCCTAGCAATTAATATTTATTACAGTCCACACTGAAACAGTGTCTACCTCTATCGATAGATGGAACTGCAATGGTCTCACTGTTGTATGTAGAACAGAACAATACATTCAAAAACTCTAAATTTGTTAAGATTTCTCAGTAGAAGTTTAGGACTTCACAAATCAAGATCAAGAGTTATCTTCAACTAATTTCATTTTGTTTTATAAAATTTGAATAAAGTATTAGAAAAAATATAATGTTTCTACTTGACAATGTATGAGGCTGTTTTTAAAAAGATGTAACTTTTTTTTTTGTCCTGGTTGTCTTTGAGGGAATCATAAAGATTTAGTCTGAAGTAACTTTAGGAATTGCACTGTTTGTCAGGAATAAAGTTAAATCTTTTCTGGAGTCAAGGGTGATTTCAGAAGTATGCTTAAGTTCATTCTCCCTTGAATAATAATGAAAATGCTTCATAGAGAAGCAAGAATGGGTAATTGAATGAGAAAATAGAAAAATCCTATGTTACATGTTTTATCCTTTGAAAGGACTTTTTCAGATTAATAATGATTTTAAAGATGTGAACATATCTGTAACAGGAGGGAATAAAATACAACAAATGTTGGTTATAATTCTACATAGAGAAATGCAGAAAATACAGGGATTTTAAAAATTTAAATTGTAGAATTTGTTGTATTTTGTTCTCTCCTCTGAAATATATAAGATTTCATTGATAAAAGAATTTATTAGTCTCATAATATAGGATCTTTTCTTTTTTCTCATTCAAATATTTGCAATTAGTCTGATATATAGAATTATATATCATATCTTCCATAAGTAAGAAAGTAATTTCATTTATCCTTTCACTCTTTCATGACATATTTTTTTAATCATTTCACTCAAAGAAATGCAATAATGTCACTAAGACACAAGAGGTTATTGGGAGTGAAAAAAAGTGAAAAATCTTTAGTGCACAGAAAGGACAATAAAAGAACAGGATTTAGACAGAAGATAGATATTGGCATTGCATTTAAATTTTTAAAGATTATAGGTGACAATGAAGTACAAAGCTGGGATAGAGTTTCCGGTCAAGAAAATATTAAAACAGAACATACATTTACATATAGTTAGTTCAATGGTAAAATGGTGAGACCTAGATGCCATCTTGTAGTATGTTTAAATTCATACAGCTGAGGCACTAAGCAGTAAAGCTCATGAGAACAATTACCAGAAAAATATTTGTAGAAAATCTGCCAACTTGTCTCTCCAGTACCATTTTGTCATGGTAAAATAAAGTTCAGTAAAATATGGTAAATTTACCAATTTGTAAGTATAGAGTGCATGTAAAAATTGTATTATCTTCCTTAACGTTCATCCATAAAACAGCACAATATTGTGTACTTTTGCTTTTAAGAATCTTACATTTCTATCATCTAAACCAAAGCTAATATGTTTCCATTTTACTGAGTGCTATCAAAAGTTTATATATTACTGATAAAAAAAATGTAGGTGCACTTTCTCTGTTAACTAACCAACTATTGAACCTTTGTGGTCAGAAATTGGGCACCACATTTTTAACTTCATATCATTTCAATGAAACAGATCTAAATTCTACTCTGTTTCTTTGACAAAACTCTGTCAGCCTGGACCTGAAATATAAAGATAATATAAATCTTAACTATTCAACAACTTCATCACAATATGAAATTTTGACAGTTTGCTGACATTAAAAAGTCTTGCTTAACTTTCGGCACAGAGATTGGTATTGATTGAAAATGGAGTCTTGTCTTTCATGGCTGCTGGAGGAAGCTCGTTTGTTTATTTGGTAGTAATTCTTCATATAACCATATGGTTTGGCAACTTTTGTAATTGGACAGATTTCTTGCAAAGGCTCATTGGTCCACATTTTCTAAAAAGAAGAAAAAAAAAATATATATATATATATATATATATACATATTATGTTGGAATATCACCTAAATCCTTACACTCTTATCTTTCTTTCTTTGTTTCTCTGTTGGTAGATGTCATATAAATATTTGACAAAAAAAAAAAAACATATTATGAGGGGTGCTGAAAAGTTCACAGCCCACACACTAAAATTAATATTCTGGTGGTGCAGATTTTGGGAAGAGGATTTTCCAGCAACCCCTCATATTTTTATTTTCTAGATACCATACTTGCCCTCATGATTACCAGTCTACTGTAGAAAGTAATGGCAACCTACTGCAGGAAAATCTTTTGCCCAGTCAGTTATGTCTTTTTTGAGACATGGTTGCCCAAGCTGTATCACATATGACAATTAACTGATATTTATGTGGTAAGATTATCCAGTATTAGGGATAGAGTATTTGTGCATATAAACAGTGTAGACATAAAAAAAAGTAACAACAGAGTGACTGTCAGGCTGATGCTCTAAGTGTACATTCTAGAAATTAAAAAAAGAAAACTGGAAATCTACTCAACAGGTATTCTTTTAAACTAGTTTCAACAGACTTAAATGGTACCTTTTGACCCAGTAAGAGATCTTGAACTTTGTATGTACTGAATCAAGCCTTATTTGAAAATCATTAATGTAAACTCTTTGGAATCATTTAATTTAAATAGTGTGTTTTCACAAAATATTTTTACCATAACAGTATCCCATGTACTTTTTAAAACAAAGTAATAGCATAACAGCAAACATTTTTTGCAAGGACTTACAAACTAATAAGCATTATCAAGCTGTTAACATTTATGGGCCCAGGGTGGTCACTGCTCATTATGGTAAGTAGCTTCTGGGAATATGGTATTGCACACAATTTGAAAGTTGTGGTTTAAAATGATAAATAAAGGCACAAAATATTTTTATCCAAATCATCACTGTTTTCTGAGGAAATGAGTTTAAAAATTATATTTATGTTCAAAATTGAGAGCGTTGAATTTTAATTCTGGTGATCAGTGAAAGCCTTAAAGCACAGCTTCATAAAATCTATTATTGAAATATATATAGTTATTTGATATTAAAAGTGATAATAGATTCCATAACAACAACTATATTTTTAACATGATCCAGAGAATAAAGCAAGAGTCGACTGAAATATGGAATGTTGCATTAAAAATTGACAGCACAATGCTTTTACCCTGCTTCCTAAAATTATTATTTTTTCAATATTGATGTCAGATGAATTGGAGATGAGAGAAGAGGCTACCAATAAATTGTCTGTTAGATAAGTAAAGATTTATTCATACTTACTAAATTATGTCAATTTACAAGACTAAATTTAAAAATTCCTTCAAATTACATTACAAAAATATAACTAAGTATGGGGAAATTTTCCAATAAAATACTTTTTGTTCCAGAAGTAGAAAGCTACTGAATTTACCTGCACATTGAAGCTTCAGAAATTGTATATGGTCAAGAAGCAAGGCACATGCATATTATTACTAAGTCACTGTGCCATCAAATAAGATCTTCATTTACTTCAACGGGAAATTATCCTGAATAATTTAGCTATATTATGATGTAATATGTTATACAGGTCAGTAGTTTTAGTTCAATTTTTAATAGCAATGCACATTTAAATTATTTTGTCTTATAATTTGTATGTAGCAATATTATGGTATTATGTCAACTTTCATATTTCATTTTTATTAAGACATAACAAATGGTGTCCGATGGAAACAAAGCAACTGGACCAGATGGCATTGTAATAGAGCTGCTGTTAGCCCTGGAAGAATTCAGCATAGAGAAAATTACAGAAATAATAAATAAAATTTATAGTACTGGTGTAATACCAGACAATCTAAGCAAGTTGACTTTCATAGCACTGCCTAAGAAGCCAGGTGCAAACGAGTGCGAACTCCACCAAATAATTCGTTTAATGAGCCACATTACAAAACTGATTGTCCGAATCCTGATGAATAGAGTGAGAAGCAGAATCAGGCCAGAGATAGCACAAGAACAATACAGGTTTGTAAAAGACACTGGAACAAGGAATGCCATATTTGTGATTAGAATGCTCTCTGAAAGAGCAATACAAATGAAGAAGGATGTGTACCTATGTTTTATCGATTATGTGAAGGTGTTCGATATAATACATCACAAAGAATTGATGGATATGCTCAGCAGCCTCGACATATTTGGGAAAGACATAAGAGTAATCAAGAATCTCTACTGGCAGCAAACTGCCTGCATATGGACAGGTAATGAATTCAGCAGATATACAAAGATAGAAAGGGGCCTAAGACAAGGATGTGTCTTTTCACCGGATCTATTCAACTTGTACAGCGAGACTATTCTGAGGACCCTAGATGTTATGCCAGGATTTGTCATCAGAGACTACAATTTGAACAACATAAGGTACGCAGATAATACAGTGCTGATAGCAGACAGGGAAAGGAAACTACAAGATCTCCTACAGAAGGTAGCTGAAGAGAGTGACAAGAAAGGACTACAAATAAACTGCAAGAAAACCAAATACATGGTCATAAGCAAAAAGAGAAGCCCAAAATGCCAAATACAAGTGTGGGATACTAAAATCAAGTAGGTACAAAAATCTAAATACCTGGGAAGTGTTCTAACAGAAGACAGAAAGTGCAACAAAGAGATCTGAAGGTGAATTGGCATGGAGAAGGACACGTTCCAGAAGCTGAGTAGAGTATTAAGAGACATGAAAATTTCGCTAGAAACAATGAGAGTACTGGATTGCTATGTGATGTCAGTTCTTCAATATGGCAGTGAATGCTGGACAATATTGTCAAAGATGAGGAAAAACTTGAAGCAACTGAAATGTGGTTCTACAGAAGGATGCTGCAGATATGGATTGAGCATGTGAGCGATGATGAGGTTTTGGAAAGGATGGAAACAAAAAGGAAATTAATACTGAGCATCAGGAAGAGATACCTAAAGTTCCTGGGGCATGCAATGAGGAAGGAGGTCTTGGAGAACCTGACAGGCCAAATAGAGAGGAGGAGAGACAGGGGAAAACAGTGAGTAATGTACTTGACTGGCCTGGGTAGGTGGATGGCAAAATGGGGGTTGCATAAGGTAACAGGAGAACATGTGCTAAGAGCCACCAGGGATAGGGAGACGTGGAAGGCCATGATCGCCTACGTCCTGAAAGGACACAGGACATAGAAGAGGAAGAACATTTTTGTAATCATTTACAATTTTCACAGTTTTTATTTATTGAATATAAAAAAATTGCTTGTGTTGATTCAAAATTAGAACTATGGTTTTAATATATTTTATATTCAATGTATCTAATACAGAAATATCAACATTATTTGGATTTATTCATGAAATTGTATAATTTTGAAGTCAGTTTGTAAGGAAATACCTGCAGAAATTAGATATTTCTGTACAATTGTTCAGGTAATTTTTAAAAATATATGCTCAAAAGTGTGTAAAAGCTATAAATCTAACCTTTGGCATCATTACTTATCACATCAAATCCCAGCTTTTGCACTGAGTGTAATGTTGATTTTCTAATAACAAGTGAAAAATCAACCTGCCCTATTGCTTATACTATAAATGTAAACACAGCATAATATTTTTAAGTCCTGATTTTCTGGTGCTGAGAAGAAAAACATCAAAGCAAAAAAATATGGATAAAAGGTCATAACTTTGGCTTCTGGTTAAAAGATTTCCAGCTAGCTGCTTACTTTATGCAGTTAAACAAAATGATAAAAAAATTGTTTAGGAAATTTGACAGACAAAAAACAAAGGTTCCACTTTAATTTCTCCTGCATTCCAACATTTTTCTGTTTTGTTTGAGATAGGAAGATAAAAATTGTCCATAATTTTTATCATCCAAAGCACTTTTGGCCACTTCTATAGCCATTTCTAAGGGTGTTTATGTCTCTGCTGTTGTTATTTTTTCCTCATGTTTTGACTGTTACATAGTAATATATTTTGAAAAAAGCATGTTCATTCCTAGCTCTCACATGCCACACACCACTAGAAATTGCGAGATCTTTCAATTTTAAAAACTTTCAATACTTCATTTCTACTATTAAATAATGTAAGGTTGATAGTAGGAGAGAAATGTTTGATATATAGTGTCTCTCTAATTGCCAGATGTTTTTGATATCATGGTTTATATGGAATTCTTGTGTATTCAATCAGAATTTTTCTTAAGGATTCTTGTAAATTATGGGTTGATAAATGTTTTTTATCACACTTTGGTTTGATAAGTTACATGTAAGGCATGAACTCAAGGAGGTGGTAGTGTTTCCATTATAGTGATGATAATAATTATGAACAATTTTTATATTCTTTATCTCTAACAAAATGGACAAATGTTAGGAGGCTGGAAAAACTTAATAAAAAATTAATTAAATCTTCCTTATCAGGTGTATTCAATGAAAGATATATATATATATATATATATATATATATATATATATATATACACACACACACACACACATAAGTCTGCTGCTTTTGGAACTGACTCCTGAGTTGATGCTTCCTTGATCACTACAGTCTTAACCTGTTCATGACTAGAGTGAACTGTTATCTTTCCCACATATCTGCATATACTCTGCCTCTTTTTTTGTAACCCACTAACTTGAATGGCTCTTGGGTTTTATACAGCATGAACATCATTAAAAAAAAGATATCAACTGGAAAATAAACATTATAGAGATCTGCTTCTTTGTATTATATACATTGTTTTTAATCATTCAACCCATGTAAGGCAACAAAGTCACTAAAATGCAGGGAGTTACTGAGTGTGAATATAAGAAAAGAAAAACATTAATGAGCAAGAACAATAAAAGAACAGGAATTGATAGAAAAATTCTATGTCTGTATTTGATCCAGTTGTACAGAAAGTCTGCTAGAATTTTGATTAGTACTTGAATACGATTGATTATGCAAACAATTGATTTGAAAATGAATTTTGCTTACATCATTGGATTCCTGAGTCCATTGCAAAACTGGTTCATCATCACCATAGAAACCACTAAAACTCAAAATCAGAGGTTTTTCATCAACTCTGTTAAAAGAAAGAAAAATAATAATCATTGTATTATTTCATTTATGTTGTCTTATATTATAAAAATAGATTTTTGAGATGATATTATTTATCTGTAAGTTTGTGAATCTTGGATATTAATAGCAGAATTACAGCAAAGAATCCAAACACTATAAATAAAATGCTACTGTAGGTATCTTCTATATCAGTCAGTTGGTTAAGTGCCATACATGATACATGCTTGAGCAAGCAAGTCTTGAAAGAAACTTGACTGACTAGGCAAAAGATTTTCCCGCAGTAGGTTGCTATTACTTTCTGCAGTAGACTTGTTGCCCACCAAGGCTATAGAACCCAATCTTTCCTGCTATTTAACCCATAGCTGGGGGGAAGAGACAGATTAAATACCTTTCCTAAGAGTATTTGCACTTAAGTGAATGCAATGAATTCAACTGGAATTTGAACTCTACTCTCCAATTTCTTGTTCTGTGCCAATATACACTGCACCACAATGCGCATCTCTTATCAGGTTGGTGCAAAAGTTTTTGCCGATTTAAAATTTCATCTTGAAAATGTAAAACTGTGTGTTTTTAAAAATCTTTATTCATAACAATAAGGACCTTTGCTCTATAATTTGATTCCATATGTCAACGAGCTTATAAATGCCTTGCTTGTAAAATTCTTTAGGTTTTGATGTGAAATATCAATTCATGTTCAATCTCTTCTCGTGATGTTAACCTAAGGCCATCTAAATGGTTTTGTAATCCTCAAAATAAGTGATAATCCGATGGAGCTAGGTCAGGAGAATATGCAGGATGGGACAAGATTGCACTTCTCATCACCTGTGAAAAGCCTACCCAAAAATGGTGTCTTAAGGTGTCGTGAATGCAAAGATTCGCAACAAGAAACACATTGTCGCAGGTTCTCTGGAGATAATTCATGTGGGATCCATTTTCCGAATACTGAAATCTTCCCCATTCTTTTCAGTTAGCATGACGCAGTTGTATGAGATACATTAAATTGATGTGTAAGTTCTCTTGAGGTTACTGTAGGGCTTTGAGTAGCAGCAGCATTCAACACATCTGAATCAAGTTTTTTGGGCGACCACCTCTAGCCTCATCTTTTAAGCTGAAATTTCCTTTCTGAAAATGAGAAAACCACCATCTACAACTTCTTTCTTTCACGGCACCAATTCCATAAGCATACTGAATAGATTGTGCTTCTGCATTTGCATTAGAACCTCTGTAAAACTCATAGAGTAGAGCTTGCCTAATGTGTTCTTTAGATGGAAAGAACATGGTGAGAATATGGCAAAAAATATGAATGATGCTTTAATAATCTGAAAGAAAAAGTTATAAATTAATCATGTTGATATGTTTAAGTAATAACAATATGCATAAAATAAATTACAATGATTTAAAATGCCCCCTTTTACAAATTGGCAAAAACTTTTGCACCAACCCGATATATAGACTGCATAAATAATGATGCAGTGAAAGATATCATCAAACAAGAAATAGGTCCATTGGAAAACCTCATAGCCATCATCAAGAAGTGAAAGCTGTTGGCGGTGTTTAAAAATGGTAAGTAGGAAGTGTTCTAACAGAAGATGGAAAGTGCAACACAGAGATCCGAAGGCAAATTGGCATGGCGAAGGACATGTTCCAGAAGCTGAGTAAAGTACTAACACACAGGAAAATTTCACTAGAAACAAAGAAACAAGTGCTGGATTGCTATGTGATGTCAGTTCTTCAATACGGCAGTGAATGCTGGACAATATCATCGAAAATGAGGACAAAACTTGAAGGAGCGGAAATGTGGTTATACAGAAGGATGCTGCAGATATCGTGGAGATATGATGAATATGATGAGGTGTTGGAAAGAATGGCAACAAAAAGGAAATTAATACTGAGCATTAGGAAGAGACAATTGAAGTTCCTGGGAAATGCGATGAGGAAGCCGGGCTTGGAGAACCTGATATTGACTGGCCAGATAGAAGGAAAAAGAGACAGAGGAAGGCAGCGGATAACATATTTGCAGGGAATGACCAGGTGGATGACGGAACAAGGGTTGCGAGATGTAACAGGAGCAAACATACTAAGAGCCACAAGGGATAGGGAGATGTGGAGAACCATGATCGCCTATGCCCTGAAGGGACAAGACACATAGAAGAAGAAGTCAAAAGGTCTTTTATTTTATTGACGCCACTTTTACTGGATATCTTTTTATTGTATAACTCCCCCAACAATGTTTATTGTTTTAAAGAGCAAGGATTAGAATTTAAATAAAACCTAAACATATGAAATTTGATTTATACATTTTCTTTGTTCCTGAGAATTAACAACAAAGAAGCACTATTTGTTTATTTATTAGGTTGCTTATTTCTAAGAACAATTTTATATTTACAAGATTATAAAAATATATGAACCAACTATAACAAAATATCTATTATTTACCATTTTATAAAGAAATAGATATCGAAAGAAATTTTTTATTCATAAATTTATAAAAATGACTGTGAACAAAAAAATTTAAATAAAATGTTTCTTTTCAAATTTAATTTGTTATAAACTGGTAGATAATAAATCTTTATAATGATCGATAAATGTAATTATAAATTTTGAAAAAATGCATTTTCTGGACATTTCTTTCATTTTCATTTTTTCACATAAATTCACTAAAATATTTTAAAAGCATCTCTTCCTCGAAACCAAACAATATTTTAATTCATGTTTGTCATATATTTATTTAAATTTTCTTGTTTTATAGTTATTTTTAAAATAGTAAATAATAAAAATTGGATTGTTGTTGGTTTACATATTTTGATAATTTTTAATTTTTTATAAATTTTTCAATAAAAAGGTTTCTTTTCAAATTTAATTCATTATAAAATGGCAGATAATAAATCTTTATAAAGGTGAATAACAATTATCGCAATGTATTTAGTTCACATACTTTTATAATCTAATAAAAAACATTGCAGAGGGAGTAAACATTGTATACAGTAATAGCGGTGTCAGAAGAATAACCATTTTTTTGACATACTGTTTTCTGTGGGCACAAAGTTTAAATATTTGCCAAGCTGTTAATTATTATACTATTATATATTGATATGCTGGCAAGCTTAAACCTTCATACCCACATAGAAAGTTTCAAAAAGATGGTTTTTCCTTGATACTGCTCAGTCTTGGGTATGACCTTAAACTGCATCCGGCAGCAAGGCCTCTGATTGGGAGGTTGTGAGGAGCATGGAACCACTTCTTAATTGCTGTTGTTCCCAGGTCCACCCTGACCCAGAGTGGTAGCACCTGTTAGGGTCCCAGCTATGAGTAAATAGTCAACCCCCAAACTGAGGTCAATGAAAGTATTTACCAACAAAGCTTTTTTGAATGAAAAATATTACCAACAAAACCTTTTTTGAATGAAAAATATTACCAACAAAACCCTTTTTTGAATGAAAAATGTTACCAACAAATCCTTTTTTGAATGAAAAATGTTCTCAACAAATCCTTTTTTGAATGAAAAATAACAATCTCCCCCACTCCAAAATATAAACAAACAAAAACAATAAAACAAACTAAATAAAACAAATCAAAACGGTTTTCAGCATTAAATGACCTAATGAAGGTTGATATGCTGGTTAAATGAACCAACCAACAAACCAACCTTGATACTACTATTATTTTAACTACTCTCACTTTTCAGCAATGTTTACTGTTTTGAAAAAATGATGATTAGTGTTATAATAAAGCGTGAACATATGATGAAAGTGAATTTATATATTTTTGTTCTTGAGAATTTACAACAGAAATATTAAATGCTATTTATTTGAGTGTTTATTTACGAGAATAATTTTATATTTACAACATTCTAAAAACCAATACAATTAAAATGAATGGAATGCAATATTTAACATTTTCTAATTCATAAAAAAAAAATATGAAAACAATTTTTTAATTTATAAGCATTTACTAAATTATCAAAATATGTAAACCAGCTATAAGAAAATCCTCACTATTGACTATTTTATAAAGATCAAATTGAGTGGCAATTAGACAATATTTTGCCAAACATTTGCATAAACAATATCATAAATAAATAGTGTAAATTATCAATCTAAAAAATAATGTTTATCATTTTTGGTGTCACTTCTGACAAACAAAGAAAATGTATGAATTCACTTTCATAGGTTTTGGCTTTACTAAAATTCTAATCATCACTTCTTAAAACAATAAACATTGCTGAGGGAGTGAAAATACTTAGAATAATAGCGGTATCAAGGAAAAAACCAGAACACGGAAAGTATGACACAGAGATCTGAAGGCGAATCGGCATGGTGAAGGATGTGTTCTAGAAGCTGAGTAAAGTATTAAGAAACAGGACAATTTCGATAGAAACAAAGAAGAGAGGACTAGATTGCTATGTGATGTCAGTTCTTCAATATGGTAGTGAACACTGGACAATATCATCAATGATAAAGGAAAAACTTGAAGCAACTGAAATGTGGTTCTATAGAAGGATGCTGTGGATATTATAGATGAGCATGTCAGCAATGATGAAGTTTTGGAAAGGATGAAAACAAAAAGGAAATTAATATTGAGCATCAGGAAGAGATACCTAAAGTTCCTGGGACATGCAATGAGGAAGGAGGACTTGGAGAACCTGATACTAACAGGCCAGATAGAGGAAAAAAGAGACAGAGGAAAGCTGTGGATAAGATAACATATTTGAAGGGCCTGAGCAGTGGGATGACAGAACGGGTGTTGTGAGATGTTACAGGAAAAAGCTTGCTAAGAGCCACCAGGGATAGAAAGAGGTGGAAGGTTGTGATCGCCTACGTCCTGAAAGGACAAGGCACATAGAAAAAAGAAGAAGAAGAAGTTTTGGGTATGAAGGTCATAGTTTGTTGATTTGTTTTTGTATGGCTTATCAACAAATAATGCAGATTATTTAAAGCTGAAATATCTTGGATTTTAAGAAGAATTTTTTTTTTTCAATTGAATTAACAATTTTTTGAGAATAGTAATGATTTTTCCAATTTTTTCCAGGTACAAGTCCTACTGTTTTTCTAGATACAAATCCTACTATTTTACAGATAGCTGGGGGAGGAGATGGATTCATACTTTTTCCAAGAGTATTTATGTATAAGTGACTATAATCCAAATTGGAATTTGAAATAGCAAACCCAAACTCTTTCTGAGCTATTATCCATTACACCATCCACACCCCCATGAAATAAATATTGGTAAAAAGATTGTAATAATTGACAGTTCTTCATCTAAGAGATTTGAATCATGATATGTTACAAACCTCTCTTTGATCCAATGACCATTGGTGTTAACAGCATTTCAGAGAATCAAGGTATTATCCATATCTGTTTAAATCTATTGTTTCTATCTCACAAATGTAGTATCTGCACTTCATGTCTGATCATCGTTGTACAGCTTTAGATAGCTGAGTTTTGATTTCAGACTTGTTTGTTTCTGAGACTGGCTGCCAACCAGGACTAGAGATCCTAGTCTGCCCACTATCTAACCCATAGCTAAGGGAAGAAAAGATAGATTTATACCTTCCCTAGTGGGATTTGTGCAAAAGTAAATGTATCAAACTTGACCAGAATTGAAACTTGGTTTGCTGATTTCTGTTTGAGCTGCTAACCATTGCACTACCTGCATATTCGCAATGATTCAATAATATGATAACATTATTTCTGATTTTTGCTACTTATGAAAAATTGTAGGACAATCAGAGAATTGTGAGAAAAAGCAACAGATACAAAGAAGAAAGAAAGACTGATTAAAAATTATAATTGACAGTTTCATCTAAGAGATTTGAATAATATGATAATATAATTTTTCATCTATGCCGCTTATGAAAAGTTGTATCAATCAGGAAGTTGTAAAAAGATATTAAAAAGAAGGAAATTTAAAAAAAATTATAGTAGTCTCAATATTTTCAGTTCAAATTATCTATTCACAATTCTTTTTATTTCTATTTCTAAATTATTTTAATAAACTTTTTAGAAAATGCAATGATATTAGAAATTAGAATTTTGGAATGGTGGCCAGAAAAGTAAAAAAAAAGTAACTTTATATTAGCTTACATTGTTTCTAGCAAGCAGCCAACAGGTCGGTCAGAAATCTTGAGTTTTGCAATGAGGTTCAAGTTACACACATCCACAATCTCCACTGAGCTTTGTTGGGAGAAATTGCTGTTGGTTTCCAAAAAGTTGTCCACTTTTTGACTGTAAGATCCATCCAAACTCTCCAAGTCTATACTTGGTATGTTACTGTCGTCTACATTAAAAACGTCTGATTCTGTTGAGTTTTTTTCTGTGGCATTTGTGTCACTCTCTGAACTTTCTGATGTGAGTGGTAGAGACAAGCCAACTTGGTAGTTGGAAAATTCCAGACGATATTTTGCCTCATGATCTGCAAAATATTTCTTCAGAGACTTACCCGAATCCACAGGAATTGTACTTCGAAGATTTGACTTCCTATTAAGACTTTTTTCTCTTTTAGAGTTCTCATCTAGTTTCTTATGCACTTCTGAATTCAAGAATGATTCCTGGTTTTTCAATTCAACATATTTTTGATCAAGATGATCAATGACAGAGTCATCTTCCTTATTTAACTTAGATTCTAGTATTGGAATGATACAATCTGCCTTTTGTTTTTTAGGATGATAAATCTCAGTCGATTTGCATGAATGCTTAGTTCCCTGGTAGACATATTTGGCAGAATCTGAAGACTCTGAGGAACTAGATTTTTTAAGCTGTTTTCTGACATCCTTTAGTTTTTTGATTTCATGCTCAGTCAAACTGTTATGGTTACCATGACAGGCATCTTGAAATAGTGGCTCTTGGCTTGATTCTGTTATGCAACTGTCATTTTTCTCTTTATTGTCTTCTTTTGTATTCAGCATCTTAACCAAAGTTGTGGCATCTGAAATAGTCTCAATATTATCATTTTTATTTTCTAGCTTATTCCACTGATCCAATGACTCACAAGACATATTTCCTTGATGGAAATTTGGCAAATATGGAATCTTTGAGTGATTCGCTTCTGTAGCTGGCACGCTACATGACTTGATATTCTTTACTTTTGGATTATACTGCCAAATTCTTGTATCTAATTCCATGTTTGGCTTGCCAAGCATTGAGTCTGAGTTAAGACGCTGAATGTATTGTCTTTGTGATGTCTTACAATATCTTGCTGGAGTTTCAGGATTATCTGGAATGAATGATTGGGAATCAGAAATCATTGCTGTAGAACTTGAAATGTTTTTAGAATTGTAATATCTATCAGGATTTGAATCCGCCTTAAAGCCCAGAACTTCTGTAAGCTCTTGGTCTTTATTGCTTCTTATATTATTAGATGAGTTAATTAGCTGAGAGAACCCTGTATCCAGTTGCTGATATTTACAGAAGGGATATTTTTCATTAATGGTTTTGTGGCAAGAATTATTTGCAGATGTCTTAGAGGTTTCAGTGGGGAAGTTCATCATTCTTGCTTCTTCACTGAAACAAGATGGGTTTTCACACAAAGAATCTTTTTGTTCATTTTCATCCTTTACTGAATTTGTTGAGTCATACTCAGAAATACAACACATAGAGTCTTTATCCCCAAGAGATGTTTGCAAGTCTTCATCTCCTGCAACACATATATCCAGATTTGCATATATGTCTTTATTGAGAAGAATCGGTTCATCAATAAGCTTTTTAAGTTGGTTTTGTGCATAGACCTCGTTTAAAGGAGATAACTTATCCATGCAAATAGTTAGTCTTCCATCTTTAAGTTCTTTTTTAAACTCAGAAGAACAATTCAAAGTGTGATTACTTGCTTGGCCATCAGGCGAGCCACGAATAGGGGAAAGTGTATGCTGAAAATTTTTTGATTTTATATTGATGTCATCCAAAATACTGTCAGTTACTTCAGAAAGGATTGATTCTTGGGACTGATTCTCTACTGAACACCAGTTGGATGATGATAGACCCATAGGTTTCCTCTTATAAGAGGTTGATACATTCTCACAGCTTCTTTCTATGTCTGTATCAATTCCAGATTTGTTCTTCAGAGGCAGACTAACAATTTCATAAATTATCAAATTGCCATCACCAGAGCCAACCCAAAGAACATCTTGGTGTGGAAGAAGCCATGTCACTCTTTGCATATTTAGTTGTTCTTCATCCTGGAAGTGAAAACAAAAAAAAATTTTAATTTTTGAACAGTTGTACAAAAATGTATTTGTTTTAATCTTGATATATAAGTGTGGCTGGGTAAACATTTGTATATATATGTGAATATGTGATTAAATGTAAAAAAAACGTTTTTCTGAAGTTATTATGCCAAATCACATAAACTCCAACAATTCAAAGTTACTTTTAGAAATTTTTGTCAAATTTTAAATGATTAATTTAGACATAAAAGCAAAGCTTGAGTTCAATTTTTAGGCAGTTTCAACATTCTCTATTAAAGTTATTGAATTTATTATAAAAACTGCAGCTTGAATTTATTGTGTACAACCAGAAAATCACTTTTTACTTCAATAACAAGGCAATAAAATCATCAACAGCTGGTCAACACCTATAATTGAACAAGTAAAAAACATCTATGATAAATCTTGAAAGCATTTACATCTTAATACATGGATTCATCTTCTCAATAACAATGTAATAAAATCATCAACAGCTGGTCAACACCTATAATTGAACAAGTAAAAAACATGATAAGTCTTTGAATCATTAATATAGTGACCCTTCTCAGTAACAGTTAACAATATATTATCCACTGATTTTGTTAAAGTTTTTACTTCAGCTTGGTTCAGTTTCCAACATGGTGGTCTTAAACATTTCCAATATGCTTGCTTTCTTCTTCTACTATTTGTCATCTTCATATGATTTCATCTACACAACTGACCATTTTGATCAGATTCAGGGCACAACTTATTTTCTCTCCTGTAAACGTTTTACATTCAAAAAATAACTTAAAAATTTAACTCAAGTTTTGTTATGGTGTCTAAATTAATTGTTCAAAATTTGATAAACATTTTTCAAAGCAAATTTGAGTTATGTGCTTTGCATAATTTCAGACGGACTGTATGTAATGCATTTCATCATATAAAAAGTCTTCATCAGATTAAAATAATGTTCTTATTGATATAATCAAATATATGTGGGGAAATATAAACATAAACGTTATGCACAGAATAAAAATACAGATGTAGGGATGCTAAATTTAAAATTAAACCTCTTAAAATTCCTGGCATCTGACATTTCTAAATGACAGAAAATCTCATTTAGTTTACCAACATTTTTGATTCTGTTTTTGTTTTATTTTTTCTTATAGGATAAAACACATTACATAGTATTTTTTCTATTTTGTCATTCATTTACCCAACATTTTTTTAATATATCATAATTTATATATCATATTCTTCCATGTAAATATGTATGCAAAGGACACATAGCCCAGTGGATAAAAGTGTTGGTTAGATCCAGTGATTTAACCCAAAGAGTTGAGAGTTCAATACCTGTCTACAACATAAATGAACAAATAATTTAGAGAGTTGAGTTAAAGGGAGATAACTAAAATATCTTGAAGTGGCATAGATATTGCAATGAAAACAATATACCACAGTGATTGAAATAAAGAGTTTCATTCAAAATTTCAGTTATCTGAAGAAGGTCGGAGTGTACAATGGCCGAAATGTTGTGAATATGAATATGACAATAAAGCTGAAGATAACAGTTTGAACAATATATATAATGTATCTAAAGACAATTATACATCTTTAATAACAGTACATGTAGGTGCACATACAGATACACACACACTTACACATATATATTTAGTGAGCATCCCAATATGTTATGCAAAATTGCAATTGTTGGAGTGTATAGGTTAAAGAAAAGGCTTAGATGCAAGTTCTAATACTAATAACATATATATATTTTTTTATATTTGTCTCATCTTCCCACTGAGATGTGGTGTGACACAAGATTGAGTATATTGTGGGGAATGTGTAAGCCAAAAATTGCCCAGTCTCTGCAATCGTCAGTTTCACTGGTCCTGATCTAGTGCAATGGGGTGGTTTGGTTGATCATTTAAGCAAAAAAAAAAAAAACAACCTAAGACCACACACGCATTTTTCCTAGAGCTCTTTTTAATGTGTGAGCTGAACTCCTGAGTACAATTTTTTGTATTTCTTAAAGACATGGGCTACCAGTAATCCCTTCAATGAGTCTATCAGAACCTTTTCCAATCAATCAGAGGGCTCAACTACAACTGGAATTATTGATGTCCTCATGTTCAACATTCTAAAGATTTCCATTCTAAAGATCTTTGTATTTTGATAGATTTTGAAGATCTTCAAATATACATTACAATCTGCAGGAGCAGCCATGTCAATAAGAAAACACGTTCTGTTTTTGTGGTCTTTGATCATGAATATTATTTCCTTTGTGTAAGATTGATAAATTTTATTCCATTTTATTATCTTTAGGCATCAATTTGAAAATTTTTCATTTCATTTCAAACAACAATTTCTCACTCCCATAACAACTTATCTCATTTACCACCTGCATTTAATTAAAATAGGAATTCTGCTCAATAGGGGAGTTTTTTTTTTCAGGAGAGATAAGAGCGTAATAAATAATGCAATGATTTCCTTTGAAGTTGGAAGAAGAAATTTTTATATTTGTTTTCATCAAAAAAAATTTTTGTTTTCATAATTTAGCTTAAAATTGCTTGACAGCTGATTGGAACAGATCCAAGGGACACTGATTTTTTTTTTAAATTCTGAAACAGATTAAGGCTATGTATTAGATATTGAACAGAAGATTAAGTGCATGTGTGCACATGCACACACACATTCACAAATTTGTTAGAAGCATTATTTACAATGCACTTCTGTAGTAAAATCATTTATAATACATTTCTACAGTAAAAGACTATTACAAAATAATAATTATACATATAATATTCTTATTACATTAATAATGTTTACATTTATTACTGACCACTGATAATCTTTTTTTTCCTGATTTTCAGTGGATTTTTAACAAAAAATTATTAGAGATTCATTTACATCATAACTATAATAGAATAAAAAAAACTAGTAACCAAGTAATTTCCTTTTCATTTTTCTAATTGTCTTGTTGGTATAACATTTGGCTTATTTTGTGCGCTGTTATGTAATGTAATGTCTAATGTAACAGAAAAAGTTCTCTATTTACCTCTTGTGGATATGGGTACTGTCCTGTTTTGATGTCATATTTCATTTTACAAGTCAGAGATACAGGATCCCAAAGGTCAATGGAAGATGACCCTTTTATGGTGATCCATATTCCATGCTCAGAGGGTTTCATGCAACGGACCACATCATATGGATTCTTTGAAAGCATAAAAGTGCATATGGAATCCAGTGTCCTGTAATACACAAAGATATTAATTGAGGAATAACAGGCAAGTATATTTTGTTACTTACCATTATATTCCACTGAAATTAGATGTCTTTTTGATTCACTCTGCATGTCAGCCAGGTGTGAACACTAAGAAAGTAAAACACAAAATAAAAGGTTGTTTTCTGTGCAGGGGATCTGAGCATCACACCTGGTCCACAAAAAAACAAAAAACGAAACAAAAAAAAAAACAGAATTCCAGCAATAAAATTAAAATAGCCAATCACAAACATTCCTACAAAAACAATCACCCTGAAGACCATCAAATCTGCTTAAAAGAAATCAACCAACTCAGTAACAGGCCAAAAGGCCACCTGTTGACATGCAGGTATGCTGTCCTTGTTATTACCATGATCACCTTTCACATCACCATCAAGATTGCACCCAAGCTTTACTAGTCTCACCTAACTTATCAGATAAAGAATGTGGCCAACAGGCAGTTTTGACACTGCCAGACTCCTGACATCACCACTGTGATTTCTAACACCTCAATGTCTTCACTATCCAACTTCAATCTTCCCTTGTCATGATACCATTTTCTTGATACCGCATTTGACCAGAATCCAAGAGAGACATTCTACTTTATGAACCTTCACTATCCGCTCCAGGTCACCTCATCTTCACTCCTGTAATCCTGTTTTGTTGATACCACATTTATCTGAAATCCAACAAAGACATTCTGCTACCAACCCATCCACTATATCAGCAAAGTCAGATTCAGGATTCCTCGCAACACTCGCACCTTCTGTAATAGCAAGGTCATACGTGTAGCTTTGCTAACCACTTAATGCTGCCATCATTGCTCTAATTTTGGCAACCAACCTGCCATTTTATTTGATTCTGACAAATGTTATGGTATGAGAAAGGTCTAATGAATGCTAATCTACAAAAATAATCACCCAACACCCACAGTCAAATTTTGCTATTTTCATATGTATGAACCAGTCAATTTAAGAAGTGCTGAGTAAGTGATTTAATTTTATAACTACTAAATTTATAGAGATCAAATATGATTATTTTTGTTTATTATGAATTTATTTCTTCTCAGGAATAAAAAAAAGGACCCTGAAAAATAAAAGAGAAAATTAAGTCTCTACTAGTTTTTAATCAAGCTCTTAATTTAAGCTCTATCTTTGATTATGTTTCTCTTGGACCAACCAATCACCAACTGCCATATACAATTCCTAGCACTTTAGAAGATGGCAACATACTCTATTTCTGGGAGGGATGAAATCATGGATTTACTTTTGTGAATGTCCTCATTTCACTTTTTATTACTTAGTAGAAAACCTGAAATCCTGCCTGATTGGCTATTTTATAGTCACATCTTATGATTGCATTGATATACAGGCATCAAGCATATGTAGTGCTTTGAAACAAAACTTAAGGATAAGATAAATTTAAAAGAATCATTATTTATAAAATCATATAATAATTCTGCTTGTTCCTTCCTTAGTTAGTTAGTTAGTTAGATCCTCTGTCTGTTACGCCACTGAAGAAAGATAACACACTTACTCTCTACACATGCTTTTCCTTCCCCTCTATCTTTTTACTCTCCTCAGCGCTTCTCTCACCTTTGCCAAACGGAAGGGTAGTAAAGAGGGAGAGAGTAGGAGAAGAGAGCCTATAGCATTACCATATCAGTAGCAGCTTAAGTTGGTGGTTGTAGCAGTAATTGTGTGTGTGTATATGTGTGTGTACTGTGCAATATAGTAAAAATAGATACGTTTATTATTGTATCCCGTGACCTAATAACAAAATTTCTGGCCTCTACACCCTTGGCCATTACTCAGTTGGTCTTTTCTGTTTACAATGAATATGGGAGCTATGATTTTTCAGTAATAAAAATAACATTTTCTCTTTCAAAATCTCTCACAAAATAGCGTACAGTATTTTGGTTATGGTCTGAGCATACGCTGCTTAATATGATATAAGATTACAGTAAAGTAGCTTCTATGGACATTACTTTTATAGATATCTTAATAAAATTACATTCTGTGTTATAGTTATTTTATTATCCAATACCTTTATGTTTGAAGATGTTACTATCATTTGTAGTATGACAAAGTAAAATTTTTACAGGAAATCATAATTATCCTTCCGTGGAAATTCCACAGGTTCCGCTAGTTAGTATTAATATATCTTCTAATTTATACAAATTTCACATCATTTCTCCTAGATAATTAAAAAGGTATTATGTAACAAAATGCAAATTTGCATTCAAAATAATAACAAAATCAAGCATATGATTTTCTTAATAAAATACTGATTACTTAAATGCGTGTTTGTAGGAATTACTTTCATTATGCATATATAAAATTTGATAAGTCATACATTTCTTTCTCTCTCTCTCTCTCTCTCTCTCTCTCTCTATATATATATATATATATATATATATATATATAATGATTAGAATACTCAGAAAGTATCCAGACGACTTAAGCCAATGTAATCTTATTTCTCTTCAAACTCATCTCCTTGAGTTTCACTCATATCTCAGTGTCTTTTCCATTTTTCAAAACACTATGTAATGCTCTCTTTCTGTATACTTGTACATTCAATGAATTCTTGGGGTGTTGGTATATCAAAGATATCATACAGAAATTGCATAGGCTCATCAATCTTACAGGTCTTTCTTCAATAAATCTTTTCTTTAACTTATACCAATGCCTTTCGAGTTCTCATTTTTTCCTTTCACCATATAAATCATTTTTCCAATTAATGAGCTTATACACTGTCTTCCCATCTTTTTCCATTTTTATATATCCTGAAAAACACTTTTTTGTCCATTTTGAAATATTTTGTGTCTTTTTTGTTATTTGCTCATATTCTTTTTAGACCTAGTAACAACTTGTCAAACATCAATTTAGTTTTTCTTGAGAACATCCATTCTGCTGGTTTACTGGGATTTGGCATTATTTGGTATACTCTCAAGAATTTTTTGTAGTGCTTTCTCACTCACTTTTTCATTACTTGCTTTTTTCAAGGCTCTTGTAAAAGTAACCCCAAACCATTCAGCTTCACCATTTGATCTTGAGTGCTATGGTGGTGTAGTGATATGTTTAATACAATCTGTTTATTGGGCCTGCAAAATCTATGTGCAGTCTTGACCACCGAGTATGTCTTTGGGCAAGTTTGTAAATTCATGGTAGTTGATTTTGCTGCCAAAGCACAATCTTTGCAGCCTTTTACTAACTTTTCAGTGTCTTGATTCATTTTGGTTCAGTATACATAGTTTCTGAATGTCCTCTATAATTTTGTTTAATATCCACTTTTGTAATATACTAGGTATTATTACTCTTTGTATAAACATTAGTACTCGGTCACATAGTGAGTAAGCATTCAATTTTAGATTTTGTTCTAAAATTGTCTATCTTTCTTACATTCTTTTAGTGTTTTTTTTTCTTTGAAATAACCATGTCTTTTCTGCTTTTACTTTTATTTCTTCTAGGGTAACTGGTAATTTGCGTACTACATTGCAAAATATATTTTTAATTTCTATTTCCCTTTTTAATGCCTAAACGGTTCTGTATTTTTTTGGTATCAATCTTGATAAACCATCTGCATAACCTAATTTTTTAGACAGTTGGTATTCCATCCTAAAATTGTAATTTAATAAGATGGTACCTCACCATTTTAATCTATTCACTGTATGCATAGGAATTCCTTTTTTGAATAAAAATAATAGAGGTCTGTGGACTGTCCGTAAATGAAAACCCCTTCCATGAATAAATTTGTGAAAATTTTTCATTGCAAATATTATTGTTAACGCCACTTTTTTAAATGGCTGTAGTTTTATTTTGGCAGTAGTAGCAAACATGAAGCATGTTACCGTTAATATTATGCAGAATTATCACTCATATATCATAGTCACTAGCATCTAAAGCCAATACAATTTCTGCTTTCAGATTGTAGTGCACTAGTGAGAAGTCTGATGTTAACATTTTTTGATTTCCTCAAATGCCTTTTGACACTTATCCAGTTCCACTTTACACTTTTTTAAAGCACATTGTTCAGTGGAGCTCTCAAATTCTACATATTAGGTATGTAGATTTAATAATAATTTGCTTGTCCTAGAAATGCTTGTAGCCTAGTAGCATTTGTTGGAGAAGGTATGTTCTTACTTGTACAGATCTGGTTCATGACCATTTTTGTCTATAATTTGTCCTAGAAACTTGAATTTAGGCAAAAACAATTCACACTTTTCCTCACTGAGTTTGAATCCATATTCTCGTTATTTTCAAAAATTGTTTTTACATGCTCAATATGTTGTTCTTTAGATACACTTTTATATATCATCGAGATAAGCAACTGCCAAATTACAATCTGCAAGCATAGTATCCATTAGCTTGTTGAAATATGGCTAGAGCCATTTATATTCCAAAAGAAAGTTGGTTGAACTTATACAATCCCATGTGCATATTTATCATTATTAACTGTGAACATTCTTATTAAATTGTATTTGCAAATATACCTCAGAAAAATTCACCCTTAAAAAATTTTTCCACTATTGAATTTCATATAAATTTTGCCAGGACCTGGTAATGGGTATTTATGTGATTCAAAACTTTTGTTTTAACCCAATTAAAAAATTAGAACAAACACAAATCTTTTTTTTTTCTTTACATACACAGCTTGTGCTGCTCAATTTTGCATGGTCAATATTTTCATTTACACCTTTTTTCAAGTTTGTCTAGTTCTTTATTCACTTGATCCAATGCGGCGAACAGTCCACTATGTTTTGGTTTAAATATTGGTGTTGACCATTATTTCACTTTAAATTTTGCTTTGACTTTGGAACACTGACCCAAATCATCTGATAGAACATGTGGAAAACATTTTCTCAATACTTCCTTTAAATTTTCACATTGTTTTTTCGAACTTGTTATTTGTCCATCTATATTTTTGTAATAAATATTTATAGGTAAATCTATAGGATACCAATCCTATATTTTACAGCAAATAGCTGAATCACAAGAAAATAGAAAACCCCATACACATAAAGGTAAATCAGAATCAATAAAAACAATTTTTCAGTATAAAATACTACAAAAATAAGATCAAAAATAAATTAAGTGATTCTGGTTGTCAACTGGACAAAAAACAAATTGAACTTTCAATGTCCTGTGTTTATGATTCTTGCTGCCAAAAAGTAAGTTTGTGTTTAGAGCTGATTGAGTTGGCTACTTATTCACGTCTTTGTTGCAGTTCACAGCCAGTCATAAGGCAGTCAGAGAACACACCGGAAACTAAAGGGGATGACAAAATCAATACACTTCAGCTGACTCCTCAAAAATTAACCACAATAAGTAGTTTTTTCTCTGATCATTCATTTCCATGGTTTTTGCCAAAGCATCTCACCTTCTCTTTCACACTGTGTTCTTGATTTTCTTTTCTTCTTCATGTATTGACAACAAAGAAAGAGAAGCAAAGGTAATTCATATCCAGTTTCACACTCAAGATGACACATTAGCAACACTATTTGCCTTCCCTTTACAAAAGAAAGACTCACTATTTGGACATTACTACTATTGTTTGCACACATAACAAAACATAGACTTATCTTAACTTCACAAATCACATTTCACTTAAGCAAACAAACACTTTGAACTTTGAAAGTATTTTACTACCCTAACAAATAAGACACTGAAAAATACTAATTGTCTGTTTATTGTGTACATATGTATAGGAAAAACTACTAAAAAGTTGTAAGTTTAAAAATGTATTTTTTGACAGTATTTATTTATTTCTATTATCATATTTGATATTTCAGACTGTCTTTGGCCTTTCATCAGAAACAAATGATTTTAAAATTTCAATTAGAAGCGTTTTCGCGAGGAGCATTCGTGGAGAGATTGTTTACATCACGTGACACAGAAAGCGACAGATTTTTAAAAAAATATTTGTAAACATAGACCTATCTTTAATAATACTTATAAATGTTGTTTTTAAGAACACCAAGACATCTATACACTTAAAAACAATTGAGACATAATTATCGTACCAGTCGATAAGGGCGGAGCTATAACCATCTTAGACACTAACAACTATATTAAAGAAGCAGAATCACAACTTCAAAATAACAGATTCTATGTACCCTTACCTCTAGATCTGACTAGCACTTACAAAACAGAATTATCACTTCTCATTCAGAACCTGAACCACAACATAAAAAATAAAATAAAATCTCTTATTCCTGAGAACCCCAAAACAGCAACATTCTACACTATCCCAAAACTACATAAACTCCCCAAAATCATTTCAGAAAAACACCCTAACACCTCTTCATTCAACCCACATCATACTAAACAATCAAATAATGAAGAGATCTATAAAATTTCAAAAGCTTTTAAAATCACACCACCTGGCAGACCCATTGGTACCCTCACAGAACTTATATCTGGGTACATAGACAATATCCTAAAACCTTTATTGCCTGACATACCTAGTTATATTAGAGACACTACTGATTTTCACAACAAATTACAAAACATTAACTTAGTCCATGATGATAATATCCTAGTAACGATGGATGTTACATCTGTACACGAACATTCCACATGTTGAAGGAGTATCAGCTTGCCATGAGTTCCTTAGTAAAAGCAAATTACCTAACAACCAAATTACAAATATATGCCAATTAAATTTCATTTTAATACATAATAATTTTAAATTCAACAACACTATTTACAGATTAGTGGCACAGCAATGGGCACGAAAATGGCACCTAGTTATGCCAATATCTTTATGCACATTCTAGAAAGAAAGATACTAGACAATTCAGAATATAAACCATCACATTATTTTAGATATGTTGATGACATTTTCTTATTATGGATTCATGGATTAGAAAAATCAAAAAACTTTTTTACTTTCTGCAACAACTTTCACAATACAATTAAATTTACCATGGAGTACTCATACACATCCGTCCCTTTCTTAGATGTCATGATAAAATTAAACAAACATACACTTTCCACCAGTCTATATAACAAACCCTCAAACCACCATAAATTCCTACACCTTAACAGTTGTCATCCCCTTAAATTAAAAAATCTATCGTATACAGCTCATTTCTAAGAATCAAACGCATATGCTCAGACCATCCAGATTTTCTATACAACATTAACAACCTAATAAAGCAATTTCTAAAATGTAAATACCCAATAAATATAATAAAAGAAGCACTAAATAAAACCATCCACATAAATCGTAACACACTTCTCACATACAAGAAAAGAAAAAACAACAACCGAATTCCCATGGTTTTTAACCACAATCAATATTCCCACACACTTATTCAAAATTTAAAAAATGATTATAAGAACCTCCAATCAAACAAAAAAATCAAAGACATTTTCGCTGTTTAGGTTGTGGTTTCCGGTTTTTCTCTTTTCTCTTTTCCAATCTTTTCACTCTTTTAATTTTCATTTTTTTTTCAATTGGAGTAGATAGACTAAACTATCGCCCGGTTCACACTCCACCCACGTCTATTGAACAGGTGAAGAGGCTCATCCCTTGTTCCCTGTTCAGGTTGTGGCTTCCAGTTTTTCTCTTTTCCAATCTTTTCACTCTTTTTTTTTTCAATTGGAGTAGATAGACTAAACTATTGCCCGGTTCACACTCCACCCATGTCTATTGAACAGGTGAAGAAGCTCATCCCTTGTTTCCTGTTTAGGATGTGGTTTCCGTTTTTTCTCTTTTACAGTCTTTTCACTCTTACGTAGCCCCCTGTGCGTCAGTGGCGTTTTCGCCTTGCTTGGAGTGATATGATTAAAAAAAAAACTGTTGTTGTTGCTGTTGTATTTTTACCATTTGGGCTAATAATTCTTCTATATCTGTTTTTTTTTCTTTATGTACAGCAACAAAAATTTTTCAAATTGCACCAATGTGGTTCTAATTTCTTGTCATCACTGTTATTATGTGTGTCACAGCAAAACAAGTATTATTTCTACTCCATATAAGCTTTGATTCCTTGTAACCACTGTTATAACTCACTACTAACGTTTATAATATTATGTCTTGACTGACTCCAACAGTACCTTAACAACACTTCATTAGAATTCCCTTGAAACTCTGTCACTGAAGTCTCTTTATTTAAGACATTTTGCTTAGTTCATTTGTATTATTAGGGATGACTTTTTACTTGACAACATACTTCCATTTTTCAAAACAGTCTGCAAAGTCCTCTTTCAGGATTGTAATCAGATGCTACATCATGCTTTCCTTAATCTCATCTATGTTGCTTCAATGGCAATTTTAGTTTTGAGAATGTCAGAAATTGAAGGTATCAAGATTTAGACTGTTGTGGGGGCTTGCAGACCTGGGTTATGCAATGTTTTATCAAAAGATTCTGCAGAATATATGAAGAATCAACTCATTTGGTCATTATAAATGCAATAGTCACATTGCATTTATAATAACCAGTGGTCTACTGAAGATTGAGCAACCCAACAGGAGAGTATCTGGTGACACATATACAGAGTGATCTTCTTTTATTGGTTGCTCAAATACTCTATGGTCATGTAATTAGGTGGATATGTTGAAGATAGAATTCATCTACATATGCATGTATGCACAGACATATATCTATTTATCTATCAGTACTGTATGTACTTTACTTATCTGAAAAAATGTTATTTTATCAACACTTATATTATTGATCACAAGTCACGTGACTCTCCAGGGTCATAGGGGAACCATTGTACTATAGCAAAGCTGCAGTAGAAGTGGTGTATCTTGGGCAAGATAGCCTGATGGAAAAAAAGCTGTACCCTGTGAAGACTTTTAAGCTAGATCCTGGGGAGGACTAATTGGGCCACTGACCCAAAACTATAGGACCCTCTAGTTCAACTTAGAAAAAGTAACGATAATTTCTCAATTCTGTTCATGGAACTTCAAAACCTTACTTTAACTATGATTCGGGCTATACAGGTTGCAATGGATAAATTGTCACCACTTTATATTTTTAATTTTGCACATGTGCATTGTTTGTTTTTGATTTTGTTGACTGCACAATATAGTAAGGTCAGTTGGGCCCCATCTGTGAGAAAAAGAACACCATGATGCAATTCATACCAGAAATTTGAAAATGACATGCTGTACTGCTTGGCATTTTACTGGAGGCTCTAATACAAACATTTCACAGTGTTTGGGTGTCAATCTGAAGAGAGTACAGAAGACTCAGAATGAGTTGAATGAGTCTAATGATGATTACAAAGGTGTATGGAGTAATCACTAGTGATGGCAACATTATGTCTCCATTCCCACAGGACCTCAGACTAAACACGGAAACCAACATCAAGTGCCTTAAGGAGGTAGTGCTGTCCTGAGTCAAACGGGTAGCTGTTTCTTTTTATAATTAAACAGTATATTTATTTATATCTATCTAATTATAAAAAAACAGAGTATCTACTCAAATTAAGGTATCCCTTAAAAATAATCTTTAAACAAATAAATTAAAGATACCTATCTTTTTAAGAACTATTTATATAGAAAAATGAAATACAATTTTCAAAAATTAACAAGAATGGTGACTGTATGAAAAAAAACAGATGTCGAAATTGCTGAAAGAGAGAGAAAAAGTATAAAACCAATAAAGGGAGAGTAAAAAGTGACAAGAAAAATGGTGAAAAGAAGTAACCACAGCACTCTACATGTTCACACATACAAACAGGTGTCCGTGCAGAAAAGCATGTGCACATGCATGCGCACATAAATTATGGAAAAAAATGACAGTGAAGCAATGAAAAGTTGCACATATAAAAGAAAGAGAAGAAAATAAACAATAAATTGCTGATATTTCCTGATAAGTGGACAGAGTGATTGCTATATATATATATATATATATATATATATATAGTCATCTGCAGACAGATCTGTTTTGCTGTATCACAGCTCATCAGTACGGTTTGACTCCGATTGCTTTTAACCGACGATTGAAACCTGACCGAATTGGTGTCAGTCGGCGATTCTACCTCTGGGCTATGGGCGCTCGGTAGAAGAAGGCATACTTTTTAGCACATTTATTATCATTATACATGCCCAATAGCCAGAGTGCTCTAATTCATTATTGAATGAGCGATGTGTACATGCCAGAGTAGCTACTGTTTTTCAAAGTCCCCCATTCTTCCAGAGTGCTCAATCAGGGTGTGAGAGCATAAATAGTTATCCACAAACAGATCTGTTTCACTGTATCACAGCTCATCAGTATGATATGTCCCAGAATGGGATATATATCAATATGAGGTTGTTAAGTGGTTAAGGCAGATGTAATCCAGTAGAACAATCTAGTCTGTAGTTGTAATCATCGTATGCCGTGTTCTGAGATGTAGACGTAGTTAGTAGTAGACCAATGGTGATAGATCTCACTCACTCTATCGACATCCTTGCCTTTGTCTGTATATATGGCTGATAGCAGCCAATCACATTATAGTGAGGGGGAAACAAGGTGTATCTATATTCATTACATCAATATATATCAGGTCTGCCATTTATATTGTATTATGAAACAGACACCTTTGGGTATTGACTTCAATGTCCACTTTTATATCTATATACACATTGTTTCAGATATTGACAACTTTAAGCCATAAATTTCAGTCTGTTATGTGCCATACGTGATACACGCTTGGGCGATCATGTCTCGAAAGAGACATGACTGACTGGGCAGAAGATTATCCCGCAGTAGGTTGCCATTGCTTTCTGCGGTAGACTGGTTGCCGACCAAGGCTATAGAACCCAATCTGTCCTGCTATTTAACCCATAACTGGAAGGAAGAGACGGATTAATACCTTTCCCAAGGGTATTTGCGCGTAAGTGAACACAATGGATTCAACTGGAATTTGAACTCGGCTCCCCGGCTTCTCATTCCGAGCCGATATCCACTGTACCACAACGCAGCATACCTTAAAACTATATTTTATTACATATATATATATATATATATATATATTGAGAGAGAGAGAGAAAGGGAGAGAGAGAGAGAGAGACAGACAGACAGACAGATATATATATAGCAATTCTAATTGGATAGCTAATCTTTTCATTCATAAAAATATTCATTATTCATTGAACTTAACTTTTATATGCTGAGATTGTATTTCAAGCATTGGAAACTATTATGATTCATTCCTTCATTTTACAAAAAAATCAAAATTAAAGCAAAAACAATGAATTTGACAAAACATATAAAACCTGACTCACTGATAAAGAAGCTCAAATATAATTTTGTATTAAGCTAAGCAATTAAATTTGTGTGTAACTTGCATTAAATACGAAATATAATTGATTATAAATCTCCAGAGTTAAATGTCTTATTACTGACATCTGTTATTTAATTCATGTTGAAAAAGGGGCAGGTTTCAGAGTTAGCCAATCAGAAGACATAACTAAAAATGATTGACAGCTGGTAGGTTGAGGTTTAAAATTTATCATCTTCAAGTGGAGAAGTCTTTCAGAGCAATGAAATTGTTATATGATACTTATTAAAAAATATATTCACTCCTTACACACACACACACACACACACACACACACACACACACACACACACACATGGAAAAAAGAACAAATTAATTGCCTAATTTGTTTGGAAACCATGAAACTTTCAGTTTATAAAAGAAAGAAATCAAGTAATTTTTAGTGACAAGGAGTTATTAATTGACGTCAAGGTCAAAATCTGTGAACATTGCTCCTTTAGATGTTGGTTGTAAAACATCAGAAATGTGGGTTAACCCTCTAAGTAAAGATTTTTGGACAAGTAAGTTTTATGGTGGTAAGTTATGTGAATGATAAATTTCAAAAATTGTTTCCAGGTGACTCAAGTAATTTTTTTATAAGGAAACAATCATTTCAGTAAACTATATTTACATAAACAAATAATATTTTTTATCTCATTCATTTGTAGCTAAGTGTGAATTCATTCAGGGTTACCTAGACTGAACTACAGTGAATTTGTACATCAGAAAGTCCTTCACTTTTAAATTTTGAATTGACTTTTCTTGGTCAGCTGTTTTATTATGGTACATTTGCATGTCTTTTTGTTTACCAACTGATGTGTCTACTTACTTACTTATATCTTAGCCAGCCTATGAACTTTTCAGTCAATCCTCACATCTAAATCTAAACTTATTTATAAATGGAACTTTGTCTGTATGTGTGTGTGTCTGTGTGTGTGTGTGTATCCGTTACCTATAGACTCCAAAATGGCTGAACCGATTTTCTTGAAAATTTACACAGTTGTACTATAAGCGTCTGTGAGTGTTCTTAGCCAGGTTTTCTGTCGCTGTACCCCTGATAAATATTAAAAATCGATAATCGAAAAAATCAGATTATAGAAGGAGTGGTCCGATTTTAATCAAATTTAATACACTCATAGACAAAGACATAAGAAATGATATTCAGAAGTTTCAAGGTTGCAGTTCTTACAATAGTGCAGAAGATTGATATATATATATATATATATATATATATATATATATATATATATATATCAAAGTTTTCATTACACCCGAGCGACGCCAGGCTATACTGCTAGTATGCATATATCTGTGTTGTATGTGTGTAACTTATAAGTACTTAGGCCATTTATTGTATACACAAGCACATACACACACATAAAGTTTAACTGTTGTTAAAATAAAACAATTGAATAATACATTGTTTCCAACTCAGATTGGGCAACCCCTACTCCTGGTTAAGCAATAAAAACTCAAAGTTGAAGAAAAAGAAATTACAATTTTCAGAAGTTATGTATTTATGAATTATATGTTTTCCATTGGTATTTCAATTTATGTAATTTATGTATTTATTTATGTATTTATGTATTTATGAATTATATGTTTTCCATTGGTATTTCAATTTATGTAATTGAATCTGGTTACAGTAATAAGTATGACCACTTATCAGGATTGGTGCAGGTTGTTCACAAAATGACAGCTCTGGGATAGAAACTCTCTGAGTGAAACCTCTTCTCTGCCAAAAGGAATAAAGATGATTTCACACCATGTATGTGGCATGGCAATTCATATCTGTGAAGATCCTTGCTGGTGGAATTAAAGAATGTAACTCATTTGAAAATTTGCTATAGTAACATAAATATCAACTATAGTAATAGTAATGGAAAATATTATATTCAACTTATTTAAAATATATTCAACTTATTAATACTACTATATTATAGTAATATAATATAGTATATAAATATATAACTTATTATACTATATTATTGTAATATAAATATAGTATATAAATATATAACTTATTTAAAATATATTCAGCTTATTAATACTACTATATTATTGTAATATAAATATAGTATATAAATATGTAACTTATACTATATTATAGTAATATAAATATAGTATATAAATATATAACTTTTTATATTATATATTATAGTAATATAAATATAGTATATAATTATATAACTTATTTAAAATATATTCAATTTATTAATACTACTATATTATAATAATATAAATATCAACTGTATAATATAAATATCAACTATAGTAATAGTAATGGAGTATTGAGACACTAACATTTCATCAATATAAAAGAGGTTGCTGGGTGAAAATAGTTCATCACCTGCAAGGCTGAGTAATTGATTTGAACTCTGTCAAGGCTAGACGTTGTATTTACTTTTCCTATCACTTAGTTTTCTTTTCTTTAACATTAGGACTTCCTTTCTTTCATCATTTGCATTTTACCCTTTCTTCTTTTCCCTTGCTTTTCTTTAATACCATACTGCTTCATATTATTATCTCAGTCAGAAAGTGTAATGGGTTCCAGTTCAGAAAGACCTGAGACTGGGCACAAATACAACACTGAGATAAAAAGCATAATGGTCATATATACAAACAAACAATAATAGTATATATCTATAGTGGCATAGAGGTTAAAATGAACAGTTGGTTTACCAACACAAGCAAGATTAATGAAGGATGATAATGATGATGAAACACGAGTAATTTTAACAAATCAAAATAAGGAATTTATTTTTGAATTTACATTCTTGTAGTAATGTTAGTAGCTCAATTTGGGAAAATAAATCAAAATTCTTAGTCCATAGTTTTAGCATATTGTCATGAAAAGAATATATTTAAACAACAAATCAAATGATTTAACATAAAATAATATTAAAAAAATGTTTATGACAAAGGTAAGAGAGTTTGTTGCTTACTGAAGGGATATATGGTTTGCATACTTGACTTTCTTGGATTGTTGAGAGAAAATTCTTTGAAGTTTGGTATGTTGGTCAGAGGCCAATAATATAATTGGGAGTAATTTTACACTGGTGAGTACTTCAATGCTGGTTAAGAGAGACTGCAACAGAGCCTTTTACATGACTTCAGACACTCTTCTTTGATTAATTTAATTTTTCTT
Organism: Ascarosepion bandense; assembly: GCA_037127315.1. Taxonomy (NCBI): domain Eukaryota; kingdom Metazoa; phylum Mollusca; class Cephalopoda; order Sepiida; family Sepiidae; genus Ascarosepion; species Ascarosepion bandense. The sequence goes on from JBBBDQ010001389.1 coordinate 2,221,836, forward strand.
CTCATTTTAGCTAACAAATATATTTTGTAGATTCTCTACTTTCTTTCCTTTTTCTTCTTGGCTCACTGACTTATTTGTGTGAGGGCAGGGTTTTCATTGGTCCATTTATAATTTCATGTAAGCTCACAAATTTCTTTCCTTCTTCTTCAGTCTTCCAAATTTGAAGGGAGTAGGTGAAGGGAGTCATTATTTTGCTTTCACTACAGGCTATTATCACCATTACCCTCACAAAATAGCAATTTAATCATCCTGGTTTCTTATTACACAGAATTAAAAAAAATATAATTTTTTCAGGTCAAAACTGTTTTGGTGTTCCCCCTGTATGTGCTTATAGGTTGAAAGATTAATAAGGTTTTTTTTTATCATAGTGAAGAAAAACTGAGTTTTTAATTATTGTGTAGTGAACTGATAAATGAATAAAAAAAATTGAAGTAAAAATTTGACATTCTGATTGTTTTTAGATCTGAGCTGGAATTCGTGTTTTAATCCTATCTAAAGAAATATGATTACCCTCTCCTTTCTTGAAATGTACCGGCTATGACAGTTTGCGCTTATGATGTTGAATTGTTATAAAAAGTGGGATGAAATGAATATAAAGCATTCCAAAACTGATTGAGTGTGAGGCCAGTAATTCTACTTCATAAAAGCTTACTTTCTGTGAAAACCACAGAAGTAACACATGAGATTGTAGTCTTACACAAGAAAGTTTACAGCGTTAACATAAACCTCAGCATTTATTTAGGACCTATGAGTAACAATTGCTTTAAATTTTTTTGAAAATTTTTATTTAAAATTTTATTATAAAAACAAATATTGGAAATTTTTAGATATCTTATAAGCTTAAGTAGGCATGTAGCCATGTAGTTACAATGTTAGCTTTCTGACCAGGAGAACCAGTTTCAAATTTCACCTTGGTTTGTCTGTCTGTGTTTTGTTAACTTCTTGATAATATGAGCCTGGGTAGAAAGATCCAAACTTGTGGCACCAGTTGGAAGTACCTTAAAGCCATATCATGAGTTGATTCAAGCCTTCTGAGTAAAGATTTTTAGATGAAACTATTAGGAATCTGTTGATAATAGTGCTAGCATAAAATTACTGAGTTATTGAGACTGAGGATCTGAGTGTATTGGGCTTGTTCAAACTGGTGTCATGCCAGATTATGCATTCTCTCCCTGAAAATATAATTAAAGTCCACTCAACATAGTTACAGTATAAACCAGAGATTTGCTCTGTGGGTTTTGAAAAAGCACAAATATCCCAGAGAATGTTTCTGCAACAGGTATAAGCTAGCCACCCCCAGCAGACAAGTATATCTGTATATGAGTGGCTAGCTATAAAAACATCCAGGTTTATAGCCATATCACGTTGAAACACCAGTTACTATACCATCATTAAAGTTAAGCAAAGTTGAGCCCTGGATGGGTGAATGCGTGGGAATACTAGGTGGTGTTGAAGCCGCAGGGAGATGGTTAATGCTTATTAATTCAGCCTTGTGTCAGACATAACCAAACTCCCTACAACTTACAAGTTTGATGCAGGTTTTTCGTAATTATCCTCAGAATGTTAGTAGCAGGTTGAAATGTATAGATTTGTGAATGTGTGGAATAGTTTAAGAATAAAGTATACATTTTGCATGTTAAAATAGAAATTTATTAAAAGGAAAGAATAACAAGAATTTGCAGCAGTTAATATTCAATGAGAAACAAATAATGAGTTAAGGGTATCAAGAATTGTAGAAAATGCTCATAGTGGTAATTGGTTGGAAAGAGTTCATGCATATGTATGTATGTATAAGCGTTTGTTTGGTAGGAATGTCTTTGGATGGAGAAGAAGAAGTAAAAGGAATCAGCACACGAGAAAGAAGGAGAAAAAGAACGATGTGCAATGCAACCATATGTCCGGATCAACTGACTTGAAGTTTCTTCCATTACATTTTAGTTGTTTTGTCTCGCTGCTCTCATCTGACTCTCTGGCTGAGACTGATCAAAGTATTTATAGCATTTAGATTTTTCGCACTGGATCACTAAGTCCCTTTAGTCTTGCAAATTGCTTCCATTGGTCAGAAAATCAATTTAACACCTACTTGCAAAATCCAGTTTTGACTTTTTCTTTAAGCACATGGTCAATCCTTTTTCTCTTTGGGAAAAACCAGGATTTCATACCTCATTGTGAATTTTTGTAAAAGTGAAGAAGAAGGTTGATTTTGATTCATAATTTCCTATCCCACAGTGTAAGTTTGGATGTGCAGGCAGTGTAATGGATAATGGCTCAGAATTGTTAATTGGAAAGCTGAGTTCCAACTCCAGTCAGGTTTGTTATAGTCACTTGCACCCAAATACTCTTGAGAAAGGCATGAATCCACTTCTTTTGTCCAGTTATGGATTAATTGGTATGACATGTATCACTAAATTATTATTATCCTCCCCCCACCAAAAAAAAATTCTTACAATCTAAAAATATTTCATGGTTTTAAGTAACCTGCAAAGGGCTGATAATAGGTAAAAAATGAATGAATCAATCAAAATATAAGCACGATAATTAGAATAATGTCAGTCAGTTAAGTGCCATACATGATACACGCTTAGGCAATCATATCTCGAAAGAGACATGACTGACTGGGCAGAAGATTATCCTGCAGTGGGTTTCCATTACTTTCTGCAGTAGACTGGTTGCCAGCCAAGGCTATAGAACCCAATCTGTCCTGTTATTTAACCCATAATTGGTGAGAAGAGATGGATTAATACCTTTCCCAAGGGTATTTGTGCATAAGTGGATAAAAGACATTCGACTGGAATTCGAACTCAGCACCCTGATTTGCCATTCCGGGTCAATATCCACTGTGCCACAATGCACATCCTGAAATAATGTACAATGAAGTAATCATTTTACTATACAACTTGAAAAAGATCGCATGCTTTATTAAAACATCAAACTAGTCTTTACTATTTAAAACAGAATTTTACATTTTCACTATCAGAGATTTTATGTCCACACACTGAATATTATTGTAAAACAAATTATCTGGTATATTATAAAGAACCAAAATTGTTGAAAAATAATAATACTTATGCAATATTCTGTGTGAAATTAAATATAAATAGCTGCTAATTTATCAATTAAATCTGTGCTGTTTTTCAGATCAGTTAGATTTGTAACCAAAATGTCCTAAGTTGTTTTATAGGATCAATTTCCTCAAGCTGAAAGCACTGAACCACTGTTCACATAATTTGTGAAAGTTTTAAGACATGTGCAGAAAGTTAAGAGGCTGCAGTGGAGGGCAAAGAAGGCAAATCATTAAAGCAATTTCGTAATCTGAGAAATGAAACCTTTAGTTTTATGGTTATGTTGTCTAGATTAGAAATTTAGCTGAAGTCAATTGACTTAGATGAAAGGCAGTTTTATTGACTTTCAACCTTTGTCTAAATGAAGCCCATGTTTTAAATTACAATTTTCAGGCTGGCAGCATTTATAGATTTATGTGAGAGGCTGAACAGTCTTCAAGTACACAGTAATGAAAAAATACACACTGTTGCCATGAGACATAAACATGAAAAGAAGTACTTGTGTTTTTGTTCTGAAGTAAGAAAGTTAAAGAGAACAGAATAAATATTCAAAATGTCTTTCTAAAAGCAACTATTAATTTAGACCAGCATTGAGAAAAATATCTATGTCACCATGAAATTGTTGCGTATTTTCCAAATATACCTTTATCAACAAAGGCACAGTACTAGATTGGCAACAAGGTCGCATCATTTTACATTAAAAATGGCTAGGTGTAAAATGGCTTCCATCATCTCACTGATCACAATCAATAATATTTTTATTCATTCAGTCTCCAGACCAATGAAATTGCCGATTCTTCTTGGAATTTTTTTCAAGAATCTCTAAATAACTTGAACCATAACATCTTTTTTTCACTATGGATCACTCACAATAAATTCAATATGGCTAATGAAATCAATCATCCTTGGTATCTCTCAATTGCCATCAAAGTGACCCATATCTTAAAGAAGAAAGTCTTGAATATTTCCATAACAACTGCTTCAACCCAAATGTTTTTTTACATCATAGACTATCAGTAAAATGTAGTAATTGATTTTAAAAAATAATAATATACTAACAAATTTCCATCTTGAATAACAAATGCAGTATATCCACTGCTGTTACTTTTATCATATCAGAAATAAAAGAAATCATGCACATATTTATATTGATTTAAATAAATTTGAATATTGATAGCTTTATTTCTCTGTTGTTCATTTGTATTTTTATTTCATATATTAAAATATTGAATACTACTGTCACATCTGGTTGTTCGCCCCTGCTATTCATCTTGGGGTTGTCCACAAAATCCAAAGAAAAATCTGCAAGATAATCAATACCGATCTGGCAGCTTGACTCCAGTCACTTTCTCACTGACGTGATGTGGCTTCCCTCTATCTCATCTACTAATGTTTTCATGGCTTTTGTTTTGATGAGCTTAGCTCCTTGGCACCCTCTCTGCACAAATTTACCCTAACTGCTAGATTGACAATTAGGTCCCACCCTTTTACAGTGAAAACAAATGTAACTGCAACTTCTATGCTAGCAGCTTCTTTTCTCATAATTTCCATCAGTGAAACTTCCTTCTGTAAACTTGCTTCCCTGATAGCTACAATCTCCAAGAGTTTAAATGCAACATCAATTGCCATCTCTTATCTCCTTGACTCCCATCTTTTCCCTGACAGCCCCTGTATCTTGTTCTTCTCCCTTTTCACTCTACTCTCGCACAGCTCTCTTCAAACCAGTGTTTCCATCCTTCGCTTACTCATTCTACAACACTCCCTGAGACCTGTTCTTCTTTTTCTTCACTCTCCTCTTATGTAACTCCCTGTGCATCAGTGGCAGTAATGCCTTGCTTGGGGTGAAATTATTATAAAAAAAACAAAAAAATACTGAGATATAAATAAAATTATTTCTTATTAATATAAAAGTTATTTTTAGTAGACACACATATTTTCTGTTTTTTTTAAAATTATTTTTAAACAATGAAATTAATAACAATTAGTCTAGATTGATTTCACTGTTTAAAAAATAAAAGTAATAGGATCAACAACTCAAATACGTTTAGTCACTAAAAATAACATTTTTAGTAATAAGAAATAATGTTGACTAAAAAGATTCATTAATTAGTTCCTGACTTTTAGAGTCCAATACCAGGCTACAACAGAGGTGAACTTGTAGGGTTAGAGGGAGATAACTCATAACTTCCAATCGAGACTTCCCGCAAGGAATGGAGTTCATATATCCCAGTGATCATAAGAAAGGGTTCGGTTCAAAATTCCTAGCACCTGAAAAAGGCCAGAGTGTACAACGGCCGAAACATTGTACAAATGGCAACAAAGATGAATACAATAGTCCGAATAATGTAGATACTGTAAAAAATTATTTCGAAAACAAAATTATGTTAACATATATTAAAAAAATTTGATACATACAAGGCTGACAGAACAAAGATCCGATTGGCTGAAGCACACCAAAGATTGCTTCCTGTTATAAGAAGTGCAGTTACAGGGGCTGAGTTTATTGATGTATACAAAATGTCCACCTGGTTAATTGGTTTATTTGATACACCCTGGCAAGAAAGAAAATTTTTTTCCATTTATTATTTCAAGGCATGGGTGATCTGCAAAAAAAGAACTTTTAGCAATCAAAAATTACATTGATTAAACCAGATAGAATATAGACTGTTTTGATGTAAATCATTTTTATAAGCTGCGATCTAGTAAAAAGTGGTAAGGGAATGTTTTAGGGGGGGGTTAGTGTAAAATAACAATTCACTTGGATGAAAATAGATCAGAATAAAATTTTTATTACTACCCATACACTTATATTTAGTGTGCATGTATTCTCAGTCTGTCTAAGTGTGAGACCCTTGATTTTCTTGAAGGGTTGGTTACAACTTCAGTCTGTCTGTAGTAAGATATGAGAGCCTCTTTCTTTTGGGTGCCAGAAACATAATCATGATTTCATTATCTGGCACCTTGCCTCGGTGGTGTGTCCAGCAGGAAACAAGTGTGATTTCTCACAATTGGTGTGAATGTTTGACTTTCGCAGGCTTTCTGCTAAAAGTAGTGATTGGTTCATCTTAGCCAATTAACATGTTTGTTTTATATTCCTTTGGACTGACAGCGAAATAATAAATTGTTATAAATCTTACCCCATTGCTTTTGCATTTGCTTCTTTTTTTCTTGTTTTTGTAGTTGTTATTGATGATGATGGTGTCTGAAAGAAGCATGAATATTATTCTTGGTGAAACCAAATGTTATTAAAACTCACACATATGTGTTTCTCAAATTGATGCTTTTGATGATGTTATTTCTGTATACAATGTAGACTGTTTATAAATATACAAGGTGGTATCAGAAAAGTCCTGGACTTGTTCAAATCAGGTTAGAGATCTGATGGATTATTTAATGACAGCCTCATTTGATGATATAGACCTGAAGTTGGCCAGAGGACACATAATCTGAAACATTGTAATAACAACAACAAAGAAGAGGACAATAGTTCAAATGTAAATAGTGTAAATAATGATAACTCCTCATGTATCCAAAGAATTTTCATTATATCTCCCTGATTCTGAGTAGAAGTGTTCTTTCTGCTGCCATTTTCTAGAAGACTTCCTTGTTGCTTACTCACTATGTCCATGGAATTTTCAGTATCCTTTTTTTGACTCACATTTTGGCTTCCTCTAGTATTTTCCTCATCTGTGAAGAGATTGTCTAGAATTCACTGCCATATAAAAGGATCAAAATCACATAGCAATCCAGCACTTTTTTCTAAGAATTTTTTTTGTACCCCAGCACCTTGTTTAGCTTTTGGAATGCTTCTTTTGCTAGTCCAATGCGTGATTTATTATCAAAGAATCGGATTTTTATTACATTAATTTGATTAGTTTATATCACACTAGCTTGATATGAACACAAACATATTTTAAAATTAATTTTTTTCTTAAAATTTATTCCTTATAAGCTTTAATTGAATTTGATTTGATTTGTTTTAATGGCATATCAACACCTTATAGGTTAGTTAAGGTCAAAATTTAATTTTTAGGGGGAGCTTTGACATAATAAATACATATGTTATACTACTTTCACAGTTGAATGTATAGTAGACTAGCATCATAGCTCGGTGTTGACTGTGCAACTCAGAACATTTTAGTAGTAGGAGAAGATGCCACTTTTTTTTACATATTTTGTTTTTGTTTGAAAAAACATTTTTTTTTTAAAAATATTTCTTTTGTTTCAGAATTACAGGAAAAATATTCACATTTTTTGTTGACCAAATGAATTTTTAAAACGTTTTTAGAGAAATTAAATATAAAGGCTCATTTTTTTTTTAATAAAAAAATATCTTAGTCATGTTGACATAATTTAGCAACCATCTTAGATCTTAGATGTTTTACAGAGCAAATGTAAACAATCGGCTCCATTGGTCAAAAAGTGCGAAAGGGAAAATTGCTGAACTTAAACTCAAAAAGTATGTGTTGACCTGCCTTCCCTGTAGATATGTGTCCCTAGAAAGTTTGAATGGTGTAGCTTAAAAAATGTAGGCGTGCATAGGGAACAGTCTCATACAGACTCACAGATTGCCTTTGATATATATAGATAATACTCAGCTTTTGTACATATAAATGTTTGTGTGGACATAATTACTAAAGGTAGATTTTATGTTTTAGTTTTACTGAAGTTATATTTTGTAATATAGTTTTATTGTTGATCAGAGGCTTTGCTGCCATATGTAGTTTATCATCATATCCAGGACTAGCTCCTACATTAGCCTCTATCTTATAATTACAATTAAGAGGTGGTTCCATGCTTCTCAAAACCTCCAATCTTCTGATCAGAGGTCTTGCTGCCAGATGTAGTTTATCATCATACCCAGGACTAGGTTCTATATTAGCCTCTATCACTATAATTACAATTAAGATGTGGTTCCATGCTTCTCAAAACCTCCAATCTTCTGATCAGAGGCCTTGCTGCCAGATGTAGTTTATCATCATACCCAGGACCAGCTTCTACATTAGCCTCTATCACTATAATTACAATTAAGATGTGGTTCCATGCTTCTCAAAACCTCCAATCTTCTGATCAGAGGCCTTGCTGCCAGATGTAGTTTATCATCATATCCAGGACCAGCTTCTACATTAGCCTCTATCACTATAATTACAATTAAGATGTGGTTCCATGCTTCTCAAAACCTCCAATCTTCTGATCAGAGGCCTTGCTGCCAGATGTAGTTTATCATCATATCCAGGACCAGCTTCTACATTAGCCTCTATCACTATAATTACAAATAAGAGGTGGTTCCATGCTTCTCAAAACCTCTAATCTTCTGATCAGGGGCCATGCTGCCAGATGTAGTTTATCATCATACCAAGGACTAGGCTTAGTTTGGCTCAAGGGTTCAGTAATAGAGCACTTCATGTAGGTCAAACTCACTACATTAAAAAATGAATTGTATTGTGGTAAGCAGTTTTTCCTGCTATTAGTTTCATGATTTCTATGATTTTCGCATCAGAAATTTTACATGAATTTTCATGCCAAATATTTTTACGTGATTTTGCATGGCAAATATTTTACAGTTTTGCATATTTTTACATGAAGTATCTTCATATGATTTTACATGAATTTACATGATTTTATATGATTATTTTTACAATTTTGCATGATGAGTACTTTCGCAGAATTTAACATGACATTTACTTTTACATGATTTGCATACATGTTTTTATGACTTTATACAAGTATTTTTTATGATTTTGCATGATGAGTAGTTTACATGATATTGTTTGATATATAGTGACACTTTGCATCAACAATTACTTTTACATGATTTTGCATGATAATTAATTTTATATGATTTTGTATGATAAATCTAATCTAAACTTAATTATAAATAGAACTTTGTCTCTGTGTGTGTGTGTCTGTGTGTCCGTTACCTATAAACTCCGAAACAGCTGAACCGATTTTCTTGAAAAGTTACACAGTTGTACTATAAGCGTCTGCGAGTGTTCTTAGCTAGGTTTTGCGTCGAGGTACCCCCCAATAAATATCAAAAATCGATAATCGAAAAAATCGGGTTATAGAAGGAGTGGTCCAATTTTAATCAAATTTGATACACTCATAGACAAAGACATAAGAAACGATATTCAGAAGTTTCAAGGTTGCAGTTCTTACAATAGTGCAGAATATATATAAATAAAAGGCAAGATGTTTGTGTGCGTGTCTGTTTATCTGTCTGTATGTCCTTTATACAAATCCACCATTTTTATCCGATTCTCACCAAACTTCACACAAATATTCTTTAGGCTGAGTCTGAGCTCTAGGACCATGGATTAGTTTTAAAGCTTTCATTACACCCAAGCAACGTCGGGCTATACAGCTAGTATACATATATATGCTGTAGCATGTCAACACTCCGCATTTTAAAAAAATAACTAGAAGAACAATTTTCACTGTCCAGGCTCAGTGACTTGTAAAATTGATTCAGTATATAAAAAGGCATCAAAAGTGACAAAAACAATGAATCAGAACAAGATACCTAGGATCAAGTGTAGTATCAGTTGCAGCAACAGACAGCCATTCCATCATCATCATCAGCTTGCCAGCAGCTACCACTTGAGCCAGCCATTCTCAAGCAGGCCACCATCTTTGTCCAGCCATTGTCAGTCAGCATCAACAGTAAGCAATAAACTGTACTTTTCAGGACAACACTTTTCAATGACTACAAAATGTCTGTCTCAGGACAATACTCTTCGACACACTTCTTACTCTCAAAATGAACATACAGACATTTTTTTTTTTTTTGCCTAGGGTACTGAAACCTTATTTTTGTTGATATATTTTCTTTAATGAAAATAAACTTGGTAATATATTTTTTTTACTCAAGTCTTTATTTTGCTTCTTGTCTTCTGTCATTCAATATCTTTTTGTTGGCCAATATACCACCCGTAAAATATGTTATAACTAAAGAATTAATACATTTTTATTTTTGATTCAACATTTTTTATTACTTCAAACGGTACTTATTATGTCTATCAACATGCACACTCAAGAAAACTGAATAAAGAAAATGTAATCTTTGGCAGGGTTCAAACATGCATCAACTTTCGTAGGAGAAACCACTTGAACATGGCCTAAAGCAAGCCAAATCAGTCAGTGATTTCTCCTTCTAATAAATATTAAAAAAAAAAAACATGTTGTAAGCAAATGCATCAAGTTTAAAAAAAATAAAAAATAAATATATCAGTTGCTTTTACCTCAATAACAGCTAAATTTCCATCAGCCAAACCAGCAAAAACTGTAAGATCTTTTTCTTTATGTAGAAAGTTTAAGCAAAGGACTGCATCATGAACACGTAATTCCCACAATCGTTGTCTGTTTTAGGAAGATAAAAATATCAGGAATTTGAATTAGAGAAATATATCAGGATTTGAATTTCTGAGATGAAGAAATTATTATTTTTTTATACTGACATTTCTATTATTTTTTTACTATTGCTTTTTATTATCCTTATAGTATTAAATGTAAATCTTTAATTTTTTCCAGTGAAGCATTATTGTTAGTTGTCTTTTCTCTAACATTTTTTTCATTTTATTTCTACTGTTTTTTATTGAAACTTCTCAATCATTTAATTTTGTTTTTTGTTTTTTGTAATTCATTCACCCCATCAAGGCCATAATGACATTAAGATGCAAGGGGTTACTGGGAATGAAAGAGGAGGAAAAGACTTTAGAAGGAACTGGGAATCCAATCCTAAACAGGAAACAAGAGGTAAATCTCTACTTCTTTTCAAAAGACTGTTGGGTGGGGTGGGGTTAGTGAACCAGATGACAGGCGAACATATCTAAAATAGATTAGAAATAATGTGTAAGGCAGATGAAAGAATACTTATTTAAAATTTGCAGTAAAAAAAATAAAAAAATAAGAAATAGTAGTCAAAAATTAAAAATGCTACATCTAAGGAATTTGAATATTATTACATTTAATATGACAATTATATATAAAAAAAACTTCAGAAATAAGATAAAAGAAAGAAACATAAGAGAAAGCTATAATAATGAATTGGGTACAATAATTGTTTAAAGGACAGTAACTATTTCTCTACTATCAGACTTTAAGTTTTACATATTACTGACATATGGTCATAGTAGAAATATTTGTTTTAACAGTCACTATAATGTCTTGATTTCCCATTTTACAAAAGAATTACAATTGAATGACAAAAAACATTGAAGGACTTCTTCAGATTAAATAATATTTTTATTAAATTTAATATTAAATTTTAAATTTCTGTCAACTGATGTGTCTAGATGCACAACCTACTCAACATTTTGATTTTGTTTATACTGCTGTTGTTTTTAAGTATAACTAATGGTAATAGCAGCAGTTTTGTTAAGAAGTGTTGTATGATCATGGACATAAATTTACCATGGAAAACTACTCTTTCTATGCATTTCTGCTTTAGTAAATTACTTTTACTTTTAATTGAAACTGCATTTGTTATGTCAAAATTATGGTCAGACATCACTTATTAAAGAATTATACAAAGATATATATCTACTTTCTTTTCACTGCCATTGGAGACAGATAAACTCAGTACTTAATAATACCATTCAATTGGAACAACAAAACAGATCAAATTCACTAAATTAGGAAGTTGTCTGCAAGATGAATTTGTTAATCATTAGTCTGTAAAAAAAGGTCATCACTGTCATTATTGTTATCAATATTAGCTTGTTACAAAAGTTTCCAGCTTTTTTTTTTATAAAAGTTAATTAAACAAAATCAAATGACAGCAAAATTTTCATCAACAGCAGCTGTAACAAAGGAGAAAAGATTTCATGAGTGCAATCAAACATGAAAATCAGCAACACTCATCAGCAGGCAGGTTAAGATTAAGTTCTCAACAGAAAATTGTTCCATGGAAGAATAGCCTAGTGGATTAAAGCATTGTTTCATGAATTTGGTGACATTGTAATCATGAGTTCAATCCTTGGACCAGGCAGTGTGTACTTGGATTCAGTAAACTGAGCACTATGGAAGATTCTTCTTCTTATACGTACTCTGTTCTTTTCAGGACGTGGGCAATCATGGCTTTCCACATCTCCCTTATCTCTGGTGGCTCACGCTTTCTCCTGTTACACCACGCAACCCTTGTTCTGTCATCTGCCTGATCAGCTCCTTCAGATATGTTATCCACTGCTTTCCCTTTTCTCTTTTCCTCTAGTGAATTAAAGCATTGGTTCATGAATCTAGTGACATTGTAATTATGAGTTCAATCCTTGGTACAGGCAGTGTGTACTTGAATTCTGTGATCTGAACACTATGGAAGAATAGCCTAGTAGATTACAGCATTGGTTCATGAATTTGGTAACATAGTAATTATGAGTTCAATCCTTGGACCAAGCAGTGTGTATATATAAACAAAGCAAAAAAAAAAAAATAATAATATAGATAAGAAATAAATGGATAAATAAATAAAAAGAAAATTGTGAAAAGATGAATTTATGTTTTTCCAGGTTTAAGTATTTAAGCAAATATTTGTTTCTATGTTTGTATGTGGTCGTCAGTTCACTTCTTTTGTTTAATGGATTAGGGATATTTAAGTGTTTTAAGATGTCAAGGATGTGTGTTGTGGTGCAGTCGATATCAGCTTGGAATGAGAAATCGGAGAGCCTAGTTTGAATTCCTGCTAAATTTGTTGCATTCCCTTATGAGCAAATAACCTTGGGAAAAGTTTAAAACCATCTCTTCTTTCACCAGTTATGGGTTAAATAGAAGAACAGATTTGGCTCTATAGCTTTGGTTGGCAACCAGTCTACCACAGAAAGTAATGGCAATCTACTACGAGAAAATCTTCTACCCAGTCAGTCATCTATCCTTCAAGACATGATCGCCTAAGCGAGTATCACGTATGGAAATTAACTGAAGATGACAAGTTTTTTCTAAAAGGTATAAGTTACATCTATTTCTTATTCCATTATAAGATTTGGTTTTTGTGATGACATTCCAGGTAATAATTAGGTTTTTGTTGTTGTATTTTAATTGCCAAAAATATTTGGAGAGGGCAGTATTATTCTTGCATTTTAGATTTAAACTCAATTTATGGTTGTAAAATCAGTATTTCCATTGTTTTTTAATAGAACCAAAAGAAAACTTAACATTTCCATCAGAATGCATGCTAACTTTGTAAATTATACATTCATTCATTGATCACTAAGTGGGCAGATCATATTTTTTAGCAGTTACAATTCTTTTTAATAGAGTTACTATTATTTTGCAGGTTTATTAAGTGTTTATTAAGTATCATATTGTTATATTGTGAGATATATTATTAATATTCTTGATGTAACTATAACTAACACTCATGGCTTTTGCTCTTTTCACTCATGCTACTAGAGTGGCAACTAGATCTCACCTTTTTACCATCAAAACCGTCAAATATAGCCACCACTTCTACTCTACCAGTTTCATTTTTCATATTTCTTGCCTGTGGAACTCCCTTCTGTATACTTGCTTCCCTGACAGCTACAATCTCCAAAAGTTTAAATGCAACATCAACTGCCATCTCCTATCTCCTTGATTCCCATCTTTTTTATCCATTTCCTGACACCCTTTGTACATTGTTCTCTTTTTTATTTTTTTCACTCTCCTCTCACTGAAACCCCATGTACATAAGTGGCAGTACTGCCTTGAATGGGATGAAATGATTATAAAAAAATATAAATTTTTATATATTAAAAACAATATTGGGAAAAAAATGAATGATAAAATGGAAAAAGTTTTTGTGCGATACATTTTGTCCTTTAGGATTTAACTTCATTTATTATGTGGATGACTGAGGAACGCTGGGAATTCTGAATATTGAGAGCTGTAAATTCTGAGTGCTCTTAAGTATAATCTGATGATTATACTAGATTTTATTTCATAGATATGATATCACTATTTACATGAAGAGGAGAAATACATTGAAAACATATTCAAGCTTCTTCACTTACCTAATTATTTCATATTCAATGCAAAATAAAAGAAAACATTTCTGACAAACCCAATGAATGAAAGAACTATATTATTCTATTAACTAACTCCATCACATCTAAAATTGAAAAGAACTTATCTAAATGCAAAATAAAATTTGTTATTACTATAGCTAAAACAATAAAATATGTAGTTAATGCTAAACAAAACAATAAGCTAAAACTTGAACGAGATATTCAATCGCCTGTAATAATTGTCACAAAAATACAAAGGAGAAACCTCAAGAAATGTAAACAAAAGATTATATGAACATGAAAGATGAATTTTATAAAATAATACATCAAATGTGTTGGTTGCCTGCCGTAAGAGATTGACCACAAATCTGACATAAAAAATGATACTCTGATCAAAGGAGAAAACAATTTACTATAACAGAAATGTCTAGAAAGTGCCTTGATTGCAAGGTCATCCACAGTAAATTTGTGCCCTGGCTCATACAACATTTTATCACTCCTAGCATATATATTATCACAGTGTGGGATATACAATAACAAAATAATAAAAAGAAACAAAAAGAAGCTAAATAAAATCGGCTATATATAAAAAAAATTATTTAAAATTCCCAGGATTCTCCATTTGTGCAGATGTGTAGTCATACGAATAAAACAAATTTCATTCAATAAAGTCCTTAAAGACAAAGAATATGACACAAAACACACACACACACACACACACACACACATATATATATGACAAAACATATATATATATATATTATAATATATATAACAATATATATACATATATACATATATATATATTATAATATATATATATATATATATATGACAAAACATATATATATATGTATATATGTGCAAAGTGTATGTATATAATTATAAATATCAATATATATATATATATATATATATATATATATGCAATTTGTTATATATATTATATTATTTATATATTATATATGTGCGGTACTTATTTGAAAGCACTCAATATCAGTGATAGAGCTGACATATTGAGAGTTTGTAACCCTGGGTTTCACGCTCTTGTGATCATCATACAAACTGATTAATTTTTTTAAAAATTGGCTATATGTAGGGCTGCGTATATTCGTGTATTTTTGTGAAAGTGGGGAAAAATCTGTCGACATGACAGATGCAGACATATATATATACATTTGTACACCCATTGACGTGCACAAAGACACACACACATGCATCCACCCACTGGGGCTTGCATAAACATATGCATACAAACTCACACCTATCTATCTATCTATATATATATATATATATATAGGTTTTTTTATATTTAAGTTTTTACTTTTGTGTTATTTATATAATATTATATTACTTTAAAAAGTTGTCTTTTACAAATGAATGAGTAAATAGCTTTAAGATTAGGTAATTTTTCAGAAACAGTAAAAATCTATAAAATGTTTCTTTATAATGCAATGGTGATTGTGCTTGATGCTGTTTGATTGGATTATATTTTTTTAAACTAAAAGATATCAACAGATATCAGAGGAAGAGGTTCAGTTGATCAAAACAAGTGTCAGACTTAATCTGCTTGGTGTTTGAAGTTTTGGGAAAAGAAAATTAAACTCCTTGAAAAGTTAATTATAAAAGTAATCTCTTAAATTATTTCATCAATTTTTTAGAAATTAAGTTTTCCTGTTATGTGTATATACAGTTTCATAGATTACACACACACACACACACACACACACACAGTAGTATAACACAAATTTCTATTCAAAAGGCATATTATCCAATATATTCTATTATATACTGATTTGTTTGAATTATCATACTCATTGTGGTTGTTATAGTCACAAAACTTTAGCTTGTATCCATGGGTCTTCTTCAGGTGTCTCTTGTAATTGGTAATATTTGAATTTCAAATAAAACCCTTTATTCAATCAATGAAGAAATTCTCACAATGTTATTAACCAACTATAACAGATAACCAAACAAGCCTGAAAACTACAATCATCGAAGCATTGTAACTTCAACAACTAAGATAAGAAATCAGTTCCAAGTAAATCCATGAATAATAATAATAATAATAATAATTCTACATTTCAAGAATACAAACTATCAGTAGAGTTGGTTGCTAGGATATAAAGAATACTTCCAGTTTGCATTTACCCATTCTAGGCTATTCCTGGGTATGATGACAAACTACATTTGGCAGCATAGCCTCTGATCAAGAAATTGGAGGTTTGAGAATCATGATAGCATCTCTTAATAATTGTTGTTCCCTCAGGTTCAACATGACATGCAAGGGGTGATGTGGCAACACCTGTTAGGGCCTCAGCTATGGGTGCATACTGAAACTCCTCAAACAAAACTCTCTGAAACCATAAAAATACATATTTATATTAAAAATACCAGCAATACATAAAAAAAATTGCCAAAAATTTTATTTGTAGTTGAAGGCATACAATTGTATTAAAAATATATTTAATTGAAGCCATAAAATTGTGTTCAAAATATATTTAGTTGAGGCCATGAAATGATGTCCAAAATATTTAGATTTTAGCATTCAATAATCCATAGAGGTTGATACACTATTAAATAAAATCAACTAAACAACCAAGATGAAATAACTTTTTTATAATATTAATCCATATAATATTCTACAATTTCTTAAATCAAGCTGTATTCCAAAATATAATTTCAAAATCGAAAACATAAAACATACATATCACCACATTGTAATTACAGGGTGTGATGGATGAATTGAAGTCTGATTTATGCAAAAATGAAAATAACACTGACACCTAATTTTAACAGATATATTTATAAAAATTACAAAAAATATCTTGAAATAGAGTAAATGTATTCTATAAAATCTTTATTGGCTTCAACCACAGCCTGCATCTCTTCTGGATGGTCTCCTTGTTTAAGTTGGTGAATACTGCAATAATCCTTGCCTTAATTTCATCTTTGGTATTACAAGGAGTTTTGTTGGTCACTCGCTCAACTGTGTCCCAGGTATAATAATCAAGGGATGTTGCAGCCTGGAGAGTTAGGTGACCAGATGTAAGGGGTGTTGGCAATTGCAGAAATTGCCGGCAATCTATGACTGGGTTTGCCTGCTTGTATGGTGTGAGGCAAATAAGACATATCTGGTAACACAAATGAACTAAGCAAGAAGCCTTAAATAAAGAACTCAAAGAGAGTTTCATGACAGAATTCCAAGAAAGTTCTGATACAGTTCTGTTAAAGTGTTCATTAGAATACCATTGAAGCCAGTTAAGACATAATATTATAACCATTAATAGCAAGTTATATCAGCGGCAATGTAGATGTGAAACTTATATGGAGTAGAAAAAAAAATTTTTAGGCTGTGGCATGCATAATAACAGTGATGATGAGATATTAGAACCATGTTGGTGTAATATTTTTTTGCTGTGTGTAAAGATATTCTTAAAAGTATGGAAGAATTATTAGCCTAAGTGACAAAATTACAGCAACAGCAACAACAACAGCAGTTGTTGAAACTCCCAAAACAACAACAAAAGTTAATTGGAATTATTCACAAGGAAATAGAAAATTATCCAATTATTTTCACTCCCAACACAGTGGCAAATGCCACAATTGCAATTTACATGCAATTCTGATGATGGAATTACCTCTTCTGCTTATTTTGCAAGATACAAGAAAATTTATGAAGAAGAATGCAGCAACTAGGAATGTGAGAAAAAAACAAGACTTTTGTTGAGACTGTTAGAACCAGTAGAGCTTGAAAAATACTGTAATTTTGTATTACCAAGAAAACTAGAAGAGAAATTTGCTTTGAAGAAACAATAATCTGACTAAAACTTTTAGCAAGGAATGTTTGCTATTAGAAGTGTATGAATCTGATAAAAAAGAAGTCAAATATTTTGTCACATATTTTTTTTTATAATCATGTTGCCCCAAGCAAGGCATTTTACTACCACTGTTTTGCAGGAGGTTACATAGGAGGAAAATTATGAGCAGTGAGAGGTTGCAGAAGGTGTCAGGAAGAGAGTAGGAGAAGAAAGAGAATACTGATGAGAGTGGGGTGGATGAAGAAAAAAGCATGAGAAAGATGATGTAAGTTAGTGAGACAAGAGATGACTATTGACTTTACATTTAAATTCTTGGAGATTTTAACTGTCGGGAAAACAAGTATGCAGAAGGGAATTCCACAGGTGGGAAGTGCAAGAAAAGAAGCTGCTGGAGTAGAATTTGCATTTACAATTTATTGGTTTCACAGTAAAAGGGTGGGACCTTAGTTGCTAACCTTGTGGCTCGAGGAAATTCATATATAAGGGGTACCAGTGAGCTAAGTTCATCGGAGCAGAAGCTGTGAAAGTATTTGTAGAAGAGACACAGGGAAGCCACACTGCATTGGTGAGAAAGCGACTGTATCCTAGCTGCCAAGTCAGGATCGATCACATTAAAGATTCTTTGTTGGATTCGGTCAAGGACACCTAAGTGGATAGCAGGAGCACCCGACCAGATATGGCAGCAACACTCAATGCATGGGCAGATGGTAGACTTGTATATTTGCAGGATTGTTTCAGATGGGAGAAGCTTCCTGGCCTTACACAGAAAACTGACTTTCTTAGCAGTGGATTTAGCTATGGATTCTATATAGTTATTCCACTTGAGGTCTGATGTGAGAGTTAATCCAAGGAGATGCAAGTGTTTTACTTTCAGGAAGAGAAGCCTGATCCATGTTAATGGACGGGAGGAATGATTGTCTATAGTGGTTATTAGATAGCAGCTTCATTTTGGAAGCATTAAAATTTATGAGCCATTACTTACCCCAGTCCACCATGGATTGGAGGTATACTAGAATTGTTAGCAAGGAGTGTACAAGATTCAAATTAAATGATCTTTTTCTGAATATGTTTAAAGAATTCATTTTCTTTCAAGGTTTAATGTCTAAAAAAGATGCAGAAATACATGCTAGAATCCCAATGAAATTAGAACAGGATCAAAAACTAACTCTACATAAAATATTAGATGAATGTCAGAGAATCATAAATCTGAGACGCAATACAGAGGAAATTGAAGAAAAGGAATGTGCATACATACAAGTCAAAAAAAAAACATGTGGAAAAGAAAAAAAATTAATCCATGTTTCAGATGTGGAAGTTTACATCTCAGAGATGACTGTCCCTTTAAGAATTCAAAGTGCTACAAGTGTGGAAAAGTAGGTCATAAAAGTCACACTGTAAAACTAAAGCAGGGGAAAGTTCTCACAGAAAAATTGTGTACATAGTGTTGGGATGGTATAAATAATTGCAGAAAATCAAAGAAAATTTATTTATGCCCAAAATAATGATGTAAAAATGCAGCAAAAAACTGGTAGTGATATCACAATAATAAATGAAACCATATGGAAAACAAGCAGAAAATATAGATTAAAAAGTGCTTCAACAATTGCATGTGGCATGTCAGGTGAGAAATTATTTGTTATTGGTGAAAGGACTTGCAACATTTAATTTTGTAATAAATGTGTAAAATCTAAATCATTAAAAATACTACAAATTTATTTGGTACTGACTGGATGGAATTGTTCAAGTTATGGAATTTACCTATAAATATTTATTGAAAAAATATAAGTGGAAAGTAACCAGTTTAAAAAAAAACAATGTAAAAATTTAAAGAAAGAATTGAAAAATTTTTTCCAGATGTTCTGTCAGATGAATTGGGTTGGTGTTTCAAAGTCAAAGCAAAATTTCAAGTAAAAAAAGGGTTGATGTCAGTATTTAAATCAAAATGTGTACTGTTTGCAGCATTAGATCAAGTCAATGAAGAACTAGACAGACTTGAAAATAGGGTATAATTGAATAAACTGACCATTCAAAATAGGAAGGAGTAGCAGTGTATGTAAATAAGAAAACTAATAAAATTCATGTTACTGCTGATTTTTTGACTGGGTTAAACAAATGTTTAGAATAACATAACTACTTATTACCAAGTTCAGAAGCATAATATTATAAACGTTAGTAGCAAGTTATAAAATGAGGCATGGTGTAGAGTCTTTGCTAGACAAGACTCTGCACCATGTCTTCAAGCAGCCACTCTGTTGACCAAGAGCAGCACTACTTCCTCAAGGCACTCTGTGTTGAGTCTGTGAGAAGATGAATAGAGGCATAATATCTCCATCATTGTTGATTGCTCTAAACACCATGATGTTGATTGAATATATCATCCAATAGTTTTCAAATCCTCTTCACTGAAGTCAGATTGATACCTAGACACTCTGAAATGTTCATATTAGAGCTTCTGGCATGAATGCTAAGCTGTAAAGAATGCCTTTTCCAAATTTTTGGTGGAGTGAATTGTGTCATAGTGGCCCTTTTTCTCATAGACAGTGCCCAATTGACCCTACTTTTCTGTGCAGTCAACAAAATCAAAAACATATAAACATATAAAATGGCAACAATTTTTCCACCACACCTTGTATGTCCACCCAAACATGTATATGCACAAAAGCAGAGTATCATCTACCATCTATTCAATTGTGAAAGCAGAATAACATGTATCAGATTTCTATTACTTCAAAGCTCCTGAGAAAATTAAATTTCTGCATTAAATGACAAATAGTCCAGCAATCAATCCACCTATTCTAGGCCTTATTACATCCATGATATAGTAATGTTGATCTGATCTGATATAACTTCATCAAGCAAATAGATTTATCAGTATTTACTAGGGTACTTATGTCACAACTTTATGTCACACAAGGTCAAGGTTTAATGCGGGTTTAACAACCATAACAAAAATTGCTAAAGCCATCTTGGCACTGCTCCTTTTTGTGACACTTCATGTGCCAGGCAATAAACTCAGCCCTCTCCCAAGAGAGTGGTACTGCCTGGGGGAAGGCACCCTTTTGCTTGGGCCTGGTCTTGGGCTTTGACTTAGTCTTGGACTTGAGATTGGGATTAAAATTTAACAAATGTAAATATATAAAACAATAGAAGACCAACACAGACACACACACAAACACACATACATACATAGAATAATAATATAACACTGACAGACAGACATAAACCCACACACAAAAACACACACACATAAAATATTTATAGCAGACAGGCAGAAACACACATACATACACACACATAGACTAATAATGTAATTCTGTTGCTGATACAAGAGAAATCTATGAAATTTCCTTTTTTAATTCAGTGAAGGTAATGCCTGTTGCTGTTTGAATGGATTCTGTTTTTGAAACTAAAGGATATCAACAAATATTAGAAGAAGGAGTTCAGTTGATCAGAGCAAGTGTCAGACTTAATCTGCTTGGTGTTTGAAGTTTTGGGAAAAGAAAATTAATCTCTTTTAAAAGTTAATTATAAAAGTAATCTCTTAAATTATTTCACTGACTTTTATAAATTAAGTTTCTCTTTGATACACACATACCATTTTATACAAAGTGCGTGCACACACACACGCACAATAATATAACACTGTTGCTATTTGTTGTTCAAAGACAAGAAATCTCGACAAATCAAATTCAAAATAAATGGTTGATGCTTTGAAGACATTAGTTTGGTGGCTACAGGAAATGTAAACCTCTTGACCAGGATAATTAATATTTAGAAGCAATAATTTAGTGTATTTTACCCTCCACCCCATTCCATTCATCCAGCTTCCTCCAATGAAGAACGATAACTCTTAAGAAATAAATTAAAAGGAACATTTAATGAGAGTAAATCACAGAGAACTATAAATACTAAAAAAATGCTTTGCCCATTTTATGGATCAGAAATCTTGAAACAAAAATAAAGAAACCCCCAATGAGATTCTGTTTCCAAGAGAGTTAGTCTAACATTATCATCATCATCAGTTAGTCCCATCATAGGCAATTGTCATAGAGTCACTGTTCAGCTGTCCATCTGACCAGCTCCCTCCATGTATCTCAGTTGTGTGCCAATGTTTGAGTTTCTAAAAATGATTTTCTAGTCCATTCAGTGATTATTGCCAGCCCATTTTTCCTCTGTGAACCTCTTCATCTTTTGCCTAAGGTGGTAACTTGTAAGGATGTGTGTTGTGGTGCTGTGAATATCTGCTTGGAATGAGAAATCAGAGAGCTAAGTTCAAATTCCAGTTGAATTCTTTGCATTCACTTACGCAGAAATATTCTTGGGAAAGTTATTAATTCATCTCTTTTTTCTCCAACTATAGGTTAAATAGCAGAACAGATTGGGTTCTATGGTCTTGCTTGGCAACTAGTCTACCTTGCCCAGAGGATAAAGGGTTTTGTGTAGAGTTAACACCCCCATCTGTAAAAAAGACAAGTTACAGAAGCATCGACAACTCCTCACTAATGGTAAGGGCTTGTTGACTGAGAGTGATGGGTTCATTAGGTAAGTTGTTAAGATGGCAGGGGAAAAATTGTTGTCTCTTGTGATATGTCAATACCATTTCAAAATTCTCTTCTTGATGGTGGTTATGAGGATTTTTCAATGGACCTGTTTCTTGTTTGATATTACATTGTGTTATTTTTTATGCAGTCTAAGTGGGAGATGTCTAAGATGGTTCTATGGCATTTCATTTCTGTATTCTCAGACATACAGAAAGATTAAGAAGGTAAATGGATATAACAGTCTGATCAGTTCTTGTTTTTCCACATGACTTTTATATCTTAAAAATATAAACTATTTTTTTTAATTAATTTTGATCACAGAGACCCAGTAACAGTTGACATTTAAATTTAGTCATAGAACAAGTCTTTCTTATTCACTATTCTTCATTCTATATTGTTTGTTTACACTCATTAGTAATTTACTTAGATGTAGTATTGTTTTTTTTAAACTATTTCATTCCAAGCAAGGTGTTAGTGTCACTAAGATGCAAGGGATTACTGGAATCAGAAGACTCTAGTGAGGAGAAAGGACCATAACAGAACAGGATCCAGGAAAATTTTAGATTTTTGTTAACATTGCATTTAAGGTTTTTTAAATTGTAGGTGGCAGGCAAACAAGAGACTGGAAGAGAGATCCAGAAGTAAGAAGTGCAAAAAAATAAACTACATAGTTTACCTCGACTGATAAAACAATGAGACTTAGTTGTCAATCTAGTAATACTCTTAAATTCATGTGGTCAAAGTATGAAGGCAAAGAGCTCTTTAAAATAACTGCCATAGAAATATTTATAGACGATAGAAAGAATCCACGTCATGGTGGTGGGAAAGTAAATGAAGTTGAGATGCCAGGTCAGGATTGATGATATTACACACTGTTCCTTGGTATTTGTTCAGAATCCCAAGATATATAGCTGGAGCACCAGACCAGGTAATGCTGGTGCTTGGATGGATGGCAAATCTTTGACTAGAAATACTTTCATCATATTGTTGTTTTTTTCAATTATTATTTTGGTTAATTTACATTATTTACAGTTAGACTAATGTTGGAATATTATCACAGTGTCTCTGGCCTTGTTCCGGAATCTGTCAATCTGAGTAACATTGAAGGAAATTTGAACTGAACTTCTTTTTCCATTGTCCATATTTATGGAAAATGATTTTATTACCTGCTTGCTGCTGCAGACTTGCTGTCAAGCTTGACTACCCTGTGAAGGTGATCTAAATCAACAGACACTTGAAGAAGACCTGAAGGTGTAACAGCCAAAACATTATGATAATAACAAAAATGAGGACATTAGTCAATAGGCAATGTAAATACAGTTTGGTTGTTTTACATTTTATAGCTATTAAGTAGCAGGAAAAAAATAAACAAAAAAAAATACAAATGAAATATTCCCTGATAAGATTTGAACTTGGGAGCTGAACAGGGATGACAACTTACAAATTTGAGATACAGAAACTCCTCAAGAGGCAAAACTCAAATTTATTGAATTGATCATATGTACAGGGTTTATATTATAATAATCTAAAAATAAATTAATAAATAACGTGAACTATAAATAGAATTTAATATATCTAAATTTATTTCTCTTGAGAAATTGGACATTTCAGAATGAATATGAATGCAGGTTCTGCAATATTAAGCTAGAAATGGAATTCAAAATTGTTAGACCATTGAACAGTATTGTGCAAAAATCTTGCTATGATGTGCCATTTTTGCTACTTTAATAAATCAAACAAGGAACATGGAACATTATAAGAAAATATTTTCAAATAAGTAAAAAAAATGACTATAGTTAGCATTTAATATACGTGGAGTTATCTTCTGATAAATTAGATTATTATAATATAGATTGCGAAGGTGAGTATGGCCTGCCATTTTTTCTGTGGACCAATAATAAAACCATAAATAATGGTCTTCTGCTAAAAAAAAATTGCTATGATGTGCCATTTTACATGCAGACCAGTAATAAAATCCACAAAAACAAATCAGATCATAATATTAATTTCTAAATTCTACATTATTTATTGTACAAGAATGTTTATTTGATCATTTATTTTATTAAAGTATAGTTTTTTTCAGATTAACTGAGCAACTGCAATGAATTTACAAGTAAAAAATTTAATCAAAAGAATCAGTTTATGATCAAATAAAACTTTTTATGTGATTCATTAATTAGATTAAACTCTACAAATTATATTTTAATTAACTGAGGAAAGTAATTTCATAAAATGTAATTTAATTCATTATGGTAAGATATTAATTGTGGTCATTATTATTTATGAGAAACATTTCTGCTATCCTATTTATACTCATTATAACTGAAACTTTAAATTTATTCACACATGCAAACACATACAAGTTTAGAGGCTAATTCTGCATACAAACAATTTTTTTTATCATTTCCCCTCAAGTAAGGCAATGAAACCACTAAGATGCAAGTGTGAGAGAATTTGAGAAAAAAACAAACACTATTAAAAAGAGAGAAAAATAAAATAACAGGAATTAAGAAGACATAAGATAAGGATTGACATTGCATTTAAATTTTTGAAGATTAAAGTTGACCAGAAATTAAGAAGCTGGAAGAAAGTTCCCTAAATGGGACGTGTGCAAGAAGAAACTGTTATCATAGAACTTATGGTTGTATCTAACCATTTAAACTGTAAAATAATGAGACTTTGCTGCCAATTAATCAGTTAGTTAAGTGCCATATGTGATACACGCCTCGGCAACCATGTCTCTTTTGAGACATGACTGACTGGGCAGAAGATTATCCTGCAGTAGGTTGCCATTACTTTCTGCATTAAACTGGTTGCTAGCCAAGGCTATAGAACCCAATCTGTCCTGTTATTTGACTAATATCTAGAGGGGAAAAAGAAGTATTATATTATTAAGTAGTAATTAGTAGGGGGATCAGTTTATTACTTCATAACAATATAAAATTAATCCCCCATTTTATGCCCAGTAGAAGCCTTAATCATGTTTTCAACTATTATATTCAGTCAGTCAGTTAAGTGCTATATGTGATATATGCTTTGGGCAATCATGTCTCGAAAGAGACATGACTGACTGGGCAGAAGATTATCCCACAGTAGGTTACCATTACTTTCTGCATTAGACTGGTTGCCAGCTAAGGCTATAGAACCCAATCTGTCCTGTTATTTAACCCATAACTGGAGAGAAGAGACAGATTAATACCTTTCCTAAGGGTATTTGCACATTTTTCATTTTTTTTTTAATCATATTGCCCCAAGCAAGGCGAAAACACCACTGATGCACAGGGGGCTATGTAAGAGTGAAAAGATTGAAAAAGAGAAAAGCCGTAAACCACATCCTAAACAGGAAACAAGGGATGAGCCTCTTCATCTGTTCAATAGATGTGGGTGGAGTGTGAACCGGGCGATAGTTTAGTCTATCTACTCCAATTGAAAATAAAATAAAATAAAAAAAAAGAGTGAAAAGATTGGAAAAGAGAAAAACCGGAAACCACATCCTAAACAGGAAACAAGTGATGAGCCTCTTCACCTGTTCAATAGACGTATGCAAGGAATTCAACTAAAATTCAAACTTGGTTCATTGATTTCTCATTCCAAGCTGATTTTCACTGCACCACAACGCCAATCTAGTACTTTGCTTAAATAGATAAAGTCTAGGTACCATCAAAACAATTATCATGAAAGTATTTTTAAAAAAAGGAACATTATAGAAAAGGCTACATTGTAGCAGTGGGAAAGTGACTGAAGCTGATATACTAGGTCAGGACCAATAATATTGAAGATGTTTCTTTATATTTTATTAAGAATCTCTAAATGCATAACAGAAGCAGCAGACCAGATGTGTTAGCAATATCTAAACTTATTTATGAATGGAACTTTGTGTGTGTGTGTGTGTGTGTATCCGTTACCTATAGACTCCGAAACAGCTGAACTGATTTTCTTGAAAATTTACACAGTTGTACTATAAGCGTCTGCGAGTGTTCTTAGCTAGGTTTTGTGTCAAGGTACCCCTGATAAATATTGAAAATCGATAATCGAAAAAATCGGGATTTAGAAGGAGTTTTCCGTTTTTAATCAAATTTGATACACTCATAGACAAATATATAAGAAACGATATTCAGAAGTTTCAAGGTTGCAGTTCTTACAATAGTGCAGAAAATCGATGATATATATACATATATATAAAAGGCAAGATGTTTGTATGTGTGTGTCTGTTTATCTACCTGTATGTCTGTATTTTTTCAACCCTTTTATTTTAGTTTTTGCTTCAGGTTTGGCTCTAAGTAGGTATAATTGTAGTTCTTAGTCTCAGCCATGATACTATTTACTCAGAGGACTTATTTAGCCTTCAAAATTCAGTTTACGACGAAAAAAACTTATTTGATATTGATGCCAGGAAATGAAAATTTGACTTACATCCATTCATTTTTTTTTCAGTCTACGGTTTCGCTTTAACTGGAAACAACTATTGCTTTTTAGTCTTTCATGCCAACGTCCAAAGAGTGTGAGCTCCAGGACCATGGATTAGTTTTAAAGCTTTCATTACACCCGAGCAACGCCGGGTTATACTGTTAGTAATGCATGAAAGAATACATATATTTTCAATGTTTTATATGTATTTTATATATAACATAATAATATATAATCATATATTTTACATATATATATATATATATATATATATATATATATATATATATATAGCAGGGTAACAGGAGAAAGCATACTTAGAACCACCAAGGATAGGGAGATGTGGAAGGTCATGATTGCCTACGTCTGTCCTAAAGGGACATGACACATAGAAGAAGAAAAAGAAGTTTGAGGGGAAGACAACTATGGCTACCTGTACCACAACATTTATCTTGAAACATTGCTAAAGAAAACTTGTAGGAAAACAGCAATAATTACAGAAAGAAGTTCTCAAAAGATATATTTCTATCTCATTCAATCATATATATATATATATATATATATATATATATATTATAAATTATATTTTAGAACATGTACAAAATTTATTATATATCCACTACAAATCTTACATTTGTTTCAACATATATGTATATATGTATATATGTATATATACAACTTTACTATATGTATATATACTTATATATAGTAAAGTTTTGTAATTTACTTGAAGCATTGTGTATATGATATAGAAATATATCTTGAAAATATAAACTGAATCCAGTGGAATGATTAAATAAGTAAGAAGATAAAAATCTTACTAAATTAAATGTTTCAATATATTTTTCACTTTATCAGATATTTTGGGAAGAGAAATACTGTGGATTTATATTTCAATTTTTAAATTTTATGTTGTGTTGTTTTCATTGGTTGTGAAACATGTTGAATTTATAAAGATTTTTCTACTAGTTAGTTATTTCATTACACACGCACACACACACACACACATATATATATATATATATATATATATACTGAATGAGATAGGTATGTAGATATATCTTATCATTTGTGCTAAGTGTTTATCATAAAAATAATATCTAAAAAGTGTATCATATGACAATGAGGACAAAAAATTATAATGATTATAATGATGACGAAACTGATAATGATGATTGATACATGACAAGCATGATGATGATTATAATGATAATGAAGATGTAAACAACACCAATTATGATGATGATGTCAATTATAATCATGATGATTTTTGTCAACACTTGTAATGTTGATGCAGAGTAACATTTTGATAATGATGATAGAATATTAATCCTCATCTTTACTCCTTCTTTAGTGACCACAAATAGGCAAATTGTCTGCTTACTCTGATAAAAGATTCACAAATATCTAAGTAATATGTTTATTCTGAAATGACAATACACAAGTCCTCAGTTTACTCTGATAGTATTTACAATACACAAATAGCCAAGGGGTTATAAAACAAGAAAATCAAATTGAGTATAGAAACAACATTTATATATACACAGATATCAATTAAGGTTTTTTACAAATAAAGGGAATGTTTTTTGGATGAGTTCAAAGGACGTTAAATTGTTCATAGCAATAAATGCTGAAAAGAGAATTCATGTGTCTGTATGTGTGAGCGTTTGTCAGTTAGGAATGTCTTTGATGTGTTCGCTACATAGATCGGGTAAGTAGTTCAGGGGACAGCAAAGAAGAAGATGAGAGGGAAAGGAGGCGATGCGTTCTGTGTCGGCTTTTTATTTCATCTTTGTGGGTCCCAGCAAGTCATTTGGGAATTCACATCTGTATTTAATTCTGGGCTTCCCATTAGCCAATGAATAAAATTTGCAAAGGCTTGCAAAGAAAAGGAATTTGATATTTATTAATTTTTGGTTTTCTGCCGGAACATATGCGTGGAGCTGAGTGCGCAAAGACCAGTTTTGGTCATTTGCTTTCTGGACATCTGAGGGCAAACATCTGGTCCCTCGCTTTGCTCGGTATCACCATATAACAATCATGTTAAAATAAAAACATGGAAATAAAAACATACATTGAAATAAAAACAAATTATTTTTTTTTACCAATAAATATAGAGGAATCACATTATACATGATACTGTATTGAGCATGATTCAATATGGTATTCAAATATGGGCCTTAGTTTCTTGATTAAAGTAGATAAATTCTTATGAGCACATGGCCAAATGGCTAGAATGAACATGAGACTGGGTTTGAATCTCACCATGGTCCATTTGACGCGAAGGTGATTTCTTGATGTTATAAATCTGGAGGAGGTGATCCCAGAATGTAGCATCTTTGAAAAGTACCAGAAAACCATACCAGGGATTGACCCAAGCTTTGAAAGTGAAATTGGGTAGATAGGATTCTTCAAGCACTGTTGATGGTTGCACTAATATAAAGACACAAGTTATTGTGACTGAGAGTCTGAAAGGGTCCTGGCCTTGTTCAGACCTTTGCTCATGCTCGATAACGTGGTTTCTCCCAGAAACTGTAATTAAGCTTGCACAGTTGCAATATAAACCACATGTAGGCTCTGTGGGTGTTGAACAGAACACAAATGTGCCTGAGCAGGCATCTGCAATGGGGATTAGCTAGCTGTCTTATTAGACAGGCATTCTTGGACACAAGTGGCCAGCCATAAATTATATTCAAATTCTGATCTAATATATGTGTAAGATAATACTTACCTTGATTCTATGTCATAAGCATAAAGTACACTGGATAATGTTCCAAACAAAAATATTTGACTGCTTATGGCTTGAGCACACAAGACCCGGGTGTCAAACTGTCAGAAAAAATAAAATCTTTTATACAAATTTCAAACAAAACTAAAACATTTATTAAAAAAATTAGAGATACAGACAGTATGGACATAGGAATCAACACTTCATAGTAGTTGTCAGTTTCACATCTCAAACAATCTTCAGACCATTATTACTCATATAGAAAATATAATCAAGGAATTGTAAAATTATTTAATATTTCTATCTTAGTTTGAAGATTGCTTGAGGCATGAAACTGACAGTCACCATGCAATGTTGTTTTTTATGGCCACAATGTCTATATAAACACTATATTTCTGATATCGAGCATTCTTTTCCCATAAAAATAGTAAATTTTAAACAATATATTAATAGAAAAAGAAGTAATATATATTCTATAATATAAAATACAATATGACTTTATTTATCAGTCATGAATTTTATTTTCCCTTCTTGAATAATGGGGCATTCTGTTTTGATATCTCTGGAGATGATGTAAATCTATTAAAAATTTATTGACTTTATTGAATATTGTCACTCTAAATATCTATTGAGGACTTTCTGGGCAAAGATTCTGATGGCTCAACTAGGTATTTATGCAGATGACACTATTTACTCCTAATATTTAGTAGCAAATCCAACAGATCTGACTGATCTTGCAACTAATCTTAAAGGACCACCAATCAGTCATTAATTGAGAACAAGAAATTGTAAATTTCAATGCCTCCAAAATAAGACTGTATTTATTTAATCATCACAGAGAACCTTTTTTGCTTACCATCAGGATAGATGATGCTGAACTCCAGGAGAGTAACACACTACACCTTCTTGGCCTCATGTTTTCCACTAAAAATGAAGTGGAGAGACTATATAGAATCATTTGACACATCTGCTGCAAGGAAGGTCAGTTCACTGTATTGTGCCAAAATATTTTTCTTGTTAGAATCCATTTTACATATTTATAAATCTACCAATTGTGTGTGTTTTGAATACTTTTGCCATATATGTTCTGGTGTTTCTACTGAGATTCTTGACAAAGTTTGCAATGCAATCAATTCTGACCAGTTGTCTTGCCTCTAGTTACTTTCTAACTGATGTGACATGGCTTCCCTCTGTTCTACAAATATTTTCATGGTGACTTCTGGTGCCCCAAATACATGAATTTAAGCATGCTACTCCATTGGCAACTAGGTATTTTACTATTGAACTATCTAGATGAAAACACCTTTTCTAATCTAACAGTTTTTTTTTCTTGCACTTCTCACCTGTAGAACTTCCTTCCAATTTCTTGTTTCCCTAATAACTAGAACCTTCAGAAATTTAAATGCAACACCATTCATCTTGAACCCTGTACTTTTTTTCTCTTTTTTCCACAATCTTCCCCATTTTCAATTTTCTTTTTTTCACTTTCACTCCCTGTAACCACCTGTGTTCTAGTAGCATTATCACCTTGCCTGAAATGAAAAATTTTTTAAAAAGATGTCATTGAGCTCAATTATTATGAAAAATACGTTAGACAGAATCTTTCTAATGGATTAAAAAAGAAAAGCTTTCATGGCAACTGAATGTCAGTTCAGCTTAAGTGAGATGTGGGGCAGTGCAAACTTCTATTTGGCAAACAAACTTCTATTGTCTTTAAATAAATTTGGTCTGATCAGACACATCAATTTTGTATCTAAATGTCAGTCTTCCATTGTTCCTATACTTAATTTGTAGCCTGGTACAAAATACTATATTAAAATGCATTAAGTTTTCTTGGGTAATGCTTTGTATGCTTACCTTGATTGGCAACTCATACATTATTCCTTCTTTGCACTTTACTTCAAACACAACAGTGTAGCTTTGTTTGCCATAACAAAACCAGGCATTTCCTGAAACAAAACAACCGCAATTTAATCAATAATTGTTTGGATAAAATATAGCCAGTAGCATGAATAAATAGTTAATGAGAATAGAAAGTTGGTCTTAAAATTGAAAGGGAAAGTTAGCACAAAACTTGCAAAAACTTAAGCATTTTTAAATATTTTTTTATATTATTGATCCCCCAATACAATACCCAAGATCCACTTAAGGTAGAAAGTTACTGAATAAGATTGTTAGGGCATAAAGGAAAGCAGAAGAAGTACATATTATGGCGATATGTGGGATAGATAATGATTGGCTCTAGACTTGAAGAGGTGAAGATTGTATTGACCAAGGAAGCATTTTTTCAGGAGTCTGTTCTACAAAAGGATAATTCTGGAGAAGAAGCTGGCTGAGTGGAACTTCTTCCTTACCAATAGAGTATGAAAGAAATGAGGATGATTTGACACAGTGTACTTTAAAATCATTAAAAAACCCTTTTCTTCAAATTTTTACCTCATTGATTTAGTAAGCTAGCATTGTTTCATTATAACTTTTCAGAGTTTCCTCTTAGTCATGATTAATGAAGCCTCATACTTGGAACATCTACTGGGTCTCAAGTTCAAGCCAGACCACAAGTGGAACTCATATATACAAATCATTGCTAAAGAGGCAAGAAGAAAAATGGTAATTCAATAGCCCCAGGAGGTATCTGACACCTTCAGCCTTACTTTATCTTTACAAGAATCAGATTAGACCAACATGTAATGTTGCTGCCATATCTGAAATAGAGTACGACAGTCCAAACAATGTAAATAATAATAATATCCACTTTAGATCAATGAGTCACTTATTATCAAATAAATTGAAAAAAACATCACAGGAGAAGTTTAAATATATCAAGTTCACTAAATCTTTAAATTGGATCCTTTATTATGTTAAGCTTTTTTTATGTTCACTTAATCAGTCAGTTAAGTGCCATACATGATACATGCTTGGGCGATCATGTCTCGAAAGAGACATGACTGACTGGGCAGAAGATTATCCCGCAGTAGATTGCCATTGCTTTCTGCGGTAGACTGGTTGCCGACCAAGGCTATAGAACCCAATCTGTCCTGTTATTTAACCCATAACTGGAAGGAATAGGTGGATTAATACCTTTTCCAAGGGTATTTGCACGTAAGTGAATGCAATGAATTCAGCTGGAATTTGAACTCGGCTCCCCGATTTCTCGTGCTGAGCTGATATCCAATGCACCACAACGCACATACAAAGCTCCAAAACCACTGAAAGTAGAATGTTGCTAAATGAGATTGTTGTTATAAACATAAATGGAGGAAATAAGTGCTGATTAAGAGGATATGTAGGATAGATAATGACTGACCCTCGATTTGAAAAGGTCAAGACTGTAGTGATCAGAGAAGCTTCTTTTCAGGAATCTGTTCCACAAATTAGTGTTTCTTGAGAAGAAGCTATTTAAGTAAAGCTTCCTTCTTACAAGTGTAATAAGGAAGTTGTAAAGCTGTAGCTGTAAAGGTCTGAACTGGTAGAATGATTGAATATAGTTTGTCTGAACATTTGCCATGGATTGACTACCTCAGTTGATTTACTTCCCTCTTGACTATAGATGGGACAGGAATATATAAATAAATACAATAATTATCATATGGTTTCATAATAAAAGAGAAGTTATAATATTACACCAAATGGTTGCAGATTGTAATTGATATTACAAAAGATATTTCCACATAACAGAAAAGTGATAGAGTAATTTTTCCCCGATAATAAACTATTTTTACATTCAAACCTTACCTTGTGTACAATAAGTATGCTTACCAAATTTGAAAGGTTGCACATGAAAATGTTTAGTTATGGATAGCAAAAAGGCAAAAAAAGGCAAAAACATTTGTAGGGGCTCAGTCATCTTTATTAAACTGGCCTTGTGTCAAATATAATTGAACGCCCCACAATTTACTCCAAATCAGAAGGCTGAGAAGATAAAACTAAATGAATAAAAATTTATTTATCGAACAGCATAACATCAAATTGTATGTATGAAATTATTAAACTGTGAAAATGTTCTAAGAGAAATAGTATTAAAGAGTTTAGAGAATTAAGAGTTTGTTCATTTTAGCAAAATATGTGGGCAGAAAAAGAGAAGTCGATTAATTTGTTGTGTGTATCAACAGAGTAGTAGTAAATTATTTGTTCCTTTCTTTCTTTTTGTGGACGGTGAGTAAATGAAGAGGAAGAAAAAACGATAAAGGAAAAATATACTTGTCAACATTAATTTTAGAAGTCAGTTGAAGTATCTTCTTGTTGTCTTATTCTTTTTGTTGGCAGTCAGTAAGTGAAGGAATGCATATGTGTGTCACCGGTGGCTTGAAATTTCTCTTGCTACATCATCGCAGTGTTTTATCTGATCTCTGTTCCTTTCTAACTGCTTGGTCAATCAAGAAACGTGGATAAGTAGTCAACTCTAATCACGTGAGCAACTCCAATTGCAAACTTATTTTTTTAGGTGGTAAGAAATATGATATCGGTCATAAAGTTCCATTTGTTGCTTTCTGCCCAATCAGAATCTTGAATTAGTAATCTTCACACTGGTTTGCAAAATTTGTCTTCATCTTTTTTCTTCAAAATTTATTTTCAACAATTTTGATTCGATTTTGCATATGTGCAATTTTACTTTTTGTGTTTCAGATATTTCCTGGAATGATATAAGATTTGTATCCTATAAATTCTTCCCAGTGAAACATATATATATATATATATATAGTTACCTCACAATTTTTAATATAGGTTTTTTTCATTTATTTGTTGATTTATATTTTTCTAAATAAAATATTTTTTATTGATATATTTTATTGATTATTTTCACAATTTCTTCTTATCATTTCAGGGCATCTTTTAGGTTCCAGAAACGACCCTGCAAATGATGTTCTCTCAGGAACAGCAACATACATTTTTGCTGTATGATTACAAGTCCAGCCTAAATGCTGGCCAATTGCAATGTTGTATCAACCAAATATTTGGAGAAAAAACAATTGGTAATTGCACAGACTACAATTGATTCAAGAAGTTTCAGCATGGCCAATTTGATTTCCAAGATCAGTCAAGAAGTGGTCAACATTCTCACATTGACAATGGGCATTTCTGCCTCCATGTCAAAGATGATCTATAGTTGACTGCACACAATTTAGCTGATACAGCCATTTTGCATCACTTGGAGGAAATAGGGAAAGTCAGTAAATTAGATGTATGGATGACACATAAACTGACCAACTTTGGACATCAATGCTGCATGGATGCTTGCACAACACTACAAATTCCAAGAAGTGCTGTTTTGATTAGCTGAACAAAGTAGTTACTGCAGTTGAAAAATGGTGTCTGGAAATTGAACATGATATGCAAAAGAAGCTAGACAGATATATGACACTGCACAACCTCAAGTGAAGCCCAACCTACACTACTGGCCATAATTATTAGGCAACCCCAGTGTTTTAAAAAAAAAATGATGTATTTCAAACTATTTTTTAGTGAATAATTGTAAATGAAAATAGAATGATTCTTTTGTTAATTCTGCACAATAACATGTGCATCAAATGAATTTATAAAAAATTTTTTTTTATATAATCATATCGTCCCAAGCAAGGCATTTTACTGTCACTGTTTTGCAGGGGGTTACAAAGTTATGAGAAAGAGTGATAGGTTTATAGGGGGTGTCAGGAAGTGGGTAAGAGAAGGATGAGAATACTGATGAGAGTGGAGTGGACGAAGAAAGAAGCACAAGAGAGAGGATGCAGGTTAGTGAAATAGGAGATGACTATTGGCTTTACATTTAAATTCTTGGAGATTGTAGCTGTCAGGGAAGCAAGTAAACGGAAGGGAATTCCACAGGCAGGAAGTGTGAGAAAAGAAGCTGATGGAGTAGAATTTGCTTTTACATTTTATTGGTAATATAATAATTATAATTTAATAATTATTATATAATTATAATAATAATTATATTTAATAATTACCTATATTGCAGTTTCATCAATGAAAAAAATGAAGAAAATTTCGGGTGATTCGGATGAGTTCATCTTTGCTTCCTTGCCTTGTAAAATTTTGCAAAGTAATAATAACAAACTTATTTGTTATTATTACTTTGCAAAATTTTACAAAGGAAAACAAGGAAGCAAAATTTTACAAAGGCAATTTTTATTTAGAATTATCCACTTAAAAATAGTATAAAATATATCATTTCTTTTAAAAAACTGGGGTGGTCTAATAATTATGGCCGATAGTGTATATGAAAAGAAGCTCATAATCTGATGGGATGTGAACAGTGTGATTCCCTGAGAAATGGTGGCATCAGTCCATCAAACAAACCATCAACATTCAACTGTAATGTCAACAGCTGCAATGTGTGGCTGATGCAATTGTGTAAAAATGTCTAGAATTGATTGATGTCATGTTCCTTTATTATAACGACCAACCACACATTGCAAAGCTCATCTGTGAAAAATTTCTAAAGCTGGATTGGAAAGTTTTCCATCATCCGTGCTATACTGGCACAAACAGACTATTCTTGGCACCGTAGAATTTCTCAAATGGCAAAACATTTGCAATTGATGAGAACTGAAAACTGCAGTTGGCGACTTCTTCTGAACTTTACAACAAGAGTATCCATGACCTACTCTGCCATTGGAGGCAGGTGTTTTATTATACTGATGTTTCATATGTGTCTTTTACTGCATTGTATTGTTTGATATCGCTATTAATAAAAGTTGTGCAAAAACTTTGTTTCCAACCTGATAATTGTAAGTTTATTTTTTTCTAACTATGTTCTAAACAGTCTTAAAAATTTTTAAGTATTTATTTGAACAAGCAAAGAGTTAAAATATATAAAATTGTGGGCGTTGTCAGTCTTTTTTTATGGTTGGAGTAGGAACATCTTTAAAATCCTGTCCGAGTGAAAGTATTAACTAGAGCGTCTCTTTTTGCACAGATGTCATCTGACACACTCATACCCTTTACACTGAGACACAAGTAACTTTATGCACCAAATGACATGTCAAATAATTTATTAGAATGCAGGCATAGCTTGTATCTTGCCTATTAATCAAAACATGTGCCCCGTGTCATATTTAAATAGGAATGACATTTTAATGGTGTAAGACTTTGAGATCAAAGATCTGGTTACCACTGACCATGCAAAAATTTAACTGGAATAAGTGCTTGTCTTTAAAGACGAAAGAAATGATACCATTTTATTTTATTGATAAAGACATAAAATAAAAATGTCAGAAAACACATTATGTCTTAAAACAAAAGTAGCCTGATTACATTTAATTGTAAAAACTATAAACTTTTCCCACTTACTAACTTTTAACAAAGAGTTAGACTGATGTTAGAAGAAGAAGGAAAATCAACTTAAATCATGAATTTTCAGTCATTCATAAATACAAACACACACACACACACACACACACACACACTTGGGAAAATTTGTTCACCAATTTGTAACCTTTTTTCCCACAGACACAAGTTAATTCCTTGAATGAAAGTAAACCACTGTATCCCATTCAAGTCAACTTGAGTCATCAGAAAAGAGCTATGGTGCAATTAGTGGGGAAATTTTAAAAAAAATATAGCAGTATGTCTCCAAATCAGCTACACAGTCTTTATTACATAAATTATTATTATAGTGCAGCCAGCAGAAAGCCACTTCTTAAAGCAGTAACCATTCAGCAATGAAATCCATAACCAATTGACATGGACAGAGATTTAGAGATTTAGTATACAATCTTTTAAAATTCTATTAGACTGTTACTTCTGTATAAATAGACTCTTTTCCTTCAAGACTAAATAATTTTATTATATTCTAGTTTATTCAGTTTTACAAGAAACTATATAAAAAACAAACATAAGTTAAATTTTTCTAAATATTATTTATAAAAATAAGGATTCATCTTCATCCAATGGGAAGACAGATTTTTGTTTTCTCATTTTAAAAAAATCTAGGTTTTTCTTCCCTGAAAATGTTTGAAATGGTGTTTTCAACTTTGGGCTCTTATGATTTTTTCTGAAACATGAAATTTTTTTTGTGTAGTGATATAATGCTTTTATAAACCATTGTAATAACAAAATTATAATATATACGTGATGATGGTAATAAATCTATTTATTATTACCAATTGTTCTTTCTATGTTGAAACAAAATATACAATTTTGTAGTAGTTTGTAGTTTGCACATGTTCTAACATAATAATTAATATATATATATATATATATATATATATATATATATATATATATATATCCTGTACATACAGTGGTAGGATAAATCTCTAAGAGAGCTCTAAATTTATATGTATATAAATACATGTAGAGCAAATATAAGAAAAATTAAGGCAGATACATTATTTCATGGTAAATCGGAAGTATGGCCTATTTCACGTGAACCATCATCAGCTTCCATATTTATTTTACAAAGGATTTGTGTAAAATCCTTTGTAAAATAAAGATGGAAGCTGATGATGGTTCACCTGAAATAAGCCATACTTCCAATTTACCATGAAATAACGTGTCTGCCTTTATTTTTCTTATATATATATATATATATATATTACTTGTGACACACACACTTAAACAGACACAAGGTTTTTCTTCTATATTTAATATTTATCCATTGCTTTATCACATGTGACACATATCTGACCAATGAAACCATACCTCAATGAACATACTGTCTCTTGGATTTTTTAATAAAATTTTTCAATCATTTGTCTTTAAAGAATCTCTGAAGAAGCTTGTTAAAGTGAAACATGTCAGATTAAAGACACTTTTTTTCTACTTGTTCTTTATTTATTCTATTCATCTTGTCGGATTCCAGTCCGTATATTCAACTTATATATATATATATATATATTAAAAAAGGATTAATTCAAATTAATTGCTCTGTAATATTTTATTACATGGAGCTCTCTTCCTGTATCATTTTTTAATATTAAAATAAATTTTTAATATTAATTAGGATCGGGTTTTTTGGAATTTACCTTCCTGCTTTTTTCCCTTGGATTGAAGTATCTGAATTAAAATATATATATATAAAATATATGTAGAGAGAGAGAGAGAGAGAGACAGACAGACAGACAGACAGAGAGTCCCCTCAAGGTAGTGTAATGGTCATTGAGTAATGGGTTCAATCCTCACTGGGTGCCCCATACTTTCAGCCTCGAAATCGAGGAGCTGAGTTCAAATTCCAGTTGAATTCCTTGCATTCACTTACATGCAAATACCCTTGAGAAAGGTATTAATTCGTTTTTTCCCTTCAGTTATGGGTTAAATAACAGGACAGATTGGGTTCTATAGCCTTGGTTGGCAACCAGTCTACTGCAAAAAGTAATGGCAACCTACTGCAGGAAAATCTTCTGCCAGTCAGTCAGGTCTCATTTGAGACATGATCACCCAAGCGTGTATCACATATGACACTTAACTAACTGACTGATGTGTACACATGCATCCACACAGACTTACACATAGGAGAGATGAGCTAGTAGCCACCAATTAAGCCCTTGTCTAAGTACTCATGAAGACATTAGGCTGACCATCAAAAAGTAAGTCTGTCAACGTATCTTACATCACACTATGAAGACTTAATTACTTGATAAAACAAACACAGACTCTAATGCAAGGAAAATTAAACAATTTATTGCTATTGCATATTTCTGAAAAGAATATATAAATGTTATTTCACCTGATGTTCTACTTCTACTTTTCCTTCAGAAAATAACCATTTATATGTTTCACCTAAAAAGATGTGCTGTTATTGTTGTTAAACATTTGGAATCCCAACACACAAATAGCAATAAAAATCTGGATAGACAGATGTCAGTGCATTAAGTAATATTTATAAGTGTTCAGTCTTCTCGTCAGTTAGTCAGTTAAGTGCCATACGTGATACACGCTTGGGCAATCATGTCTCGAAAAAGACATGACTGACTGGGCAGAAGATTATCTTGCAGTAGGTTGCCATTGCTTTCTGTGGTAGACTGGTTGCCGACCAAGGCTATAGAACCCAATCTGTCCTGTTATTTAACCCATAGCTAGAGGGGAAAGAGAAGTATTATATTATTAAGTAGTAATTTGTAGGGGGATCAGTTTATTACTTCATAACAATATAAAATTAATCCCCCATTTTATGCCCAGTAGAAACCTTAATCATGTTTTCAACTATTATATTCAGTCAGTCAGTTAAGTGCCATATGTGACACACGCATGGGCAGTCCTGTCTTGAAAGAGACAGGACTGACTGGGCAGAAGAGTATCCCGCAGTAGGTTACCATTACTTTCTGCGGTACACTGGTTGCCAACCAAGGCTATAGAATCCAATCTGTTTTGCTATTTAACCCATATCTGGAGGGAGAAATGATAGATTAATACCTTTCCCAAGGGCATTTGTACGTAAGTGAGGGCAATGAATTCAACTAAAATTCTAACTCGACTCTCCAATTTCTCCTTGTGAGTCGATATTAACTGCACCACGACACACATCCCATTCTTCTAGTAATGATTGTTATTAAGTACTTTTATTCAGCCCTTAATACTCTGCAATGAATTTTATTGGTTTCCAAGATGACTTCTGTTGAAGAATTCTCTGAAAAATTCTCAAATTTAATCCCTTGAAATCCTGAAAAGATTTAACTTTAAGAAGAAATTTAAAAAGTCTAAATATAGTTTTTGATTTTTTTTTTAATTCTTTTCATGTTCTAAGGTTACCTGTTTGGCTGATAAGAGATTTTGATTTTGTCCTAAGAAAGACTTATAGAGGCTGTTTTTTTTTTTTTTTTTTTTTTTTTTTAATCGTTTCACCCCAAGCAAGGCATTCCACTGCCACTATTGTGCTTGGGGCTACATAGGGGAAGGTAAATAGAAAGAGTGGTTAGATATAAGAAATGTCAGAAGGGGGGGTGATAGGTAGTTGGGAGGATGGGAGGAGTGTTTGAAAGAATGGAAGCGAGTTAGTATGTTAGGATGTGTCTATTGACCTTACATTTAAACTCCTGGAGATTGTAGCCGTCGGGAAAGCAGTCATGTGGAAGGGAATTCCACAGTCGGGAAGTACGAGAAAAGAAACTGTTGGAGTAGAAGTTGCGGTTGCATTTTATCGGTTTCACTGTAAAAGGGTGGGATCTAGTTGCTAATCTAGTATCTCGTGCAAATTCGAACCTAGGGGGCACCAGTGATCTAAGTTCATCAGAGCAGAAGCCATGGGAGTATTTATAGAAGAGACACAGGGAAGCCACGTCACACCGGTGAGAGAGAGACTGCAGGCGGTCTGCCAAGTCAGTATCGATCACATTACAGTCCCTCTGCTGTACCTTGTCGAG
Source organism: Ascarosepion bandense (assembly GCA_037127315.1). Taxonomy (NCBI): domain Eukaryota; kingdom Metazoa; phylum Mollusca; class Cephalopoda; order Sepiida; family Sepiidae; genus Ascarosepion; species Ascarosepion bandense. The sequence goes on from JBBBDQ010001389.1 coordinate 2,262,668, forward strand.
ACGCCCAAGGAGAATAGCAGGGGCACCCGACCAGATATGGCAACAGTATTCAATGCATGGCCGGATGGTAGATTTATAAATGTGCAGGATAGATTCAGACAGAAAAAAACCTCTGGGCTCTGCACAGAGAACCGACTTTCATAGCAGTGCTATTTTAAATGTTTTTTTAACCGATATTCTTTTAATAAATTCTTGTTTCTTTTTTCAACTTAAGCAGTTTAAGTTGTTCACCAAAGGGATTAAAATAAAGTGTAGTCTTGTTTTAATTGTTTGCTATTTTTTATACAAAAATTGTTTTATACTGTGATATCAGTTTCCATCTGGGCGGCTACCATGTAAATCATAACAGCTTAGCCTGAAAATACATTTTGTAGCTGAGTTCAACAGTAACCTCACTGCAGGAATTAATTTTTTCACAACTTTTATATAATTAGGCATGTCTTAACAGGGAATTAATGAACAAAATACATATGCAGTTTAAATCAGTTACATCTGAATTCGTATTTTTAATCAACCTTTTTAGAATACAAGTAAGTACAGATATGCTTACTTTGTGAACCAACTAAGTACAGAATTTCAACATTATATATATATATATATATATATATATATATATATGTATGTATATATATATATATATATATATATTAATAAATATACATATTGTCCTACATTAATGGCATAACTTGGAGTTTCAAACGTTATACAGTCATCACGTACATATTACATATTCTGACAGTTTAATAAATTTGAATTTAAGTTCACTTGATGTTCATGGGAGTTAAATCTTATAAAGCTAGGTTATTACTTTTTTAATAACAAGAATAGAAATTTAAATATACTAAGACTACATGTAGATAAAAAATTACAATTTTGAAAGTAAAATCATAAAATTAAAATTTTAAAATTAAAAAACTGCTGTGTGTGTGTGTGTGTGTGTGTGTGTGTGTGTGTGTGTGTGTGTGTGTGTGTGTTTTAAATACTAGCTAACCAACAGTTAAATAATTATTGGAAAAATTAACCTGTGAAGTATGCATCATACATACAGGCTTATCTTTGTACATGCATGCAAATAGATAGATAGATACACTACCGGCCATAATTATTAGGCAACCCCTGTGTTTTAAAAAAATGATGTATTTCATACTATTTTTTAGTATTTGTTGGCAAGTGAATAATTGTAAATGAAAATAGAATGGTTCTTTTGTTAATACTGCACAATAGCATGTGCATCAAATGAATTTATAAATATTTAATAATTACCTATATTGCAGTTTCATCAATGAAAGAATGAAGAAAATTTAGGTTGATTTGGACAAGTTCATCTTTGCTTCCTTGCCTTGTAAAATTTTTCCAAGTAATAATAACAAAAGAACCATTCTATTTTCATTTAAAATTATCCACTTAGCAATGAATACTAAAAATAGTATGAAAAACATCATTTTTTTTTTTCAAACTGGGGTGGCCTAATAATTATGGCTGGTAGTGTAGATAGATGGGATGTTGCCATGAATTTTCCTGTCATTTTAGAAGTATTTTACCTAAACAATCAACACACTTCTAATATAGTGATGACTCTCTATTAATAATTCCTCACAAAACTACTTTACCTTACTTTGTATATAAACTAAAAAAAGTCAAACATACAATAGAATTTACTTATGAAATGGAAACAAACAATATTTTACTTTTCTTAGATATCATGTCCACTGCAGTGACAATAGCCTAAAACTAAGTGTCCATTGCAAATCAACTAATAAAAATAGTTCCATAACTTTCTATTCTTAAAAGAAAACAAAATAAAATCTGGAATAATCATCATATATTATTTAAGAGCACTCAGAATTTGTCAATATTTACATGAATTGGAAAAATACATTGAAAATATTTTTAAATTCCTCCAATACACTAATTATTTTATATTCAATATGACACAAAAGGTTTGTAAAATATTTAAAGATAGGAAAGTGGACTTTTTTGACAAGCCCAATGAATCAAAATATATTGTTTCATTCACCAGCTCTACCAAAACTACAATTGAAATTAATTTATCAAAGCTTAAAATAAAATTTGTTACAACTTCTAAAACAATAAAAGAATTAATACAAATCAAAATAATAAGCTAAAACTTGAATTTACTTTATCACCAGTAATAATTGCCACAAAGAATATGTTGGAGAAACCTCAAGGAATTTAAATTAAAGATTATATGAACACAAAAGGGAACTATTACAAAACAACATACTCAATGCATTTGTTGCTCACCATAATGAGTTGGAGCCTAATGTTGATTTAAAAAAATGCTACTCTCGTTAAAAGAGAAAGCAATTTACTAAGATGGAAATGTACAGGAAGTGCTTTGATAGCTAGATCATCCACAGTAAATTTATGTTCATGTTCTTACAAGTCCAGTATTGATAAGTTGTTGTTCATCATTCAAAACCAGGTGTCCAATCACTTGAAGGTCAGTCTGGTTAAAATCTCTAGTGAGTATTGTAACAAAAGAAAGATTCAACTGATTAGGTTGTTAGCCCAATTCAGGAGAGCTAGGTGATAGGGTTTCCAGGTTGATAGCAAACCATGTGGTTGCCTGGCTTATTGACATGGAAGGAGTGGCACTTGATGAACTGATAAGCTTGCCCTTCACCAGTCACATTTAGTTCAGCTGTCAGTTTACAATGATGGGGTGCAATGGTCTGATCTTGTCCAAATGAGGAACTCTACTAATGGACTGGCCAGGTAAACATCCTCCACATCATCACTCAGCACCATGTTTGCTAGTTTGGTTATGTCTTACGACAGCTTGATGGCTACCCTACCAAAGTCATCTACAAGTTCAACCTATCATCTGTATACTGGTGACAACCTCATGGCAGATTATACAACTGATGGAAAGGACATAATTTGGCAGGACCTCTAGCAGATTAATCTGGCACTGGTAGATGTTCCGACACTCTGCCAAGACTGTAAAAGGGGAGAGACAAGGTGGCTACCATGTGCTCAATACCTTCAGGGCATGACATTCAGCAGCCACAGTCCTTCCAATATTTCACCTTTCTTGGAATATCTTCTATTATCACAATGCGGGATATTTATTAACAAAAGTGATTAGAACATGGACAAAAAGAAAAAAAAAACTAAACGAAATCAGCTAGTCTATATATACCCAAAAGCATCAATTTAGAAACAAAAAATTAAATTTAAAATTTTCAGTGCCCCTCTTCTTTGTGCACGTCTATAGTCCCATCAATGTTAATATCACTTTAGTCTGATGAGGTCATAAAGATCAAAATGCTTCATATGAAATCTCTTTTCACTTTGTTATAGTTTTCACTAAAATTGTTTCTTGATATATAAAAATTTATATATGGTTTTTTGTATGACAGGTAGATAGATTTTTATAGCTTTGTGAGTTAAATACTGTTTTAATGCTATCTGATCCATTTTCATCCCATTTTCAGACTGACCCTTTTAGTATAGGGGTCTTCAAAAGTAGGTATACAGAATGTATTATACTAGTATTACCATCATTATAATAGCAGTTCAAGGATTCATTTAATACTGGAATTCATTTAAATCATTTTTAATATTTTTTTCATTATTTATTTTAGTACATTTAATGTAATTTTTATTTTTTTTAATAAATAATAATAACAACAATAACAATAATAATAATAAGGGTTTTTCAGATAAAGATAACTGTGTGAAAGATGAGGTCAAACAGTTTAAACATTTTTTTTTTTATAATCGTTTCACCCCGAGCAAGGCATTTCACTGCCACTATTGCGCAGGGGGTTACATAGAGTGGTGAGAAAGGATGGTTAGATATAGGAAAAGTCAGAAGGAGGGTGATAGACGGGTAAGGATACCGAGAATGAGGGTTGGGTAGATGGTGAGAGTGTTGGGAGAATAGATGCAAGTTAGTGTGATAGGAGGTGTCTATTGACCTTACATTTAAACTCCTGGAGATTGTAGCTGTTAGGAAAGCAGACATGTGGAAGGGAATTCCACAGGTGGGAAGCATGAGAAAAGAAGCTGTTGGAGTAGAAATTGAGAGTTTAATATGTTTATTATTGACATATGCTTGTATAATGAAAACAATATTTTGTGCACATGTATTACTTTCCATTACTTTTGCAAATCTGACAATTTCTCTATGCTTAGCATTCAAGACATTGAAAAAGGAATATGAGATTAAATTTTAGTTCATTGTGAATATTTTTAAAAATAAAATGCAGTGTGTAGTTAGTGATTTAATCTCTTTGTTACATGCACTACAGATGTAACTTACTTTTATTTATACTACTTCAGTAAAAATAGTTAATATCTTATTCTTGTATATAATATGCACACCTGACTTTTAGATTTAAAATTTGGGAAAGTACATATTATAAAAGTGACTATTAAAAATTGATCAGTCAGTTAAGTGCCATACATGATACACACTTGGGTGATTATGTCTTGAAAGAGATGTGACTGACTGGGTAGAAGATTTTCCCGCAGTATGTTGTCATTACTTTCTGCAGTAGACTGGTTGCCAACCAAGGCTATAGAATCCAATCTGTTTTGCTATTTAACCCATATCTGGAGAAAGAAATGATAGATTAATACCTTTCCCAAGGACATTTGTACGTAAGTGAGGGCAATGAATTCAACTAAAATTCTAACTCGGCTCTCCGATTTCTCATTGCGAGTCGATATTCACTGCACCACAACACACTTCTTAGATGTGCATTGTGGTGCAGTGGATAAATGGATAATTGTGGTAAAGAAAATGTGAAAAAGAAATGGGGAATATTAATGGTGAAGGCTGATTTTTTTCTTTCTTTACACCAGGTCTGCACAAAATATTCCCTGATACTAGAATAACCCTTGATAGTTTTTCAAAATAGTAATGGATGTGCATTGTGGTGCAGTTGATATCGGTTCAGAACAAGAAATCGGTGGTGCCGAGTTCAAATACCAATTGAATTCCTTGCATTCACTTATGCACAAATACTCTTGGGAAAGGTATTAATCCATCCCTTCCCTCCAGTTATGGGTTAAATAATAGGACAGATTGGGTTCTACAGCCTTGGCTGGCAACCAGTCTATCGCAGAAAGCAATGGCAACCTACTGTGAGATAATCTTCTGCCCAGTCAGTCAAGTCTCTTTCAAGACATGGTTGCCCAAAGCGTATATCATGTATGGCACTTAACTCACGGAATGTTTTAGTGTTCATTAGAAAAAGTTGTTCAGTTGATCATTTACTAAAAATTTTGCTTCTCGGAAGCATGACTTTATTCAATTAATATTTTACTGATTTGTATCTAATTAAACCCCTTCTTAAAAACTAAATCTAACCATTTTTTCCACTCACAACTTGAAAAAAAAATGTATGGTTCATATATCTGTTTAACCATAATCCAAAACTATGCATAATCTTTGTTTTTGATTAAGACATACCTCTTTTGAGCTGTATCAGTGCATTTGCACTAATTGTTCACTCAGTGGTTTACTTAAAAAATTTATTCTTGTGGCCTGCAGCTAATTTTCTGTGAGCAATGTGGCACTTCATATTTTTAAGGCATATTCTACACAGAACTATCTAGAAATGATAAAATAATTTAAGAAATAATAATTTTATTTCTTTAAACGTTTTTAGGACTAAAAAGATTAAGAAATGAGAAAAGCTAGTAAGAAAACACTCATATCTCCACATACAATGGACCAGATACAGAAAATGATGGCAAGATTAAGCTTTATCATTTTCATATATAATTACATATATATATATAATATTATAATATATATATATATATAATATATATATATTATAATATATATATATTCATAAGAACAATAAATATACACTTTAAACAAAACATTCACAGCCTCTCACACTTTTTACGCTACACCAATTTCTCTCATCTCATTGGAACAGCCCTATTTCTTTTTCTAATATATATATATATTTTAATCATATCACCCCAAGCAAGGCAGTAATGCCACTGATGTGCAGGGGGCTACATAAGAGTGAGAAGATTAGAAAAGAGAAAACCGGAAACCGCATCCTAAACAGGAAACAAGGGATGAGCCTCTTCACTTGTTCAATAGATGTGGGTGGAGTGTGAACCTATATATATTTAAGCATTTCACCCCAAGCAGGGCAGTGTTACTGCCACTGGTGTGCAGGGGGTTACATAGAAGGAAAGTGATGAGAAAGAGGGACAGGTTATAGAAGGTGTCAGGAAGAGGGTAAGAGAAGAGTTAGAATACTGGTGTGATGGCATGAGATATGACAGTAATGACAACCTAGAAAGCTGAAAAATTACATCACAGTAATAACCAATATTATTGAACATTATTATTTTATTATCATTCTTACAGTGAAACCAATAAAATGTAACCACAGCTTTTACTCTAGCAGCTTCTTTTCTCACACTTCCCGCCTGTAGAATTCCGTTCCATATACTTGCTTCCCCAACAGTTACAATCTCCAAGAATTCAAATGTAAGGTCAATAGTCATCTCCTATCTCACTGACTCGCATCCTTTCTCTCATGCTCTTTTCTCAGTACACCCCACTCTTATGTATTATGGTTTATTTTGCGTAATTCCACCCACTTGAAATTCCCTTTTGAATTTGTTGGTTTTCTTTATTGCTGAATAAAGTTTCTTATTTCTTTCATGTTCTTTGATGCAGACCATCATCCAGTCTTCTGTAGTTTCTGGGTATATTTGAAGACTGATCGTTGTGGCTTGTAAGACAGTTCTAGTTGAACTAATTGTCAGCCTCATCTGGATCTGGACACATACAGACAATTATCACCAGCCTTAGGATGACAAGTGAAAAGCTTTTTTGTTTTGACATCTATTTGCTTAATGTCAGCTATGGTTTAATTAAGGATGTTGAAACTGTATTGTACCACAAAGACAGCCAAAGTGTTTATAACTGATAGCCTGTTTTGTGAATGTTATGTCTGGTATATCTTGCAGTTCCAGTACTCACTACGTGGTACACTGTTATGCATGACATAGTAGAGTGCTGACAATGGCTTAGCACTAAAATACAAATCAGCTAAATTGCATAGGATACCACACCCTCTCTGAATTGGTATTGTCATATCCTCTTGTTTTTCCTTTTGCTACATCAAACTACTCTTGATTTATATCATAATCCTCATCATCATTTATTCAACATACTCAGATGGTGCATAGGGCAGCAACTTTTTGTTGCTGTTTCTGTAACAAACTGTTTTTTACAGGCAGGGTTGTTAGCCCTGCACCCAACCCCAAACCTGGAGGACCAGTGGACCATTCTTGGTCCTTATGTTTACAGCACCTGGTATTCCCAAATGGTCACCCATTTAAGTACTGACCAGGCTTGATGTTGCTTGATTTATATAGTTCTTGCTTTTGCTTCTCTCTTTCACTTTTTCTTGGTAACCATCATCTTTCTTCACCAGTTTTTGCTTCACCGCTTATGTCCATTTCCTGTTCATCCTCATCAATGTAGTTTCCTTTCTCTTCTTGCTCCTGCATTTCTGTTCTCTTCTCTGTCTTTTCACTGTCGTTACCTTCCTCCTCCTGATCATCCAATGCAAACCTTTTTTTTAATTGATCTGCATAAGCCAAAAAATACTGCCCTTTCTTCTCGATCAAAGTCATATTATTGCCTCTCTGCAAAAGGAAATTTACTTCTTCGGGATTTGCACTTTTGTCTTTCCTCTCCCTTGTGGTGAAAGACATAGTAATGGGGGCTCTAATCTGTCCACCTATGAGGGCCGACGGGCTCAACTTCTCTACATGTCGTATTGACATATAACTCATGAGCATTTTAGCTAGAAATACCTCAATGCTTTAGTGATGGATGAGAATGCCTTTGATGTCATTTTAACTGTCTGTATTATCCACTCTGTGATTCAATTTGATTGAAGATGGTATGGCGGAGTTTTATATGGCATGCAACCTATCCACCTCAACCATGTACACAATTTTTTGTCCCGAAATTCAGAAGCATTTTCTGACACTAACGTTTGCAGTACTCTTTTTTAATGTTTGAGTAATTTATCTCTGCTGTTGTTAGTCTCCTAGATAAATACATTACCGTATGATCTTCCTGCGATAGGATACCAGCAATCGCTTTTCTCACTTAACATGGTCTTTGAGGACCTATGGCCAGTGGTTATAGATGTTGGTTAGTTCCAGTGACTTGATCCAAAGAGTTGAGCATTCAATACCATGTGCTGAACAAATAAATTAGAGAATTAAGTTAAAGGGAGATAACTACATGACTATCAATGGCTTTATGATAATTTATCCAAGCTGTACTGAGATTTCTGGAGTGTTGTGGTACAGTGGATATCGACTCAGAACGAGAAATCGGGGTGCCAAGTTTGAATTTCAGTTGAATTCTTTGCATTCATATATGCAAAAATATCCTTGGGAAAGGTATTGCCCCACTCTATTGTGGCGATTTTTATATTCATTTGGGGCAAGCACAGAACAGCTTGGGTGGTCTATTGTTTCTTGGTGTTTATCACAAAACCTGCATTTTGGATCCATATTATTATGCATGATATTTGCCTGAAAGTTTCTAGTGAAAAGACTTTGGTCTTGTGCTGCAAGAATAAAGCCTTCAGTTTCAGACTTTAATCCAGATGCACATAACCATCGATGAGTATTAACTTTATCAACATTGGATTTATTGGCACGTTTTGGATATTGGCCATGCAGAGGTTTGTCTTGCCAGCGTTGTTTCATCTGTTCAAGAGCTTTATCTTTGGCTTTCATTTTCATATTTTTTGCAGCAATAGTTGGTTCTTGGCTTCTGTTTTGCTTTTTTACAGAATCTACTAACTGTAAACCTTGTTTGTATTTACTGCCTTCTTTTATTATTGAATATTTTTTCTTTCTTTCTTCATATTGCCTAATTGTATCATCCAATCCTTTGTTGTTTCTATGCATGTTAGTAAGCCAATTCCAGCTGAATAAAACCTCTTCCACCTTCTTTACAGGATATGTATAGACGGTCTACATCAGCCTTTGGATGCTTAGAAAGAAGCTTTCTTGTTTTAGAATCCATTTGACTGATGTTGTTTAGAGTCCAGTTTAAGATGTTGAAACTATATTGGACAACTGGGATTGCAAGGCTATTAATGACCATAATTATGTTCTGAGAATTCAGTTCAGTTTTTAATATCATTCATAGCCTTCTATAGTACTCTTTACACACTATTTCTTTCATTTTTTTATGGTGAATGTTTTCACTTTCATTTACACCTAGGTATTTATAAGCTTCTTCTAGTTTCAATTCTTTTATTGTTACAGTAGGGTCTAAGCTAATTGAAAATGTTTCTTGTATTGAACCACATAAAACTGTAGCTTTAGCACATTTATTCAAATTGAATTTCATTCCAATGTCTTCGCTGAAGCATTTTACAGTTTGCAGAAGACCTTCCAGCTCATTACCATTCTTAGCATATAACTTTAAGTCATCCATGTAAAATAGATGGCTTATTTTCTTTTGGCCTATTTTATAACCACATTTTGTCTTATTAAGTTGACCGGTTAGTGCTATTAATGATATGCAGAATAGTAAGGGAGACAAAGAATCACCTTGAAATATACCTCTTTTGATGTTTATTTCATCAGACTTATAGGTTCCATTTATATGATTGAGGTAAAGGGTTGATATTATTATTATTATTATAACATTATTATTCTTATTATGATACTAGCAGTATAGCCTGGCATTGCTTGGGTGTAATGAAAGCTTTAAAACTAATCCATGGTCCTGGAGCTCAGACTCTTTGGACGTTGGCATGAAAGACTAAAAAGCAATAGTTGTTTCTAGTTAAAGTGAAACCGTAGACTGAAAGAAAAATGAATGGATGTAAGTCAAATTTTGATTTCCTGGTATCGATATCAAATAAGTTTTTTTGTCGTAAACTGAATTTTGAAGGCTAAATAAGTCCTCTGAGTAAATGGTATCATGGCTGAGTCAAGAATTACAATTATACCTACTTAGAGCCAAACCCAAAGCAAAAACTAAAATAAAAGGGCTGAAAAAATACAGACATACAGGCAGATAAACAGACACACACACAAACATCTTGCCTTTTATATATATATATATATTATCAATTTTCTGCACTATTGTAAGAACTGCAACCTTGAAACTTCTGAATATCATTTCTTATGTCTTTGTCTATGAGTGTATCAAATTTGATTAAAATCGGACCATTCCTTCTATAACCCGATTTTTTTGATTATCGATTTTCGATATTTATCGGGGGTACCTTGACACAAGACCTAGCTAAGAACACTTGCAGACACTTATAGTACAACTGTGTAAATTTTCAAGAAAATTGGTTCAGCCATTTCGAAGTCTTTCGGTAACGGAGACACATGCACACACACACACACACACACACAGACAAAGTTTCATTTATAAATAAGCTTAGATTTAGATTATCATCATTATTATTGAATTGCTATTACATCACTATAATAGCTATCTAGAAAGCTTAAAAATTACATCACAGTAATAACCATCTATGAAGCTTAAAAATGCACATGGCACTCATGTTCATGCCTGATTTCTAAAAGACAAAGGAAGTTAGCTTCACTTGAGCTAATATAATTTTGGTGGGCATAGTAAGGAACACATCATGTGTTTTTTTCATATAAAATAATTAACCAATGAAATGGTTTTATTCAGTTTTTAAAATCTCAAGTCTGACAACTTGTGTAGTAGAAAATTCACATTTGTCAAAAGAAATGATTTAGTACTACAGCAACTTCAAAAAAACCGAGCTGACTGCTGCTCACGAAACAACAAACTACAGATACAAGCATACAAACCACTAAATGACTGTTTTCTCTTGACTGTATATACATAAACAAATTTCTTTTTTAACAGCATACACTTTTTCTTTTACAGACTCACACATTTAAAGAATCCTTTTAACTGTAAAGCTAAACTTAAAACTGTCAATTCTAAATAACATTCCTCACAAAACTTTTCACAGTGTTGTAAATACCCAGTTGTATATGATTTTATTTTATTTTTTTATACATAAAATTTTACCATTGCTATTTAGTATATACACAGCTTTTCTCATTCATTCTTGGATTTGTTTGAATGTAAAAACTCTGTTCTAAATTCTTTTAGTGGACTCAAGGTTATTTATAATTTCTCTAAAAATCAATTATAGTTCCTTTGCAAGCTACACCTAATGGTAATGGTAATATTAACTGTTTCCTTATAAGGAAATATTTGGCATTCACTGACCAAATAGACAGTGCCACTGTCTGTTGAAGTTTATAAAAACTTTCCCTTTAGACAATTTTTCAGGAAAATTGGTTTCTTAAGTCCACTAACTGTTATTGCTCTTTCTAGTTGGCATTCATTAACAAAGCAGTCATTGCTACTTTCAGGTTAAAGTTTATAAAATCTTTCTCTTAGAAGAATTTTTTAAGAAAAATTGGTTTCTCAAGTCCAGTAGTTGTTATTTCATTGTTGATGGGGGCTTTCTTTCCTAATATTTTGTTTGAAGTAGTTTGGTGTATTAATATTTTGATTATACCAAAGCATCAACCTGAAAACTTAAGTCATGTTCTTAAATAGCCTCATCAGATCAAGACTTTCATTTAGATGTCATGCATATGATTCGCTTAGAAATATCTAAACTGTCAGCTGTATATAACCATTTTCTAAGATCAATGGTTAAAGAAGGTTTTGAGCAAATGAAGCCTGAAGTTCTTGGCAAAGGTCATCCTTCTTTGAACATTATGGACTGGTGATACAGAACCTAAAACAAAGAACTGTACCAAATAATAGAAACCACATCACTTAAGGACTACTAACAACAACAGCTAAAATGAATGGCAGATGCAACTTGAAGAGAAAATAATGACATAAGATGTTAATATTCCACACTGCTTAAAAAAAATGTTATGAAAAAAACCCCCATCAATACCAGAAACCTGTTTTCCAGAAAATCTTTTTAAGATTATGATTTTATAAATTCTAACTGAAAGCAGTACTGGCTACTAAGTTAATGAATGCTGTTTCCTTATAAGGAAACCAATGATATTACTATTATCATTATTTTCTCTTTGGATTACATGTTATATGTAAGGCTTACTATGACCAAGGAGTTAATTAGTCAACATGCCTTTGACACAGAATAGAAAATCATAATATGCAAAGGTTTTAGTGATGGGTGAATATCTAATTAATAATTAACAAAAGGCACCCACAAAAATCAAAAGAAAGAGACTATTTAAAAGTAAAATTACATTTTACATTGCTGTGCAAGATATTTTGGTAATCAATACATGAATAAATTAATATCTTTATAAAACTGTATGTAATTTTTGTCTGAATTTCTGAGATGAACTATTTTTACTATTATACATTGATTCTTTTAATTGCTTTTATTGTCTTTGTTATTTTTATCATAATATTTCAGCTGCTGTACTCACTAGTCTTGATTAGTATCACATTTGTCAGATAGTACTGGAATGTATACTGGCTCAAGAGAGAGGTAGTTTAGCATCACAAAAATAATTGATGGTTACAAGTTATGAAATCCCTTGGAAGAATATGAGATGTGACAAAGGAATTTAAAAAAAAAAACATAGCCTTACAGATTAAATAAAGATTTCTGTTTAACAGTTTTGATAATTTACAATGTGTGAGTCACTTGAGATAGGCTTGAAAGTACAGTGGTCAAAATGTGATAAACAAAACAAAAATGAGGCAAGCAACCCAAAAGAATTAATGTATCATATAAAATTACACAAATGATCCTTTTAAAAACATTAATTTTAATTGAAATGATTCCTTATAGAACTTTTCTTCTTCTATGCATCTTGCCCCATCAGAATATTGGTGCTCATAACACATCACTCAATAAATCCTGGGCATAACTAACAAAACAACAACTTTTAGGCAAAATTCAACTTTATTCATCAACATAGTCTCCTTCTAGGGTGATACACTGATTCCAATACTTCTCTAACAATTCGATGCCTTTTTTGTAGAACGATGTGTATTTGGCCTCAAAACATGCCTCAGTTTCTGATATTACTTCATCATTGGAGCCAAATCTTTTTCCCTGGAGAATTCTTTTGAGGTTTACAAACAGCCAGTAGTCACTAGGGGCCAGATCTGGAGAATAGGGTGAATGTGGAAGCAATTCAAAGTTCAATTCATGTAGTTTTGCCATTATGGCAATTGACTTGCGACACAGTGCACTGTTTTGGGGAATAATCACTTTTTTCTTATTCATTTGTGGCTGTTTTTTGGCAAAATACAGAGGCCAAAATCTGATGTTTGCATCTTTGGTCGCTTTGATTCTAGAGCGCAGTGGTGTATTTGACTCTAGAGCAAAGTGGTGGATCCATGTGTCATCTATTTTTACATATTTATGCAAACACTCCTTCTTGTTACGCTGAAACAGTTGCAAACAATGCTCTGAATCATTGATGCACTGTGATTTTTGATCAACTGTGAACAAATGAGACACCCACTTTGAACGCAGCTTTCTCATTGACATGAAAAATGGTGAGTTTGTGAATTTTTTTGATGTTTTCTGAGACAACTGCCGATTTTGGGTGACCTGAGCATTCAGCAACATTTGTGTCTCTACAACCACATTTAAAATCAGCATACCTCTTCTTAACCATTGTTTTTGATAGAGCAGCGTTCAAATAACACTTATCAAGCCATTGCTTTGCTTGAACAGTATTTTTTTCCATCAGAAAGCAATGATTTATCAACACATGATTTTTCCATTGTTTTGAAAATTTGCAACAGTAACTTCACTTAAATAACTGTAATTTGTAAACTAATAATCCGATTGGGCCCAAATTTTGTCACGTGTTATTTGAAGGTTAGTACTTCATAAAAATTATATGGATTTTTTATTATCTGTTTGTCAGGCCTGGGACTTCTTGAGTGATTTGTTAGCTCTCGACAACTTTCTATACTTTGTAGCGCTAAGCAATATTTGTTCCTTTACTATCCCTCTCGGTGCTTGTTCTGCCAACCATTTACACAAGTTTGTTACTTGCTGTTTCCCCTTTCCTTTCTGCTTCAATATACTGTGTCCCTTTAGGACGTGGGTGATCATGGCTCTCCACAATTTCCTATCCATTTAGCTCTTAGTAAATTTTATCTTTTCAACATCACTCCCATTTCCTATTTTTTTATCTATTTATACAAGCTTGTTACGTAGGTTACTTGCTCTTTCCCTCTGTCCTTCTTGCCTTCTTCTTCAATATGCTATGTCACTTCAGGATGTAGATGATAATGGCTTCCATAATGCTGTTGCCTGGTTCTTAAACATTTTGACAAATCTTATCTAAATTTATTTATTCTTTATTCTTTTTTTAATCATTTCTCTCAAAGCAATTTGATAATGTCACAACAATGTCATGGGTTACTGAGAATGAAAGAATGAAAGAGAACAGGAATTCTTTAGTGAGGAGAAGTGATAATAAAAGAACAATATTCAGGAAGACAGAAGATGGCAATTGACATTGCATTTAAAATTTTGAAGATCATTGTTGATTGGGAAGCAAGAAACCAAAAGCGAGTTCCACCGGTGAGAAGTACGAGTAAAGAAACTATTAGAATAGAACTTACATTTACATCTAGTTATTTCAAGAGTAAAGAAGGTCTAAGTGTCAATCTAGTCAATCTTAAATTCATTCAATCAACTGCCAAGGAGGAAGGCTCATTTGAACGAAAGGTAAATTAGTGAAAAAAAAAATATTTGATGCTGACTGTGTGCTGTAGTGTTACTAAGATCAAAATGCAGAAGAAGTTGACAACAGTGGATAAGCACTCTATTTGTCATCCTATAAGATGAATAAACAAGCTGCTTCTATTTCTTAAAAGTATTTTTTGAAAAGGTTTATATCATATACAAATCAAAAGAAGAATCTGCAAATTTTATTGGTTCTGATCTGGTATCTCAATTTCAGTCATTTTCCCACTGCAGTAACATAACTTTCCTGTGCCTTTGCTATAAATATTTTCATTGTAATTTTTTTTGATGAGCTTTCTTCTTTGGTACTTCAACTTTACAAATATAAATGCAGTACTATATTGGCAGATAGGTCTCATCATTTTACAGATGAACTGGTTATATGTAACTGTAAGTTCTCTACAATCAGTTTCTTCTCTCACACTTCTCACTTATGGAGCTCTCTTCCAGCCTTTTAATTTCCACTTTGATCTTCAAAATTTAAATGCAATGTCAATTGTTATCTTCTGTTTTCTTAATTCTTGTTCTTTTGTTGTTCCAAACATATTACTATTTTTTTCCTTCTCTCAAATTCTTTCACACTCCATAACTATTTGTGTTTTAGTGGCTTTATTGCCTTGCTTGGAGTGAAAAGTTTTAAAAAATAAATATATGTATACATTTATTAGAAGGTACACAAAAGTTTTTATTACAACACAAGTTTCAAAATCTGACAAAATGACCAAACAATTGATTTTTTTTTCAAGATCAAAAATTTTCCACTACCCACAGATGTGAATTTTTAAAGAAATACACTTTATAAACTTACGTATGTTGTATTTATATAATGAATTAGCACTATAACCCGGCGTTGCTTGGGTGTAATGAAAGCTTTAAAACTAATCCATGGTCCTGGAGCTCAGACTCTTTGGATGTTGGCATGAAAGACTAAAAAGCAATAGTTGTTTCTAGTTAAAACAAAACCGTAGACTGAAAGAAAAATGAATGGATGTAAGTCAAATTTTGATTTCCTGGTATCAATATCAAATAAGTTTTTTTCGTCATAAACTGAATTTTGAAGGCTAAATAAGTCCTTTGAGTAAATGGTATCATGGCTGAGACTAAGAACTACAATTATACCTACTTAGAGCCAAACCCAAAGCAAAAACTAAAATAAAAGGGCTGAAAAAATACAGACATATAGGCAGATAAACAGACACACACACAAACATCTTGCCTTTTATTTTTATATATATATATATATATATAAATAAATAATCGATTTTCTGCACTATTGTAAGAACTGCAATCTTGAAACTTCTAAATATTATTTCTTATGTCTTTGTCTATAAGTGTATCCAATTTGATTAAAATCAGACCACTCCTTCTATAACCCGATTTTTTCGATTATCGATTTTTGATATTTATTGTGTGTACCTCAACACAAAACCTAGCTAAGAACACTCACAGATGCTTATAGTACAACTGTGTAAATTTTTAAGAAAATTGGTTCAGCCGTTTTGGAGTCTATAGGTAACGGACACACACACACACACACACACACACACAGAGACAAAGTTCCATTTATAAATAAGTTTAGATTATCAAAAGAGAGTAAACAATTCTTATTTCTTTTGAGTTAATTTGAGAATATGAATGAATGCATACCTTTCTATGCCAATGATGGCGATACTACAGGTAGATATTTTTATGACAGTAATAAATATGTTGAACTAATAAACGTTTGCATTTTATTTTTCAAACATTCTGCATTTAAGCGATGAACATCTGTAATAAATAGCTCATTGGACTTTTCACATTATTATCCAGCCAAAGAAATGATGAATCCAAATAAATTATCATAAGAATAAATGATATCCAGTTTCTCTTCAGAAAGTAAAAAGATATTCTTTGGTAAAAATGGTGATGAAGTCATTAAATACAAAACAGATTTGACATCTAAGTTTTCAATCTTTTTCATTTCCCTGAACAAATCTGTAAAATTGGCTCAATTCCAAAAGATGACAAAATGACCAAACATCCAATTTCTTTTTTTTTTAAAGTTCTTTAGTTGAGTAGAGAACTTTTCGGAACACTATCATATATTTGTGAAAGATAAAAAGGTGTATGTTAAACCATTACAGTGATAGAATATGGTGGCAAGAAGACAAAATAACTCACCTTTGGAGCAGATGTCAGCTGATTGTACAGATAGGGCTTGTTCAACCAAGCAGTCAGCAAGATCAACCTGAACAGATAAAATAAAAAAAAATTGAATTAACAGGCAATTTGTTGAATGTTTAATTTTTTGATCATTTCACCTCAAGCAAGGTGAAAATGCTACTAAAAAGAGGAGGATTACAGCAAGTAAAAGTGAATGAGAATAAAAAGATTGAAAATGAAAAGGGTAGAGGAAAAGACAAAAAAAGAAGAGGGTTTAAGAAGACAGAAGATGGTAAATGACATTGCATCTCAACTTTTGAAGATCATAGTTATCAAGGAAGCAAGAAATCAGAAAAGAGTTCCTTATTAAAATTATTCCAAATTGCTATATTCATTATTTTTATTATTATTATTGAATGAATCATGGTACTGCTATTGTGTACCAGGGAAGATACTGCCTGGCAGATCAAAACAAGGACCTCAGAGAGTAACTTTCAAAGAATGCCTGCTGTACCAATCATGTAAAAATTTTTGTAGTCTCTGCAAAGTGCATTTTCTGTAAAGTATATTCTGATTTTGACATTGAAACACCAATTAAGCATTGCTAGGCTTGGTTATTACCTAGTTTAGCATTGCCAAGCCTGGTTAATACTTAGATGGGTGATCAAATAGGAAAACCAGATGCTGTAAGCTAGAATATATGGGTGGTGTAAAGGATAATGGTTTGAAATTTTTAATTGGAGAGCTGAGTTTCAATTCCTGATGCATTTATTACATTTATTCTCACACAAATACCCTTAAAAAGGTATGGATCTACCTCATAACCCCTAAGCTATGGGCAAATTAGTAAAACTTGTTTCACTAAATCATTATTATCACTACCTCACTACCAAAAAAATTCTTGCAATCTAAAAATATTTTCTGGCTTTAAATAACCTGCAAGAGGCTGATAAGCTGTAGAAAATGAGTGAATCAATCTATCTGATTAAAAGCATCAATATCATTATACAATAAATCTTTTTAACTTTCGTCAATGTAATTTGCATTAGGACAATATTTTAGCTATCATCATCTTGGATGTTACTTAGGTACCTTAGTCCTGTGTAATAAGGATAGGCAGCAAGGCCTCTGATTTCAAGGTTGTGAGGAGCATGGGAACACCTCTTAATTGCTGTTGTTCCCAGGTCCACCCTGACCTAGGGTGGTAGCACCTGTTAGGTTGTCAGCAGTGGGCGAATAGTTAACCTGCCAAACAGGGGTCAAAACACTATGAAAGTATAAAAACAGATTTTTACAAAATATATACATAAAAAATCTTTGAAGGAAAAATATTACCAACAAAACTTTTTTGAATGAAAAATATTACCATGGAAACATTTTTGAAGGAAAAATGTTACCAACAAAAATATGTTTTTGAAGGAAAAATGTTACCAACAAAAATACATTTTTGAAGGAAAAATGTTACCAACAAAGATACATTTTTGAAGGAAAAATATTACCAGCAAAAATGTGTTTTTAAAGGAAAAATGTTACCAACAGAAATAGGTTTTTGGAGGAAAAAATTATTGCCATAATATGTTTTTTTAAGGAAAAAGTTATTGCCATAATACGTTTTTTTCCATACTAAAACAACTAATACTTCAGCATTAAATGCGTCCCAAGGGGTTGATATGCTGTAAAACAAACCAAACCTTAGGTGCCTACCACTATTACATCCAGTACTCTTTAGGGAAGTTTGTACAGGGCTCTTTCATTCAGTATCATAAGGCTATATTTGATTGCTTAAACATTTTACAGCACTTCCATAAAGATCTATCTATCTATCTATCTATCTATCTATCTATCTATCTATCTATCTATCTATCTATCTATCTATCTATCTCCATAGCAGTCTTAACTACTCAATCTCATATTGTCTTTTACTCTCTCTCTCTTTATTTATTTAGACACACATATAGACACATATATCACTCATCAAACACCTTAATATCCTATTCTCTCATGCCATCTAGCTACCTCACTAGATCTATCTATCTATCTATCTATCTATCTATCTATCTATCTATCCACACACACACACACACACACACACACACACACACACACACACACACATGTATTCCATATAGCTAAAAATTAAAATTAAAATTAAAATTATAATGACACAACATGAACTGATGCATGAAAACATATTTAAAAACAAACCCTGATATATCATGTGAAAATATTGGAAAATTAAGATGAAACTGATTACCCTCTTTAATAACAACTCAGAAAAGCCAAAAATACTTAGGTATATATTGGATTGTAAGTATAGTTCTTTTTTGGCTAGTGAATGCTACATCAATTTTTTTGAGAATAGCAATATTTTTTCTAGATAAAAGTTCTACTATTTAACCCGTATCTGGGAAGGCAGATGGATTCATAGCTTTTCTAAAGGTATTTGCATGTAAGTGAATGTAAGAACTCTACTGGAATTTGAACTTGGCTCTCCCATTTTTCATTCCAATCCACTACCTAATATACTACTTGCATATTCGTGATATTCAGAAAAAAGTAACAAAACCACATGGCTAAATTTGAATGATTGCTGTTGGTTGGACTTCATAGCTTAATTGATAAGGCAGATTTGCAAGGACAAAGATGTCAATTATAACAGTTTATTTTTGATCCACACTCAGGCTGGATTTAGATGAAGAGAGGCCCTAGACTATTCCACTTGTGAGGTCCCAACCAATCCCCCATTCTCATGAGTAGAAAAAAATGAAAGAGTGTTAAATTAAACAATTTGAGTAAAGTTGAAGATGATGATGGGTGTTTAAAATTCCACAGTTGACAATTCCTCCTCTAAAGGACATAAGATGTATATGACTGAAAAAATGCATGAATGTTAAAATATAAAAAAACTATAAAGAAATTAATGCTAGTATCAATTTATCAACTTAAGACAATTATTCTGGAATGGAATGTAAGGAAAATTACCAAATTCTATTGTTTAGAATCTATAATGTGTTATGACATCAAGTGTAGGAAAGGCCTATGGCAGTATCAAAAATATTATACACCTTGTCTGGCAACCTCCTATATTTTGAGGCTGTAAGCTTCAGCCTTCTAGACCTATAAGTAAATCTGGCACTGTCCACACTACTTACCAACAATTGCAGAAGGATGATCCAGAGGTTGCAATATAAAGCAATAAAAATTAAAATGAAACAAATAATAATAATAAATCATTATAAATTAATAAAAATTAATCTATAATCATAATAATAAATTATTATAAAGTCATCAAAAATTAATAATAATCTACACTATTTACATTATTCAGACTATTTTTCTCATCTTTGTTGTTATTTTTATGATGTTTTGGCTGTTATACACTCTGGCCTTTTTCAGGTGCGAGGAATTTCAAACTGAACCCTTTATTACGATCACTGGGGTATATCATTCTTATTCCTTCAAACCATCAACATCAAAAATTGCAATATGAACTCTGGTAAAAAAGGTTATTGAAACATTAGGCTTATAAGTCCCAGAAATTCAATCGCTGTTGTCCTCAAGGACACATGGCCCAGTGAATATAGGCATTGGTTAGTTCCAGTGATTTGACTTATAGTGTTGTGAGTTCAATACCAGGCTACAACAGTGGTGAACAAATAACTTAGAGAGTCAGGTTAAAGGGAGATAACTCATGACTGCTAGAAGCTGCTTTGCGCAAGGAATGAGAATGATATACCCCAGTGATCATAATAAAGAGTTCGGTTTGGAGTTTCTAGCAGAGTATACAAACAAAGATGAAGACAATAATCCAAATAATGTATATAGTGTAAATAAGACCTCATCTCAGAAATATAGACAAAAACTAATAATAATTTATAAATATATATCATAGAATTACTTTCACTCCCTTAATATTACCTGATAACTAAATTTTTTGAAGCAGTCAAAGTTATCTTCCATAGTGGTTAATGAATAGATAATTTCTCATAGAGTTGGAATAAGTGAGATATAACTGATAATGTTTTTGTATATACAAGATAAAGATGATAGTGGGAGGAACAAAACTGGTCATGAGGGATGGTGCAAGGCAGTACTGGCATAATTATAACTCAAAATAGAGAGAAAAGTTGTGTATGTCAAAAAGGGAGATGAAAAAAAAGGAAAAAAAGGATCATTTTTCACATACCTCACACTGCTCCTCACCATCCTGCATGTCATCATCAAGAAGGGCTTGTCGAGTTTTGAACTGCCTTCTGTAACGTTCTCGAAGAACACTCTGGTAATGTGCCTGCTTAGAAGCTATCATATGTCGCTTGGGAAATGGACGGATTTTCTCAAAAGCATTCTAAAGATTAAAAAAAATGAAAATTGAACAATGAAACAAAATCTGCTCTATGTTTAAAAGCAAAATAAAATCATTAATAAAAGCTGCAAACACTATTATGGTAGTTATCTTAGATATTTTTCAGTAAAAAAAAAAATTTAGGAAAAAACAAAAGTAATGTTCATAATTGTGAAGAAAAATACATAGACTATTTTGTATGCCATAACATTTCATTATCCTTATGAGCATATGTAACACTTTCATGACTGCTAAAGCCAATATCTTTTCAGTATGATGAATACTTTATTTGTTTTTATTAATTTTGAATTAAATTTTGTTGTTTCAGGGAGATCTTAGTCACAAACTATTTTCTTCCATGTATATGCCAACTAGGACGTGCATTGTGGTGCAGTGGATATTGGCCCAGAACAAGAAGTTGGAGAGTCGAGTTTGAATTCTAGTTGAATTCACTTACGTGCAAATACTCTTGGGAAAGATATTGCTTCTTCCAGCTAAGAGTTAAACAGTGGAAGAGATTGGGTTTTATAGCCTTGATTGGCAACCAGTCTATGCAGAAAGTAATGGCAACCTATTGCAGGAGAATCCTCAGTCCAGTCAGTCATGTCTCTCTTGAGGTATAATCATCAAAGCATGTATCATGTATGGCATTTATTGACTGACTAGCAGTATAGCCTGGCATTGCTTGGGTGTAATGAAAGCTTTAAAACTAATCCATGGTCCTGGAGCTCAGACTCAGCCTAAAGAATATTTGTGTGAAGTTTGGTGAGAATCGGATAAAAATTGTGGATATACAGACAGATAAACAGACACACACACAAACATCTTGCCTTTTATATATATATATATATATATATATATATATATATATATATATTATTGATTTTCTGCACTATTGTAAGAACTGCAACCTTGAAACTTCTGAATATTGTTTCTTATGTCTTTGTCTATGAGTGTATCAAATTTGATTAAAATCAGACCACTCCTTCTATAACCCGATTTGTTTGATTATCGATTTTTAATATTTATCGGGGGTACGTCAATACAAAACCTAGGTAAGAACACTCGCAGACGCTTATAGTACAACTGTGTAAATTTTCAAGAAAATTGGTTCAGCTGTTTTGGAGTCTATAGGTAACGGACACACACACAGATGCACACACACACACAGACAAAGTTACTAGATTGACACTTAGACCTTCTTTACTCTTGAAATAGCTAGATGTAAATGTAAGTTCTATTCTAATAGTTTCTTTACTCGTACTTCTCACCGGTGGAACTCACTTTTGGTTTCTTGCTTCCCAGCCAACAATGATCTTCAAAATTTTAAATGCAATTTTATTAGGTAAAGATTTACTTAATAAACTGAACAAACATTTTAGCCAACCAGATAATAAATTACAGTATTAATTACAGGTTTATAAAATATCTATCATGAATTCTTAGTTTCTACCTATAAACTATTAATAACCACTGTTTCAATCAGTAGGTTGATATTTAACACTTTTATTAAAAGGAGGGGTAATAAATCATATTGACCCAAATATATTAAGCAATACATCTATAATTTAGTTAACACTAAGTATATATATATATATATATATAGAGAGAGAGAGAGAGAGAGAGAGAGAGAGAACCAACTTTCCCTGAAGATCTAATTTGGTGAAACCTTGGTAGGTTCGTTGGCTTTCTAGGCTAGTTATTTACTTAGTTTGCTCTACTTGCGTATTGAGCGCTTTTTGTTTTAGGTTACTTGTCTCGAGTTTTTTTTGGGGGGGGCTACATACTTTGTTCAAGTGCTTAGCTCATTTTTTTTTATTACCATTTTTTTCTTTCCGTATATGTACTTGGAGGGTTTTTTGAAACAAGTGTAACGACAAGTTTACATTTATATATATAGATAGATAGATATAGATAGATATATATTACATATAAAAAATTCTAATTTTCTTAAATTGGATGGCCTTTTGATGGGTAAATTTAACACACATCTCATCAGCGAGATCAAAACATTATGGGAAAATAAATTTATTTGTTTGTGTGTTTGTAAAAAACAGAACTTAGGGTAGGAAAAAGAAAAAAGAAAAAGAGACTGTTAGATCTGCCATGAGGTGACATTAACAAAAAGAGATACAATAAAATAAATTAAAAATAACAAGAAGGAAGAAATAGGTCAGACAATATTATGGAACAACATAGTTTCAAAACTTGGCTGGGATACACTATAGTGGGTTGCTTATCTATTCTTTTCTGTTAGTAGTGGAGAGTCCGTTCTAGTGAAGGGTAGTTGTATACTGTTGCAGGTTAACGGAATTTGGCCTTGTTGTAGATAGCCCACTATAAGTCATAAAATGATTACAAATCAAGAAAGGCAATTTGAGTAGAAAAATAACATTTTATATATACACATATCAATTAATGTTTTTACAATTGAAGTAATATATGAAGTATAGGTCCAATGGACGTTAAAATGTTCATGGCAATAAAATGCTGAAAGAAAATTAATGCTTAGGAATGTAGGAAGTGCTATGAGTAAGGAATGTCTTTGATATAGTCGCTTCTTAGGTCAGAAAGTAGTTTTGAGGCAGGGAAGAAGGAAAGAGGTAAGGGAGGCGAGCGTAGTAAGCCACTTGACTTTCGGTCAAGGGAGCTACTAATTACTCTCTTCTCCTCGAGTTGGTCTGCCTGTCAAAACTTTCTGTATCCGCTTCTTATATCTTCTTTTTGGATCACAGCAGATCACTTGGGATTTCACACTTGTATTTGATTCTGGGCTTCCCATTGGCTGATAAATAAAATTTGCGTAGACTTGCGAACTGGAAATTTAATATTTGATTAATTTTTAGTTTTCAACCGAAACATCTGCACAGAGCTGGTGGCACACGGACGACTTTTGGTCATTTGCTTTTTGGTCGTGAAAGTGCTAACATCTGGTCCATCACTTTTGCTCGGTATCACTACAATACCTAATTATGCTAGCAAACTAAATATTGCTGATAAGGTAAGAAAAATCTTTATTAAGATGCTTACCTTTTATTTAAAGATCACAAACCTAACATTGATAATAAATTACAAACTAGGTTAATTAATCCTACTAAAAGTGATTTAGGGTTAATCTCTAGGGAAATTATCAAAAGAATAACTGAGAAATTTTCCTCCCTAATCTCTAGAAGGATTCTTCTGATATCATTAATTGCTTTGCTAACATTAAAGAAAAAACTAAAACATTTTTTCTTAAATTTGATATTCTAGATTTTTATTCTTGTATCTCTAAAAACCACCTAGATTGCTGTATTAGCTTTGGTAAAAACCATGTTGAGATCACTGACATGCAAATTAAGATTATTCTAGCAGCTAGAAAGTCAATTCTAACCATTGACCATTCCACCTGGACCAAAGGTCTCTATAACAAATTTAATGTCCCTATAGAGGCATATGATTCAGCCCAAGTTGCTGATCTAGTAGGTATTTATATCTTAGATACTTTAAGTAGAATTGTAAACCCTAAACAAATTAGTTAATTACTGTGATGGCGGTCTTATGTTAATCCATAATAGCAATGACTCCTTGACTACTATGAGCAATAAGAAAATTATTAGGGTCTTGAGATTACTAGGATTTAAAATTGAAGTTTTTTCTAACCTAAAAACTGTCAATTATTTAGACATCACTCTTAATTAGTTTGGATTAAACAAGATATAATTATAAAGTTGTAATGATTGAAAAATAAAAGTTGCTGTGATATTTCTTCCTATTCCATTAGAAAACAAATAGGCAATCTTTCAATGAAATTAATGACAATTCTTATAAACCCTATCTTGAAGAAAATGATACCCTCAGCTATATTAACATTCATTTCAACCACCTTAATATTATTATAAACAAATGCCCAACACTGTTAATACCAGAATTAACCAGTTGTCCTCCAACTTTAAGATCTTCAGTGAAAGTTAAAAAATATATAGATAGAACTAATATTAATACTGGTATAATACCTGCTTGCAACTGCAGGTCTATCAATTTTTGCCCATGGAAGTAATCTACCAAGCCAACATCTCCCCAAAAAATAACAAAAATAATTATCAAGTTTACACTGGAATTTTGAAGGGAGAATTTAAACAATGTTACTACTCCCATAAACATTACTTTTCCAACCCCAATCTAAAATTTCAAACTTTTCTTTCCTGAAAGAGGAAGGACTTAACCCAATAGTGAATTGGTGATTAATAGGTTCTACCCACACTCCCAATATATTTAAGATTAAAGTTGGCTGCAAAGCATGGACCCAGAAGAGAGTTTCACAAGTAAGAAGTGCAAGAAAAGAATCTGTTAGTACAGAACTTATGGTTAAAATGAGATGTCAGAGTTATTTTCATTTTTGCATAATTTAGCAACAGTTTGTTCATCACACCCTGTATACATGACTCCTTGCTGTGGGTTAACAAGCAAGTCTAGTCAAAAAACAAAAACTTTAAAACCAGAAAACTGTTCAGATAACTTCTTCCTCTTCATGAGCTGTGTCTCTTCAGGACATAGGCAATCAAAGACTTCCACTTGGCTTGGTTTCTTGTCATTCTCAACATTCTTCCTATAGGTTTCTTTCCCAAACCCTGCTTTTTCTGTAAATATTTTCATGGTAATTATTCTCATAATGTTTTTTTACTAAGATCCCTAAACTTTATGAATTTAAGCTTACTACTAGATGTGCATTGTGGTGCAATGGATATTGGCTTGGAATGAGAAATTAGAGTGCCAAATTCAAATTCCAGTTGAAGTCATCCATTTGCTCAGGCCTATCAAATAGGTCTTGTGTTGCTTTCCTCTGGATCTCTTTCCTTCTATCCATCTTGTGAGTATTAATTTTTCCAGGCCCTCCTTCCTCATTACATGCCCCAGGAACTTCATTTGTTTCTTCCTGATGTTAAGTATGAGTTTTCTCCTCATTTCCATCCTCTCCAATACCTCATCATTATTCATGAGCTCAGTCCATGGTATTTTCAGCATCCTCCTGTAAAATGATATTTCTGCTGCCTCAAGCCTCTCCTTCATCCTTGAGGAGATTGTCCAACATTCACTGCCATAGAGAAGAACATATATCACGTAGTAATCCAGCACTTGCTTTGTTTCCAATGAGATTTTCCTGTCTTTCAGTACTTTGGTTAGCATTTGAAATGCATTCTTGGCCATGACAATGCATCTTTGGATCTTGACATCGCACTTTCTGTCCTCTGTCAGCATGCTTCCCAGGTCCTTCATTTTTCTTTCCATGTCTGCTATCAGCACCATGTCATCTGCGTATCTTACATTGTTGAGATTGTGGCTGCCAATGATGAATCCTGGCATAACAACATTCTTGAAAACAGTTATAATAATCATAAAAGTGCTGGAATATTGTGGAGGAGACTTATTGTCACTTGGTAGCTGGGGTAAACCAACAGTTACTACTCACCGAGGGAATAATAATAATAATAATATCGCCATTCCCCCAATGTCTTATTGTGCTTGTAGGTTAGGTAAATGTTGCACAATAGCTCTGTGAATAAAGTTCAAAATTTCAAGTGGTTGCAGCATAAAATATATAATTAATGATGATAAGATAAAATGTTAACTGTTAAAATTTCCAACTTTCTTTGTCTATTGTTTGCAATAATGTCAACTCAGTACATTAACATAGGGTGTGACATGTTTCTTAAGGCATAA
Source organism: Ascarosepion bandense (assembly GCA_037127315.1). Lineage (NCBI taxonomy): Eukaryota > Metazoa > Mollusca > Cephalopoda > Sepiida > Sepiidae > Ascarosepion > Ascarosepion bandense. The sequence goes on from JBBBDQ010001389.1 coordinate 2,289,617, forward strand.
CAGGCTCCAAAACATTTTATAAGAGAACGCAGGTCCTTTTTGCTGCAAAAATCTGTTGAATATTGCAAAAATAAATTTATATTTTTGAAATCACAAACTTCCTATTGGGACTTAAAAGTCAAATAGTTAACACTCTAATGAGACTTATATTGTGGAATGCCAGTAATAAGTAATATTAAAATAATAATTAAATAATGACTAGTTTGGATTAAACAAGATATAATTATAAAGTTGTAATGATTGAAAAATAAAAGTTGCTGTGATATTTCTTCCTATTCCATTAGAAAACAAATAGGCAATCTTTCAATGAAATTAAAATTGACTATAAATGTAATAACTTTTTATTAAATCAAGCATGTCCAGAAATTTAAACATCATGGAAGAATCTACGATGTTATTAGTTCTGACTGGGCATCTCAACTTCAGTCACTTTCCAACCACTGTAATATAGCTTCCTTCTGCCTTTTCTGTAAATATTTTCATGGTAATTATTCTGACAAATTTTTCACTATGATCCCTTAACTTTATGAATTTAAGCATACTACTAGATGTGCATTGTGGTGCAATGGATATTGGCTTGAAATAAGAAATTGGAGTGCTGAGTTCAAATTCCAGTTGAATTCATTACATTACATTCACACAAACTAGCAGTATAGCCCAGCGTTGCTCGGGTGTAATGAAAGCTTTAAAACTAATCTATGATCCTGGAGCTCAGACTCTTTGGACGTTGACATGAAAGACTAAAAAGCAATAGTTGTTTCCAGTTAAAGCGAAACCGTAAACTAAAAGAAAAATGAATGGATGTAAGTCAAATTTTGATTTCCTGGTATCGATATCAAATAAGCTTTTTTCTTCGTAAACTGAATTTTGAAGGCTAAATAAGTTGTCCGAGTAAATGGTATCATAGCTGAGACTAAGAACTACAATTATGCCTACTTAGAGCCAAACCCGAAGCAAAAACTAAATTAAAAGGGCTGAAAATATACAGACATACAGGTAGATAAACAGACACACACACAAACATCTTGCCTTTCATATATATACACATATATATATATTATCAATTTTCTACACTATTGTAAGAACTGCAACCTTGAAACTTCTGAATATCGTTTCTTATGTCTTTGTCTATGAGTGTCTCAAATTTGATTAAAATCAGACCAATCCTTCTATGACCCAATTTTTTCAATTATCGGTTTTTGATATTTATTGGGGGTACGTCGACACAAAACCTAGGTAAGAACACTCGCAGATGCTTATAGTACAACTGTGTAAATTTTCAAGAAAATCGGTTCAGCCATTTTGGAGTCTATAGGTAACAGACACACACACACAGACATACACACACACACACAGACAAAGTTCCATTTATAAATAAGTTTAGATACTCTTGGGAAACATATTAACCTGTCTCTTTCCTCCAGCTATGGGTCAAATAACAGTACTGTTTGTGTCCTATGGCTTTGGTTGGTGACAAGTCTACTGCTGAAAGCAATGGCAACCTATTGCAGGGAAATTCTCTGCCCAGTCAGCCATATCTCTTTTGAGACATGATCGCCCAAGCATGTTTGACGTATGGCACTTAACTAACTGACTGTCTAGATTGACAGATCTCATCATTTTACAGTTGAATTGGTTAAATGTAACCATAAGTTCTATACTGACAGTTTTTTTCCAGTTTTTTCATTTATGAAAATCTCTTCTAGCTTCTTGTTTTACAATAAAGTTTGATCTTCAAAACTTTAAATGCAATGTCAATCCTTATTTTCTATCTTCTTAATTATTCTTTTTTTTTTATTGTCCTCTATCATTAATAGTATATTTTTCTCATATTCTCTAACACTCAGTAACCTCTTGTATCTTAGTAGCATTAATGTGTTACTTGGAGTGAAATGTTTAAAAAGAAAAAGTGTTTTATAGACGATGTCAAATGTGATACCAAAATCTAAAATGGCCTCCCATAAACAAAACAGAGTATTAAGAATTTAGAAAATTTAATTTGAAATAAAGATAAGAGTGCTGAACTGCTATGTGATACCAATCCTCCTATATGGTAGTGAATATTGGACAATGTCCCAATAGATGAAGAAAAAACTTGGGGCAACAATGATATCGTTTTAAAGAAGGATGCATGGAGCCTGTAATCAATGGGAACCAAAAAGACATTTACATTCAGAATGGTCAAAATTTTTGTGTAAAATAATGAGAAAAGAAGGCTGGGAGCATTTGATGCTCAAAGAACATAGTGAAGGCAAGATATAAATATCAAAGGATCAACTTAACAAGCTTGTATAAAAAGATAGCAAAGAAAGGACTGAGAGAAATAGAAAGGAGATGGGCATTGCTTAGAATGAGAAAAGATAGGAAGATGTGGAAAGTCATGTTTACTCACATCCTGAAAGGACATGGGAAATAAAAGAAGATTATGTGGGTTGTAAGGTATTAACAGGATAGTCAGTCAGTTAAGTGCCATATGTGATACACGCTTGGAAGATCATGTCTTGAAAGAGACATGACTGACTGGGCAAAAGATTATCCCGCAGTAGGTTGCCATTGCTTTCTGCGGTAGACTGGTTGCCGACCAAAGCTATAGAACCCAATCTGTCCTGTTAATTAACCCATAACTGGAAGGAATAGATGGATTAATACCTTTCCCAAGGGTATTTGCGTGTAAGTGAATGCAATGCATTCGGCTGGAATTCGAACTCGGCTCCCCGATTTCTTGTTCTGAGCTGATATCCAATGCACCACAATGCACAGGATAGTGGTTTGCCTAAATGCTTACATTTTTGCTGATCCAATTAGCAACAAATAATATAATGCTAGTAATAGCATTATATTATTAGTAAATCAGTAATAGCTTGCTAGATTAAGTAAATATTAATCCACAGCAAAAATGTTCAAATAAAGCATGTCATTATAATGAGAAAAATAAAAAGTCTTGATGGTTCCATTTATGAAAAGATACTGCTTCAGTTCACTATGTAGTATGTGCCTGGTTAAGAAATTAACACTAATTAACTTGATTCTAATTAAATTGAATATTTTATAGTCATTATAATACACATGTTGCATAATTAATTTATCATTTATGCCTACAAACTTATAGTATGCTGAAGACAGTTGTTCTCAGTCTGTTTTTCCCCTTGTACCTTTTTCACTATGTTTCAGAAATGTCACTCTTTACTTCCAGGATTGTCTCAAACAGTGGTTCTTAACCATTTTTTTTACCCATGTATCCTTTTCACCATATCTCACTTCCAGGGTTGTCTCAAAGAGGTGTTACTCAACATTCATTTTTTGGCCTAAGCACCCTTTTCACCAATTTCTTGTTCCAAGCCAATTTCCACTGCACCACAATGTTCTGAGCTGATATCCATTGCACCACAATGCACATTCTGCGGGTGTGTGTTGTGGTGCAGGGGATATCGACTCAGAACAAGAAATCGGAGATCCACGTTCAAACTCCAGTTGAATTCGTTGCACTCACTTACACACAAATACCCTTGGGAAAGATGCTAATCCATCATTTCTACCTCCAGCTATGTGTTAAATAGCAGGACAGATTGTGTTCCATAAACTTGGTTTATAACCAGTCTACCACAGAAAGTAATGGCAACTTACTGCGAAAAAAATCTTCTGCCCTGTCAGTCATGTCTCTTTCAAGACATGATTGCACAGGCATGTATCATGTATGCCATTTAACTGACCCTTTTCAACATATTTCATAATGTTATTCCCTTTTTACAAGACTCAAAAGTACATTGTAGATTTATAGTTGATAGAAAGATCAATTTTCTAACACTCTAATGTTGGTTAATATTCCACCTGAAACTTAAAATCTTTTAATATGGACAAAATCTCCCAACCTGACTGGCTGAGAATCACAGATGTTAGACTTCTTAAATTATCTCAAAATCCACTGATTCTACTGTCTGTAGATCCATCAATAATTTGGACAATCTGTTTATATAACAATCAGTGACAAAGAATAAGACTTAATAAGAAAAAGGTTTCTTGGAATCTAGAATACATTTTCCTCAGCCAATTTTTAGTTATGGATAACTTGATAGTACATATCACAACAAATTTAAAATGTAAGATTTATTAAAAAGAGATAAATATAAAAATCAATATTGTATACCAAAACAATTAAAAGGACACCTTGTTTCTCCCTAGAATTTAAAAAAAACCTGCAAAAACATGAAAAAGAAGAAAACATTCTCACATATGTCTCCATATACAACGAAATCAACCCAGAATTATTTACAAATATAAAAAGACACACAAAATTACTCAACAAAAAGGATAAAATAAAAGAAATCCTAAACTAAACTAAAATAATTAAAAGCAAACGCCAACCCCCAAAATTAAAAAACATACTAACCTCATTAAAATTGAACAACAAATAACACGGGGGTGGAGATAAAATTCAACAAAAAAAGATGTAGGGTCTGCAACACAATCATAGAAGGAAACACATCTGCATTCGAAATAAAAACAAATCTGAGCTGCAACTTTAAACAAAAGAGTAGCCCTGCACAGAAGTAACATTAATCTAGCCAATAACAGGAAATTGTATGTTTCCCAACACTTACACCAATGTAGTAGAGGTAAATTCAGAGTAATGCTTATCTATCAAAATGCAGATTATGACACACTCATGATGTAGGAAGAAATATTTATAAAAAAATACAAGCCTTCCCTCAACAAAACAACATGAAAATCTAAGACAAACACACAGATACACTAAATTCAAATGTGATCTAAAAAAAACAAACTTGTGAGCCATTACAAAAAAAAGTAATTCTGGATTTCCAAAATTTTCTGACCTACTCACCGACCACTTATCTATATATACACAGTATTTTCAGCCGTCAGTAAGACAAACGATTCTTGATATGTAAAGTCACAAATTTATTTGCTTGAAGGTAGCCAACTTTGGACTCAAAATACGTGTAGTGACTCAAATCCCATTATGGACATTTAATGAATTATACAAATGCAAGTAATATTAATAATAATGATGTTATCTGTTTCCTAACAAGAAACCATTTGGTATTCATTGACTGAGCAACCAGTTATTGTTTGAAATTTATAAAATTTTCTCTTAAAAAATTTTCTGGAAAATAGGTTTCTCAAATACTGTAGCTGTAATCACTTTCGTGTATTGATCAGGAATTTTTTCTATCCATTCATTGGAAGAAGTGTCAACATATTGATTATGTCATTATTTTCTCTTAGAGTTACATGTGCCATCCATTTTAGTTGTTTCTGCTGTTGATAGTCCTCAAGTGATTTTGTTTCTATTATTTGATACACTTGTTTGGAATTCTGTATCAGCATCTATGAAATTCTATTAAAAATGATCTTTTTCAAAACCTACAGAGTTCACTCACTTAAAGCCATTTTTATCCATTGATCTAAAAAAGCATTTGTAATCAACTAACAGTTTAGATATTTGTAAATCAGTTTGGTGTCAAACATCCATGTGAAAAATCTTGATCTGATGAGGCACTTTAAGAACAGGACTCAAATGTTCAGATTAATGTTTTTATTTTATAGTAATTTGTGGTGTTGGGCAAAACTACCTCTGATACAGCCTATTCTGTGTTCAATTTCCTTATCTTCTATACTAAATATATTATAACTTATCCATACATCTATGCAAGTTCTCATCATTTTACAGTTCAAACTATCTCTAGTGCAGCCTATTCAATTTCCTTATCTCCTATACCAAATTGGCTATAACTGATCCATACACCAAGGCAAGTTCTTAACATTTTACTGTTTAAATTACCTCTAGTACAGACTATTCTATGTTCAATTTCCTTATCTTCTGTACTAAATTTGTTATAATTGATCCATACACAAAGGCAAGGTCTCATCCTTTTACAGCTCAAATTACCTTTAGGGCAGACTGTTCTATGTTCAATTTCCTTATCTTCTACACTAAATTTGTTACAACGGATTCATACATATTTGAAATGTTTCGTATTTACTAATTCCACTTTCTGTATTTTTGTAATTGATTCAGGGTATATGCCATTAACGCTCTCATTCCAATTATAGGTGATTGTTTATGTTTTGGAAAGATTTGATGTGTACACATAATGCATACATCAATCAAAACTGTTAGTGGCTGGTGGGAGGCATACAACCAAATAACGAAATAGATGGTATAGCCAATATCAAATAAAGTAGTATTAAGTAAATAAAAAATCATCCCCTAAAACACTACAAATAAAATGATATTTCTATATATATATTGTTAAATTGTGCTCAGTAGTATGCGGATAATTAGAGCTTATCATACGAGGGTCATTCAATAAATAATGTGAATTTTTGGTATAAAAACTTCTAATACAGATAGAAGCTTACTTTTTTTTTTCAACATAGTCTCCAAGCAGTGTCACACACTTTTCCCATCTGTGCACAAGCTTCTGTATTCCCTCAGTGTAAAAATCTTTGGACTGATGTCTCAGCCAATCGCTTACAGCACTTTTGACTTCATCGTCACTTTCGAACTTTGTGCCTCTTGTGAACGCTTTCAAGGGACCAAACAGGTAAAAGTCTGAAGGGACATGAGGGAGCAGTTCCCAGCCCAGTTCGTTGATGGTCTACATTGTTTGGGCTGCTATGTGAGGCCTTGTGTTGTCTTGATGCAAGACAACTCCATATGACTGATGACCCCTGCTAGGACTTTGGGCCTATCAACAGATAGGCTCAAAGTCCTTGCAATATCATCCACTATCACCCTTCTGTCAGACTGAATGAAGCCATTGACTGATTCAATCACCTCAGGAGACCTCACTTCTGTAGTCCTCCCAGGCCTGTCTTTATCCTCAACACTGCTCTGTCCTTCATTAAACAATTTAGCCCACTTGTAGACATTTTTTGGCTGAAACATGTGGCACCATACACAGTTGACATTCTCCTATGAATTTCAACTGGTCTGCACTCTTCAGCAACCAAAAACTTAATAACTGACCTCTGTTCAATCATGGAGCATGCTTCTTGGTCAGCCATTTTTGTTAATTTCCAAAACTCTCAAAGATTTTTTTGAATCTGCAAAAAAAATGAAATCCCTTTGAAAAAGAAGTAAAGGAAAAAAGGTTTTAAAAAAGTAAGTTTCTATCTGTTCTAGAAGTCCTTATACCAAAAAATTCACATTATTTATTGAATGACCTTTGTAGATGTCCTTATACCAAAAAATTCACATTATTTATTGAATGACCTTTGTAGATGTCCTTATACCAAAAAATTCACATTATTTATTGAATGACCTTTGTAGATGTCCTTATACTGAAAAATTCACCTTATTTATTGAATGACTCTTGTAGAAGTCCTTATACCAAAAAATTCACCTTATTTATTGAATGACCCTTGTAGAAGTCCTTATACCAAAAAATTCACCTTATTTATTGAATGACCCTCGTAGAAGTCCTTATACCGAAAAATTCACCTTATTTATTGAATGTTCCTCATAGAAGTCCTTATACCAAAAAATTCACTATTTATTGAATGACCCTCGTACTATATAAAAAGTACTCAACAATACTTGGTCTGCAATATTCATATACAAGAGCAAATGCATTTAAATTACATTATGAAATCTATATGGATTCTATCACTTTGATTAAACCCAGATAGACACGGTTTCCATTTCTGGGCTGCACTTGAATCCTTAGGGAAAAATATGTGGAGACAGTATTTTTATTTGAAGGAAAATCCTTTTTGCAGCAATTATTTTAGAGAAAACTTTTTGAAATTTTAATTTGAAATAGTTCTAAGGTTTCTGTTTTCTTTTGGTCAAGGTTGAAGACTCTGAGACATTCAAGAATAATAAAATAATGTGAGTCATGGGAAATAAAAGATCTTGGGAACAAGTTAAGGGCATTTTGTTCTTGTAGAACCTATAAAACCTATTTTAACATGAATGTTTTTAAGCTTTGAAGATTTTGATTTTCTTGGGGAAAAGAATCAATTTCTTTATTATCAAATGGATACAAAAATTCTTTATACTTTTCTTATCCTTTATCTTATCATTCTGTCAGATTCCAATCCATATTTTTTTTTAATCATTTCACCCTGAGCAAGGCGGAAATGCCACTGATGTGCAGGGGGCTACATAACTGTAAAAAGATTAATTAGAAGAGAGTGAAGAGGAGTAAAAAAACCAGTTAGAAAGGAGTAATAGAAAGATGAGAATGCAGGTGTGATGACAGTTTCAAAGGTGGAGAGAAAGGGAAGGATATACTGGGTGGGGAAAGAGCTAGAGTCAAGTGGTTAATAGATGAGTATTGACATTGCATTTAAATTCCTGGAGGTTGTAGCCGTCAGGAAAACAAGAATGCGGGAGCAAGTTCCACAGGTGGGAAGTGCGAGAGAAGAAGCTGCAGGAGTAGAATTGTCCTCTGCATTTGGCTAACCTAACTGTTAATGGGTGGGACCCAGTTGCCAATCTGGTTGCACAAGTAAACACCTGTTGAGGAGGTACCATTGACTTAAGTTTGTCCAAGCAGAAGCCATGAAAGTATTTATAGAACAGACAAAGGGAAGCCACATTTTGCCGGTGGGGAAGTGGCTGCAGTTGAGCCACCAATTCAGTACCTATCACATTACTGACTCTCCTTTGGAGCCTGTCAAGAACACTGAGGTGAACAGCAGGGGCGCTTGACCATAAATGGCAGTAGTACTCCATGCGCGGACAACTGGTTGACTTGTATATATGCAGGATGGATTCAGGCGGAAAAAACATCCTGGCTCGACACAGTGACTCACAATTTCACTAATTATTACTGCCTTTCATGTCTCTAACACTATAACAACCAGATAATAAATAATATTCATTTTGTTTCCACATCTTGTTTTTTGGCAGTCTTAGTTTCATAATTATATTGAATTATCCATTTTGCCAGAAGAACAAAAACCTTATGAAAACAATTCAATAACCATCATATACAATCGTTCCTAGCTCCCATTAGCATGGAACAGGCTAGCCTTCCTGAGAGTAAAACACTACCCCTCCTTGGCCTCACACTCTCAGTGGACCTCAAGTGGAATGACTACATTGAATCCATTGCTAAATCCGCTGCTAAGAAGGTTGGTTCACTGTGCAGGGCCAGGAAGTTTTTCCTATCTGAGTCCATCCTGCACATACATAAATCTACCATCTGCCTGTGTATTGAATATTGCTGCCACATTTAGTTGGGTGCCTCTGTTATTCACCTCGGGGTTCTTGACAAAATCTAACGGAGAATCTGTAATGTGATCAATACTGACTTGGCAGCTCGGCTGCAGTTGCTATCTCACCGGCATGATGTGGCATCTCTGTGCCTCTTCTATAAATACTTTCATGGGTTCTGCTCCAATGAACTTGGATCACAGGTGCCTCCTAGGTATGAATTTACACAAGCTACTAGATTAGCAACCAGGTTGCACCCTTTTACAGTGAAACCAATAAAATGTAACCGCAATTCCTACTCTAACAGTTTCTTTTCTCGCACCTCCTGCCTGTGGAATCCCCTTCCATATACTTGCTTCTCAGACAGCTACAATCTCCAGGAATTTAAATGTAAGGTCAATAGACATCTCCTATCTCACTAACTCACGTCCATTCTCTCAAGATCTTTTTTATCTACTCCACCCCAATCCTCAGTATTCTCATCTGTCTATTACCCTCCTCCTGACACTTCCTATAACTAACTCCTCTTTCTCATCACTTTCTCTCTATGTAACCCCCTGCACAACAGTGGCAATAGAATGCCCTGCTTGGGGTGAGATGATTTAAAAAAAACAAATAAATAAAAAAATACACCATCTAATTATAAAAACTTATATTAAATTCTTGTTAAATACTATGTCACTTGTGACTCTCTTGGCATTTCATCTGGCATTTTCCTGAAATTCAAATACTTCTTCATGATTTTGTTTGGATTAAAATAGTTGCTGGATCATCAGTTCAATGAAAGTTTAGTAGTACACCTATATGTCTTTAGTTTTTTTAAATTTCAATTTTAAAACTGAGTTGTCTTTCTTATTTAAATAATTTTTTGGGTAGCAGGATGAAACTGATATTTTCATCACAACTCACATGGAGAAATAAACTAAATCCTTCCCTCTACTAGGTTGGCATAAGACCTTGAACACGTTTTAGCAGCCCATAGGTTCCCATGTCAGCCTACTATGAAACCAATGGTAGCAGGCTGTTAGATTGCAATTGCTAAGCAATGTCAACACCAGGCTGTTGGACAGCCAGATGAGTTCTCCAGCAGAACCAGTACAGTTAGGATGCTCCTACAGAGCATTTGGCTAACACCTCTTTACACAAATTCCCAAGAGGCTATGATGGGATCTTAAATCTTGAATAGCAACTTGCCTAGAAATGGTGTCTTGATAAAAAAAAACTGAGTATACTTGGACTACTGTGAGTGTCTGTTGAGTATCAAGAAGAGCATTTGGACTTGTAAAACCTTACCTCAAATCATTATGACAAATCCCTTTTCAGGCAAGATCCACCTTGTTTTGTGTGAGATTAATCCCAGTCCTGCCTCAACGGCTATGATGTTATGATGATGACTAACTGAAACTGTGGAATTTCCATAAATGCTGACAACATTATCCATTACCTCTGCATTTCTGCTCTTTCCTCTCTCTTTGCCTGTATCTTCTCAACCTTAGTCTTTATTCTTTCCAATCTTTGTTAGCCATCCATATTTTATCAAAATTTTATACAAACATAGATTATTTACACTATTTATATGCTGACTATTGTTTTCATCTTTGTTGTTGTTATTCTGAAATGAATTTAAGTTCTAAAGGAAGGCTGTTCTTGTGTCTATCTTAACTAGTTCTTATTTTTATAACTGCTCCCCCTGTTTCCACTGATTTCAAATACACACTGCCAATTCCAGAGATTAAATTTAAAATTGCTATCTCAGATTAGAATTCTCTGTAAGTTATCTGGATCAACAAATATCTGATAAAGGCTGGAAAACACAACATTTGAAACATTGTGATGACAACATAAAAAATGCGAACAGCAGTGTATGTCAATAGTGTAAATAATGATGACTCCTCATCCCAGAAATTTGGACAGAAATATGGATTATTTTCATATTGTTGGTATGAATCTAAAAGGATATAAATTGACATACACTTTTACCATGCTTTTTTTTAAATTTTTGAAATGAGCAAACAGATCTCTATATGATATCAGATAATCAAAAGAGATATCAGTGCTATTTTCATTTTTGTGTAATTTAGATGACAATTTAACCATCTCCCTCTGTAGTGTAGGTTTTTTGGTCTAAAAATGTAACTGATTTCAGTTCAGAATAGCCAGAGATCAGGCAGATACTACACTCTGATCTTAGGTAGAAAAGCAGAATAATTGTATAGGTTTGTGATATCAAATGAGTTGTCTTTTTAAGTACAACCTATTTGAAATTGTTTTAAAAATTATTCAAAATATCTGGCTGAGCACCATTTCTTGTTTAGTTTCTATAAGTTAAATGTTTTTTAATATAATCAACTTTCATATCAGTGCTATTTTCATTTTTGTGTAATTTAGATGACAATTTAACCATCTCCCTCTGTAGTGTAGGTTTTTTGGTCTAAAAATGTAGCTGATTTCAGTTCAGAATAGCCAGAGATCAGGCAGATACTACACTCTGATCTTAGGTAGAAAAGCAGAATAATTGTATAGGTTTGTGATATCAAATGAGTTGTCTTTTTAAGTACAACCTATTTGAAATTGTTTTAAAAATTATTCAAAATATCTGGCCGAGCACCATTTCTTGTTTAGTTTCTATAAGTTAAATGTTTTTAATATAATCAACTTTCATTCATTTGAGCTTATTATGCAATTTTTTCTGGTTCCTTCCTAATAACTGTCAAAGATTAAAAAACACTTTATTATTTTCTTTTTTTTTTTGCTTATAAAGTTGAAATAAAAGAGACGCATTTATTTGAATTTTAACTTTTCTTCAAGTTTGCCAGCAGGCATTTTCAGTATGGATTTCAAAGCCCAAAAACAACATCTAAAAAAAAAACGAGCAAATTTATCCCATTTCAAGTAAACATTTAATTTAATTTAATTCCAAGTTTTGTTCAGACAACTGACCTTCTTTGCATTGTCACTATTACAACAGTGTTTCAGTTATTCCTTTCAACAACCTTTTTCAGATGAATAATATGATATGAATGAAAAGGTTTCTTTCTATTTTTGTCTTATTTATATTTGCATTTTGTAACAAAACATGAGAGCAACAGAAAATGGTCACCAATATACCAATCAGATATTTTTCAGAAACTTAAAACAACTTGATTTGTTTCTGTTGTGGACCCAGAATAGGTCCGGAAGAAAATTCAAACTCGGAAATTGGTGAAACATATATATTAAACAGAAAACAAATACAAAAGTGTTACACGTCAGTCTGACTGCCAAGTATTAGACCAGAGTGACTAAACCCAACTCAACTCCAATATTTACCCTTCTCCCCCACTTGAGAGAGATGTGACACAAGGTCTTTTTTAACATGGAGAACCTGAGCATGTACGTCCAGGTACTGGTCAAAACATAACCTATCCACCATGGTTGATAGGTTCAAAACCGGTCATAACTGGTCTTAATTTGTCTTAGGTGTGCCCAGCCCGAAGGCTGGATAACTCCAATATTTACCCTTCTCCCCCACTTGAGAGAGATGTGACACAAGGTCTTTTTTAACATGGGGAACCTGAGCGCGTATACCCAGGTCCTGGTCAAAGATTACCTATCCACTGCAGTGAACAGGTTCAAAACCAGTCATAACTGGTCTTAATTTGTCTTAGGTGTGCCCAGCCCAAAGGCTGGATAACTCCATTATTTACCCTTCTCCCCCACTTGAGAGAGATGTGACACAAGGTCTTTTTTAACGTGGGGAACCTGATCGCGGGCACCCAGGTACTGGTCAAATATTACCTATCCACCGCGATGGATAGGTACAAAACCGGTCATAACTGGTCTTTACTTGTCTTAGGTGTGCCCGGCCCGAAGGCTGGATAACTCCATCCCAAGAGGCATATTCTCCTGGTATTCATAATAATGGGAAGAGTTCATTATAGTCCAAAAAGTGTAGGCCCCATAACAGTTTCTGAGTTTCTGTCTCTTTTATCTTTTTCTGTATTGTCTATTTCAAACAGCATCTATTACAATTATTGACCTGCAATTTAAGAAGTCTTAATAAAATTTGCTCTCTCGTTGGTGCAGGTTTGTTTCCAGCAGAAGAGTACATTTTCTTTATTAATAGTTAAGAATGCACAGATTGAGTGTTGTAAAGTGAAATTGTTGCTTTTGACCAGTTATTAAAAACTGTGACCCATGGGCCACATGCAGCCCATTTGACTTTCTGAATTGCATGCTTAATTTTCACAAGGAAAATATTCAAAATATTTTGCTTCTTTTCATTCTCACTTGTTCACTCACATTTTGTTATATATAACCACATACATGTCTATGAAAAACTACAATGTTTCTTATGTTTTCATCATTTTAAACCATTGGCAATTTTCACTAAGGTAGATCATATGAGTAAACATCTGCTTAATTTTTTTCTCTGCTGAAGAAATATATTTTTTATTTGAAAAAATTATTTTTTTTTATTTTCAAATGAATAAATTAGAAACAATTCATATACTACAAGATGTGTTAATCAGAGTGCCATCAGTGATCATATACTAAGATTTCAATTTAAGAATTCTCCAAGAAAACCAAAAAACTTTTCATATTCTATTTACACTATTTGGACTATTGTCCTCATCTGTCATATTCTTGACATTTCAGCTTTCTTCAGGTGATTGGAATTTTGAACCGAACACTTAATTTCATCCACAAGGGTAGATTGTTCTAGTTTCACATGCCATGCATCTTCTGCTTATTTCCAAGGAGATATAAGTGGATAAAAGAATTGGTTGAATTAATCCAGTGACTTGCCCCAAAGAGTTGTGAGTTTAATACCTGGCCACAACAGTGGTGAGGAAAAATTTGAAGGGTTGAGTTACTAAAGGAAATAGCTGAAAGTCAAACTGAGATATCCAGAAGAACTTGAATAATGTAACAGTCCAAACATTATAAACAGTTATAATACCTCATCTCAGAAATACAAACAGAGTTTCATGTTCTTCTCACCAGATTTATTTAGCTGATACAACGAGGTAATTCTGAGAAAATTAGAAGACCTACTAGGATTCATTATTGGCAGCTACAATCTTAAAAATATAAGATATGCAGATGACACAATGTCAATAGCAGACAGAGAAAGGGAACTATAAAAGCTCCTCCTTAAGGTAGTGAAAAGAAAGCCAGATAAAAGGACTAAGTATAAACTACAAGAAGGCAGAATACATGGCTATCAGTAAAAGGGTGAGCCCAAAATGCAAATTACAAAAAAAGGATACCACAATCAAACTATTATATTGTTATTATCTGTTTTATGTCCTCTGCCTCACTTCGTATGTAAGGTAATTTGGATAGCATAATTCTTTTGCTAAATTTTGTTCCTGTAGTAATTTAATCCATTAATGTCTGCAGTCTTTTTTGGGGGGAAGATAAGCATTAATAGGTTATATGCAGAAATTAATGACAGTTTTTTTAGAAACCTATAATAATGTATTATTCCCATTAATGGCAATTACATGTAGGATGGCTGCATATGATTTAGCAAACTTTTAAGACTTTAATCCAGTGACTTGCCCCAAAGAGTTGTGAGTTTAATACCTGGCCACAACAGTGGTGAGGAAAAACTTGAAGGGTTGAGTTACTGAAGGAAATAACTGAAAGTCAAACTGAGATATCCAGAAGATGCATGGCATGTAGAACTTGAATAATGTAACAGTCCAAACATTATAAACAGTTATAATACCTCATCTCAGAAATACAAACAGAGTTTCATGTTCTATAAGGCTTACGGCCATATCACATTGAATACACCGGTTCTCACTCGATCACCAAAGTTAAGCAACGTTGAGCCTGGTGAGTACTTAGATGGGTGACCACTTGCAAATACCAGGTGCTGTAAGCATTTATTGACAGATGTGCATGCTTACAGCCATATCACATTGAATACACTGGTTCTCACTCAATCACCGAAGTTAAGCAACATTGAGCCTGGTCATTACTTAGATGGGTGACAGCTTGGGAATACCAGGTGCTGTAAGCATTTATTGACGGATGTGCATGCTTACAGCCATATCACATTGAATACACTGGTTCTCACTTGATCACTGGAGTTAAGCAACGTTGAGCCTGGTCAGTACACTGGTACCCTTGGGAAAGGTATTAATCCGTCCCTTCCCTCCAGTTATGGGTTAAATAACAAGGGTAGGACTTGGGGACCCTGCCCTTATAAACAAATCCTAATGAATCTTGATACTCGAAAAGGAAAAATGTATTACTAGACACAAAACTTATATAAACAACAATAAATTGTTGAAAAGAAAAAGGTATTACCAGCAGTAAATAAATAAAGTTTAGTTGGCAATAAATGATCCGCCGAGGTTGATTTGCCATAAAAACAAAACAACCAACCAATAATCATATTCTATAGTGAAAAAGGCTAACGTACCTTCTATTAACTCTACTGACTTTTGTGGTCCTACCTAGGATTGAAGTCACCATCTTTGGCTGACTCCCATTCATCAGCTTAATGGATGAATTCTAAGCAGTAGCAGTAACTTGTCTCCTTTGATACCAAATTGGACTGAACCTTTAGATTTTAAGTTGACTGAAATTTCTCCTCAAAGAACATATTCTATTTTAACACCATCAATGAAAAATTATTTTTAATTTTTGCAGTAATTCAGTGCACCTCATGATAAATCATATCTCATCTAATCCACTGCTTAAAAAAGGTTGCTCATGCCTGCTCCAGGCTTTAGAACCTCAAACAAATATATTTATCAGATGAGGTTCAAGGAAAACAAGCTGTGTTTACCTTTAAGTCCAAAATGAACCAGGATGATTATTTATTTTTTTGAGAAAAATCCAGTTAAACATTCTTATTCCAACTGCAATATATATTTAAATATTCATGAAATTTACTTCCACTATTTGATTTAGGCTGCAAACATTCCAGGATAAAGAGAACCTTGATGTGGTGCAATGGTTAAAAAGCTTGTCTTGCTAGAACAATTACATCTGTGTAGTGAGTTTGCTCTTCACTGCATGCCCCATACTTTTGGCCTTGTGCCACATCTAAAGTGCACTTACTTAGAAAACTACAGGCCATCTTGATGTGGTGCAATGGTTAACAAGCTTGTTTTGCTAGAACAACTTTGACTGAATAATGAGTTCAATCTTTGCTTGGCAGTTCATACTTTCAGTCTTGTGCAACATCTGAGCTATGCTTAGAAAATCACCATTCAAGAAAAAAGTGTTGCATTACTGAAAATTGATAAAAAATTTCAGTGACCCCTTTTATTCCAACCACTATTTGAAAGTCAATTTTACATTGAAAGATAAAAAAAATGTTTCAGAGAATGATCAGCGATCTCTCTTAGCAGTAGGAATGTTGAAAATAGAAAAATGATTTCTGTCATAGTTAAGAATTCTCACTTTATTCTCCTGTAAGATTTAGGGGTAAGAAAAATATAGCAGCAAGTCCTAAACAAAATTTTTTGTTTTGTGGTTACTTTATATACATACTAGCAGTATAGCCCAGCATTGCTCAGGCGTAATGAAAGCTTTAAAACTAATCCATAGTTCTGGAGCTCAGACTCTTTGGACGTTGGCACGAAAGACTAAAAAGCAATAGTTTTTTCCAGTTAAAGCGAAACCGTAGACTGAAAGAAAAATGAATGGATGTAAGTCAAATTTTGATTTCCTGGTATTGATATCAAATTTTCTGCACTATTGTAAAAACTGCAAACTTGAAACTTCTGAATATTGTTTTTTTGGCTTTGTCTAAGTGTATCAAATTTGATTAAAATCGGACCATTCCTCTATAACTAGTTTTTTTTGATTATCGATTTTCGATATTTATCGGGGGTACCTCGACACAAAACCTAACTAAGAACACTTGCAGACGCTTATAGTACAACTGTGTAAAATTTCAAGAAAATCGGTTCAGCCATTTCGGAGTCTATAGGTAATGGATATACACACACAGACAGACACACAGACAGACACACAGACAGACAGACAGACAGACACACACACACACACACACACACACACACACACACACACACACAAAGTTCCATTTATAAATAAGTTTAGATTTGTTATCAGAGTGATGTACTCTTTACATGTATTTAAGTCACATGAACAGTTTATATGCTCTGCCTTCATTAAATCATGTGAGTCATTGACATATCTTTTCAAACATATTGTTGTGGTTAAGCCATAATGCTGATTCTATGACAGGCATTTCAATACTGTTTCAGAATTTTAATTTTTGTGTCTTATTTTACCTCTTAAAGCATTTTCATATTACAATGACTATTTACTGTAGAAACTTTGTCAAATTGCTGTCCATTCTTGTTACTGAATTATCAAAAGTTCGACCTACCTTGACCAATCCTTCGACATCAAAAGTCAGTTTGGCACAACATTTGAGGTGACGCATCACACTGATTGTATCCAGCTGTTGAAGTAGTTGCTTCTCATGCATTTTTAAAAGGCCAAGCGAAAAGCGGAAAAGAACTTTTGGGCCTTCAACAAAGAAACAATCCCAGATTCTTAATAGCGTCTGCAAAATATCACAAAAAGAAAACATTATAAGAGCAACAATTGATATGGCACTGAGAATTAACCTTGTCAAAAAAATAAATAAATAAATAACTGTATAAACACACTGAGTATTAAGGTTAACATCACATGGAAACCAATGCAGAGAAAAACTAATTTTATCACTCAAAGCATTTCAGATTTTCATATCAAAGGGTCACAACGAAATTATTTTAAAAATTTTGTCAATAATACAAAAAACTTATCATAAAAAAAGTCATGCTGAGACTAACATGAGCCCTTAATATTCAGTTATGTGGCTTGATCATGTGAGTTTTTTTTCTAGATTTTAATGTTCCAATAGAGGATATGTAAAAGTAGAAAAGAAAAAAATGTATTTAGCATTTTTTAAAAAGTTTTAGGTACTGCATATACATAGGGAAGGTTAAAATATACACTGCCGGCCATAATTATTAGGCCAAATAATTTTTCAAAAAGAATTTTGTATTTCATACTATTTTCGGTATTTATTTCCAAGTGGATAATTCTAAATGAAAATAGATTGGTTCTTTTGTTAATACTTCACAATAATATGTGCATCAAATTAACTGTTCTGGTGTCCAGTTTTTGTGCTCTCTTCCCCATGCTAGTCTCTTCTTCTTATTGGCTGGCAGAAGCAAAGGCTTCCTGGCTGCCTTGTAAAATTTTGCAAAGTAATAATAACAAAAGAACCATTCTATTTTCATTTAGAATTATCCGCTTGGCAATAAATACTAAAAATCGTATGAAATACATCATATCTTTTTAAAAACTGGGGTGGCCTAATAATTATGGCCGGTAGTGTATATTAACCAAAACTTTGTATTAAAAACAGCAAAAAATGCTGATAAGAAAAATTTTCTATAATAAAAAAAACACAAAACTCTGAAAACAAAAGTATTAACCAAAATTTTGATTAGCTTTTCCTCCATCTTATTTTTGTTGCTTTTTCTTTATTGCAACGCTCGAGCTGTTTTACATTCTACAAATATTAAGTAGCATGAGTGGTGACTTGTCTTTTGAAATAAAGCCTCTAACTGGATGACCATCAGTTGTTAATTATGATGCTTTCAAAGATAAGTTAGAAGAGAATCCAAGCAAAAGTACTTGAAAATATTTAAAAGAGCTCAAATCATTAACAAATGCCATATGTAGAGAATTACAAAAACCTCAGAAAATACACAGGAAAAAATAGAAATAACCAATATTAAACATACAAACTTTTTTATAAGTAATCTTCGAAATCTGTTTTTTATACAAAATCTAGACATTTTCATTGTTTTCTCTAGAAACTAAATTCTAAGGATACTGATCCGAGACAAAGACGAAAGTTTTAATAGGATTAGCATTTTAATGATGTTTGCTGAAAAGTTGATGATTTAATTCAGAAATCTCTTTTACTTTCTTCTACAGAGTGAGATGTGTAAATTTATTTGACAGCCTTGCTTTGCCAAACATTTTCTATAAAATATTTCTGGGCAGTCAGTGAGATTACAAAGTACTGACAATGCTTCTTTACTCGGTCTGAAACATCAACTTTGCTTGAAGAATTTTCTGATAAATAAAACCTGAAAGAATCTAAGTTTCAACCTTTGCAGCAACCAAAATAAAAGCCTGACAATGTATATGGATATTCATAGAAACACACCTAGATATACATAGACATGTAAGATACTGGCTGCTCATATCTGAGTAAAGCCAATCCCTATTGTAGGTGCCTGCTCAAGCATATTTGTGTTTATTCAACATGCACAATGTCCACTTGTGGTTTATACAGCAACTATGCTGAGTAGATAACAGTTTAATCGAGAGCAGTTTGATCAAACAATCACAATTGTATCGATCCAATTTCATTCACAGTGTTTGAGTCAATTTTTCATGCACAGGAAAAATCAACCATGGCAAGATTTGAACCTGGGTTTTACAGTTGGGAAACAATAACATAAAATTAAATGTTCAAACTTATCTCCCTAGAGTTTTGCAGATATGCTATCTGCTCCTCAGGAGTTTTCGGAGTAAAACTGGATTTATTTGCAGTTATAAATTTTCTAAAATGTTACTTAATTTTCCCTAAAAAGAAGTTAATTTTTCATGTCTTCTTATTTTAAATTTGTATTTTTCTTAAATACACTATTGTATGATGCAATATAATTCAAAACTGTTATGTTATCTGCATTACATAACTGTTATATAACAAAGTTTTTGCTGTTACAGGTAAGAATTTGTGTAAAAAGTTTTTTGGGGTTTTGCTTACTTAGCATTCACATATGGTCAACATGTAGAATGAAACAGAAAAAGATTTAAATGCCTGTAAAAAAAAAGCACCCCATACATTTCCCCAAATGCCAATTGTGTAGATAAAGGAGTCAACGAGAGGCTTCATCAAGTATAAGTAGGTAGTCTTAAAATGTGGAATGGTCTGTGAATGCGACTGCCATGTTCATTGACAAGAGTTGTTTGAGCCAACAAACTAGAAATGCTTCTACCATTATATTTTCACATTCAATTGAAAATGATGAGTGTTCATATGGATAATCCATAAATGCTTCCTAAACTGCAGTCTCCAGTGATTCAGTGATTAACAAAGAACATCAACAAAAACAAAGGCAAAAGCTGACACATAAGCTTTAAATAATGACAAACGTAAACATTGTTTGAGCAGAAATGCTTCTGCCATGGCAGCTGCATGACCTTTAAAGAATAAGGCTCAACGTGAGCTATCTAAAGAGAATTGCTACAGCTATGGCCACCATAAAAGCTTCATGGAATGAAGCCCAGTGAGAACTTCATCATAGCAGAAATGCTACAACTTTTGACAACTGCAAGAACTGCAGAAAATGAGGATAAACCAGGATTTATATGAACCTTTGAAACCTAAAAAAATCAGCAAAAACCCTAAAAAATAAAATAAATAAAAAATGAACATAAAATGGGGCAAAAACCATGGAGAAAATAGGGGAAAATTCATACAGGCTGCTGCAGTAAACCTGTGAAATGATGTAAAAAAAGGAAAGGGCGTTAAAAAAGGTTGACAAACATTTAGTTGGGAAAAGTATCATAAAATACTCAAAAATGCCCTTAAAAAATTTTAAAATGTCCAGAGATTACTAGAATTTGAATTGAGAACCCAAAATAGTTAATCAAAGAAGCTTACAAAATTGCCAAAGGACCCCCAAAAACCTAAAATTTAAAATTAGCCAATCCCTATCATAGAATACTCAAAAATGCCCTTAAATAAATTGAAAAATGTCCAGAGATTACTCAAATTTGCACTGAGAACCCCAAATAATTAATCAAAGAAGCTTACAAAATTGCCAAAGAACCCCCAAAAACCTAAGATTTAAAATTAGCCAATCCCTATCATAGAATACTCAAAAATACCCTTAAAAAATTGAAAAATATCCAGAGATTACTAAAATTTGGACTGAGAACCCAAAATAGTTAATCAAATAAAGAAGTGGACATTTAAATGAACACTTATCATTTTCAGTTGCATGTGTAGATTCAATTGTAGATGCATTTCTAGTTTGCTAACTCATGTGATAATTGTTAGTGGATGTGGTTTTAGCTGAAGCTGGAGTTTTGTATGTTGGGCCTGTCTATAGAAACAAACAGTATGTTTCAACTTTTTTGTAAATTCTACATTATCATATGCCATAACAATTTCACATTTTCTACAAAGTGCAAATCCCTCCAAAGTTGCAGGGACAATGCATCCACTTCTGCATCACAATGTCATTGTATGACATTACAGTTTCCCCATAAAGACCACACCCATTTTTCCAATTGTACATGCATCATTCCTATTTATTGGCAAAATTGAGTAATCATGAATTCTGTTTTACAAATACAACAAAAACTAATACTTGCTTCAAATTTTTTAACTTATGTTTCATGGCAACCTCATACTGGAACTTTTTGAATAAGCACTTGACCTTATCATTTCAACATAAACACTGAAAAAACTCCGAGCAATACCAGGCTATAGTACTAGTGTTTTATATAAAAATGTATTGCTAATATTTTCATATTTTTATAGCATTTTGTTATTGTTTGGCGTTTCAATATTTGTCCATAGCTGAGACCCTAACAGATGCTGCCACCCTGGGACAGGGTGGATCTGGGAACAACAGTAATTAGGAGGTGGTTCTGCACCCCTCAAAATTTCCAATTTCCTGATCATAGGCCTTGCTGCCAGATGTAATTTATCATCATACCCAGGACTAGGTTCTACATTGGCCTCTATCACTATAATTATAAATAAGAGGTGGTTTCATGCTTCTCAAAACCTTCAATCTTCTGATCAGAGGCCTTGATGCCAGATGTAGTTTATCATCATACCCAGGACTAGGTTCTACATTAGCCTCTATCACTATAATTACAATTAAGAGGTGGTTTCATGCTTCTCAAAACCTTCAATCTTCTGATCAGAGGCCTTGATGCCAGGTGTAGTTTATCATCATACTCAGGACTAGGTTCTACATTGGCATCTAACACTTTAATTACAATTAAGAGTTGGTTCCATGCTTCTCAAAACCTCTAATTGCCTGATCAGAGGCCTTGCTGCTAGATGTAATTTATCATCATACACAGGACTAGGTTCTACATTGGCCTCTATCACTATAATTACAAATAAGAGGTGGTTTCAAGCTTCTCAAAACCTTTAATCTTCTGATGCTATATGTATTTTATCGTTCTGTTTTGTCTGAAATCGATTAGCAGAATATATTCTAATAATGTCCACTATAATTTAAATCTGTCTAATCACTTCCATGTGTCACATCCCTTCAGGATATTGCCAACATGGCCCTCCACAATGTCTAGTCCTTTGTAGCACTTAATAAATTTTGTTTTTTTGTTATCTCTCCTAAACCTCATTCCATCATCCATTTAAACTTGCTAGGTAGGTTATGCATTGTTTCCTTCTGTCCCTCTTGCCTTCAATCTGTTCTGTGAGTGTCAAATTTTTCAAACCCTCTTTCCTCATTATGTGCCCTAAAATTTCAACTATTTCTTCATGATGTTAAGTATAAGATTTTTTGTTTCCATTTTCTCTAAAACTCTGGTATTGTTTACATGTTTGATTCATAGTATTCTTAGCAACCTTCTGTAGAAGTACATTTCTGTTGCATCAAATCTTTTCTTTATCTGTGAGGAGATTGCCTAGCATTCACTGATTTTTAAAGTTTTTCTTCACAAACATTACAACCATACTTGTATTTGATAGATGGTTTTGTCACTCACAAAGCAACTTGATACCCATTTTTTGCAAGAAAGGATTACCTGAAATGAGTTTATACTGGGAAGGAATTTGTGTTGATGCCTAAGATTAAATCTTGGTGGATTTAAGCAAAAATTCCCAATAAATGGAGAGCATTGATTATTTCTATTCATTTCTATGCCAGTTTCATACTGAAAGACTAAAAGCAGTTAAAGTTTAGCACAATTCATGTTTGCCTTGTCTTTAAATATTTATTTTCCAGTGCAAACTGTCAAGTTTTCCACCCACAATCGATTTAATTCTCATCCAACTATAAAATCTACCATCCTCTGATAAGCCATATCTCAGCTTATATCCACTTTTAATCAGAATCAACATTAAAGATTGTAGTTCGACTTGTTATTTTGAAGAGTCTTTTAAACAGCTTATTCTTTTTGTTGCTTATTTGTTACCAGGACATTTCAATAAATCCATTCTAGAGAATTTTTCAGAGTACAATATGTATATAAAGAGAAGGATTATTTTCATCTCAAAAGTGCAAACAAGTATAAATCTAAAGAAGGCTATAGAATGGATTGGCTGAATCCTTATGGTGACAACAAAAGTAACATAAAGAATGGGATTAGTGTTCCATACCAGTCTTGGAATGGTAATGACATATTTCAAAATTCTCTTGAAAACAAAAAGAATGATATCAATATTCTGATTGCTGATGCTCTAGCCCCACATTGGATGAGAAGATCCATCTTCTTTCTGAATTCTCCCTCTCACAGAGCACAAACTTATTAATATTTTAATGGCACCCAGAAAGTTTCTAAATATATCAAAAGCCTTGACTCTAAGAAGGTTCAGTCAGTCAGTAAAGTGCCATATATGACACATGCTTGGATGATTATGTCTCAAAAGAGACGTGACTGACTGGACAGAGGATTTTCTTGCAGTAAGTTGCCATTACTTTTTGTGGTAAACTGGTTGTCACCCAAGGCTATAGAACACAATCTGTTCTGCTATTTAATCCATATCTGGAGGAAGAAGTGATGGATTAATACCTCTTCTAAGGGTATTTGCATGTAAGTGAATGCAAGAAATTCAACTGGGATTTGAACTTGGCTCTTTGATTTTTCATTCATATCCACTGCATTGCAATGCACATCCTAAGAGGGTTACTGAACCAGATAAAATCCTGAACATTAAACCTGAGTTATCACTGATAATCTTAAAGCTTATGACCATATCACGTTAAATACACCAGTTCTCGCTCGATCACCTAAGTTAAGCAACGTTGAGCCTGGTCATTACTTAAATGGGTGACCGCTTGGGAATACCAGGTGCTGTAAGTGTATAGTGACGGATGTGCATTGTGGTGCAGTGGATATCAGCTCGGAAAGAGAAATCGGTGAGCCGAGTTTGAATTCCAGTTGAATACCCTGCATTCACTTAAGTACTGGTATCCTTGGGAAAGGTATTAATCCGTCCCTTCCCTCAAGTTATGGGTTAAATAACAGGGTAGGACTTGGGGACCCTGCCCTTAAAAACAAATCCCAATGAATCTTGATTCTCGAAAAGAATAAGTATTACTAGACACAAAACTTATATAAAAACACCAATAAATTGTTGAAAGAAAAAGGTATTACCAGCAATAAATAAATAAAAATTTAGTTGGCAATAAATGACCCTCCGAGGTTGATATGCCATAAAAACCAACCAACCAACCAACAAAAATGATAATCTTAGTAAAATTATTTAACTACTGCCTGAAGAAAGAATTCTTCCCAAATCCGAGGTAGATGTCAAATGTATGTCCTATTTTCAAGAATGCAGTACTCATTTACGAGAAGTGCCACAGTGGATCTCAGCTTGGAACAAGAAATCGGAGAGCTGAGTTTGAATTCCAGTCAAATTTGTTGCATTTACTTATGAACATAGAAAAGGTATTAATCCATTTCTTTCCTCTAGCTATGGGTTAAATAACAGTACAGAATGGGTTCTATAGCTTTGGTTGGTGATCAGTCTATTGTAGAAAGTAATGGCTGCCTACTGGGATAATCTTCTGCCAAGTCAGTCATGTCTCTTTTGAGACATGTTCACACAAGTGTGTATCATGTAGAGCACTTAACTGACTGACTGATCAGCCTTTCAGCTTTCTCAGTGTCAACAGCAAACTCTTTGAGGCCATCATCAACAAGAATTTTGTTGAACACTTTAAGAATGACAACCTCCTGACAATATGGATTTCACTCTAACATCTTGTCATTACATACATATATATTCAGTCAGTTAAGTGCCATATGTGGTACACGCTTTGGACCATCATGTCTTGAAAGAGACATGACTGACTGGGCAGAAGATTATCCCACAGTAGGTTGCCATTGCTTTCTGCGGTAGACTGATTGCCAGCCAAGGCTATAGAACCCAATCTGTCCTATTATTTAACCCATAACTTGGAGGAAGAGATAGATTAATACCTTTCCCAAGAGTATTTGGGGATAAGTGAATGCAAGGAATTCAACTGGAATTTGAACTCAGCTCCCCAATTTGTCATTCTGAGCCAATATCCACTGCACCACAACGCACATCCTGCACCATAATGCATATACATATATGAAAAAGAGAGTACTGCTGATATACGTAGGCTGGAAAATGGAGTACTACTGGCATACATTGAATGAAAAATGGATTATTACTAGCATACATAGATTGGAAAATAGAGTACTTGTGGCATATATAGTATATGCCCAGTCTTCACACAGTTGTTTTTGAACTCATCTACATGTCTGTGTAAGTACTGAATTCTTTTCCACCCTACAACCTCTTTTCCACAGATGAAACATTGCTAGCTTCTTTCTTCCTTATCACTATTTTAATGTTCTGATGAGTTACATTCTTAAGTTCCACCAGCCTTAACCTTCAAAGCTAAGACCCACCATTCCCTATACCCTGGGGTGAACCATCTTCAGTCTCTTCATAACCCATTAGTAAGAAGGAAATTCCACTCAAACAGCTTCTTCCTATGAACTACTACTTTGTGGAACCAACTGCCAAGAAGGTGCTTTCCCAACTACTTAATATCTTCAAACCTTGCACTGACTGTTATCTTTCCCACATATCTTTACAAACTGCACTTATTACTCTTACCACTCATACAGCAACATCTTTCAGTAACTGTTGTGGAGATGAACATATCAATCCAGAAGATGACTTGGACTTATTGAAATAGCATAAATACTGATGCTGAGAATCGTCAAAGGGCAGAATCAGAAGAGAAGTAGAAAGCAAGTTAGTGAGAAGTGGTGGTCTATATTAAAAAAAAAAACAACAAAATTAGTTTATGTGAATATTTTTCAACTAGGCTGAATAACTGCCCCCTTCCACAAGTATAACCCTTACCAACACCAGAGGATATATTTGCTAAACTAAATGGTGATAATCTTTTTTTAAAAATTGAGTGGTCTGAAGCATATCTTCAAACTGTAGTGAATGAGGAAAGCCAGAAGTACTAGACTATTAATACACATAAAGTACTCTACAAGTTTAAAAAATTACCCTTTGGTGAAAAATAATGCCAGGTATTTTTCAACAAATAATGGATACTATATTGGCTGGACTAGATGGTACTGGTGCTTATATAGGTGAAATGCTTATTAAGAGTGATATGAAAATACAGCATGTAAAACTAATTCAACAAGTATTTCAGAGACTACATGATTATGGTTTCAAAATCAGTGAACAGAAATATGGATAAGATTAAATATTTAGGTCAGATAACCAACAAAAAAGGAATAAGTCCAGAGCAAGTGTCATTAAAGAAATGCCTCCCGCAACAAATTTGGTTAACCTACAATCATTTCTCTAAATAATTTATTTAAGAAGGGTACAAAATTTAATTGATCTGCTGAATGTCAAAAAGCTTTTGAAAGAAATTAAAAACTACTAACTTCAGAATTATTGCTGACACATTATGACTTGTAGTGACAAATAATAGTAGCATTAGATGCGAGCAAATAAAGCATGGAAGTGGTAATAGGCTATAAAATTGAAGATAGCACAGTAAAAGCAGTTACCTATGCTTCAAGAAGTTTGACAAATACAGAAAAATGCTACAGTTAAATTAAAAAGGAAGTGCTAGCTACAATTTTTGCTGTAAAGAAATTTCACATGATAACTGGACATCTGTTTGACCTCATCCAGTCATTCCTCTCTAACCACACATTGAAGGTAGTATTAAATGGGCATGCCTCCCAAAACTACCATACGAATGCAGGCATCCCTCAAGGTTCTATCCTAGGTCCCACGCTCTTTCTGATGTACATTAATGATCTCCCCGACGCCATTGGATCCCAAGTAGGCATGTACGCCGATGACACCACAATCTACTCTCACCTCGATCAAAAACTCGGTGTGGGCGACAAATTTATTCAAAATATTATGAATGAGCATATGGCAGAGTGGTTAGTTTGTTTTCCAACCATGAAGCCCAGGTTCAAATCTCACCATGGTCAATTTGTCAGGAAGGTGACTTCGTAATATTATCAGTCTGGAGAAGGCAATCCCAGCATGCTGCACCTTTTGAAAGTACTTGAAAGCCATACCACCGGTTGACCCAAGCTTTGAAAGTGAAATTTGGTAGATGGCTTCCTTTGCGACATCATCAATGGTTGTGCTAGCTCAAAGTCACAAGTCATCGTGACTGAAGGTTTGAGTGTCCTGACCTTGTTCAGACTGTTGTTCATGCTATATAACACAACTAAGGTCTGCTCAGTATAATTGCAGTATAAACTGCAGCTGTGCTCTGTGGGTGATGAACAAACACATGTGTGCCTGAGCAGGCATCTGCAATTGGAACTGACTAGCCACCCTGGTAAATGGGTATCCTCGAATATGAGGGGCCAGCTATTAAATGAATGATATTAAGTCAAAATGGAATAAAACTAAAATTAACCCTGCTAGCAATAATACATTTTCTATTTGGGATGAAATACTTTTGTACACAGAAAGAGTAGTAATTCTGTTATCACTACAAAAAAGGATTTTTAAACAATTCCATATAAGAGATCTGGGAATAGTGAGGATGAAATTCCTGATGAGAAGCTATGTTTAATGGCAAAAGTTGGACAAAGATATTGAAAACAGTTGGAAAATATAAACATTGTAATTCAGCTGCAAGACCATGCCAAGGGCCCAGCACTGTAAGGGGGCCCACCTGATTGCCAATTAAATTATGAAGGATGTCCTTGTTATACACTCTAATACATGTAGTCTAACTCGGGTCACTCAGATGAATCCTAGTGTGTGTGTGTCTTATACATGGCTGTAGCTAACTCCTTTTGATTTTGTCGCACCCCTTGCCTGGTCAAAGGGAAGATACAATAAATCATTTTAACCTTCCAAGAATATTTGGATGATTATAAACCTGGTGCCTCTGTAGTCTGTAGTACCGGTCAAGTCTTGGCAAGCAATCTTCAGTCCTCCTGCTCCCATCTCTATTACTCCCAAAAGACACTAAAATCTTTATATGATTGTTAGAATTTGCAAAGAGAGGAAACCTTTTTCCTAACTCCTGTCTGTTGCCAAGCATTTTAGTAAGTTAAAATAGTGACTATGTTGATTATTTTGTTTACATTTATAATTATGCTAATTATGCTAATTTGATAAAAATGTTGAGGATTTATAGTAAATTTAAATTCATATTATGTGATTTCTTAAGTCAAAGTTTTTAAAATTTCAATAAAACACTTTAATGTGAATTCAAGCAGAATATTTTTTATTTTTTAAAATCCAATGTTGTTTTCAAATTGACGAAGGACTTAACAGTCAACTTATGCCAGTGCCAGATATATATAGATCTTACGACATTATTCTAAAACCATTGATATAATTTCAGTTGACTGGATTTTTTTTATATGTACAATGTGCAGACTCTCTGATCTTGCATAAGACATTTGTTAAATATTTAACCAAAACCTTTAGGTATGGTCACTGTGTTTTGGAAGGCTGTTTTTTCTAAATATTTAGAAAAAGAATTAAAGTAAAAATTATTACTTCTTAACCCATACACTTTGAATAAAAGAGAATAAACTTAAAAATAAATGAATAGAACTTTTATTTATAAATACTCAAAATTATAAATTAAATATGTAAATTTACAAAAACTCAACTTTCAAATTTACCTGATATATTTTTTATTATTATAATTTCATGAAAAGAAGGCAGGTAAATTAAATTTTAAAAAAATCAATCCAAAGGCGATAAAATGCCATCATTTTGTCAGTTAATCATTAATGAACAAAAATGTAATAATAAAAAAAAAAAACCTTTGTATGATATTAATTTATAAAAATTTCAAATATATTTGAGATGCGTTTAACTAACTTACAACAATTTCACAATGAAGCATCTCAAAAAATCTATCTCCTTTGCATTATGCAAATGATCCATGCCCCTGGGTGCAGATGTAAATGAGTGCCGTGAAATCTATGCATAATTTCCATTGGAATAAAAGAATAATCCGAAAAGGTTCATAGTTTCTGGAAACAGATGACACTGAAGACGTCACCACCTTAATAAATCCAGGCAACTTTCTCTGTGCATGGTGTTTTTTTACCATCAGCTACGGCCCTGGTCTCATATATATACATTATATGTTACTGCTTCTATAGGCTTATATGCATGGATTAGTAATAGTGTAGTATATAATATATACATGGATTAGTATTAATAGTGATATGGATTAGTGTATTTATATTAAACAAAGATTATTCTTTTTATCTTTACCAGGTAGCTAAACCCTATTTAATGATGTCTGACTACAAGCAAAAAAGTGGTGCTCAAAAGAGACAAGAGAAAAAGGAAACAATATCCAACATAAGGAAGACAACACATAAAATTGATACATTTTTTGCTAAGAAAGGTACATCCTCTGAGCAAGTCAAAGATGCAGCTGACTTTGGCTTACAAGACAAAGTATTGACAGCTGCAGAAGCACCTTCTGAATCTGAAATTACTCCTCATTCTGCTGAACCCCTTGATTTGTCCCAGCCAGATGAAACAGAGTTTGATGGGCCACCAGCTAAGGTTTCTAGGCCTGATTCCATGACAACCAGTACACAGATTACACCTGTGAGAAGTGCATATTTTCTTAAACCGGATACTAGCTATAATGTCTCTATTTCACAGGAGATGTTCTGGAAATTTCAACCAAACCACCCTGTAAGTAACATACCATTCAATATTGCTGTTGTATATGACTGACAAGGCATTCAAGGCGTGAACATTAACAGAAAGTGGGTGACATACAATCAAGAAAACAAGATTTTGCATTGCTCATTTTGTCTAATGTATGCTCCCAAGAAAAGTTGAAACATGCAGATAATCCAGGGCTGTTCTGACTGGAGACACATCACAAGACTGTTTGAACATGAAAAGAGCCACTGTCATAAGCATTGCACTGATGCATATTTTCTGAATGTTTGTGAAAGATCCATCAAGCACAATTTGTTAAAGGAACAACTCTTCTTAAAAACTCAACAAGTGCCTCAGCGTTGCTCTGTTTTAAAGTGTGTAATTGATGTAATATTTTACATTGGTTTTCAAGTCTTGTCTTAGTGCAGCAAACACAGAGAAGCTGTTGCAACTGTGTTTGATAAAAGTAATCTTGACAATTGTGGAAATTTTCTAGAGGCTATAAAGCTTCTTGCATTATACAATCCACACCTGAAGGAACATTTGCAGAAGGTCATTTTGCAGGGCAAACAAAAAGATCCATCAAAGAAAGGGCATGGCAAATTTGTAACTTTTTTAAGCAAAACAGCTGTGAATAAGATAATAAATATTATTTCAGACATAATCAAAAACAAAATTGTGAAGGAGGTGAAAAATGCAGAGATGTTTTCAGTACAATATGTTTTTAGGAACAGATCTAAGGAAAGACTAGTTTGCCTGGTAAATTTGGATAATTCAAGTGGAAAATGCTTGCACACCTTGTTACAAAATTCACTTACAGAAATAGGCCTGACATTAAAACAGTTTATTGGAGATTCATTTGTTGGAGCAGCTAATATGAGTGGTGTTTACTCTGGTCTTCAGGCACTTATGAAAGCAGCTTGCCCAAGTCACATCCATACTTGGTGCTATGCACATGTTCTGAATCTGGTGATCAGTGATATAAGTAGTGTATGTGTTGCAACAGTTAGTCTTTTTAGTCTGCTTACTGAACTATCTACATTTTTCAATGATTTCTATAAAAGAATGAAGCTCTGGGAAGAGCATATACAAACAAAATCAGGAAATAAGCAACACCTAAGATTAGAGCGCATTGGTCAAACTAGATGGTCAAGTAGAGGTAGAGCACTTTGGAAATTGTTTAGCAGCTACACAGATCAGTCATCAGAATTATATTCAGACCTTCTGATCATCCTTCAGCAAGTTGGAGTAGATAGACTAAATTATCGCCCGGTTCACACTCCACCCACGTCTATTGAACGGGTGAAGAGGCTCATCCCTTGTTTCCTGTTTAGGATGCAGTTTCCGGCTTTCTCTTTTCCAATCTTTTCACTCTTACGTAGCCCCCTGCACATCAGTGGCGTTACCGCCTTGCTCAGGGTGATATGATTAAAAAAATAAAAGTAAGTGAAGTAATTGATTTCAAAGGATCAGTTCGCTATGAAGCACAGAAATTGAGTGAAAACTTGTGCAAATTTGAAACCATTTTAATGGCATTTACATTCATCCAAATTTTTGATATTACAATACCAGTGTCAGATTATCTGCAGACATCAGGTCTAAATATCATGCAATCTTGGCACATGATTAACAAAGCCACTGAAAATGTTGAAACAAATCTCAAGAGATTTTAGTGGCATTTTTGAAATAGCATCTAATTTTGTTGTTTATGCAAATTGTAAATTAGAAGAGGTGAACATTTCTGTCCCTAAGAGCTTCTCAATTTCAACCATCAGATCTAGTCATTCAGCACCAGACGAGAAGAGAAATTTTGAGGGTTCATACCATAATGCAGTAACTGATGCTGTGCTCTTCAGCTTGCGAGGTAGATTCTTGTCTCATAAAAACTTTATAAGCAGATTTTCTGCTTTGACCCAAACTGGTTTTCTGAAATCTTGCCATCTCCACAAAACATGGAACTAAGTTTGATTGCTAATGTAGTATCAGAAATTGACAGAGTGTGACTACATGGTGAACTGATTTCATTTGCATTGAGAAAATCCTGAAGAAGGGAATGCTAGATAATATGAATGACAATAAAAATGATTCAGACAGCTTGGAATCCGAGGGGGAATATACAGAAGTTGTGGAATCATCTGCCAAGACAACATGCAAGAATTGTTTGTCATGTGCTTTCAAGTTGTTATCAGAGTACAGGCTGTGTGCAACTGCATATGAAAATTTATATGCAGCATATAAATTCATTGTAACACTAAGCATTACACAGTGCACACGTGAAAGATGTTTTTCTAAACTAAGACTGTTGAAAACAAGTCTAAGGTCTTCATTCACATAGAATAACTTGGAGACACTTATACTAATTGCTATTGAAAAAGATGTTGCAATGAAAATCAAATCAAACAAAGATAAAATTATTGAAAATTTGCAGAATTCTCTGCTGAAATGAGTACAATGTTGTTACTGTAATTTGTGAACGTTAATATTTGAAACATTTGACTCAGTAAAGCATAGTACATCATATATTAGGGTGTGCTAAAATGTAAAAAAATATCTTAAAAAGTGTATGTCAACTCATTTCAATATCTGTTTCTAATATCTATTATTATGAATTTTATAATTTAGTACATTGTTTACATGTTAATTCGTAATAATTAAATGGAAATTTTGCTTGACATGTCATTACACTTTGTTGTTACTATCAGCATGTGTCCATGAAAATCTTCATGACCTTGAAGTTTTCAAATCTTTTTATGCATATAAACACATATATATCTTAAAGTAAAGCGCTTACTTAGTTATGCCAATATTCACAGTTCACCTGCTGCACAGCCTCTACATGTGGTATTTAACTGTAAAGAGCGGGGGAGGGGGGGGGCTCATTGTATTTTCTGCCCCAGAGCCTATAACACTCTCAGTCCACTCCTGGCTGCAAGTTACCACCTATAAATTATCAGGCATGGCCAAGCACTGATAAATGATTGGCAAGGCTATACATGGACTTTACTGGACCGCTAAATGGTTCATACTATTTGTGGTTGACAGTTACACAAAATGACCCAAGATATTAAAGTGTAAATGACTGACTACCATAATAACGATTAAATTCTTATGCAAACTTTTTAAAAGTTTTGTAGTACCTGACAGTGTGATATCCAATAATAGAACTCAGTTTACTTCTCATGAGTAAAAGTTTCTGCAAAAGCTATGAAGTTGAACACTTGACAACATCAATTTATTATCTGAAATTAAATGGTCAAGCTGAGTGGTTGTTTGACACTTTCAAAAGGGCATTAATAAAAGCTACAGGCTTGGAAAATGAAAAAATGGCATTACAAAATTTTTTTAGTGTATACTGAATGGTATCAAATGTAAACATGAAAATATCACCTGCAGAGCTTATGTTTGCTAGGAAAGTGAGATCCATTTTTGATAAATTACTGCCCAGAAATAGAAAGAAAATTTGAAAATTTGAAAGTGCCAGCTCATTTAAGATCAGCGATAAAATCTTCTTTAAAAGCTTAAAGGCCAGAAAGAAAAACTGGCAGGAACAAAAAATTATTCCATACTTTGGTAATATGATGCACATTGTTGAAGCTGGATGATTTCAACATAGAAGACATATAAATCAATTGATGTCTAGATATGCACAGAATAAGAAACCAGTACAAAGTAATTCACTGATGGACATACTCTATGATACTTTTGAAGTTAGTTAAGTGCCATATGTGATGCACACTTTGGGCAATCATGTCTCAAATGAGACATGACTGACTGGGCAGAAGATTATCCTGCAGTAGATTGCCATTGCTCTCTGCGGTAGACTGGTTGCCAACCAAGACTATAGAGCCCAATCTGTTCTATTATTTAATCCATAACTGGGGGAAGAGATGGATTAATACCTTTCCCAAGGGTATTTGGGGATAAGTGAATGCAAGGAATTCAACTGAAATTCGAACTCGGCACCCTGATCTCTCGTTCCGAGTTGATATCCACTGCACCACAATGCACTTTTGAAGTACCTATTCCTAAAAAGAATATTTCAGTACAACACCAGTGTAAGCAAAAGCATAATCCAACTGAAACATTGGAAGTGGAGCCATATTGGAAAAAGTATCGTCTACAGAAAGTGCATGTCTAAAAAGGGGGATGTTGTGGGGATGAACACACCTCTCCAGAAGATGACTTGGACTCATCCAAGTAGCATAAATACTGATGTTGAGACTCATCAAAGGACAGAATCAGAATAGAAATAGAAAAGGAGTTAGTGAGAATGAGCTGGAAGCAAGCTTTTTACCTGACTATAGAATTAAGCAAAACTAAGTTTACTCCAAGCAACATTATATTTTTTATTGTGTTATTTGTGTTCAATGCAACAAAGACTTAACAGTAACTCTCTACCTTGAGTTGCTCATAGACCTTGTTTTGGGTGAGCATTGGTAAAAAAAAAAAAAAAAAAGCAACCCATAAATTTCATATCAAAGTCAGATGCTAAGGTTTATTGGTAATTTCACTTCAGCATATTTGGGAAGTGTAAGTAAATGCTTCAAAATTAAGCATGAATTTTGCATTCCCAGACTGCGATGATATTGAGCGGTATTGCTGGAGTCCTCTGGGTTAGTGATAATGATGATTTGGATTGAAATGATACCTAACTCTAGAGTCATTTGATGAACAGTTTGTTAGAGATGCTGCAGCTGTTTTTGCAGTAGTAATTATATGAATTTATTTGATAGATAGATAGATAGATAGATAGATAGATAGATAGATAGATAGATAGATAGATTGTAGTAGTAATTATATGAATTCCTTTGATAGATAGATAGATAGATAGATAGATAGATAGATAGATAGATAGATAGATAGATAGAAAATTAAAAGACCGAGTTTTTATAGATAGATAGATAGATAGATAGAAAATTAAAAGACCTGGTTTTGATAGATAGATAGATAGATAGATAGATAGATAGATAGATATTTGTTACAGAATGGTTATTTTTATATAACTGTCATAGGCTTTTCCCTATTTAGAATGAAATATGAACATAATTTTCATATACTGATATTTTGTCTGGATTTTATGAATTTTTTTTCCTATATAAATAAAATAGTATGAAAGCTGGAGAATAGGTGTATGTCTACAAAATGAAATTTGAAACTGCACAGGGCTTTTTTTCCCCTCTTACTCTTGTGAAGGTGACTGGTGTGAGGAAAAACCCTAATTCTTCCATTCTTCTTAACAACCTACTCCCAGTTTTTTTTTTTTTTTTTTGATACTTCCATTTATTTTGTTTTCTGTACCCTGAAAAGAGGAGGGCCTAGGGAAAGTTTTAGCTAATGGCAATGTCTAAGATGGATGCAAAAAAAGAAGAGGACTAGAAAAAAAGGGAGTGGTTCCTAAAGTAAGATCAAATGTCCAAATATACTAAATCCAAAACTCTTTTATCCTTCCTTTTGCCTTATTGCACTGAGCATACACACTGTCAGAGGGAGAAGTAAGTTTTTCTTTATATATATATAGCAATGATATTATTAACTGTTTCATTATAAAGAAAAAATTGCATTCATTGACCAAGCAACCAGTGATGGTTCTCATTTAAATTTATAAAATCCTTCTCTTAAAACAATTTTTCAGAATAATTTCTCAAGCTCAGTAGCTGTTATTGCACTTTCCAGGATTGCTGGAGGCTTCCTTCTTTGCTTTTTGTTTAGGATAGTGGGGAACATCCTCATCACATCATTATTGTCTCTTGAAGTTACATGTGCTATCCATTTTAGTTGTTGCTGTTGTTGGTAATCCTCAAGTGATCCAGTTTCTGCTATTAGGTACAGATTTTTTGTGTAATTCTGTAACACCAGTTCACAAGGTTTGAAAAACCAGTTTCACACCTCACTCAACAGCGCTAAATCAAGGTGAATAGATAATTTTTTAAGAAACAGAACAAGATGTAAGAGGGAGAGAAAATAAATTCCTAAATGGATATGATTTGGAAGTCAAATATATGTTCCTTCTGTTTACACAGAGAAGGTTTTAAGGATTTAATATTTTTTTTTTAATCATTTCACCCCAAGCAAGGCGATAACGCCACTGATGTGCAGGGAGCTACGTAAGAGTGAAAAGATTGGAAAAGAGAAAGCCGGAAACTGCATCCTAAACAGGAAACAAGGGATGAGCCTCTTCACCTGTTCAATAGACGTGGGTGGAGTGTGAACCAGGCGATAGTTCAGTCTATCTACTCCAATTGAAAAAAATAAACAAAAAAGAAAGTGAAAAGATTGGAAAAGAGAAAGCCGGAAACCACAAGTGTACATTTTGTTTCGACATTGAAAAAACAATGTCTCATCAGGTAGTTAATAATGATACATGTTCTAAACTATAACTTATATATATATATATATATATATATAAGTTGAATATATGAATTGAAATCTGACAAAATGATAGAATAAGTAAAGAACAAGAAGGAAAAGAGTCTTAATCTAACATGTTTCACTTTACTAATCTTCTTCAAAGATCTGTTTTTCAAAACATGAACTTAAAATTTTTAAAAATTTTTAAAAAGCAAAGAGACAGTATACTGGAATGTTGATCGGGGCTTGACTTCATGTGTCATGTGTAATAAAGCAATAGATGTTCATTTAAAATGTATTTTTATTTATATATATATATATATATATATATATATAGAGAGAGAGAGAGAGAGAGAGAGAGAGAGAGAGAGAGAGAAAGAGAGGGACGGAGGAGAGAGAGAGAGAAAATTCATAAGACCATTTAAAAAATTATTCTGACCAGTTTTCTCAATGAATTGTCATCATTAGCAAAAGAATATTATTTCACAACAACAAATACAACATCAGCAAGCTGAAATATCATTAAGTGAATGCTTAATATTTTAATTAAAATAGTTAATAAAAAATGTAGTTAATTAAAAATTTAATAAGTGCAAAACATAGTTAAATTTCCATGAGAATGAGGAGTCTCTCAAATAGAATGTAACCAAGGTCTCATCCCAAAATTTATCAGTTATACATTTTGTGAGATAAAGAAAACAATCAGTCAGTCAGTTAAGCACCACAAACATTACATACTTGGGCGATCATGTCTCTTTCAATCTATGACTGACTTCTTCTTCTTCTTCTTCTTCTTCTTCTTCTTCTTCAGGACATAGGTGATCATGGCTTTCTATGTCTCACTATCTTTGGTGGCTCTTAGCACACTTTCTCCTGTTACTCCACCCAAATCCCACTCTGCCATCCACCCTTTAAATATGTTATCCACTGCTTTCCCCTGTCTGTTTTTCCTGCTATCTGACCTGATTCTCTAAGCCCTCCTTCCTCATTACTTGTCCCAAGAACTTCAACTGTCTTTTTCTGATGCTAAGTATTAATTTCCTTTTCATTTCCATCCTTTCTAAAACCTCATCATTGCTCACATGCTTGATCCATGATATTCGTAGCATCCTTCTGTAGAACCACATTTCAGTTGCTTTAAGTTTTTCATTCATCTTTGATGATATTGTCCAGCATTCACTGCCATATTGAAGGACGGGCATCACATAGCAATCCAGTATGACTGATTAGGCAGAAAATTTTTCTGCAGAAGGTTGCAATTATTTTCTGCAGTAGACTGGTTGCTAACTGAGGTTATAGAACAGAATTTGTTCTGCTATTCAATCTATAGCTGAAGGGAGAAGAGATAGGTCAGTACATTTCCCAAGGATATCTGCGTGTAAGTGAATGCAACGAATTCAACTGGAATTCAAACTCAGTTCTTTTTTTTTTTTTTTTTAATCATATCACCCCGAGCAAGGCGGTAATGCCACTGATGCGCAGGGGGTTACATAAGGGTAAAAAGAATGGAAAAGAGAAAGCCGGAAACCACATCCTAAACAGGAAACAAGGGATGAGCCTCTTCACCTGGTCAATAGATGTGGGTGGAGTGTGAACCGGGCGATGGTTTAGTCTATCTACTCCAATTGAAAAAAAAAAAAAAAAAAATAATAATAAAGGAAAAGAGTGAAAAGATTGGAAAAGAGAAAACCGGAAACCGCATCCTAAACAGGAAACAAGGGATGAGCCTCTTCACCTGTTCAATAGATGTGGGTGGAGTGTGAACCGGGCGATGGTTTAGTCTATCTACTCCAATTGAAAAAAAAATAAATAATAATAATAACAAAGGAAAAGAGTGAAAAGATTGGAAAAGAGAAAACCGGAAACTGCATCCTAAACAGGAAACAAGGGATGAGCCTTTTCATCTGGTCAATAGATGTGGGTGGAGTGTGAACCGGGTGATGGTTTAGTCTATCTACTCCAATTGAAAAAAAAAAAATAATAATAATATTTCTCATTCCAAGCTTCCAAGCTGATATCCATTGCACCAACAATATATGAACATAAAAAGGATTTAAAATTTAATAATGCACAAATTTATCTTGATAGAATAGTGATTGCAATTTTGACCTGGAAAATGTTGTTTAATAAAAATGAATATAATTTACTCAAAGATGCATTGAAAATGTTATAATCTATGAGTTCCTGATGATTAATATTTGACCAGGCTATTTCTTTCTAAGTTCGTTATGAAACGACGTGAAATACATTAAAACATAAAATGTAAAATAAATATAAAGTTAAAATAAATAAAAATAAATCAGTATATGAATAATTTTGCTATGGCCTATCATTGTTATGAGCATCCAGTAAATATAAG
The DNA here is from genome assembly GCA_037127315.1 of Ascarosepion bandense. Taxonomy (NCBI): domain Eukaryota; kingdom Metazoa; phylum Mollusca; class Cephalopoda; order Sepiida; family Sepiidae; genus Ascarosepion; species Ascarosepion bandense. The sequence continues at coordinate 2,328,470 of JBBBDQ010001389.1, forward strand.
AAAACCAAAGTCCTTTCACAGCTAGCCCCAATACCATCTTACCAGATTTTGATGAGATACACCTCTAGAACAGGTAGAGTATTTTCCATAACAAGACAGCCTTTTATCAAACAAGTGTACCTCAGAATGTGCGTTGTGGTGCATTGGATATCGGCTCGGAATGAGAAATCGGGGAGTCGAGTTCAAATTCCAGCTGAATTCATTGCATTCCAATCTTTTCACTCTTTTTTTTATTTTATTTTTTTTTTCAATCTGAGTAGATAGACTAAACTATCGCCTGGTTCACACTCCACCTACGTCTATTGAACAGGTGAAGAGGCTCATCCCTTGTTTCCTGTTTAGGATGTGGTTTCCGGTTTTTCTCTTTTTCAATCTTTTCACTCTTATGTAGCCCCCTGCACATCAGTGGCGTTTTTGCCTTGCTTGGGGTGATATTATTAAAAAAAAAAATTCACTTACACGCAAATACCTGTCTATTCCTTCCAGTTATGGGTTAAATATCAGGACAGATTGGGTTCTATAGCCTTGGTTGGCAACCAGTCTACCACAGAAAGCAATGGCAACCTACTGCGGGATAATCTTCTGCCCAGTCAGTCATGTCTCTTTCGAGACATGATCGCCCAAGTGTGTATCACGTATGGCACTTAACTGACTGTACCTCAGAAATGGATGTGGAACACAAAATTGGAACTTCATATGTGGCAATTGGAAAACTTGTCAAACATGTCTTCAGCCACAAAGATCTGAATTTAACAACAAAAATTATGGTCTATAATGCTGTTGTTATTTCAACTTTGTTATTTGGTTTTGAAACTTGGACTCTATATCATTGTGATATAAAAAAATTAGAACTCTTTCATCAGCAAAAGTAATGTCAGAGAATTTGGAATTGTAAAACTGTTAGTGCTCTTTACCTGGATTTATATATATATATATGTCTGCGTCTGTCACGAGGACAAATTTTCCTCCCACTTCCACAAAAATACACAAATATACACAGCCCTACATATAACCAATTTTTAAAAAAAATTAATCAGTTTGTCTGACGATCGCAAGAGCGTGAAACCCTGGGTTACAAACTCACACCTATCTATATGAATATGTCAGCTCTATCACTGAGTGCTTTCAAATAAGTACCACGCATATATAATATATAAATAATATAATATATATAACAAATTGCATATATATACACTTTTCCCACACACACACACACACACACACACGCGCGCACACACACGCACACATATATATATATATATATATATATATATATAAGATTAATAGAACTCTAAAATTTGTCTCTTAATTGGTTCAGGTTATATTTAGCACCTCCTGGTCCACTCATCATGAGAGATTTCACAAATTTGTTGATATCTCCTGAGGAGTGGATTGAACAATTACACAAAGGTTTGTCTACAAAACTTCAGAAGTGGCTGCTGCTGCTGCTGTTACTTCCATATTAAAGAATAAATGAAATCAAACTTGACCATTGAATAGTATATACTTTAGTTTTATGGTCAAGGTTAGTTTTATGGTTAGGGTTAGTGTTGCAAGTGTTGACAAAAAATTAAATGAACTCTGTTTATAAGAATAAAATTAAAAATATACACTAATAGCAACTAATAAAAATTCAGTAAATGTTTTTTTGTTTTTCTTTGTCTTCTGTCATCTGATTTATATCTGAAAATATATTATTTGGTCTGAAAAACTATTTGAATTTGAATGAGCCTTCTGAAAACTATAGAAAATACCCAAATATTCATTGTTTATAGGGATACTTATATCTTATCATATAATGTGGCCCAGTTATTTTCTTTTAGCTTCCTGTCTTATTATACAGGTTCTTTGCATATCTCCTTCGAAAATTTTTTGGATAGCATGAGTTGAAATACATTTTTAATATTCAAAATCTTATATTGCCAACCACATTTTCCAGTCGACCACCATTTTTTGTTTTGTTGCTCATCACCCAACCAACAGATGAAATCACCCACCAGTGGGTAATATTACCCAGAATGGGAAACCTTGTACAATAACAAACTATGGAATATCTTTTAGTTTACCCAAATTTTGAAGATCCATGCACACTTAATGACCTTGAAACCATAACATGCTAGTCAAGGTTCTGCGTGCAACACTGGATGGGTGTTGTTTAGCGACTCGATATTAAGAGTCACTAAAAATTTTCTTATGCAGATGTGGCAACATTGAGTGTCTTTTGCTGTAGTTAGATAAACAAAATCATAACATGTAATGAATGACTTCTCTCTGTATGAGGTGTCTTTGAAAATTTTTGAGGCCTGTCCTACTAATATATATATATATATATGACTACATTTGTTACATGATAGACAAAATTCTGTGGCTACAATTTTAAGGAAATTAACTTTTAAAAATATCTCTCTTGAATTTTTCATCTGCAACAAGATTCTATTCAAAGTCTCTTTCTCCATTACACAGTGCACACTGCTTTTCTCTAGGATGAATTATCTTGATCTAAGTTTTCCCAGTCATTTTGCATGATATTTGCCTTTTTCAAGTGTTTGTGATGTGATCTTTATACCTCATATTTGGCTTGAAAACCAATTTTTTCCCTTGGCTAATTCACCATATTGAAACTGCTAAGGGAAACTATCATTCTTCATCCTGATAACATGACACACCCCATTGCAACTGACTCTGAAGTATCAGAGACACTATACTTACTGCATTTGAGGACATCCTCATCACTCATATATATTTGCCACCAGATACCCAATATATGGCTCTTATTCTTATCAAGTCACTAAACAACACCCATCCATTGTTGCACACAGAACATTGACTGGAGTATTAAAGTTTCAAGGTCGTTAAGTGTGCATGGATCTTCAAGATTGAGGTAAACTGGGAAATGTTCCATAGTTTGTGAATGCCTGTATAGGCAGTTGGTATCAACATTGGTGATATATCCTCATTTCTAAAGGTTGGCTTTACATTGACCGACAGTTGTTTGGAGGTGATTTAGGCAGGACTAGAATCTAGGCATCACTGGAACCAGTGGTTAAGAATTCTGTTGAGCTGGAAGTGAGCCTTTGTTCCATTTTGTTAAGGTGGCTGCACTACAATGTTATACACACACATACACATATATATATAAATCTAAAAGTAGACACTGAAGTCACCACTGAGTTGTGAGAGTCTGTTTTGTGCTTTATCATAATCTTCTGTCCTGAAGATTGGCTTCAAGCATGAAACAGACTGTCGCCACTCGGTGGTGACCTCAGTGTCCACTTCTAAATTTACATACACTCTGTCCCCAATATTGATCACTTTTACCCATAAATATAACATACTTTAAAACTATATTTTTATAATATACACATATGTATATATCAGTCAGTTAAATACCATACATGATGCACACATGGGCAATCATGTCTTGAAAGAGACATGACTGACTTGGCAGAAGATTTTCCCACAGTAGATTGTCATTACTTTCTGCAGTAGACTGGTTGCCAACACAATCAATCTGACACAATCTATAACATGAAATATTAAATGTAGCCATATACTCTAACAATAAATATTAGATGTCTTATATAAAGCCAACATTATATATCAATTCAAATGTCCCTTGAGAAAAAGTATCTCTGATAAAAAAAAAAACAAATATATATGTTGGATTTACAACAACGATATTAACAAGATGTCTTACATTTGTCTGATCATTCATCCATTTCTAGACATCTACAACAACATTTCTGTCTACATTCACAGTATAAAAAATAATGATTGATAATGCAACTATCCTATACCAAGAAAACAGCAAAAGAAAACTATAGATCGTCAAGGCAATATTCATTAAAAAACTTAAGCTTTCAATTAATAGAATCAGCTATGAATACTGTAGTAATGTTCTAAAATGTTTATAGAAAGAACAGTTTTTCAAGCTTTAACATGATCATGAAATTACAACAGAAAAATAAAAAATTCTATTTTGGATTATTTTCACGTTCTAATGAACACTAAGCAATTTGTCAACAGTTATATTTGAAGCAAGAAGAAAATTTACTGTAATTTTTAGCAACACGGTTTTGCAGTTATTTTTCATTACTACAACTCACACCCCTGAAGATGATCTCAGAGCGAGATTGAAAGTACTTGGGAACAACAAGAAATTAATAATAAATTCATCTGTCAAAGTTACAGCTTATTTCTTTCATTTTTCAATTATAATACGCGAAAGATTATCTGTGATCATGAATGGATTTTATTAAAAATAAGCAGACACAATGTTTGCAATTTATTTAATCTGACGTATATATATGTGTGTGTGTGTGTGTGTGTGTGTGTGTGTGTGTGCGTGTGTATGTATGTATATATTATTTGAAACAGAGATCAAAATGGCTACAATTGACAGAAAAAAGGAAAAAATGAAAAAATTCAAGGTGTGATGAAAAAGGGGAAAAAGACAATGAAAAAGAAAAACAACCACAATATTGTATATGTACATACTTATGAGCAGATAAGTGTCTGTGTATATAAACTCACACACACATATATACGCTATGAAAAAACAAACCAAAAAACTTGCACCAAGACAAGTGTATACAAAAAAGAAAAATCAAGTAGTATAAGCTGTCAATTATTGATACCCCCTGATGACTAAATTTGTTGTACATTTTTCCCCAATATTGTTCTAGATACAGTGTAACCCTGATATAAGAGAGTTGTCGGGACCGGATAAAAGTTATCTTATATCCGAGTCTCTCTTATATCTGAGTCTCTCTTATATCCGGGTTTGGTCTATTTTATATACATTACCACAGGCTCTAATTTGGGACCAGAGAAATCTCTCTTATATCTGGGTTATACTAAAAATCTCAAATATGTATATATGACACATTTCCCAAAATATGAACAATAACAAATTATCTAAATTTGTTGAGAATTTCTTCTTGGATGGGCTTAGAATTTATATATATATATATATATATATATATATATATATAAGGAGGTTGACATAGTCTACATGATAGTGTCAAGTTCTACTCCATGATTCTTCTCTTAACTGCATAGTATATGTTTTTCCAGGGTTCTGTACAATTTTGAATACAGAGCTGTTTTTCTTGTAGACTGACTACCAACCAAAGCTGACAAGCTGTTTGTTTATATTATTTAACCCATAGCTGGTGAAGAGAATAGGTGGATTCATACCTTTTTTAATGGTATTTTTGCATCAGTGAATGTAATGAACTCGACTGCAATTTGAACTCCACTCTTAGAATTCTCATTCTGAGTTGCTATTCAATACACATTACAGCACCTACACATCCACTATATATATATAAATTTTCAAATTAGTTTTTTTTATTTTATCATTAAATTTGCCAAACTTCGTATTTATTTTTATTTTATATCATTTTTCAAATGCTATATTCATTTTATATTGGACACAATGAATAGAAAGATGAAAAATTCTGGAGGTTATTGTAATAAAAAAAAGCAGACAACATTAAATAAGGTATCTTTCTCCATAGGGGGCCATTTATTGAAGTGTGTTTAAAAATAATAAAAGCATAAAATTTCAGTTGAGTGTTTAAATAACATCACCTTGAGTGAATTGAAATTTGTTTCATTAAATGTGAGAAAGATGGAATTAAATAAAAGCAGTTGTGTAAATATGAATTATTCTTGAAAACAAGTGTAGAAACATTCACAAGTAATCAGAAAAAAATACAAAATAAAATAAATACACACACACACACACACACACACACACACAACACAACACACACACACACACACACACACACACATAACACGCACACGTATTTGACGCCTTATTTGACACATATATTTTTTATAAAAGTAAACTAACCCTAAAATCAACTTGCATCGTATACTCCAATGGTTAAATTGCTAGTAATAGACTAATGACTAAAACTCCCATTTGATGCACTAGATAACTGCAGAATGAAATATATCTGATTATGAATGATTAAATTATGATTACAACTTAAAATGATGTTAAAATACATAAAACTGTTCTAAACATATAAATTAATGATAACTTAAATATTGTTAGTCTTTTAAATGTTCTTTGCAAAATTATTGGAGAATGTTCTTTATTGATGCATATTATATGCCTGGAAATATGGTGTGTTTGTATGTGGGCTTATGTATAATGTTTAATACAATCATTTACCAAAATTTTTACCCAAGACATAGGATGAATGAAGGCCTTTATTAGGAGATTTTTTAAAGAGTTTTTTTAAAGTATTTGATCAGTACTCATTAGCACAATCTTTTGTATTTCAGATAGAGATGGATTTGTTGTGATTTTCTTTATAAACATGTCAGCATTCTTAATCATTCCAGCAATTCTACTACATCTTGAGTAATAGTTGGTGCTTAATTGTTACATTCTTGTAACTTCTATTTCAAGATCTTTATATTTAGAGAGTTTATCAAATTCTTTCATTGAAATGATTTTTCAGATGCTATAATCATGTCAATAAGATATCATTTTTAAAAGCTTTTTATGATAATATCTAGTAGATTAGCCTTTATGGTACAACTGGCATGAATGGTTAAGTCCCAAATCAACATTACAACATCCCCTTCGAGAACTGGTAGTGCTTTTTGCTCATATCATTTTTCTGTATATGAAGTAGGTTATAATGTTAGCATATCTTCTAATAAAAATATTGGCCTCCCCTAACATGTCTGTTTTTGAACTCATTTGATGTTAGGGTAGAGCACACTGGTATGAAAGGATCAATCAGCTCAAATGTGTGCAGCAATGACACTTTGGATCTACCCCATTCCTCAAAATAAACCTGTGTCATTCCAACAAGATGCTGACAATGTTCACACCAATTGACAACAATGTTCCAGCCCAAGTTGGTCCTGCCAATCACTGTCGACATTCCAACATACAGTCTTTTCTGACTGCTTACTCATCATTTTTATCACACTAAAAACTGACGTTTATAAATTTTACATCTTTGGCTCTGTCTCCTCACTGTCTTTGTTGTTTTCACACATACAAAAAGTTTGCAGAGTCAATACCATTTATGGTGGCCCCGCAACAAATATATACATTCTGTTTGCACAAAATCATTATATTTCATATGTGTATTGTTTATATTTTTTACATTGATGATACTATGTTGATTAGATAAACACTTCTATTCAGTGTAGCTTCTTGGGAATTTTGTTAATGTTATTAGCTGTACTTTGATCATACCAAGGGCTCTAATTATTATTTACTAGCAGTAGAGCCTGGTGTTGCTTGGATGTAATGAAAGCTTTAAAACTAATCCATGGTCCTGGAGCTCAGACTCTTTGGACATTGGCACAAAAGACTAAAAAGCAATAGTTGTTTCCAGTTAAAGCAAAACCACAGACTGAAAGAAAAATGAATGGATTTAAGTCAAATTTTGATTTCCTGGTATTGATATCAAATAAGTTTTTTCGTTGTAAACTGAATTTTGAAGGCTAAATAAGTCATCTGAGTAAATGGTATCATCACTGAGACTAAGAACTACAATTATACCTACTTAGAGCCAAACCCAAAACAGAAAATAAAATAAAAGGGCTGAAAAAAATACAGATATACAGGCAGATAAACACACACACACAAACATCTTGGCTTTTATATATATATATTGTCGATTTTCTGCACTATTTTAAGAACTGCAACCTTGAAACTTCTGAATATCATTTCTTATGTCTTTGTCTATGAGTGTATCAAATTTGATTAAAATCGAACCACTCCTTCTATAACCCAATTTTGTCAATTATCAATTTTCAATATTTATCGGGGGTACCTCGGCACAAAACCTAGCTAAAAACACTCGCAGGTGCTTTACTACTGTGTAAATTTTCAATAAAATCGGTACAGCCATTTCGGAGTCTATAGGTAACGGACACACACACACACACACACACACACACACACACACACACACACACACACAAAGTTCCATTTATAAATAAGTTTAGATTTAGATAGATTATATAACACTAGTTTTAAGTTACCACATTTTTTTTTTCAATTTTAATTTCAAGATCCTTACATTTATTTGTATTATTTTTTAACAGATATATTTTATCAGATGGCACTGCAACATCAATGAGAAGGTATTTTTGTTTGTACTCTTTAATCCTTATATCTAGCCTTCTAGCTTTTATCCCTGTCAGTATGAATGGTCTCAAAAATAATGACTTCATGGCTTTCTATGACTGGTTCAGTGTAATATTCATATGATTTTTCAGCATGTGGCTGTCTATAATATTGACATATCTTCTAATGAATATACTACCTGATCTTATTATCTTCAGTATCAAGATTGGATAGCTTAATTGATTAAGAGTCTAAACATTTTCCATATAATCTATATATTGGGTTTGCACCATACATGTTTGTGTGCTAAATTCTGGTGAATTGACTTTGGTTCTGAGGAGCTATTTTAAATGCCTCTGACTCTGCTTTTAGTCCTGCACTCTTCAGATACTGATGGAACTAGAACTACTCCACTACTGCTACTGCTACTACTCCTACTACTACTACTACAATTATTAAGTGGTCAAAAGTTTCAATACATAATCTATATATTGGATCTGTCCCATTTGTGTATATCAGTACAGATAAATGCCTGTCTTTTTTCATTGTATTTTAATTGTAAGCCAATAAATAAATAAATTTACAAATCTTTCTATGGCAACCTTCAGAAGAAAGTATTACAAAAAAGATACTAATTTCAATTAGTACAAATTCAACTTCATCTTACATTATTATTGTTATTATTATAAAGAGAATCACTAATTAGATGTGGAAAAACTAGTAATGAAATAATAGTGTATGGATACAAAAGCCGACTATCTTCCTTTGGTGAGGATAAGTAACATGGGTTACATGACAGCTGCTTAAGGATATCACTTTATGCAATGATGAAAGCAGCAGTCAAATTCAATCATTAAACTTATTGGTATCAAGACACATGTTTTGTTCTGCCTGAGCTTCTGGCCAGCCAGCTGCCAAATGCTACAGCTTACAAGTCCATGGTGCTGTTTTCTTTTGGAAATAAATCTTTCCCAGATATAGGAAGAAACTTGCAGTTCTCAATTTGGGAAAACCCAAGACTTGCCATTGTCCTTTCTGAAAATATGTCTTTGCCTGGCACGTAGTAGATGAATCTGGCCCTTTGAATCTGGAGTAGTAAGAATAGCTTCTCCAGACACAGAAATATCTCCATATTATATGTATGACTCTTCTTTTTCCGTTTCTCCTTACACTCTGCTTACCGTGTAGATATATGTGATATATTATTCTCTACATGGGACACTTCTATATATGTATATATAGTTTTGTGTATGTCTTATTGACATAAAAGTCTCTCTGAGAACAAAGCATACGTGTCATTTCTTTTTCTTTCAGCCATTATGTTCCATCCATGAAGTATGGTGTTAATAAAAGAAAATACAAGTGGAAAACCTTTTATGCCAATGTGTTTCACTCCTTGAGGAACTTTATCAAGGCAAATGTAGAAATTTCATGTAGTAACCTGTATTTTATAAATCTTCTTGATTAACATGTGTATCGGTGTGTCTATTGATCTAAACTTATTTATAAATAGAACTTTGTCTGTGTGTGTGTGTGTCTGTTACCTATAGACTCTGAAACGGCTGAACCGATTTTCTTCAAAATTTACACAGTTGTACTATAAGCATCTGTGAGTATTCTTAGCTAGGTTTTGTGTCGAGGTACCCCTGATAAATATCAAAAATCGATAATCAAACAAATTGGGTTATAGAAGGATTGGTCCGATTTTAATCAAATTTCAAACACTCATAGACAAAGACATAAGAAACGATATTCAGAAGTTTCAAGGTTGCAGTTCTTACAATAGTGCAGAAAATCGATAATATATACATATATATAAAAGGCAAGATGTTTGTGTGTGTGTCTGTTTATCTGTCTGGATGTCCTTTATACAAATCCACCAAACTTCACACAAATATTCTTTAGGCTGAGTCTAAGCTCCAGGACCATGGATTAGTTTTAAAGGTTTCATTACACCTGAGCAACGCTAATTTGCTCATAAAAAACATCATTTTCATAATACAGCACATGGCTCCATCTTGGCTTGCATGAAGATATGTAAACACACAGGAGGCATGAAGAAACAACTCTTCATTAAGTGTTCTTTAACTCATGATGAGCTATTTCTCCCAAACCTCAGGCTGGCACCCATCTCCCAAACTTATTTAGGCATAATTATTTCTAAGTCTGTCATGTTTAGAAAAAATAAAAGAGAATGTGTAATATTGATATAATCTTGTATTTCTCTCAATATATGTGTGTGTGTGAATGTGTAAGAAGTTGGATATATATATATATCTGTAAAGACCATATAACTAAAAGAAAAGACAAGAGAAAAACATTGTATACCAATGTGTTTCATTCCTTGAGGAACTTTATCAAGGCAAGTATAAACGTTTTATGTAGGTTTAGTAACCTGTATTTTTATACACAAAAGTAAGATTGAGAAAAAATAATGTATTTATCTATAGTTCTGGGATGAGGTAGTATTCACATTATTTACACTGTTTGAACTGTTGCCTTCATTTTATTGTTATGTTTATGATGTTTTGGCCATTGTACACCCCTGCTTTCTTCAGGTGCTAGAAATTTCAAACTGAACCCTTTATTTTGATCACAGGGGTATATCATTCTCATTCCATGTGAGATGCTAGTTCAGTATGCCATGTAGTTATCTCCCTTTAACTCAACTCTCTAAGTTATTTATTTACCACTGCTGTAGTTAGGTATTGAACTCATAACTCTTTGGGTCAAGTCACTGGAACTAACTACCGTTGATACCCACTGGGCCATGTGTCCTTGATATACCCCAGTGATTGAAATAAGGAGTTCACTTCAAAATTCCTAGCACATGAAGAAGGCTAAAGTGTACAATGGCCGGAACGTCATAAACATCTTTCTTTTAAAGATGAGGACAACAGTCTGAACAGTGTAAATAAAATAAAAATAATGTTATGCATTCAAATTTGAATTAAAAAATGCTATAAAATCTTTGAAAATCTTTTAGCATTAAGGAAAAGGAAGGAAAAATTTGAAAGTTACTAAGTGATGTAATTTTTTTTTAGTAAAATTGTTAAATGAAAGCGAATTAATGTAATTGCATGTTGTAGAACAGCTGACTCCCGTCTAGCACTCTCAAAGATGGAATGGTCTGTGGACCAAAATAGCTATATAAATAAAGAATAATAGCAGTCAGGAATTCGGAGTATCATTTATGATTATTATCAGACTGTGCTCTTTGTAACTCCAACAACTTTACCTCTCCACTCTTCTAATTATTGTTGTTCTGTCTTATCTGTGTTTGTCTTGTTTGTACCTAATATCCATTAGCACAGATATTGTGCTGTAAATCGTTCAGCACACATCATCTGGTATCATACTATCATCTCAGCAATACAACATTGTAATGGCTGATTTTTTGAGCCATGAGTTATGAGTTTTCTTTTATTTGTTTAAAATTTGTATGGTTGTACATAAACACTGAATTTTAACATCTATTTCTTTTGTGTGTGTGTTTTTTTGTTTTTTTTTCTGTCACCCCGAGCAAGGTGGTAACGCCACTGATGTGCAGGGGGCTATGTAATAGTGAAAAGATTGAAAAAGATAAAGCCGGAAACCACATCCTAAACAGGGAACAAGAGATGAGCCTCTTCACCTGTTCAGTAGACGTGGGTGGAGTGTGAACCGGGCGATAGATAGATCTATCTACTCCAATTGAGAAAAAAAAAACAAAGTGAGAAGATTGGAAAAGAGAAAGCCAGAAACCACATCCTAAACAGGGAACAAGGGATGAGCCTCTTAACCTGTTCAATAGGTGTGTGTGTGTGTGTGTGTGTGTGTGTGTGTGTGTGTGTGTGTGTGTGTGTGTAAATACTAAGGTCAACACTAAGTGTCCACAATCTGTTTCATGCTTGAATGCAATCTTCAGGACATGTGTTGTTGCTTGACTATTTATATATGGATATATAAATAGTTGAGACACCACACAACATACATAGCCTCAAGATTGCATTCAAGCATGAAACAGACTGTGGCCACTCAGTGTTGCTATATGTTTCATTGAATGTGACAGACAAGAAAAAATCTTATCAGTTTTTATTAAATACAAGAAAGCATCTCTTGTTATAAACCAATTATCTACACTGAATTTTCATGACAACTATCAGCAGAAAAATGACATGCCACTTAAGTGATTTCAGTGCCAATAAAAAAGCATTGAGCCACCCACAAAAAAACTGCCTGCTCACATTAAAATTTTTTGTTAATAACACCATCTTTATAACAAAATCTAATTCTAGACAAAGTCTTAAGATGATAGAAGCTCTTCATATAAAATGATACAAGTCAAGCCTCAAGATTACCTAATTTGGCAACAGCAAACTGATTGGTGGTTTTTTAAAAGACACCCCAACATGAATTCACAACCACATTCCTCTTGTAGAGCTTAGAATTTCTACTACATTCTCACATTATACCTTAGCACATAAACATCAAAAGCACACTAACAATGAATCCCTTAAAAAGGGCTAATGAATTGGTTGAAAATATTTGTGACAGTGATCATTGTTGACAATTTCTGCACACTCTTAAAAACCCCAAAACAATAAGAACACCATTAACAAAAAAAAAAACTTAAAGAGAAAATAATGATATAAAAAGATATTGATGTTTCATGCTACTTTAAATAAAAGATTTAGGAAAGAAAGACCCTATCAATACTAGAAAGAACAATACCAGCTACTGGACTTGAGAAACCTATTTTCCTGAAAAATTTCTTTAGGAGAAAGAATTTATAAATTTCAAATAAAAAAAGCACTGACTGCCTGGTCAATAAATACATAAATGCAATAACAGTTAGTGGACTTGAAAAACCTATTTTCCTGAAAAATTGTTTTAAAAGAAAGATTTTATAAAATTCAATTGAAAGTAGCACTGATTGCTCGGTCAATGAATGCCAACTGGAAAAAGCAATAACAACTAGTGAACTTTTAACAGAAAGATTTTATAAATTTCATGCAAAAGTAGCACTGACTGTTCGGTCAATGAATGCCAACTGGAAAGAGCAATAACAGTTTGTGGACATGAGAAACCTGCTTTCCTAATTATGGTAATCTATGGTGGCACACATAAACTCTTCCAAACTATCAATAAGCAGCAGTTTCTGCTTTGTGTTAAGTAGAGAAACACATATTCTTGTGGATAGCTCTGACAGCTGGACCAATATAGTCATGCTGTTAATCTTCTCATGTTGTATCTGTTTGTACTACTGCTTTTTGTTAATATATTTGTTTAACTCTATTCAGTCTTTTGTCTTTATTTCTGGTCATTAACTAGGCCACAGCAACTTGGCAACAAGGATTTTTCAGGACCCTTGAGGTACCCCAAAAGGACTGTGTGGAAATATTGGTTCAAAAGTGATGCACGGAATTCTGAATTCGTTACACTTTGTTCTGTTCAACAGTACTTGGCAGTCCAGAAAAATAAACTGAATGAAGAAAAAGAATTCTGTTTTCGTCACACCTTGTTCTACCCAACAATACTTGGTAATCCAGAAAAAGAAATGGAATAAAAAAAAGTATAACTGACTAACATTAAACTTGAACACGCGTCGCTAAACTATGAAAATTCATATTTTTTTCGGGAGAAAAAAGCACTCGTGAGTGAATAAGAAATTAAAGTTTAAATTAAAGAAATTAATTTCTTGAGTGAATAAGAAATTAATTTCGTGAGTGAATAAGAAATTAAAGTTTAAATTAAAGAAATTAATTTCTTATTCACTCAGCACCCTGAGTGAATAAGAAATTAAAGTTATTTTTTTTATTCAATTTTAATTAATTTTTTATTTCGGTTTTCTAAACAAATTTTTTAATTGTATTCGGTTTAATCTTAAAAGAAAATCATGGTCAAACATGGACGAATTTAAATCCGCCATGCTCGAAATTCTTAAGTTCCAACTTGAACAACAAAACTCACGGGAACTTAAATGTCAAGAGGAACTATTTGAAATGCTAAAGCAAGCTGAAAAAGAACGGCTGGAATAGCAAAAACAAACAAATCAAATATCAAAAACTTGAAAAAATTCTACTTCAAACTCAACAACAGCAAAGAAACTTGCTTGAACTGATAAACGGGAGAAATGAGTGAAAACAAAAATGTATTCTCACAAAACACGATCTGGAGCGCAGTAGATACTTTTACATATTCTCCGGACGAGGATATAACTTTTACCTCCTATTTTAGAAGATTTGAGGATTTATACGCCACAGATTGCATAAATTGGTCAGACTCTAAGAAAGTTCATATTCTTCTTCGAAAACTGGGCACCACAGAGCACACCAAATTTGTGACCTATGTTTTACCCCATAAAACAAGCAAACTGACATTTACTGAAGTAGTTAAACTTCTGACAGAGCTTTTTAGTCCTAAAATTTCATTCTTTACCTAGACCAGAAGAAATTTTCACGAAACTAAAAGGAGGAAAATTTGTTCAAAAATCGATCTCAGTGACACGTATCTTCAAATACCAGTGGAGGAAGAATGTTCCAAGTTGCTCTGGATCAAGAACCATCGTGGATTGTACAAGTTCGAACATTTACCGTTCAGAGTAAAGGTTGCGCCGGCAATTTTCCAACAAATGATTGAGACTATGCCGAACGACTTTGACTTCGCCGTTGCATTTCTGGACGACATATTAATTCTCAATTAAAATGTAGAGCAGCATAAGAACATTTTCATAAAGTCTTCTAAAGAATTCAGGAGTACGGGTTCAAATTGAAAGAATCTAAATGCGACTATTTTATGGAGAGGATTAAATACTTGGGACACATTATCGATAAAGAGGGCATATGACCAGCTACAGCAATCAAGGACATGCCAGCTCCCGAAAATGTCTCTTCTTTACAAGATTTCTTCGGATTGGCAAACTATTACCAGGAGTTTATGCCGAATAGGCACAACTCACGTTGTCCATTAAACGAACTTTTGAAAAAAGACAAGAATTGGGAGTGGACATCTTAATGCCAAGAAGCATTTGTTAAAATAAAAAAATAAGTCTTGACATCGGATTTATTTTTCACCTACTATAACCCAGACGTAGACATTATACTTGCCGGCGATGCCACCTTGTATGGCTTTGGAGCATGTATTTATTATGCACAAGATGCTAAATGGATCTCCCAAACCAACAGCTCATGCGTCGAGAACTCTTCTTTAGAAAAGAATTACTCGCAAATTGAGAAGGAGCGTTAGGGATTATTTTCGCAGTAACAAAGTTTCACCGGTACATTCACGGTAGACACTTTACACTGCAGACGGACCATAAATCGTTACGAACCATCTTCAGTTCTAAAAAAGGTCTACCTGTGTATACAGCAAATAGACTGCGGAGATGGAGGACAATTCTTTTAGATTATAACTTTAAAACGGAGTTTCTACCATCTAAAAAAGTCTGTCATGCCGACGGATTGTCCAGATTAATCCCGAAACACAGAAAACCTCTTGAAGATACTGGGATTTCTTTTCTTTGGACAGAATGAGAATTTAAAGCCACATTATGCAACACGGTAAGGGAACTCCCTGTAACCCTTGATCAAATCAAACGAGAAGCTCTAAACGATGAGTTTATCAGGCAAAACAAAGCCAAAATTTGTTAAAAGGACTATCAGACGTTAGATATTTTCTCTTTATGCGATGAAGTAGCTATATAGTGAGTGAGTCGTTATTTCCACAGCACTATAAATACTGAAGATTTCCATACTGGTCACCCAGTGATTACAAGGATGAAAAGTCTTATACACAGTTATGTATACTGGCCAAACATGGATAAGGATATCAAAAACATTGTAAAATCCTGTAAAGGCTGTGCCTTGGCAGCTGAAGCACCTACAATAAAATATAGTACTTGGCCCAAAACGGACTGATCATGGTATCGAATTCATGTGGATCTTGCAGACCCACTAGACGGGTTCTACTATCTTATAGTAGTAGATAGTTTTTCTAAGTGGCCCGAAGTTCTTAGATGTAAAAATCCCACTACAGAAGTGACAATCAATTTCCTACACAAACTGTTCATCAGATTTGGAATAGTTGATTGTTTAGTACCAGACAATAGGACACAATTTACGTCCGGCGATTTGAAGGATTTTTGTGAGACCTTCCAGATCAATCATATTACGGTTACTCCATATCACTCAAGTTCCAACACTCAGGCCGAGCGCTAAGTTGACAGGCTGAAAAGAGCTCTGAAGAAAGCTAGGGGCACACCCACAGAAAAAGCCCTACAACAGTTCCTTCAGGTGCATAGAATATAGTCCAACGACAGCACACCATCATCATTACCCCCAGTTGAGATAATATTAGCGTGTAAAATTAGGTCTATAGTGGGTTGCCTATCTATTGTTATCCCATATGTAGTGGGTGTCCGTTCTAGTGAAGGGTAGTTGTATACTGATGTAGGTTAATGGAATTTGGCCTTGTTGTAGATAGCCCACTATAAGTCATAAAATGATTATAAAATCAAGAAAAGCAAATTGAGTTGAAAATAACATTTTTATATATACACATATTAATTAATGTTTTTACAATTAAAGTAATACTTGAATATAGGTCCAACGGAGGTTAAAATGTTCATGGCAAATAATAAGCTGAAAGAGAATTAATGCTTAGGAATGTGGGGAGCGTATAAGTGAAAAATGTCTTTGATGTAGTCGCTCCTTAGGTCAGTAAGTAGTTTTGAGACAAGGAAGAAGGAAAGAGGCAAGTGTAGTAGCCACTTGACTTAGGTCAAGAGGATATTGATTACACTCTTCTCCTTGAGGTCTGCCTGCTGGGGTCTGTCTGTATCTGCTTTTTATATCTTCTTTTTGGATCACAGTAGCTCGTTTGGGATTTCACACTTGTATTTGATTCTGGGCTTCCCATTGGCTGATAAATAAAATTCACGTAGGCTCG
This sequence comes from Ascarosepion bandense, assembly GCA_037127315.1. Taxonomy (NCBI): domain Eukaryota; kingdom Metazoa; phylum Mollusca; class Cephalopoda; order Sepiida; family Sepiidae; genus Ascarosepion; species Ascarosepion bandense. Next base: position 2,345,511 of record JBBBDQ010001389.1, read on the forward strand.
CAAAATGGAAATTTAATATTTGATTAATTTTTATTTTTCAACCGAAACATCTGCGCGAACCCAGATGCCCACGGACGACTTTTGGTCAATTGCTTTTTTGTCGTGAGAGCGCAAACATCCGGTCCCTCGCTTTTGCTCGGTCGGTATCACCATAGGTCTGTGTTCAACAAGCTACTTTCCAAATCAACAAAATCAAAACAAACAAACATAGTACCTACAAAATGCTACCAAGCTAGAGAGAAACTTTTCCTCTGGATGTTTCGGGATAATAAATCTTTCACGGAAATGGGTACAATTGAAAAAAGAGTAGGAAATATGATCTACCTAATTAAAGGTCCTCAGTTTACTCACAAAAGACATTTAAACAAAATTAGGAAACGCCTGTTGGAAGATACTGACACTGGTCCTCCTGAAGAGAAAGAAGTAAGGGATGTCATTTACGATAGTTTTGACATGCCTATACCACAAGTGGCCCTGGATCAGCGCCGGTTGAAAAGAAAAAGGAAAATGATGGACTTTCTCGTCATTAATACAAAAAGAAAAAAATATTAAAACTCCTGTGGAGTTGATAATTATGAGGGGATAATCTACCCATGGCACACATGAACACTTCCAAACTATAAATAAGCAGCAGTTTCTGCTTTGTGCTGAGAAGAGAGGCATATATTCTAGTGGAAAGCTCTGGAAGCCGGACCAATACAGTCATGCTGGTAATCTTCTCATGTTATATCTGTTTGTACTACTGTTTTTTGTTAATATATTTGTTTAACTTTATTCAGTCTTTGTGTCTTTATTCCTTGCTCCTAACTGGGCCACAACAGAAAACTATTTTCCTGAAAAATTGTTTTAAGAGAAAAGATTTATGAATTTCAACTGAAAATAGTACTGACTGCTAGGTAAACGAATGTAAACTGGAAAGAGTAATAACATTTAGTGGACTTGAGAAACTTATTTTCCTGAAAAATTAGTTTAAGAGAAAGATTTTATAAATTTCAACCGAAAGTAGCACTGACTGCTCGATCAATGAATGCCAACTGGAAAGAGCAATAGGAATGTATTTTTCTGAAAGATTTTTTTAAGGGAAAGATTTTATAGATTTCAACTGAAAGCTGCACTGTTTGCTTAATCAATGAATACCAAATGTTTCCTTATAAAGAAACAGATAATATTAACATTACCATTAACATATATACATGAGGGATTCCCACTTGCTACATGAGGGCCGATATCAACCAACTATGGCAGATAAGGTGTTGAATATTGTTCTGAAAGTTGTGGATAATATGAACTTTGGGCAGTTTATACACAACTTTGAGTACAATACTCGATATATTACTAAAAAGTTATAAAAATACAATAAAAAATGAAACAAACAGAACTTGTTGGTTCTTTTTAATAAAATTTGATTGAATAGCTAGCTAGCTAGATAGATAGATAGATGTGAATGTAGTGTGGTTGTTAGTACAAAAAATGAGATCAGTATTTCCAAGTTCAAAGGTATGAAAGTTTGAAAGTTTCTCTTCCTCCAGCTATGGGTTAAACAGCAAGGCAGACTGGTCTCTCTAGGCTTGGTTCACAACTAGTCTAAGAGAAAGAAGACTTCAAATTCATATCTGAGAAAACTTTTTAGCACACTGTGTTCCATTTCTCAGTAATATGTTCTAAAATGTATGGCTGATTCTACATAAAACTTCACCAGTACAATCAAATTATATATGTGGATGGTTAGTCTAGTGGTTTATTTCTAAAATAAACTGATCTGTTAGGTCCTTGCCCATTAAAATGTCTGTAGTGTCCACTATGTGTGTGTGTGTGTGTGTGTGTGTGTGTGTGTGTGTTTAAAAAGCATGTTTTTACTCTTTTGAAATAATTTGCAATTTTTGTAATATATTTTTTTTAACTTGCTTGAACATATATTTTGTTGAGAAATGAAACTGGAAAAAAAGTATTAATTTCCTTTCATTTCCCATTTTTTTTTTTTTAATTTTCTTTGTTTCTTTTACTATCACTTTTATTCCAGACCCCAACTAAAACTTCATTATTTTCTCTCTGTCTGCTTCTATCATTTCCTACCATTATGTTTTTCTTTTCTTTTTATCCTGCTTCTCAATATCTCATTTAACTTTTTCTTTCTTGGTATTATTTTCCTTTCTATTTCTTAACCTCCTTTATTTTTTTCTTCAATCTCTTTTCTAGTTTTTCTCTTTCATTCCCCTTCATGTTCTATTCTATCTATTTTCTATTTATTTTTTTTTCTTTATCTCACTATTTTTTTACATTACCTTCACCAGTATAATCAAATTATATATGTGGATGGATAGTCTAGTGGTTTATTTCTAAAACAAACTGATCTGTTAGGTCCTTGCACATAAAAATGTCTGTAGTGTCCACTATATATATATATGTGTGTGTGTTTAAAAGTATCCCTACTCTTTTGAAATCAAAAGAGTAGACATAATCTCACTATTTTTTTACATTACCCTGTAGATTTACCCTTAGATATTTTTCTCTCATCTGGGTGTTTTACCCTTTCCAGATTTTCCAACTTTTCCTTTTCCTAATGTCCTGGCTATTTTTTCTTTTCTTTTATTCTTTTATCATTGCTTCTACTATTTGCTAAATATTTCCAATCATGTTGGGATGAAGATAAAAATATTTTGTGAAATGATTTAAAAACAATCATGTGTATTTTCAGATGATTTTTGCAGTTTTCTTTTTGATAAATAAATTAAATTCAGTCAGTCAGTTAAGTGCCATACGTGATACACGCTTGGGTGATCATGTCTCAAAAGAGACATTACTGACTGGTCAGATTATCCCACAGTAGGTTGCCATTACTTTCTGCAGTAGATTGGTTGCCAGCTAAGGATATAGAACCCAATCTGTCCTGTTATTTAACCCATAACTTGAGGGAATAGATGGATTAATACCTTTCTGATTTCTCGTTCTGAGCTGATATCCACCGCAACACAATGCACATCCTAATTAAATTAGGTTTCTTTTTATATTCTTTTTCATCTGTTTTCTTCAGTCATGCTCTTTCCTCCTCCCATACATTTCTTTCATACTTTGGTTGTATCTTTTTCTCCTTCCTTATTTAGGTATATTTTCTTCTTCTTCTTCTCTTTCTTTTTTAACCTTTTCATTTTGCATATTTCTATCAAAGTTACTTATAATTTCTTTCTTCTTTTTTTCCATTTTTCATCTTTCTCCATTTTTCTCACTCCTTATTTCCTATTTTATTCTTCAAATTCTTCCACTTTTCATTGAGTCTTACTTCATTTGTTTTACTTCTTCTTTTCTTAATTATGTCTATTTTTTTTCATATTTCTTTTCTATTTTAGTTTCTCTTTTTTTTAATTGAAATCTTTTTCTTTCTTAACTATTTCCTCTTTTTCTCTGACTCTTTTCCTTACTCTCTTTCTTTTTTTCTTCCTTTTAAGTCACTATTTTCTTTTTAGTTTTTACTTGTGTTCTCTTTCTTCTTTCACTCACTTTTCTATTATTTCTCTTTTTGTCTTAAGTTCTATATTTCTCCTTTACCTTTTTTCCGTGTTTCTCATATTCACTTTCCCTTCAATCCTTTTTTCTCCTTTTGCTTTTCTTTGCTGTTTTTATCTTCTACCCCCCTCTCTCTCTATCACACACACACACACACACACACACACACACACACACACACACACACTTTTTATTCATTTTTTTTATCTTTAACTTTTTCTCCTTGTCTCTTTATCTTCTTTCTCTCTAGATTCTTTTCCATTTTAAGGGAAACTAAACAGTAAACAGTAGAATCGCCACAAAAAACAATCCAATTCCTTTCTAATTGCTGTACAACACTGTTGACACGGGTCACACTCCCTTCTGCATAAACCATTCATTCGTTTTCCAATATTTCATTCTTTCTTTCTCACTTTTTAAAATTCTATTATTATTGTTAACAACAACAACTTTTTACTGTAACAAACCGATTTAAGCGTTACCACCATCACAAAGCACCTTTTTTTCAATATTTTAAAAGAAGAATGGACCAACTTCCTTCAGCAATCAACGCGACCTTCCCCCCAAAAACCCGTATTTCATTGCTACAGATAAAAACAGGCTCATCACTCTAGCCTTTAAAGTTATCCATCACCAACCTGAACCTGGTCATGGAACTAACGGTGCTGGTGTAGGCAAAGAGTGTTGGAGGTGTTGAAGAGGTGGGGCCCCGACTTACCATCATCAACTGCAACCTCACAGCAGCAGTAGCAGCAGCAGTTTTCGTTAGTAGTAGTGCCATTTGGATGTGGGGAGGTAAGTAGGCTGGTTAGGGACGGTGGGAGATGAATAGTGGTGTTGTCACATTGATGGTGACATTCTATATAAAGAGGATCAAAACGCGGGTTTGTTTTTCTTATCGCCAGACAGCCGATCTAAGCACTGGTCATATGGACTAGAGTCGCAGGACGATCCGTCTTCTCCAAGAGAATTTAGTCTTATTTTCCTTCACTCTAACCGATGGGTCATTACCATAACCATCCGAGTCTATCTACCGTCTTCTTCACCTTTGTCACCTACCGTAGCACTGACAAAGCTTTCATCTTCTCCATGCAACCTCTGATGCTGTGTTGGAGCTTAGTGTTGTTGCTCCTGTTTGCCCAAAACAGTGATGCACAGCCTGTCTACCTTACTGTGGTACCAGCACAACAACAAGCGGTCACAGTAGACAGCAAAAAACCTGTTAAAGCAATCAGTCCAGAGATTTTTACGACTTCATCTTTGCCAGCCGCTTCGCCGGCCGGCATGGTCACCTCCATTACGGACCTGTCCGTACAAGAGAAGGACACATTTGATAACAAACTTGCAATAAGTACATCGCAATCCTTTCCTGAACAATTTCAGCAGTCATATTCCCAACCGAGGACTAAGCAGGCTATTAGTTTCCCAAAAGTTTCTTCACAATATTTATCCAAATCTAGGGCCAATAGCCTTAGTAATGTTAGACCTCAGGGCAGTCTCCCTACTTTTCCGGAGGAGGAGGAAAAAATATTTCCCGAATTGTTACCTGTGGTTACGTTAGTGGAGAAGTTACAAAGTCAAGTTTTAGATTTACAAAGAATGCGACTCGAAGACAGGTGAGTGTTGTTTAGTTCTCTTTATAGTATATATATTTTTTATTTGTTTATATTTTTTTTTCTTGCAAGTTTGTTTATTTTTTTGTCATCTTTCTTCGCCTGTTTTTTTTTTTTCCTTCTTAATGTTACAATGCTTCCTTATCGTTTCAACGGTTACGGACACATTTTCATTTAATTAAAATTAAGGCATATTTAAAAAAGATTAAGATTTTATGGTCTTACAGCATAAATATTAAAAAACTTGATATTTTCAACAAAAGCTCTTTCTTTACTAAAAAAATACATCTATTTAATTTATTTATTTTAGTTTTTTAAATTATTTAATAGTTATTTTTTTAAGTGAATCATGATTTTTTTTCACTGTAAATGTAATTTTATTTGTTAGCATTAAAATTTTATTTTTAATCTTTTTTCACCTATGTACTCTTGCCTTTTCATTATTTTTTATTGTCATCTTTTCTTTCGTTCGTTTTTTAAGACACTGGAAAGTGGAAAGGAATTCATTTAGTTTCCTTTTTAAAACTGTAAACTTCATTTTTGCTCCTTCAAACACTTCGTTAAGAAGACTTAGTTTAACTTGAAGGGTATTATAAATTTTGGCAAATTCAGATTTGTTTTTGTATATATCTTAATGCTTTTGAAAAGCAGAAACACTTGGTAACACAAAAAAAAATCTAAATCATTTATTTTTTAAATTTAATTTTCCGTTTCTAAGGGACCCCCGAAAAAGGAAGGCTAAAAACAAAAATAAATAAATAAAATAAAAAATAACTTTACTTTTCTAAATTTAATGTCTGGAAAAATTAAAAAATTAAAGTAAATATTCTCTTAAGAACTAGAAGATGAATTTTTTGTGTTAACGTGGACATAAAACAAACATGTATATTATTATTGTTATTGTAGCTTATTTCCATTAACTGCAAAAAATAAAAATTAACCGCCGTGACTAGTAAGAAAACTTGTAGGACAATTTTTAACAACTTCATTCAAAATGAAATTTAATTATTCATTCTCACAACGATGGGTTCATTTTATTAGAAAGAAAATTAAGAATTAAATGAAAATTAAAAAATGTAACAAGATGAAATAATCCAAAACACGGGAACTTGTGGAGAGCCATGATCACCCACGTCTTAAAAGGCTATAAAAAAGACGTTACGGGAATAATAAAATAAAAACAATGGTTATTTAATTGAAAATCCTTAAACAATCATTTCTTTTTTTTTTTTTGTACGAGACATTCGGAAGTAGAGATAAACAACACTAAAAAAGGTGAACCAACAAAGAAAGTCCGTAATAAAATAATTAAATAAAAATATTTAACCCTTCTTCCCCCACCTCCAATTAAATAGCATCAAATATTTTCCAATTCTTCATTTTTCGTTAATGCACTTTATAAAGTGCTTCAGGATCGAACATTAGCAGTACAAATTTTAAATAAAATCCAAATAGCTACAAGACTACAAACAAACTTATTGATCCACCCTAAAAACAGCAAACGCATGAAAACATTTTTTTATGATCTATGAAGAACTTAAATGGAGTATGTGAACATTTTCAGTTGCTGGCAATGTTTTTTAATTGCTACAGACAATGACATGCATATTTTCTTCACTAAAGTACTTTTTTTTTTTTAAACTCGTAGAGTGCATGTGTGTTTATGTGCAAAAGAACTTAGGAATGTTTGATTCTTCTTTCAAACTAAGTCAGTTATTTAATTTAAAAGATGTTACTAGTTTCTTGAACCAATGTGTGTGAGATGAAAAAAAATCTAATCAATTGATTCAATTCTGTTAATTAATCAATATTAATTCAACTACTTATGGTAAAAGTACATTTTCACGTATGTCTAAAAAACTCTGCACTGCAGCATTTCATTCAGTGCCATTTAAAAGGTAACGAGGACACGGATCCCGGATAAAACGTTTTAGTTTCCTTTTAATTCAAATAGAGTAAAAAAGCGTTTTATTTTTAAATTAAAAATGAAAAAAAAAATCATATTCCTGCATTAAGTGTCTGGTTCAATGGTTTGTTCTAAAAAAAAAATCCATTAAGAAAGCAGACCAAAAGCTGAAGAAAACTGAATTACACTTTTAGGTCTTACAGTGAATTACCCTAGGCTAAAACTGGCATTAGTAATGATTACATGTCTAAAAATAAATAAATGACCAAATTATGGAATCCTTGAATTGAAAGTATTTAAATTTTGTAAAACAAGTTTCAAACCATTAAAATAAAATGAAATATGAAGTCTTTTTCTCAGTTCATAAAACAAAAAAATAAAAACGTTCTTTATCCTAAAGTTTGAATTGGAAAATTAAAATACTTTTTATTTTTTTATTATTGTTTTAAATTTGTGAATATGGGGAGGCTGAACCTGTAATTAGGGCCGAATTAGTTTATTGAAATTTTTATTCAATATTTTCTTTTTTCAGAAATAAAAAGGTTTTTTTGTCTTGTGTTTGTTTTGGATAAGAAGGCCGAGTATCTTCGGTTATATTTTCTCAAGTTCAGAATAAGAAATGGGTTTGTAAGGAGAAAGCTTGCCACTTGCTAGAAAAGGGGTCGGGGAAATCTGTAAGTATAGTGGAAACTGCAAAAAAAAAAAAAATTAGGTAGGAAGAACTTTACAGAACATTGACAATGAGTTTTTTTGTTTTTTTTTACTTGTTAGTTCTGCAGCTATGAAGCTAGTTATTTTTTGAAAACTTTTTATAACTTAAGATATATTTTTCTTTATTCATCAACTTATAAAAAATCTACATTTTAAACATTACTCTGTAAAATTAAAAAATACGTACTACTATGCCTTGCAAGTCGGAATGAAATCATCTCAAACTTAAAAGATCCCTTGTTCCCGTTATGCCAAAAAATTCTGTCTGTAGTAGTAATCAATAAGTCAAGCTTATTTTTAGACAGGACAAAAATATTTTAAACATACTTTTTTTCACTATTAACAGATTTTTGATAGTATCAATTATTAATTAAATTTAATCGATACTTTAATTTTTTTAATGAATAAATTTCATTAAAGATTAATTTTTTTTTTATTTTCACTGATTTAAAATTTTAGACGAAATCAAATACAATTTTGTTTAAATTTTAGAGGTTTGATTTTTTTACAAGAAAAGTAAGGAATAAAAAAAATATTTTATTTTGCAGGTTATAACCATACACTATACAGTTGAAGATTCTTCTTGCTTGAATGTTTTTCAGTTTTTCTTGAAGAACCTTCAACTCAACTGTAGTGTTTGGTTATAACCTGCAAAATAATTTTTTTATTTGTTAGTTGAAGATATTGTTAAAAAAATAGTTTCCTTCCTTAAAATATGTCCTGTTGGTAAATAATGCCTAGATTTGTTGAACACCTTGTTTGATTCACCTTGTAATGGAACTAGTATAGTTTCTATAATTTCTAAAATAAGAATTCTAATCATCTTCTATGATTGGGTTTAGTTTTCCCAGATATCAGTTATTTCTTTTTTGTGTGGAACTCTTAAAATTTGATCATATTCAGTCTCACCAATTTATGGATCACACAGGAATTTGTATTGATTTCATTTCTTTTTCTTTTTTTGTTACCAGAATACTTTTGGCTAAATCCATTGTATGACCTTCTTCAGGTGTACAATCCATATAAAAGTGGCTTTTTATAATTTTGAGACGGATTTCATTCCAAGAGTTGTTTTAAAAGATTATAGTCAATATTTTGATAGATTTTGCAAAATAGTTATTTTGATTATTGACCTCATTTTCTTAACTCTTCTTGTTACCACAATGTTTTGGCCAATCCATTCTATGGCCTTCTTCATGTGTACAATTTAAGATACTAATATTTTATACTAGAGTTCATGCAGTACAAGGCTCGAGTGCCACTCAAGATAGAGGGGTTACTAAATGAAAGATGTGATACAAAGTAGGAAATGAAGATTGAGAATAAGGAAGATAGATTATGATTGACTCTTGACTTGAAAAGGTTAAAATTGCAGTAGTCAGGGAAGTGTCTATGTAGGAGTTTTACCAAAATAACAATTATTGGGGAAAAAGCTGTTTTATCCTTACAATTGGTATACATAGAAAATCAGCGTGATTCAACTCTGTGGTAGTAACATGGTGTGGCCTAGCTATAAAAGTCAGAACTAAAGAAAGGAGCTTATCTGAACATTTGCCATAGTGATAGTAGTGACAGGCTTGCGACAATGTATCTGTAGTAAAGAGGCTGGAAAGGGAAAAATGTCAACTCTCACAAAACAGTATAAACTATTTTGAATTCTTTGATTATTTGTTGATTGTTGTTGAGCCCTTAACTGTCAGTGAAGTTGTGAACGAATTTTCAGCACTCTATACCCTGATCAGGTTGATGACTGAAGTTCTTAAGTGATAGTATTTATATCAAAATTGGTGTTAAAAAATAAGTGTTAAAAATTGGTGTTAGAAAATTGTCAAGAGGGAGAGGGGGATTATCTATATATATTTATTAATATATTATATATTACAATAGTTATCTATATATATATATATATATATATATATATATATACACACACATACACCCCCCCCCCCCCCGGTGTAGGAGATAGGATTAAAAAAATTATATTGTTTTTTTGTGGTGGGCTGACTGGAGGGCATTGTACATTATTTATAGAGCTGGTGTGGCGGGCGGGGGGAAATTGGGTGTGTGTATTTATATAATATATATTCTTATGCTATAGTTATTGTGGTAAAATGAGGGGTGCAGAAATTAAATTGAAGTTGTAAAATCATGAAATTATAAAATAGAATTGTTGGTGAGGAGACCGGTTAAAGGATGGGCTAAGTAAATAGCAGATGAGTTAATTCGTTAGATTCTTCTTTGAAGTTGATGGTTGGTTTTTGATTTCTTATTTTGATTGTCTCCAAGAATGTCGCAGGCAGAGGCAATGATTCTGAATGTGAAAAAATTATAAAAATGTTTCTTAATATTCGCAAGATGTAAGACATCCTAATTTGTTGATAAATTTTTCTTCCATAAATTGTTATGACTTGGATTCTGCTTAAAATCCTAGATTCAACCTTGAAATGAGAAAGATGTACTGCAGCATATTGATTACTTCTGTCATATTCATAAAAAAATAAAAAAATATAGTGTCAGAAATAATTGTAATAAAATAATTGACAATTATCAATTCACTCTTCTAAATCAATGAGAATCAAACCCACTTTTCTCTATTTACACAAACCCATGTCATTCCCATTATTGGACAAGCAGTCAGCATAGACAGGCTATCAACATGTTTATTAATGAAAATTTCAGCTCCTTTTTCTTTTTCAGGCCATAATAGTAACATTTGTCTCTTAGTGCTCAACAAAAATCCTCAGCCAGAAAACCACAGACACTTGTATTTTCCTAGTAAGTAAATTATCTGGACACTCATTACAAATATCTATAAAAACATACACAAAACTGTATACACTTATTCTTTATCTTATCATTCTGTGAGATTTCATATCTGATAAATATTTGACCCCAAACTCAGTTTTACTCAATATTTACTGTGTCTTGTTTCTCTAACACCATACAGCAACCAGATAATAAATACTCATTTTGCTGATTCCATGTTGTGATGTTTCTCATTTAGTATTATATATATATATATATATATATATATATATATATATATATACACACTAGCAGTATAACTCAGCGTTGCTTGGGTGTAATGAAAGCTTTAAAACTAATCCATGGTCCTGGAGCTCAGACTCTTTGGACATTGGCACGAAAGACTAAAAAGCAATAGTTGTTTCCGGTTAAAGCGAAACCGTAGACTAAAAGAAAAATGAATGGATGTAATCAAATTTTGATTTCCTGGTATCGATATCAAATAAGGTTTTTCCTCGTAAACTGAATTTTGAAGGCTAAATAAGTCCTCTGAGTAAATGGTATCATGGCTGAGACTAAGAACTACACTTATACCTACTTAGATCCAAACCTGAGGCGAAAACTAAAATAAAAGGGCTGAAAAAAATAGATATACAGGCAGATAAACACACACACACAAACATCTTACCTTTTTCATATATATATATATATATATATATATATATATATATATATATATATCGATTTTCTACACTATTGTAAGAACTACAACCTTGAAACTTCTGAATATCATTTCTTATGTCTTTGTCTATGAGTGTATCAAATTTGATTAAAATTGGACCACTCCTTCTATAACCCAATTTTTTCAATTATCGATTTTCGACATTTATCAGGGTACCTCAACACAAAACCTAGCTAAGAACACTCGCAGACACTTATAGTACAACTGTGTAAATTTTCAAGAAAATCAGTTCAGCCGTTTCGGAGTCTATAGGTAATGGATACACACACAGTTTCATTTATAAATAAGTTTAGATTATATATGTTGGGATTTATAAATATTTACTTAGTTATAACTTCTCTACATTTCCTTCCTTTAAAATGGAAAATATCTATATGACAATAACAAAGAATAATGTCTTGAAAAATGTTAACTGAAGTTGGTAACTGAAAATGAAAGCAATTAAAAGCAGGATCATTGCCAAAGGGGATGCTGGGGTGAGGTGGTCTAACATCCAGAAAATGTCTCTCCCACCGTAAAAATGTGAACTAATTTTATTGTGCAAATTCTTACCCACGACTGACTCCCCTGAAACATTCTGGTGACAGATCTGAATTAGAGTATAGAGATAACAATTGCAATTATTTTTTTAACTTATTTCTTGATAGTATACGTTGCAAATATTTTAAAATTATATAAGCTACATGCGTCTTCTCATCTCATTTCTTTCAAACGTTACAAGTGTTTGTATGGAAAAGTCATTAAAAAGAAAATAATGCTGATAAGATTTTTGTAATTTCAATAGCAGACTTTTTCAGTTTGTGATGGCAGTAAAAACACATTAAAAACAAAACAAGGAAACCAAGTAAAGGAAAAAGAAAAATATATAATTACTATAAAGAGGTAAATGGAAAGAAAAAAACAAAGAACCTCATCAGTATCATTCTTTAGAGCTAAATTGATGAATAACAATAATCTATTAATTTAAAATTTATAATACATAAAGTAATCTAGAACTAAAATAATATAAACAAAAAAAAATTCAACAGCAATATTTAGGCACTTTTTATTTATCAGATATTAAATAACATCTCCATAATTTACCTTTGCTTTCAGTTAGCCTGAAGTAGATTTATATCAATTCTTTTATTTAATAATTTTAAAAAGCTAACATCTTTAATTTTGTCTATAAATACTTATTGCAAAATAAAATCTTTACAATTGCTTTGACGTCGTCTATCAGTGAAATAAATTTGTTGGCTAAGATAAGTTTGTCTTTATTCATAGAGAGAGAGTGAATTGAATATATGGATTGGGATCTGACAAGATGAAATAGGATAAGAACAAGTAGGAAAAAGTTTTTAATCTAACATGTTTCACTTTAACACTTTTTTTGGTCATAATAAAATTAGACCAGTACACAGCTGTATTAAAGTGTTCGATACAATTATATTGTAGAACTTTTGAAAATTCATTTGTAAGTGAGTTATTATGCGACCTAAGTTTAAACCTAATAGATATTTTATGGTATGTTTACACTTAGTCATAATTTGTTTTTTCATTCAGTAATTCATTTTTGTTTGAGAATAACATAATGGCTAACTTTTCCTTTTTGGCACAGTCTACATGTTTTGCCACCATTGTAAGACTTGGTTGTTTTCACTATACAATGAAATTAAAATATGAAAAAAGACCCAAGGCATAAAGTGGAGTATTGTGAAAACAGCCAAGACTTACAACAGTGGCAAAATATGTAGACTGTTCCAGGAAGAAAATTTAGCTATTATGTTATTCCCAAACAAAATTGAATGACTGAGTGAAAGAACAGAAATTATGACTAAGTGTAACCATATCATAAAATGCCTATTAGGTTCATACAACGATGGTTGAAAATATTTCTTCTAATTTTAAAAATTGTATTGAAAAAAATCCCTATTACATGAATGTTCTTAAAAAAAAAAAGAAAAAAAAAGATAAAATCAGTTATTGCAAATCGCCTGAAGACATCACATGGTAGAAACCTAAGTTGCATAAAAATTTGTTTACAAATAAAGATATATATATATATATATATATATATATATATATATATCTCAAGGTGATTCTTAATGTTAATGGCAGGATTAAAGTCAGTCTCGCTCAGGGTGGCTTCTACCTTGAAAATATGCTGGTTCAAATTTTGCCAGAAAGTGCAATGTAAATGTTTAGGATTTCTAAAACATTTAGGCAAGTAGACCAAAATAAATAAATATCCTGTTTAATAAATACAAATTTTATCACTTCAAACATTATTTTTAGTGGATCTTCATATTAGACACTACCTCTACTTAGACAGGAAGAGATGTAGTGGCACATACACACACATGTGTGTGAAATTTGTAGGTATACATATATATATATATATATATATATATATATATATATATGCAATTTGTTATATATATATATATATATAAATATCATTTATGCGTGGTACTTATTTGAAAGCGCTCAATATCAGTGATAGTTAACATTATATAAAATTATATATATATTAGTGATAGTTAACATTATATATTAGCAACAAAGATGAGGATAATAGTCTGAATCTAAATTTTTTTTTTTTTTTTAATCATATCACCCCGAGCAAGGCAGTAACGCCACTAATGTGCAGGGGGCTACATAAGATTGAAGAGATTGGAAAAGAGAAAACCGGAAACCGCATCCTAAACAGGAAATAAGGGATGAGCCTCTTCACCTGTTCAATAGACGTGGGTGGAGTGTGAACCGGGCGATAGGTTAGTCTACCTACTCCAAAAGTAAATATAAATAAGTTGATAGAACAATTGTAAAACAAGACAAAAACCACAAACAATTTTACCTTTCAACTCAGTTCTGTGCTATGAACCAATTGTTAGGCAAATGAATTAAGAAGTCATTAATTGTTCAGATCAATCGGGATGCATTGTATAACAAATTTATTTTTCATGCTTATTTATAGGCCATTTCTGACCTTTTATTCAGTAATCTGCTCTGATCAGATAATATAATTATATTTAATTTCTCTTCCAAGCACAAATTACATATTTTTTAGCCTAGCATAGAGAAAATAATGACATAATGAAGATTTTACACTACTTCAAACAAAAGCTTAGAAAGGAAATCTATCAATACAGGAAAGAGTGATAAATGATACTAGACTTGAGAAATCTATTTTCCTGAAAAGTTTTAATAGAAAGATTTCTTAGATTTCAATTGAAAGTAATATTGGCATCTTGGTCAATGAATGCTAAATGTTTTCTTAAGTAATGGCTATTATTATACCATGTAAGCTAAATGAATGTCTGGATAATGTAATGGCTATTAATACAGCAAGCAGTGTTCAAATTCTGAGCAAGCCTGTTTCATTCAGTTTTGCACTGATGCCTTTGGGAATGATATAAAGTCTGTCTGTTTCTCTCTCTCACTCTCTCTCTCTTTCTCTCTCTCTCTCTCTCTCTCTCTCACTCTCACTCTCACTCTCACTCTCACTCTCTCTCACTCTCTCTCACTCTCACTCTCTCTCTCTCTCTCTCTCTCTCTCTCTCTCTCTCTCTCTAAAAGTATGATTTTGAATTCAAAACCAGAGAGAAAACAACTCCAGTATCTTTCTGACAAAGCCTGGTAATTCACAGATAATGAAGAAAAGGAATCTTGGAGAGTCATGATCACTTATTTTCTGAGTAGACACGTGCATTAAAAAAAAAAATGTAAGTAAATACTTTTTCATAAACTTCTACTTTGTCTCAAGCATTTGTTCACATTTCTACTTCTGTTCCCATACATACTTTGACAGTATTATACTGTTTGACATTAACTCCTCTTAAAGGAAGTAAAAAAGTTGAAATAGAAATTAAACAGTTTATGAAATAAATCTAAAGTAGTTTTTAAATGTAAGGATAAAAAAAACTCCTTTGTGCCATATCCTCCTTGATTAATGAATGCTATTTGTGTATGGGTGTTTATAAATGAGCAACATGCCAGATTTCTTATTTCAATTGCCTGACAGTTAGTTGTTTAACAGCATGGAAACTTGCAAGTTTAAGTTATATCAGGAGACACATGTGCAATTTTAAATATTTAGAAAGCATAGTTTAGTCCGATATAAACTTAATATAATAGAGGCTAGTAATCAAATTCTGGTGATGAATTAGCTGGATCCATGCCACAGGTAGTAATAACATGGTCATATATTTTTTCCTCCCTTTTGTTTTTCTTCTATCTATCGTGTATCTAAATCTAAACTTATTTATAAATGGAACTTTGTGTGTGTCTGTGTATGTGTTACCTATAGACTCTGAAATGGCTGAACTGATTTTCTTTAAAATTTACACAGTTGTACTATAAGCATCTGTGAGTGTTCTGAGCTAGGTTTTGTGTCGAGGTACCCCCCGATAAATATTGAAAATCGATAATCGTAAAAATCAGGTTATAGGAGTGGTCCAATTTTAATCAAATTTGATACACTCATAGACAAAGACATAAGAAACGATATTCAGAAGTTTCAAGGTTGCAGTTCTTACAATAGTGCAGAAAATCGATTATATATATATATATATATATATATATATATATATAAAAGCTTTCATTACACCCAAGCAACGCTGGGTTATACTGCTAGTTTATATATATAATCTGTTGTTCATACCGTTGTCCTCATCTTTGCCATATTCATATTTTGGTGTTGTATGCTCTGGCCTTCTTCAGGTGATTGGAATTGCGAACTGAATCCTTTATTCTGTCCACTGCATTGATTGTTCTAGTTCCACATGCTATGTCTCTGTATAAGTTATCTCCCTTTAACTCAACCCTCCAAGTTTTTGTTGACCTCTGCTGTAGCCAGGTATTGAACTCACTACTCTTTGGATTGAGTCAGTAGATTCAATGTTTTATCCACTGGGTGTTATTGTCTTTGTTAGGATACAAAACTTCACATATGTATATTTTGAGAATCGGGGAAAAATGTCTATTTAAAAGCATCATTTGGCCTTTGTTTGATCAGGAAGTCCTACATGACTGAGTGGCCTAAGGTATGTTAGATCTAATGATAGTTTTCCCTAAGGGATGCAGGATCAAATCCTGCTGAAGGACCCTTTTCTAACGAGATTTCTCAAATATTCAGGCTGGTATATGTAAACAAATATACTGTTTAATAATAAAAACAAAGCATCTATGCAAATATAAGTATCCGTTAAAAATAACATTAAAACAAAATATATATATAGTCATCCACATACAGTCCTCTTTCGCTGTATCACAGCTCATCATCAGTAGGGTTAGACATCCGATTGCTTCCAGCCGAGATTGAAACTCGACCGATTTGACATCAGTCAGAGATTCTATCCCTAAGCTATCAGTGCACAGCAGGGAAAGGCTGGTTTTAGCATGTTATATACACAATGTAAGAAACACTAGTACCAAGAGTGTTCAATTCATTACTGAAAAATGATGCATAAATAGTAGTGAGTAGCTACTGTTTTTTTAAAATCTACCATTTCTCCAGAGTGATCAATTGATGGGCAAGAGCATAATATATTAATAGAAATACAAATGTGTGTGTGTGTGTGTGTATGTATATATATATATATATATATTTAAATTACAGCTGTACTTTTAATTTAGAAAATTACATAAAAAGACAAAATGTCAGTAATTTCAAAGATAACATGTAAGATATTGTTAATGAAAAGTGTAACTCCAGATATAAAATCAAATGTTAACTTGATGGCGTTTGTAAAACTGAATGAGTTATTTACAAAGCAGAAGTTAAAGATATAAATAAACAGAGGAAAGTTTGTGGGAGTTTTTAAAAAATGATGGTATAACCACAAATCAACATTCAGTCTAGAAAAACTTGGGAAATTGTACCAAACTAGCCAACTATGTGGAAATTGAAAGAAAAAAAATGACAAAAAACCTAATGTGATCTGGAATATATTAAAAAAGGCCAGACTTTGCAGTGGTGGTGATGTCTGCAGATTGTTCCAAGAAGAAAAGTTGGCTATAGTATCATTTCCAGTACAAGCAAGGTTACTAAATGAAAGGTCCGTAAAATGTCCGGATATATCCTTGGCTTCACGCTCTCAAATGACCACAAATGGAATGACTACATTTAATCTATAGCTGCATCTACTGCTAGGAAAGTTGGTTCACTGTGTTGGGCCAGGAAGTTTTTCTTGTCAGAACCCATTTTACACATCCATAAATCTACCATTTGTCTGTGCATTGAATACTGTTACTATATCTGGTTGGGTACTCCTGCTGTTCATTTTGAGGTTCTTGACAAAATCTAAAGGAAGATCTGCGGGCTGCCAATCAGTCACTTTCTCACCAACGTGATGTGTCTTTTCTACAAATAGCAACTGTTCTGATGAGCTTTTTTCCTGGTTCCCCAATCACATCTATTTACTTGTGCTACTAGAATGGCATTAAGGTTTTACCCTTTTACCATTGAACTAGTTAAATGTAACCATCTCTTCTACTCTAACAATTTTTTTCTGGCTCTTCCCATTTATAGAACTCACTTCCATTTGCATGCTTCCTTGATAGCTACAATCTCCAAAAGTTTAAATGCAACATCAATTGCCATCTTTTATCTACTTGATTCCATCCATCTCTTATCTTTTCTTTAACATCTCCTGTACCTTTTTTATTCTCTGACTGTAGACCTCTGCGCATTAGTGGCATTTCTGCCTTGCTTGGGGTGAAATGATTATAAAAGAAAGTTATACACATTAGACAATACATTTTGAGTTTGTACAAACCCAGATGAAAGAAAATATGTACAATACTATATTACTAATCTTAGCTAACTCCTCTCCTTATTAAAATGATTTCGTGTTATGCGTTTTAAAATTCCTGTTGTGCATTCAAAATAAAGCCTTAGGAAATCAGTTAATCTATAATGCCTGACGATATCGAAAGTTTGAAACCATGGTAGTGAAATCGGCTGATGTTCCTAATTATATATACAAGCTCATTTTTCATTTTGCTTTAGACCATTTTTTTTTTTTACCTCTTATCAATCTTCCATCTTGCTCTTTTCCCCCTTCACTTTTGCCTAATTTTATTTGGTTTCTTAGTCAAAAAGTATAACTGATTCCTGTTAATATGGTATATCAGGCAGATATACTTTGGTCATAGGTTGAATAGCATAATAGTCATACATAGAGATGGGCAGAAAAATAGCATAGATTCTTGGCATGAAAATGAATTTTGGTTGCTAAGGCCTAGGAATATGGTAGATATTACACTCTGATCTTAGGTAAAAAAAAAAAAAAAAAAAAACAAATTAATGGTCATACTTAGAAATAAATAGAATATTATTATAGATAACTTAATACCCATTAATCTGCAGCATATATGTAATCTAATGCAATATCTCTACATCAAGCAATAAAAATATAATTATAGTTTTAAGGGATAGAAGTTTAATGCAGATTTTTTTTTGGAAAGGTCTCTCTTTGTGTTCATATGTAGTCAGTACATTCATGTACCTGTAAAATTAAAATCTTTACAAGATATACATATTTGTATCTATATGTTTGCTTATCTCTGACTTTAGAGTTGTGTAACTATATACACTATTATTGCGTCAAGTTTGATTTGGTCGAGATCAAAACAAGAAGCAAACAAAATTTGCACAACATCACGATCTAATATGCGCAAGTGAGATATTTGTATGGTCATCTATAACAATTTTTTTCTTCCTTCACGAGTGCGTTAATAACGGCAAACGCATTCAAGAAATTTCATTGCCGATACTAACTGCAAAGAGGAACAATCGTTTTATTTACTCCTTTATGAGAATATACAAGAGGGACAATTAACAAGTTTATCTTCATATACCCTGCCTGGTGGCAAACACTGCTGGTGGTGCCAGGGGTGGCGGTCCTGCTGTAGCCAACAAAACCATGATATCATCCCCGGTCGGTGGTTGATGAAGACAGGGTATCGCACATGCTAACACACGTATGTTACAAATTGTGTTTCTTTGTTTTCTTCTTTCCTTGTATCTTCCCATTTTGGTTTGAGTTTGTACTGTGAGAACTTGCCCAGAAGGTACTATGACAACAGGCTGGCTTCAGACATTAAAAGCTAGTCCTAAAGGAAATATTTTAACTTATATCTTTTATCTATTTTTGCATTTTTATACAGGGTTGATTTTTAGTGAAGGAATTCCTCAGCCATTTGACTAAATTGTAGGAAATCAAAATGAACTGTTTTCAAGATTTTTATCATATACTTTGTGAGTCTCCTTTACGGAAAAAGGACTTAACTAATTAGATCACCAAGGTTAGTTTAACCCATTAAATAAGGCTGATTTCAATTTTAATCATGACAGTTCAACTACAAATGATAGAAATTTCAGCTGTAATTGTTTTTTGGCTAAATTCATTACAATGAAAAGCATCAGAAAATAAAGGAAGTAAAATTAATGAGTTTTTGTAATTGCAAAAATACTCTTTCAGCTTTCTTTCCTTTCAGCTATGATTTTCATAAATTTAAACACTATCATCTGTCTTTTTTTTTTTTTTTTTACATTGATGTTTACTCTGTACTAGCAGTATAGCCTGGCATTGCTTGGGTGTAATGAAACCTTTAAAACTAATCCATGGTCCTGGAGCTCAGACTCAGCCTAAAGAATATTTGTGTGAAGTTTGGTGAGAATCGGATAAAAATTGTGGATTTGTATGAAGGACATACAGACAGATAAACACACACACAAACATCTTGCCTTTTATTTATATATATATATATATATATATAATCGATTTTCTACACTATTGTAAGAACTGCAACCTTGAAACTTCTGAATATTGTTTCTTATGTCTTTGTCTATGAGTGTATCAAATTTGATTAAAATCAGACCACTCCTTCTATAACCCAATTTTTTCAATTTTTGATATTTATCAGGGATACCTCGACACAAAACCTAGCTAAGAACACTTGCAGACACTTATAGTACAACTGTGTAAATTTTCAAGAAATTCAGTTCAGCCATTTCGGAGTCTATAGGTAACACACGCACACACACACAGTTCCATTTATAAATAAGTTTAGATAAAGCTTGAGCCACTTGATAGTGTTACACAGCAAAAGCACAGATTATGCACATATGTGAGGAAGATAATGGCTAATAAGTCACTATTTTACAAATTTGTTTGAAGACTTCAATTTTCACAGATAGTATTTGTAAATAATCTTATATACGTCTATAGTCACTTTTACAAAAAAAAGGTATACAATGAAGTCTGTATAAAATTATTTTTGATGAAAAAGGTATACAATTAGAGTTTTCGATTCATATGCTGATGAGTTGAGAATTAATATCAATTAGTCCCATAGAAATTCATCTTAAGTTACACACACACACACACACACACACACACACACACACACACCTCAAAGACTTAAACATTATCAAACACTGCAGAAATGCAATACTACAACAAAAATATGAATGAAAAAGCAAAACAATAATGGCCACAACTTTGAATTGGCAATCGGCATTTATGATGGCACAGAAACATGCATACTCATAGGCATATATATCAACAAATTAGCAAATATCATTAACAAAAACGACATAGGTTTATACGGAAACGATGGCTTAATTGTAGACACTTAAATATATACTTACTTTACCACTTAAATACTAATACAAACAAAACAAATACAATATAAAATACAATTTTATTACAAACATAATTCACTACACCTAATGCCTTGCCTTCACTAACACCAAATGAATATCAATTAGAAAAGAATGACCACAATGCTAACAACAAATATCGAATTCCCCCCACCAAACCCGCTCACAAAAAACACACATAAAACTAATGCATGCACGTATCACAATATAAAAACCAACATGCTGTTACTCATTACAATACAAAATTACACATAAGCAAATACACAGGAGCAGGCATCAACACACACATGTATACATATAACATGTATTAATATTACTAATAATAAAAATAAAAAAGATGAAAGACAACAAAGCCACACAAAGAAGTGCAAAAATATAATCAACCAATCTATCACAAAAAATGTACCAATTTACATTAAAAAATGAATCACAGAAAATCCAGCACCCCTTAAAAATCAGATGAAAACCTGAAGACAACAGTAGAAAGTAGAAAAAAAAATAAGAAAAATAACCAGATACCATAACATTCATCAAGAGAGAAAAATCTCACAGACTTGCACACAAAAGTAACAAATACAACAGTATATACACACACACAACCAAATGCAGGCGACAATTCTACTCCAGTAGCTTTTCTTGCGCTTCCCACCTGTGGAACTCCCTTCCATATACTTGCTTTCCTGATGGCTAAAACCGCCAAGAATTAAAATGCAAGTCAGTTCCCATCTCTTATTCACTTAATTATAGTCCTTCTCTCACTCATCCTTTCTACATCACCCCCCCCCCATGTATCTTGTTCTTTTCCTTTCTTTCTACCTCTACCTTAATAACTGTCTTCACTCCTGTATTCACAGCCTTCTCTTGCCCTTTCTCTTTCATCCTCTGTAACTGGTTCATTTTTGTCTTCATTCTCCCCCCTGTCTAAAACCTTAACTCTCTTATGTAGCCCCTCTGCACATCAGTACTGCCTTGCTTGGGGTGAAACAATTTTAAAAAAAGAACAAAAAAACACAAATATTGAAAAATAACTGTTGAAAAACCAGATTAGCCCTGATGAGTGAGCGTATTATATGTTCATGAAACTTCAAAGTTGGCATGATGGAAGTGATACAGATCAGTTAACTGATATTTTTTTTCTATAGTTAGTGCAAAGAATTTGTCACTTTAACTAAGCAGGTTCATGCAAGAAACCCAGCCCTGATAAATAAAGGCATCATAATGGTGTCCTCACAAAACTTTGAAGTCTGTATAAACCTGCTCAGTTAATGACAAATTCTTTGCACTAAATGCTCTATCTCCATCCTGATATCAAGCACTTTGATAAAAAACCTGCTTGCCAAAATACCTTTTATCAGTAATACTACTTAAAAAAAAAATATTGGTACTAAACATTAACATAACTCAACACATTATATATATATATATATATATATATATATATATATGATGGATTCTCCCGTCGCGTTCAACGTATGAGGGTCCAACCTTTTTCCAGCAAGACAACCACACAGAGATTTGTTTTATAGTGGTGAAGGCATTGTGTAGTACCATCCACACTTCTTGGAACTGCTGATAACAAACAATTGGTGCAGATGACTGCCACAAATCGCACGAACAGCAGACCTCAATTATTTAACCCATAATTGGAGGGAACGAACGGATTAATACCTTTCCCAAGGGTACTAGTGTGCAAGTGAATGCAGCGTGCTCGACTGAAATTGGAACTCGGCTCACCGATTTCCCCCTCCAAGCCGACATCCACCGCACCCCAACGCACATCCGTGAATGCTAACAGCACCTGGTATTCCCAAGTGGTCACCCACCTAAGTACTGACCAGGCTCAACGTTGCTTTATATATATATATATATATATATATAAACGAAGATTAACGAAACTGGTTCTAAACAATCAACAATTTGAAATGATTTGTTTGAACATTATTTTTGATCGATATTTGTATTTAAGTAGATATTCTGTTTTTAATCAAACAGTATTATATATTTATCTCTACCAGCCTGATTATTTATGATAAATTTTTGTTACAAAACTGTGTCATTCAGCAGGATTTGAACCTGCAATTCCTGTCCACATAGGGGAAGCCACCAAGTGATTATGGTTATTACAATGAATCGAAAACTGTGTTATAGGCTTAATTTGACTTCGTTTATACTGATCGTCATTCGTGGTCGAGAGGTCTAAGACACGCCAGATCACATGACCAGAAACTAAGTAATTAAACAATCAATGTATATATGATAAAAATAAAATTAATGTTAACAGCAGTCAATGTAAGTTTTATAAAGACGTATAAGTACGTCCACAGCAGTGGACATGTTAGTTAGCAAGTGTGATGGGAAAGAATAAGCAGCTGTATACAGTGAAGAAAACCTAATCCAATGTCAGCAAGAGAAAGAACCAACGCCTTGATTTTGAATGTCCGCAACCACCCTGTCATTAGGAGGAATAAAAAACTAATTCATGTTTTCCTTTGTATTTAAACAGAAGATAGAAAGGTTAACAAAATAAAAGAAAGAGAACAGAACACATTTAGACACATTGATTTAGCTGGAGAGGAACCAATGAAATTGTTTGAATTTGAGACAATTGAACATTTTTAGCTTAGTTGTTCTTGACTCTCTGTAGATATTCTCCACTTCCATTCTCACACTTGAACTTGCTTAGATATTTTATCTAAACCAAGATACACTTAAAATCTTCTAGAAACTTGAACTGGTACATTAGAAATTGTAGTGTAAAATAGAAAACAGATTGACACTTATATTTAACATCAGAGAGAGACAGTTAAAATTTCTAGGGAACATAAGGATAGTGCTTGGAAAATCTGACACTCATAGGATAAAGGCAAGAGGGATAGATGAAAGCAGCAAATATGCTAACGAAATAGTATGAATAACTGGCAGAACATAGATTAGGAGAGATAACAAAAAAAAAACTTTACTAAAAGCTACAAAGGAGACAAAAATGTGAAGAGCCATGATCTCCAATGTCATATAAGGAGCATAACACATAAAATAATTTGAAAACCACATGTATATGTTTTTTGAATGCTGTCATAAATTTGGAAGACATTTAAAATAAGCAATTGTGCATAAAAATAAATGTCCTTATCTATTATCAATTTAAATAACTAAGTCTGGTTTTCAAGAATCTTTAAAACCAAAATATTTATTTTGGGCAGTCCAGTATTCACAAGTCTTGGAAAGAAAAGTTGCTTTTATATTCCTAACAAAAGAAAAATTAACAAAAAGTAATGAAAACAGATGTCAGTGCAAAGAAATCAATCAGATTAGATCAATAATGTTTAGATAAAGATCTTGAAAAAGACAGAAGCTTTAAAGCTGAGAGAAAATATTGGCTTTCATGGCACGCAAGTTTAAATAAAGATATTACAAATATGTTGAGTTCAACTATTTGGCAAAAATATACCAATACAACTTTGAGAATACTGAATTTGAACTGCTGTGTATAATATTCTTTGTGTTTATAAAAGTAGTTTTCTTCCTTCTGGTATTTTTTTTTTTTTTTTAATCATATCACCCCAAGCAAGGCGGTAACGCCACTGATGTGCAGGGGGCTACATAAGAGTGAGAAGATTAGAAAAGAGAAAAACTGGAAACCACATCCTAAACAGGGAACAAGGGATGAGCCTCTTCACCTGTTCAATAGATGTGGGTAGAGTGTGAACCGGGTGATAGTTCAGTCTATCTACTCCAATTGAAAAAAAATTAAAAAAAAAGAGTGCAAAGATTGGAAAAGAGAAAACTGGAAACAGTTTAACAGTTTAAGAAAAAGCAAATATGTAGATGTTAAAACACTTCACTTTCAACTTTTCTGTATATGTAATTGAATATTTCCCTGAAAAAATTACAACACATATGAATACTAGCAGTATAGTCCGGTGTTGCTCGGGTGTAATGAAAACTTTAAAACTAATCCAGGATTCTGGAGCTCGGACTCTTTGGACATTGGCACGAAAGACTAAAAACCAATAGTTGTTTCCAGTTAAAGCGAAACCGTTGATTGAAAGAAAAATGAATGGATGTAAGTCAAATTTTGATTTTCGGTGTCGGCATCAAATAAGTTTTCTATTGCAATCTGAATTTTGAAGGCTAAAAATGTCCTGAGTAAATGGTATCATAGTTGAGACTAAGAACTACAATTATATCTACTTAGAGCAAAACCCGAAGCAAAAATCCAAATAAAAGGGCTGAAAACCTCATTTTGATCAAACCCAATAGGATATCAGGGTATTAATTTCCAATATCGGAGTCAAATAAGTCATCCAAGGATAAACGAACCTAAGTAAGTCCATGAAAATTTATCGTACCTATTGGGAGTAAAATTGGAGAAAATGAACCATATTGATGACTGAATATCGGTTCTTGATCAGATTTAATAGAATATCGGGGGTATCGATTTCCAATAGCATGGAAAATGAGGCATCTGAGAAGATCTAATATTTGAGACTAAAAACTATAATTTTACCAAGTTAGAGCAAATTCTGCAGCAAGAACCACAATAAAAGGGCTGAAATTCTGATCTTGATCAGACCTGATTGGATATCTGGGTATCAATTTCCAATATTGGGGTAAAATCAAAAAAAATAAGTAGCCCATGACCTGACCGGAAGCCTAAAGAATATTTGAAGTTTAGTGAGAATTGAATAAAAATTGTGGGTTTGTATAAAGGACATAGACAGATAGATAGACACACACACACACACACACACAAACAACTTGCCTTTTATATATATATATATATATATATATATATAGATAGAATCTTATTGTTGTGGAGATGATATTGACACTGAGAATAGTCAGTGGAGATAGCTGCGAAACAGTTACAAGACTGCTAGCCATAAGCGAACTTTATATACTACAACAGATTTTAGGAAGACTGTTGATTTCAAGCGACATTATATTTCTTAATTGTGTTATCTCCATTCAATGCAATGAAGACCTAACATTTATTTATGAACTCCAGATATATATTTAAACTATTTGTTTGAACATTATTTTTAATCGATACTCATATTTGAGTAGATGTTCTGTTTTAATCAGGCCAGTAAAATATATAAATATACTGTTTGATTAAAAACAGAATATCTACTCAAATATGAGTATCGATTAAAAAAAAAATAATGTTCAAACAAATAATTTAAATATGTCAGTCGTTAAAACCATTTTGTTAATCTTCGGGATTTTCCGTAACACACACACACATATATATATATATATATATATATAAAAAAGTAACAATACAAAAAATGCTAATAAAAAATTTAAATGTAGAATCTAAACCAAATATCCAATTCGGGGAAATTGTGGGAAGGAAACTATAAGGCAAAAGATACTTAGAGAAAATATTCTATGTGCCCTGTCCCTTCAGGATGGAGGCAATCATAGTTCTCCACATCTCCCTATCCCTTGTGGCTCTTAGTATGTTTGCTCCTTTTACTCCTGGGTATCCCCGTTCCGTCATCCACTTGATCAGGCCCTGCAAATATGTTATCCGCTGCCTTCTTCTGTCTCTTTTTCCTTCTATCTGGCCAGTCAGTATCAGGTTCTTCCTCATTGCATGTCCCAGGAACTTCAGTTGTCTCTTCCTGATGCTCAGAATTAATTTCCTTTTTGTTGCCATTCTTTCCAACACCTCATCGTTGCTTGCATGCTCAGTCCACGATATCTGCAGCATCCTTCTGTAGAACCACATTTCTGATGCTTCAAGTTTTGTCCTCATTTTCAATGATATTATCCAGCATTCACTGCCGTATTGAAGAACTGACATCACATAGCAATCCGCACTCTTTTATATAATGCAAAACTAAGAAAAGAAATTCCAAGAGAGGATTTACATTGGAGTAAATGCAAAGAAATTTAAAGATATTTAAACCATTTGCTATCAATTAAATATAAAAAATATATAAATAATACCATACTGTTAAAATGCATATGGGAACTGAAATTGAACCTGGAAACACCTGTAGTAGATTGGAATGCAATAAAAAAAAAAAAAAGGAAAGCAGAAATTGCAATCTGTGCAATGTTGACTTGCTGACACATTTCAAAGAGTGATAGTGTTTGGGTGTGTCTAAA